>PVKZ01000698.1:0-648192 GCA_004027375.1 Macroglossus sobrinus
CCTAGGTGATCTCCCATCCAAATACGAACCAGGCCCGATCCTGCTTCTGTGTATATGTGTTCCGATAGAGTTTGAAGGGGCTAGATCAGCATTTTTATTCACTTTGAGTATCTGAGTGGGTTTTGAACAAGGATGTCTCTTCAGTAGGTGGTAGAAAATAAATGGACCAGAACAAAAGAGAAAGGACATATGACTGAACCATACCCAGCAAGAGAGGTGATTCTCTAACCGTTAGTCTTTCCAGCATAGTAACTCTTTAAAGAAATCACCATATCACAATGTCATGCTCTCCCTACTGTTTTGTTTCCTTTTTTTAAATTAGCATTCTTGCTTCCCTCCTCTTTGAGCAATATTCAGTTTGATGGCTGAACTGAAATCTGCAGTAAAAAGAATCCAAGCAAATGAGCTCAGACTTCTACACAAAGGCGGGAGTAGAGGAAGGGTTGGATGAGATGAGGGAAATGTGCAAGGATGATGTGACAGACAGAAAGAGGAGGTTTTGGCTCCAATCTTGTTGCCATAGGCAGAGAATCTCCATAGAGTTCTGCTGTCTTCACAAAGATGTTTTTTACTTTGCCCGACAGTCAGTTTTGTCACCCTTCCATCTCTGGCCTACTCAGAATCCCACGGCATACAAAAAAGCATGCCAGGACTGGAGGATTCCCCACCCTGGAAACAAATCCAAGGCTTTCGCATTCTGTGGCAAAGCACTGACTGAAAAATGCTTCCCAGTCACCCTTTCTCATTCCTTTCGGGCCACTGGTCACAGCATTTGCCAGCTCCAAACTCACTTTTTGTCCAAAGACTAAATACACCTATTGAGAGTGTGCTCAGGAACGGCCTTTCCTCCGTCTCTTTCTGTGACACCCAGGCAGAAAGCCCAGCAGGCTCTGTTTCATAAGCTGAGCCCCAGTCCAGGGAGGACCAGGCCACATGGGGATCTCCCCTCATCTGCATTCAGCTCTCTGGCTTTGTATGCTCATCCTCTGCCATGGTAGTGTCCTATTTACTTAGATCCACCTGTGCACAGCACTGTGCTGAGTATTGAGAGAAATGACATAAAGAGCATAAGAATTTCAAATTGTGGTAGGATTCTAAATAGCAACATCCAGAAATCTAGTATACATGAAAAATTCCAACTACCAGGTACCACCAGCAGGCATCTTTTAAAAGGGGATCTTCTGCCTACAAACCATTTTTGTCATCTAGTTTCTCTAGCATGTATAGTTGAGGTTCACCTAGCATCTACTTGTTATTTTTGTTTGTATTTTGGATGAATTCCCCTTTTCACTGATTTACATCTCCTTTCACCCTCCTCTTCTCTCAAAAATCACTCCCTTCCAATTTGCAGTGTTAAAGATACATCTTTATTCATGGTAGTATGAACATATACAATTATTGATAAACATACTTAGGGATTTTCGTGTGTGTGTGTGTGTGTGTGTGTGTGTGTGTGTGTGTGTGTGTGTGTGTGTGTGTGTTTATATATGTACTTTTTTACAAAACAGGGTTAATGCTATATAAATGAATTTCCTTGATATTTGTTCTCTTACTTAACAATTCATTATGAATATTACCCCTGGGGAATGGAAATAGTTCTAACTCATTTTTTTTGATAGATACATTATGTTCCATGGTTATGTGATCCTCAACTTATTCAATTGTTTCTCTACTAATGGTTGTTGAGGTTTCTTCCACTACAAATACTGCTGCTATGAACAATGTTGATGGAAAGTCCTTGTTTACATGTCCTTAAGTGTTGAGTTTGTGTTTCTATAGGATAGCTTCCTAGGAGTGGAATTCCTAAGCCAAGTATATGTATTTTCATTGAGGTAGATTTTGTTAGATTATTTTTCAACAAGACCACTGTGTTTCTCATTCCCACAAGCAGTGAATGAGAATGCTCTTTCCCCCACTTTCTAGCCAGTATTGGGTTTTAGTGCTATTTTTAAATTTTTAGCTAACAGTTAACTGAAAAAAATTTTAATTACACTGGTACATCAATTTGCATTTTCCTGATTACTATGAAGATTGCTCATTTTTTCAAAGATTTATTGGCCATTTGGATTTTTTCTTCTACGAATTGCCTACATATGCCCTTTGTTCATTTTTCTATTAAGAGGTTAAATGTATTTTATAAGCGAGTATGAGCTCTCCTATATTATGGTTGTTAACCCTCTGTTATATTTCTCTCAGCATGTAATTTATCATTTGCCTTTCTTTTTTTCATATAAGTAAATGTTAGTTTATATATGCTTGTCTTTTATAGGTTTTAAGATTTTTGTCTGACTTAAAAGGTCTCTTCTCTACTTAGACTTATCTAATATTATTTTATATTTTATTCTAAAAATTTTTACTCCTTTTATAAAGTATTTTTTTAATATTGAGAACTTTTCTATGTGGTTTGAAAGGGGGATGCAAAATCTTTTTTTTTTTCTTGATGGACAACAATTTTGCTAGCACTGTTCTTTAGTTGTTAAACTGAAATATCACCACTGTCACATACTAAATAAGCTTTTGTCTCTAATCTATTCCACTGATATATTTGTCTTTTCTCATGCCAATATAACCCTAGTAAACAATTATGAATCCAACATAGGAACACTTAAATATATAAACCAAATATTGACTAATATAAAGGGTGAGGAAAACTTTACCACCCTATTGACACCAATGAACAGATCTTCCAAACATAAAACCAACAAAGAAACTAAGGCCTTAAATAATATTCTATACCAGGTAGATTTAATCAATATTTTTAGAGAATTTAATGCCAAAGCAGCAGAATATACATTCTTCTCAAGTGAACATGGAACATTCACATGTAGGTCTGTAAAACAAGTGCCAGTAACTTTAAGAAGATTGAAATCATATTTAGTGGGTTTTTTTTTCAACCACGATGATATGAAACTAGAAATTAATTACAAGAAAAAAATACACAAACACATGGAAGCTACTAAACAATGAATGGGATAACAATGAGATCAAGGAAGAAATTAAAAGATATCTTGAAAATGAAAACACAACAACAACCCAAAACCTATGGGACATAGCAAAAGTAGTCCTAAATTCACATGAATACAGGGAAATTCATAGCAATATAGGCCTATCTGAATAAATAAATAAATAATCTCAAATAAACACCTAAAGGAACCTTATATCTAAAGGATATGCCGATATCCCTGATGAACATTGATGCAAAAATCCTCAACAAAATATTAGCAAACCAAATTCAGCAAGACATTAAAAAGATCACATATCATGATCAAGTTGGAATTAATTCTGGGATGCAAGGTTGGTTCAATATTCACAAATTAATTAATGTGAACACCACATTAACAAATTGAAAGATAAAAATAATGCGATCATTTTAATAAATGCAAAGAAAGCATTTAAAAAAATCCAGCATTGATTTATGATAAAAACTCTCAGCAAACTGGGAATAAAGGGAACATACCTCATCATAATAAAAGCTATATATAACAACCCCACAACTACCATCATACTCAATGAGGAAAAATCTAAACCTTGTCCTTAAGATCAGGAACAACACTTTCACCACTTGTATTTAACATAGTATATTAAAAGTATAGCCACAGCACTCAGACAAGAAAAAGAAATAAATTGCATTCAAATTGGAAAAGAAGAAGTAAAACTGTCATTATTTATAGATGACATGATACTATATAAAGAGAAACTTAAAGATTTTTCCAAAAAAAACTGTTATAACTGATAAATGAATTCAGAAAAGTAGCAGGATAAAAAAAATGAATATTCAGAAATAGGTTGTACGTTTATACACCAATAATGAACAATCAGAAAAAAAAACTAAGAAAATAACCCCATTTCCAATTGCATCAAATACAATACAATACCTAGGATTAAATTTAACCACAGAGGTAAAAAACCTGTACTCAAAAAATTATGTCATTAAAGAAAGAAATTGAATAAGATGCAAATAAATGGAAGAATATGCTGCATTCATGGATAGGCAGAATTAATATTGTTAAAATATCCATATTACCCAAAGCAATATATAGATTCAATGCAATTCCTAATAAAATATCAATGGCATTTTTCACAGGAATTTCATAGGAATTCAAACAAATATTCCTAAATCTTATATAGAATTATAAAAGACCTCAAATAGCCACAGCAATCTTGAGGAAGAACAAAGTTGGAGGTATTATGCTACTTGATATCAAACTATACTACAAGGCTACAGTAATCAAATAATGACAAAGAAGGCAAGAATATACAATGGGGGTAAAGACAGTCTTGTCAATAAATGGTGTTGGGAAAACTGGACAGATGCATGCAAAAAAAAAAATGAAAATGAACCACCTTCTTACACCATATCAAGAATAAACTCAAAATGGATTAAAGACTTAAATGTAAGACCCCAAACCATAAAACTTTAAAAAGAAAACATAGGCAGGAAACTGTGATATTGTTCTCAGTAAACTTTTCTGCTATATCTTAGCAAGAGAAATAATAGAAAAAATAAACAAATGAGAGTACATCAAACTAAAAAGTTTTTGCACAGCAAAGCAAACCATCAACAAAATAAAATGAAAACTGAATGGGAGAAGATATTTGCGTATGATACATCTGATAAGGGGTCAATATCCAAAATTTATAAAGAATTCATACAAATCGATAATAAAAAAACAAACAATTTAAATAAAAAATGACAGAGGATGAACAGACACTTCTCCAAAGAGAACATACAGATGGTCAATAGACATATGAAAAGATGTTAAAGGTCACTAATCTTCAGAGAAATAAAATTAAAACCGAAATGAGATATCACCTTACAACTGGCCAAATGGCTATCACCAATAAATCAAAAAACAAATGTTGGCAAGGATGTGGAGAAAAGGGAACACTTGTGCACTGTTGGTGGGATTGCAAATTGGTATAGCCACTATGAAAAACATTTTGGAGGTACCTCAAAAAATTAAAAATAGAACTATCTTAGGACCTAGCAATTGCGCTTCTGAGTATTTATCTAAAGAAAACCAAAACATTAGTTCATAAAGATATATGTACCCCCATATTCATGGCAGCACTATTCACTATAGCCATGTTATGGAAGCAACCTAAGGGCTCATTACTAGGTGAATGGATAAAGAAGTTATGGTACATATATACAATGGAATATTACTCAGAAAAATGAAATCTTACCAATTGTAATGACATGGATGGACCTAGAGTGTATTATGCTGAGTGAAATAAGTAAGACAGAGAAAGACATATACCATATGATTTCACTTTTGTGTGGAATATAAAAAGCAGAAGAAACAAACAAACTAAATGAAAACAGATTCACAGATACAAAGAACAAACTGGTGATTGCCAGAGGGGAGAGGGATTGGGGTGCTAGGTGAAAAAGATGAAGTAATGCAGAAGTACAAATTAGTAGTAATAAACAGTCATGGGGATGTAGAGTACAGTATTGGGAACATAGTCAATGTTATCGTAATAGCTGTGTATAGTGCCAGATGAGTGCAAGAGTAATTGAGGGGATAACTTTATGTATTATATAAATGTCTAGCCATTGTACTGTATATCCAAAACAAATATAAAATAATTTTTAAAAAATAACCTCTCTTGAAAAGAAAAGAATATGTAATGAGCACATCTCTGTCACATAATGTGTAATTTGTATAAATAATTGTCTCAAGTTAGAATTTATTCAAATAATATGACATTAAATGTTCTTACACATGAAAATAAAGTTTAAACTTAAAGAAAAAACTACCACTTCATAATGTTTTTGTAATCTACATGCCATGCAGGATGTAAAATATACACATGATATGTATTTTTATAGATTTTTAGTTGAGACAGCTCATATTTTATAAGAAGTGCACAATAATGCGCATCTTTACAACTCATGAGACAATGTTGCCTAAAAATCTGTCTTCAGTAGTATCCAAAACTAAAATTTGACTCCAAATCAAGATCAGATATATTAAGGTACAGCTAGGATTTGAAGCAAAGTAAGAAAATAAAAATATATAAAATGATATAAGGCTAATATTAAAATAGAGGTTTTTCAAACAACCAAAATAATATTTAGAACACAGAAAGCGTAAACTGTTTGATAGTAAGCTTTGATGCTGAATGTCAACTCTATCCAGCACATAAAATAAATGAGAATAAAATATTCCCCGAGCCTCATCTGAAAGCCATAGGTAGAAAAGACTGGGAGAAAGCATAGAGGCCCCAACTGAACCTTCCAGGAAGTGGAAATAAGTCATAGTTGAAATAAAATGCCTGTTTCCAGCTGTCTGGTTCCTGGCTCCAATAAGAGAAACAACTTTATATACCCCCAAAAGGCCTAGCCAGAAGCAGGATGAGCAGTACCCTGGCTCTTTCAAGCCCGGAGCATCCTTTCTTAGTCCTGGATGTTTCCATTTAGTTAACACATGAAATACACTGGGAATTTGTTTTGCTGGTATATACAACTTATTTGAGGAGTTCAAATCCTGAAATAGTACTGGGCAGGCACTGGATAAGCTACCACTTGCTGCAGGTAGGCACATCTTGGCATTATCACAGTGATTCTTACTTTTTCTTTTAATAAGAAGTATTCAGGGTATGTGCATGTGTGTGTATGTTTAATGGTTTAACTTTACTCAAAACAAATATTTCCCACTAGTCTCCAGAATGAAATCATACTCATTAAAATACTAAAAACAAGATATAAAAACATTTTATAATCTTTCATTTCAGTCAGACCAAAAAGGATAATAACACTGAATATGTATACTGTGTTCAGATTTACAACTTTTTGACAATGTAGTCAACTTAGGGAATCTTCATTCATTTTCATTTTACACAGTTTATTATTGGTTTAACTTTTACACAGTGATATCTGCTTTTAGAATCACATATAACACATCAGCCTCAGACTGGGTATCTGCTAGGTGTTATCTTCGCTAGACTGAAATGCTCCATGAAGCCCGGGGCTAGGCTAAATTTGCAATCTAACTTCTTACATAGTGCTGGGAGAGCACAGTCACTCCAGTAGGAGGTCAATGATTGTGTTATTTCATTTCATACTCTTAAGTCCTTGAGGTAGGGATTTTTATCTCCATTTTATAGATAAATAAACAAATTCAAAGCAGTAAATACTTGTAGCCACAGAGTCAGTAATTGGTGACACGTGACATGTGACAACCTTTATTCAAAATGCCAATCCCCAAATGAGATCAGAATCCTCACATTACTAGTCCTTGCTGTGATACTGCCTTGATGGGGATTAATACAAGAGGCAGTTCTTCATCTTGGGTAAAGGTACAGGGGGCAATTACATTGTCTGTGACTATCCTTATGAGAGACACTGTTGGCTCCATCAAACCAGCGTAGTTTCAGGGTATTGACCTTCGTCACCCTCTGAGGCCTTGTCGCTATCATGTTCAAGCCCAGAAACGAGTAATATTCCTGCTGGGGGGTTTTCTGACCTCTTTCAACCTTCTAAGACCATTTGAGAGGAAATTCAGGAGGCAGGAAGGAAAAGAACTTAGAAAAAAAAAGTAGTGAGAAGTACAAACGGGAAAGAACCAGCTCTAACATGGCAGCCAAATATCTAAACACTATCGTGTACCAGGAGATTTAGAAGAATCAACAAAGCTTTCTTGACGTTGATTAGAGCGGTGAAACTGAATTTGGAGGAAAGATTAAGTGGATTGTGGTATCTAGGGAAGAAAATAAAAGGAAGTGTCATAATAATAGTCTTCATTTTCCCAAGGGGGTAAATCTCCATTTCTTCAGACTGCAAAAAAGAAAAATTTTTTTTTTTATAAAAGGGAAATAAATTTATCCTGAAACAGGAGGCACTAAGATTGCTAAGAGAAAAACTGAATTTCATCAGTATCCTGGTGATTCCCAACCTGTTTGGGCTTGTCCTTCCTTGTTTTTGTTTGTTTTTATGACAGTTTAAAAAAATCACCCAGGGGAAAAAAGACTGGGTGACATATATATATACACACATTAAAATTAATGGGAATTGGAATTAATTTTTTGTTGCTAGTGACCAAGCAAGGGTTTTAAGGCCACATTCTGGCCAATGGAGCAAGCCAGCTTAACAAGAAGGGACATTTGAGATGAGGATATCCCAATGCATTCTTGTGACTAAGCTAACATTCACATGAGGTCTTTACAGATGATCCCACCTCAAGGATTTAGTTCCTGGCCTCCTAGCAAAGTAGAACCCCCAGGGAGATTGATTTCCAGTGGAAGCAGATTTTTCCAGAGCTTGAGTATGACTCAAGCAAGGTATTTAGGAACCAGCCCAGACCAGGGTAAGGCAGATCTGAATTCAGATTCCTGCTCTTCCACCTGGTTTTGTAACCTTGAGCAAGTTATATAGTTCCTCTAAGCTTTGGTCTCCCCAATTGTAAAATGGGAAGATAATACAGTACATTAGTCTCCTCTTATCCATGGGAAGGACATTCTAAGACCCCCAGTGGCTGCCTAAACCATCGATAGTACCAAATCCTGTACATACTATGTTTTTTCCTGGACATGTATACCTATAATAGAGCTCAATTTATAAATAAGGCACTGCAAGAGACTAATGATAACTAATAATAAAATAGAATATTATAACAATATACTGTAATAAAACTTATGTGAATGTGGTCTCTCTCTCTCTCAAATATTTTATTGACTCACCTCTTCATTTAAAGGAAGCACTTCACAATTGCTCTTCATCATATCCGAATTGCCAGCATCACTACTCTTGTGCTTTGCACTTATTATTAAATAAAATAAGTTACCTGAACACAAGTACTGAGATACCAAGCCAGTCGATCTGATAACCGAGACAGCTTATAAGTGACTAACAGGCGGGAAGCAAGTACAGAGTGGAGATGCTAGACAAAGGGATGATTCACATCCAGGGTAGGATGGAGCAGGATAACTCAAGATTTCATCCCACCACTCAGAATGGTGCACAATGAATTGTTTATTACTGGAATTTTCTATTTAAAATTTTCAGGCTGAGGTTGACCAGAGGTAACTAAAACCACAGAAAGTGCATAGAGGACACTCAAGCATGTAGCTACCTCCCCTTGCATCTCCCCCACCCACTTCTGTTAAGGTACTCCTGGAGTTGCCATAGTATGGGTATTCCCCAAGCAGATGCCAGTGTCCTCATGGCCCTGGTATCTTCATTTGTCTCTTGAAAATGGAAATAAAGTATTGGGATTCTGCTTTGCCAAGTAATGAGGGTGAAAACAGTCTTTCTTACAATAGGCAATGGTTTTGAAAAAATGCCTGTGTTCAGAAGTGTTAATCAAAAATACTTTCTGGTTTGAGTTGGGAAACAATGGCCTCAAATGCTACCCATTCCCCACACCCCAGCAATAAGAAGACACAGATCCTAAGCTACTCACCTGGGATATTGGATGTGTTTGGCAGAAAATGAATCTAGAAGTTGATTTCAACCTACTTGTTCATACATTTGTTAGGTTTTACAATTTTAGCCTCACAGCCAACCCTGCACACAAAGACAGAGTCTAGTCATGAACATAGTATTTACATAACTTTCAGAGATAGATGTTAGCAATAATTGAGTTGCTTAAGCATCTCACTTACTGGATGTCTGTGCATGATTCTTTCACATTTGGCTGTACCTAAAATCGGTTTGCTGGTCCCTTACATCACATTCCAGAGCTCTTGTGTAGTTGGTAACTTATCTAGATGCTTACTAAATATTTGTTGAATCTCAATATGCCGATTCTTTAATCAGGCAAGGGTTTCATATACTTTCTGAATTTGAGGCCCCCTTCTAAATGTTGACAACTTGCAAGAACCACCTACCTCCAGCAGAGTAGTTATACTTCTACCCTCTGTTAACTAACACTAAGTAGGCAAAAATATATAATAAACTTACATAATCACAAAAGCATCTATGTCCAGTTTATACCTTATCTACATTCACACTGTGCAAAACACACATTATTCATATGGCATCTCAGAATCCTTGAAGCAATTTCAAGTCTTTGTAGGGTTCTGTCACTCACAGGCCAAGAACTGTTAATATAGAGATGTATAATTCTGGAGCTGCTGTTGGATCTGTGCATTTAAAGCAAAAACTCAATGAGAAATCAGTAGAAATGAACTGCCTTGAACCATCACGGTTCACTTTCAAGAGACCAAGTCTTTAATAACAGCACTCAGGGTCCACTGGGGATGGTAATACTGCCTTCCTCACTGTGTGACATAGGCCTCTGTGATTAATGGACATGGTGAGCCTTTTAAAAAAAAATTTAATCATGTAAATTATCAGTAGGTTCACAGTGATGTTAACCTGACATGAACTCAGCATCTCAACTTGGTTTCATTTTGGCTCATCTTATCAGTGTTTCTAGGCAGCCTAATTTGGTTTAAATATTTATTTTTAATTTGGTTCTGTAGAGCACTGTGGGATGAACATATTTTCCCAAGAGGAAACAAATAATGTTAATTCCAAGGGATTTCGCACTTAGCAGCAAAGCATTTTCTGGAATATGGGATGACAAAGAAAGCTGAAAACTTGTGTTCCTTTTTCCTTGCCACTCTGTAAAAACTCATTGTGAGTTATGCTTCAGACTGTTTTCCAAACTCACAAAGCCCTGGGTGGTCTGGCCCCTTTCATTCTCTCCCTCGTGTTTCTGTGAGTGTCCCATCTTGCTCTCTGTTCTCTAGCCACACCGTTCTTCTTCCATCCCCTCATGTATACAGTGCCCCCTCCTTCCTCTGGGCTTTTGCACATGCTCTGTACTTTATCTTTTCCTATTTCACCCTGTTAACTCCTAGTCATCCTCAAGAACTCAACTCAAAAGCATTTTTTCTCTGTAGCTTTCTTTGAAATCCCTAATATGAAAGAAAGTGGGTATATGTGTGTGTGTGTACATGTGTGTGCATGCTTCTAGAGATAGATTTTCCTTGCAGCTATATCTCTCACCTTTGCACTTTTCACAGTTTCTACTTCACATTTATTTTGTAATTGTTCTAGTTCTACATCTCCCCCAGTAAAGTTCCACAAGGATAGAAACTGTGTCTGTATTTTTTCACTATTGTTTCCCCAATACCTAGGACACTGCTCAAAACGTAGGAGAGCCTTAGTAACATGAGGTGCCTCATTTGTTGAATGAATAAAATATATGTTAATTTCTTTATTTTAAATATTATAATTGATGAAGATAAATGGAAAAAGTGATAGATATCCTGGTATAGATAGAGGCATATGAACTTTAAAGCAGGACAATAACTTGGGTATTTTCCAGCAATATGATCGTAAATTATTTAACCTTGCTGAGCCTTGGTTTCCTCTTCCTAAAAATTGTAATTGTAATATTGTTCACAAAATATTGTGACTATTAAATAAGATTCATATGAAACAAAAATGGATTCTTTTCCACTCTTTTAATTATCTTCTTGTATTTTGCTTTGCAGTGACAAAGTGTGAGATTCAGCACTACAGTACATCAAAGTGGGCCAGTCTAGCCAGCCAATCAGTGTTTAGAGACTCCCAAACATGTGCTACTCTCCTTACAGTCGATTAGGCAGATAGAGTAGGACACAGAAAGAGATTTCTAAAGGCTAAACATGCTTCTGGATTTAGAGAGCTCATGATGAACTACTCTCTTAATTTAAAGACACTTTGGAACCAGGAGTCCTATGTATAGATGAACTATTGTGGATTCCAACAGCATGTCTTCATTTATCAGCCAGTTTGCTGCTTTCCAAGTTAGTGTGTCATTTGGAAAAGGCTTCAAAATAGCTTTGGAAACAACTTTAAAATAGCATCAGCGATTCCATTTATTTTAAGTACACAAACAGGCAAAACGAATCCAGGCTGTCGAAAGTGAGGGCAGTGGCAACTCTTGGGGGAGGGGCCGTGGCCAGAAGGGAACATAAAGGGAGTTGAAAAGGTTCTGTTTATTGATCTGAGTACTGGTTACCCAGGTGTGTTCACCCTGTGAAAATGCATTAAACTGTACTAAGATGTGCACACTTTTCTGTATATGTGTTATGTTTCACGCAGGCTCTATGTTGAGATTTGAAATTGTCTTGTTTCTCTTCTATGGTGGCTATGATTTAAACACCAGTATCTGAAAATCAGTTTGTACTTTTCTTTCTCCCGCCTTCCTGCCTTTCCCCTCTCTTTTTATCTCCCACCCTTGCGGGAGCACACACACACACACATATACACATACCACAAAAGGTCTTGCAGTCACTCTCTGTAATGACCTATTTGCTACCTGTATCCACAACTGACCCCACTTATTTTCAGTTCTAATTTGCCAAAACCCAGACTCTGGAAATTTTTCCTGTTCTTAGTAAAAAGACTACATTGTAAAAACTTAAGTAACTTAATATCTCAGATCCTAGCATCTTCTTTTACCATATCTAGTCCTGCCCTTACAAACACACACTCCATCCTCACAAAGTAGCCAGATAGTTTCAGGTGTCAAGTCACCCCTGTTGTAAACTGATTGTATTCCCTCCAATTTCATACGTTGAAGCCCTAACCCCTAATGTGATAGCATCTGGAGGCGGGGCCCTTGGGAGATGATTGGATTTAAATGAGGTCATGAGGATGGGATTCCCAGATGGGTTAATGTCCTTAGAAGGAGAGGAAAAGAGATCAGAGCTTTCTCCATAGTGTGAGGACATAGTCAGAAAACAGCTATCTACAAGCCAGAAAAGGGCCTCACCAGAACCCAATAGTGTTGACACCTTGATCTTGTGAAAAATAAATTTCTTTTCCTCTAAAAACACCTTCCTTCCTAAAATCTTCAATGGCTTTCTATTTTTCCTTATAATAAAATTCAAATATCTTGTCACATGCTACAGGTTCTACAAGATCTGGTCCTTGCCTCCTTCTTTAGCTTCATCTTGAAGCCCCACACTACCATGGCCCTCCTACCACACTTGTCTTCTTTCTACTCCTCACTGGCTTCTAGGCTTGGCCCTTGCTGTCTCCTCTGCCCAGACCTCAGACTTTCATACAGATGGCCATGTCCCATCCTTCCAGTAGCAACACAAAAGGTGGTCCTTCAGCGAGGCCTTCCTTAGCCACCCGTCCAGCTCATCATTCAGTGTTAATTCCATAACAGCACTCACCACTATCTATCTATATGAATTTTTCTTTTCTTTTTTTCAACTCTTTGGGGGGTATAATTAATGAAGAGATATTATAGATATTTTAGGTATGCCATTTGATCTTTTGCTATATCTGATATTTTCTCAGTTATTGATTGGTCTGTCATATGTCTCTTCTTGCCAGAATGTGTGGGTCCATTAAGTATGGGATCTTGCCTGTCTTATTATCTCTCCGCACTACCAATCCACTAGGCTAGCAATGTACCAGGCACATAATAGATACACGGCTGATATTTACTGAATGAGGAAATTACTGAATAAACATCAAACCCTGTTTTATTCTTGCCTCTGTTTTTTCCCTATACTCAAGTCTCCACCATGTGCCCAGTTTCTTATCTGACACCTCCATACCCAGGTTTCTGCCCTAAATATCTACCCCATGTCTTATTTTCCCAGCCTGGTCCTTGTTTCTCCCCTGCCAGGCCCCACCCAGGCAGCCCTCCCATCTGCTGCCCATCCCCCAGGGAGATAACTCCTGCCCACATTGACACACATAGCCTGCCTCTTGCTTCCTGTGCTTCACCTCATGTACCCCAGCCCTGCCCCTTTGCAACGCCCACCACCTGCCTGTGCTTCCACATGCCACCTGCCTCTGTGTTCCTACAAAGTGGGCCCCACCCGCTGGCCTACGTGCTCCCCACATCCTGGCGTTGGCAGGTTTGGCCTGCTGAGTCCTGATCCAGCAACTCTAAAGGTACAAAGATGGTACAAGATATGGTCCCTCACCACTCTGAGCTTCACAGTCTAGTGGAGGTGATAAAAGAAGTGCATAAGAAGCTGGTGTGCAAGCAAAGTGTGGCGAGTGTCATAAGAAGGGAAATAAGCAATACTTGCAAACATAAAAACAGAGGTGAGAAAACCAAAGACTGGAAAGTGGTCTCAGAGACAAGAGAGGATAAATATTAGACTGTATGCTCCAGCATGGCAAAGACCTGGTCTTCCTATCGCTCTCCCATGAACTCCAAAACCCACGCTGAGTTCCTTGCCCAAAGTAGATGCTTAGTTAATGCACATGGAATGAATGAATGGCTCAAATACAATGCCTCTTACTTTATATAGAAGGAAACTAAGACCCTCCAAACTGAAATGACTTGCTAAAGAGCCATAAAACTGATTAGTGTATGACCAAATCCAATTTTGCCTCTCAGCCAGCGCTCTCTCATCTGCACTACTCAGCTGACCTCAGCCTTTTCTTCTCTGAGAGAATGAGGCCAATTTATTTGATCTTTCCTCTTGGTGTCACTTTTATATATATCCCTTTAAACGTGAGACTATTCCCATGTTTAAAAAGTTCACTGCAAAAACAGTGCATTATATTTTCATTTAGCACACTGCTTTTGTATTTCATTATTAAATATGAATACAACTGCATTATAAATAATGAAATAATAACATTTAATTATCATTAAATATAACCACATATGGCATTACCTTGCTGGAAAGACTTACACACTTTCATGTTCTCCCATTGACTTTTTTCCTTTTGGCAGGGTGTCATGAACTAAAATATGGCATTTTTCAAAGAGAGTTCCATATCCTATAATATAGTATATAATTTGTATATTTTGAGTTTTCAAAGCACACACATAAACATATCTGTGTGTTGTTTATTTTTACTGTGGTAAAATATAAATAACATAAATTTACCATTTTAACCATTTTTAAGTGCACAAGTCAGTGACATTCAATACATTGACAATGTTGTACAACTGTTGGTACAATCTATCTCTAAAACTTCTTCTCAAACAGAAACTCTGTACCATTAAACAATAGCTCCCCATTCCCTCTTTGCCTAATCCCTGGCAACCACCATTCTATCTTCTGTCTCTGTGAGTTCGACTCCTTATATAAGTGGAATCTTACAATATTTGTCCTACTGTGTCCAGCTTATTTTACTGAGCACAATATCCTCAAGGTTCATCCATGTCATAACATGTCAGAATTTCCTTTCTTTATAAAGGTGAATAATATTTTATTATATGTATATACCACGTTTTGATAGCCATTAATCTGTTAATGCACGTTTAGATTATTTCCATGTTTTAGATATTGCAAATAAAGCTGCTATAAACATTAGAGTACAAGAATCTGTTTTCAATCCTTTTGGATATATATCCAGAAGTGGAATTGCTAGATCATAGGGTAATTCTAAGTTTAACTTTTTGAGGAACCATTACATTCCCACCAGCAAGGTACAAAGGTTTTATTTTCCTCACATCCTCACCTACACTGATCATTTTCTATTTTGGGGGGGAAGGAGTTGTTTGTTAATAATTATCATCCTAATGGTTGTAAAGTGGTGTAACATTACAATTTTGATTGCCTGAGTGTGTGTGTGTATGCTTACAATACACATACACAGCTAAAGGCAGAGATAGAGGGTGGCTGGTTCTCTCTCAGGGCTGGAAAAGATCTGTCATTAGATTTCGAGACCCATGCTTTCTGTGAGGCCAGGACATCAGGCCCCAGGGAGAGGACATAACTCTTGATCTGATCCCAGAGGCCATTAGCAAGTTCACAAGAGCTTACAGAGCACGTTAGGCTGAGAAGTTGGCATCTTTCCTAAAGATTCTTCAGAACCTTGGAGGGAGTGGGGGCAGGAGGCAGGAAACAAGAGACAAAAGGATCAGCGTGCACTTCAAAGCCCAGTATGGCCAAGCAGAGGGACACACGGGCCCACAAGTATCTTTGTTGAGCAGTGGAGTGGGGGGGATTGTGCTCCTCTCCCTGAGTCAGCAAAGCTAATTATGCAACAGTCAGGGTCCAGTTCAGACTCAAAAACAGAATTAAATACTAACAGGGGAGAAATCCAGAATTCGGATAAGGTTACTGAGGAGGTCAGAACCTCAGAGATTAGGATTGGAGTTGAAATAGAGGCAAAATAACAGGAAACAAGGTCAAAAAATTAAAAGGCCCGATTTGGGCTTCTAAATTGAGATCAGTTACACAGGAAATTAGAGGTGGAAAACATTGAGGAGGCAGTAGGGTTCAAGATCACTGACTAAGACATGTTAAGTGAAGAGAAACAGAGATAACCAACACTGAGCTGTGGTCCTCACCATCCCACGTTACACCCAGTGGTGTGTCCTCTTCCACACACACTGACAGCCATTCCTCCAGGCTTACCCACTCTCCCTGTGGAGGATGATAATACTTCCAATGAGGTCTTTCCAGGTTGCTGTTAGGCAAAACTCAACATTTATTTCCCATTTCTGTAGTGGAGTGAGCAAAGCAAAGGGAAAAGTTAAGGATTCTGTACCCACCCAAAGTGTATCCTCCCCTATTGCCAAACTAACAGGAGAAAAATTTTCAGACTGCTTACAGGGGTGATGGACCCTAGAGAAAAGTTACTAGAGAATCTGGAGACATTGTATGGTAGGTGGGATTCTAGGATGGCCCCCAAGATGCCCAACTCCTGATGTGCATATCTGTATCATCCCCTCCCCTTGCATGTGGGTAGAACCTGGGAATATGATGGATAGCACCCCCACACACAAAAAAAGGACTACCCTGGTGGGCCCGGCCTAATCAGAGGAGCTGGTGAAAGAAGCAGCATTAGACCTTCTTCTGCTAACCATGTTGTGAACTGACTAAGGGGGAGCACATGACAAGGAACCGTGAGCAGCCTCTGGGAGCTGAGAGCATTCCCCTGCAGAAAGCAAACAAGAAGCCCAGAATGTCAATCGCAAACTGCGGGGAAGTGAATTTTGCCAACAACCTGTGAGCCCCAAATGAGAATGCAGCCCAAGCTGGCACCTTGATTTCAGCCCGTGAGACCCTGAGCAGAGAACCTAGCTAACTCCTACTTGGGCTTCTAACCCACGGAAACTGTGGCTAACCTTGTGGTAATATGTTATGTAGCAATTAAAAAAATAAAAAAGAGAGAGAGAGAGAATATAGTTTGCCTGCAGGATGGAGGAAATAAGCAGTAGTTGTAACCTGAAATTTGAGCATCTTTGATTTGCTCTGTCTGATGTAGAAGAGATCAATACTCACTTCATAGTTTCACAAATCTCCTTGAGACCTTAGAGAGCATCTTGTTCAACCCTCAAATAAATTTAATCTCATCCAACTCTAAGAAGTTTAAATGACTTCCTCAAAGCCACTTGCTGCTAATTAGTGGAAAATATAGTGATCAAATTTAAACATGCCGTTACCTGGAAGAAATTCTACTGTAAAATGGGTCAAGGATTCAGAGTATTAGAAACGGCGGGAGTCTCACACATCATCTTATGACACTCCACCATTTCAGACAGGAAGAAACTAAGGCACAGAGGGATTAGGGACTTTGCAGTGTCCTTTCCAATTAGCAAAGCCATGTCAAAGCATCAGATCCAGCCATACAGCAGATAACCACATGTATACAACTGCCCTTCCAAACAGAAATCAGCGTGTGCCAAAAAGTGCTGCCTTTCAATTGACCCCCAAATTAGTAAACAGCAAGTAAGACGCGTAAGAGATACACGAGCTCCCCTGACAGCCAATCAAGTTGTTCTCAGCTCACACAGGACATCCTTACATGGTCGCTAAAATGTCCAGGGCTTTATCCTTAGGAAGGCTTGAATGCATTGAAGGAGAAAGTGGAGAGGGCCTGATTGATGGAGAGAGGGGCATGCTTATTAGGCCTTTTTTTTTCTTTAGAAGCTTAGAAACAAAAGAAAGTCTTGCAGCTTTGTTAGTCAAAGACCTTTTGTAGAGGTTGATGTGCATCAGTCAAATTTGGGCGTGTGTGTGCACGTGCGTGTGTGTGTGTGTGTGTGTGTGTGTGTGTGTGTGTGTGCATGCACACGACCGAATAGCCTGTCAGGGCCTCATTTTCCACGATGCAAGTCTCCCCTAACTGATAACACTCTAAATAACAGGTGAGTGGCTCCTGGCAGGAAGGAGATTGTCTGACCTCATTGTTTGCCTTTTCCCCCCCTCTTTGTTCTTCACAAATAAAGGTTTTTTAATAAACTGAAAGGTCCTCCGCTCTTGCCTGATGATAAAATGAAAGGAACCAGTGAGGTATGGTACAACGTGGCAGCAAAAAAGGAGAAGCTCATCAGAAAATAACAAAGGTGCAAGTGAAAGATAAGGCAGCTGTCAGAGATTAATCCTGCCTGCCTGATTGTTTTCTTTAATACCAAAGCCTGCACTAGCAAGCGATAAGTTTGCTGAGTAATTTGGTTTTTGGTGAGGAAATAAAATTCAGGTAGGCCCCATAATTGATTTCCCTTTCTTTAAGTTTTCTAAACATTAAACAACAACAACAACAACAAAGACAAAACAAAACCTCCGCTTTGGCTACACTCTCTTTCTTTAAGCTGCTTTGCCAACACTGCCCTCTTGACCGGCCCCACCTTCTTCACCCCAAAATCTTCCAGAAGGAGGGTGGGAGTGCGCAAGGAAAGGTCCCCTCTCCCAGTTACATTAGGTGCAATTTACATGAAATTCTTAAATGCAGGCCTGTTAGGAACTAATTGTGCTACCCTCCCTCCACCCCAGAAAAAAAAGAATAAGTTAAGTCCTCACCCCCAACACCTCAGAATGTGACCTTTGTAGGAAAAGGGTCTGTGCAGTGGAAACCAAGTTAAAGTGAGATCATTAGAATGAGCCCCAATCCAATATGACTGGTGTCCTTGTAAAAAAGGGAAATTTGGACATATATGAACACACGGAGAACGCCGTATAAAGATGAAGGCGGAGATCAGTGTGCTACATCTACATGCCTGAAAATGCCATTGATCGCCAGCAAACCAGAAGCACGGAACAGATTCTGCACCAGAGTCTCCAGAAAGAACCAATCCTACTGACACCTTGGTCTCAGATTTCTGGCCTCCAGAGCTGTGAGAAAATAAATTTCTGTTGTGTAAGCCCCCCAGTCTGTGGCAAATTAATACAATGTCAATCTCTAAGACACGCGTGAAGCAAGGAACCCTCACCTCTAACTCAAATGTCATGTAATCCAAGTTCTGCTCCTGGTTTTCACATTGCCCACCCACACCCACACCCACACCAGTTTCTGATAGTGTTAGGTAGGACACTAAAGAAGGCAGTCAAAGGAAAGTAAAACCTGAAGGCATATCCCTGTCTCCTTCTGTGTGTGAGAGGATCAGAGGCCCCTTCCCTCCTAAGTCACCAGGGCTTCATTAGCAGTGCCCTTGCCACATCTGCACACTCAGCCAGTTCCCAGCCATAGTCCCTGGCTGGTGAAAGCCCAGAGCAGTAACTTCATGTCAATCCCAGAGAATGACTTAAAGGGGAAGCTGCACCGGAAGCCCCGACAGTCAGGCGAAATGCCTGATGCCTCATCTCTTGGATTTATGAAACACATCTTAGTTCTTTTAGACCAGTGTTCTTCAAACCTGAATGCACATAGAAATGAATAACCTGGGAATCTTGTTAAAATTCCAGCTGTGACTCAGTAAGTCTGGGGTGGGGCCACAGAGGCTGCAATTCTAACAAGCACCCAGGTGATGTGGACTCCGTTGGAGCATAGACCACACCCACTTCTGGTACAGGGTTTAGATCATCCGAGGGCGGAGGTGTGGGAAAGAGTCTTGGGAGAGGGGCTCCCTCTGGTTGCTCAGAGGTAAAACTTTAAGTAAAAAAAAAAAAAAAAAAAAACAAATACTACAAATTCAGACATCTCTGAGCTGCAAAAACCTTCAGCAGGATCGGAGGGGGGAAAAAAAACAAAAGGAAACATCTGTTGGGGTGAAACTGGGGGGATCTCAAATGGGAAAGCACGACATGAGCATGTGCACCCAGGCACAGGCTTGTAGGCAGCACCACCAGCAGCAGAGCCTTATTTATTGTGACAAAATGAACAGCCCCCAGGTTGCTCATCCAGCAGCTAATTTCTCATCTTATCTATTATGTGAATGAGATGGGAAAACAGTTTCCTGTTTCTCACAGATATCACTGACATGAAAGATACTGAGCGAATTCCCTGGAAGGCCATGCAGTCACATCCATCTGCAGGCTCACTGGTTTCAAGGGGAGGAATTGATACAACCAGGGCTGCTCCCAGATGGGGAAAAGTAAAGAAGCTTCTCTGCAGATGCTCCCATGTTAATACCATCCTGAAAAATGGCTTAGGAGCTAATATGTATTTTTTTGGCAGTAATAGTCCATTGTGGTTATTCTCTGAGGCCCAAATAATTGGCTAGGAGGTAGTTTTGAGGCTGAGGCCCTACATGGTTCATGACTAAATTGGCTAACGGGGTACAATAGGGCAGGGGTCTTCAGCCCCTGGGCCATGGACCAGTACTGGTTCATGGCCTGTTAGGAATGATGCTGCACAGTGGGAGGTGAGTGGCGGGCAAGTGAGCGAAGCTTCATCTGTATTTGCAGCCGCTCCTTGGTGCTAGCATCACCGCCTCAGCTCCACCTAAGATCATCAGGCATTAGATTCTCATAGGTGCATCCATCCCTGGTGCCAAAAATAGCACCAGGGACCTCTGCAATAGGCTGAAGGCTCACCATCAAGAAGGAAGCCAGCCATCACCTCCTCCTCCAACCCACTCAGTGAGCCCCACCAATCCCACACACATGCTTCCCAAAGCCCCATCAATTACAACTTTCCCCTGGAGAAGTTATACCTTGTTCTGGTGTAACTAAGTCTCTTAATGAGTCACTGATCTTCACCAACATTTGTTTTAACTCTTATTACCAATAAAGAATCAGGCCCAGGGTGGTAGACACCTCTTCCCAAGGTCACCCAGCAAGTAAATTCCTGAGTATTTGGGGACCATGAAGTGATCAAGGTGTGGCAGAAGGGCAAGTCTTAGACTGGGAGCAGTGTTGGTTGGGATAAGAAGGGGTAGTCTGAATAAGACAGTATTTCCAAAAAAATCTTCTTGGTTTAAGAGGCTTCAGGTTTTGAACTGAAAATAGAGCACACCTGAGAACAAATACTGATGTGGAGAGACAGGGCAGGCAAGCCCCACAGGACAGGATCCCACCTTGGGGTGCTCATTATAATCATTTGACAGGGTTTGTTCAAAATTTTGATGACTGGGCCACACTCCAGATAAATTGAATCTGAATCTCTCAGGCCTCACAGCCCCTGAGAGCTTGTTAGAAATGTACCTTCAGGCTCCATTCAGTCTAAGTCAGAATCTGGGTGATTCTCATGCATATTAAGGTTTGAGAAGCACGACCTGGGCTATGTATTGGAACCACTTGACACCCAGGCCCAACCAACCCAGGCCCAAGAAATCAGAATCACCATAAAGTAAGGCCTGCCACAGGTAGTCTTTAGAGAAGGGAGGACCATGGAGAGGAAAGTGGGGTCACAAATGTAAACTAGAGGCCCTTAAAGACAAATTGATCTATATTCTAATTTTGCAAAGGCCCAAGCATCTTTAAGAAAAGGAAGTGTAGGTAAGGAAGTGGAGACCAGGTAGGTCTGGTCCATTTCAGTTCCATTTTATGACCTGGAGCAAATCACAGATGACTCCAATGATGACACTGTGCATTTGAAACCGGGCAAGAGCAGTTAAATGACTTAGCAGTCCCAATGTACTATACTGGATAATAAGGAAAGACAATGAGGTAGGATTTCTATAATAGCTGCTAGAATCAAAACTAGATTCTAATAATTCTGCTGCAGCTGTATGACCTTGGAGACAGTATTTAACTGTAAGCCTTGGTTTGCTCATTTGTAAAATGGAGAGGATTACAGCTCCTTCATGGAGTCATTTGGACCTGACAGGAGATAAATGTATAAAGCGCTTGACAGAGTTTCTGGTTTCTATGTGCAAAAAAACAGTTGCTATAATTAGTAGTAATTCAATTCAACTGCATGGTCATTCTGAAGAAGATTTTAAGTTAGAAGACAGATGAAATGTGAACAATAACCTTCTCTACAGAGTGAAAAACTAATGTCATGTTATAAATAAATCTCCTGGTTATGAAAGACAATTATCTGTGCCTCCTTCAGGCAAGCCTGCTTTAATCCACAGCAGTGGCTTCCTACAAATATAAAAAGAACAATGACCAAGAGATATACAAGAAAACATGGGAAGGCGAGAAAATCAAAAAGGCATTATCCAATAGAGAAAAAGGAACAAGGAACTAGGTTAAAATTATGCAGAAGACCCTCTAGATAAATACTAGAGTGAAAAGGCAGCTAATTGAAGAATGAGAGAGTTTTCTTAACCAGTGCTAGCTGAGTAAAAATATAATTATCTTTGATTCATGAAGATTGCTACAATATGACTCATTTACCAAAACAGTTACCAACAGAATCACATTTGTTACTGTGAGAAGACCACGTGGGAGCGAGGGCTGTAGTAAATACCAAGTAAGTCTCTGCTTTCACAGTGGCACCTTGAAGGAGAATTTTATTTCTTCATCAGCTGTTCTGTGTGACAGGGCAGCTCTCAGCAGGGTTTTTGGTGATTATTGGGAACACAGAGACCTTCCAGATAGATGAAAATGCTATTGTCACTGCTTCCAGCCAGATCCTGGAAGGACCTAGACACAGCACTGTCCAGGGCTCAGACTTCCTCAGCAGCTCTGCTCTCGGCTCTCATACATACCAAGTTGATGTCTCTCTCCTCGGAGATTACATACACACCTAGAAATTGGAAGACATTTCTTTTACTTTATTAGTTGTCTGTTTGCTCTAAGAAGAGAAAAAATCAACATTTCCCTGTTCAGGTGTTTTCTCTTTAACTCAGTTGTGGTAGGCTGGGTGTTCATCCCCATAGTACAGAACCACTTAAAGATTTAAACCTTCAACAACCTGTGTGTGCAATTAAGGGAGAATGACTTCTAGGTCAATGCTCTAAAACAGATTGGAAGACACTAGGCAGAGGGAATCTCAAGGGTAAAAGAGACCTTCGAGGTGTTCTGGCCCAGTCTCCCTAAGGCCAGACGTGGTTCTAGAGGGTATGTGTGTGTAGTGATGAGATGAGCCATATGTTTTATAAAAATAAAATGAATGGCACAAGAAAAAATAATAAGATGCATTTCTCACACAGTAAAAGAGCACTGCAGGGAGAAACATCCAGAAAAAAGCAGCAGCAAACAGTTCTGCAAGAACAAGAGTAATAAAAATAAATACAGCTTACCAGCCTAATGAAGAACATTTCAGAGCATGTTGAGACCCTAACTGATACAAATGAGTATCATTATCCTCCCTGGGCTCCCCTGTTCAGTGTAGGACAACAACCATGCAAATAGAAGGAGATGACCAGGCTATCATGGTAGAATTATAACCCCACACCAGACCTGGGCCTCTTAATAAGAACAGCCATTTTTATCTCCAGTCCCAAAGCCACATGAAGGCCAGAAGACCATCAATATAAATGATGCTTAGCTGTCCTCATTCTGGGGTAATTAATGTTTTAAGAACCACCCACATCTCTTTCCTCCCAATATTAATAAGTGCATAAATATTTCTTAAGACCTAGAAACCAAAGATGATTCTCTCTGGCTTAGACCAACCACACTATTTACTATTTACTAGGTGCTTACTACATGCTAGGCATGGCATTAAGTACTTGTCAGGCATTATGTAACTTAATCCCTATCAATCCCATTATTTTAAATAAATTGATAACTGAGGCTGAGGGGAGTAGCTTGTCCAATGCCAAACAGTAAACAGAAAACCAGTTATGATTTTAGGGTCAACCTCTATAAGGAGGTGATAAAGCTGAAAATGAGCAGCTGTGTCAGGGCAGACAGAAAAGGAACAATCATTCCACACAGAAAAAAAGGCCTGTGCAAGGACCCAGATGCAGAAAAGAGCTTGAGTGGTGTGTGGACCTTTTGAATATTTATTGCTAAATGGCAATAAATAACCCAAACTGTGGCTTAAGACAACACACTTATTCATTTGTTCATGGTTTTACAACTTGGGCAGAACTTGTAAGGACCAGTCATTACTGCCATGTCAGTTGTGGCAACACAACTGGAGTTAGAGAATCTTCTTCTGAGGTGGCTTACTTACATGGTGAGAAAGTTAGTGCTGGCTATCAAGTGGGACATCAGCTAGGGATGTCAGCCAGGGGCTTGTTTCTTCTTCACACATGGCTGCTTGGACTTCCTCCAGCATGGCGGCTAAGGTCCCAAAGGAAAGAGCTAGGAGTTGCCAGTTCTTTCAAAGCCAAGGCCCAGAACTGGCACATTATTACTTCCACCATGTTCTACAGGGCAATTCAGTCGCAAGCCCAGCCTTGATTCAGTTGGAGAAATGACAAACAGTGAACAAAGCCAGTGTGGTGGGAGCACAATTGACTTGGGGTAGAGGAGGAAAAGGTCCTAGAACATAATGAAGGGAGAAAAATTTTGTAAGACTCTATTGGCCATGTGAAGGCAAAAGTTTTTCAGACAGAAAGACCACCGTGAAGGAGGCTCACTAGTGTTAGGCATGTGTGTGTTTTGAGGCAGGGGATGCATGAAAAGGCAACATTATGAAATATAACTTTAACACAGATTGTGGCAAGAGATTGAAAGAGGGCAGATCACAAAGGGCTGTGTCTGCTATGTTGAGGAATTTAGCATTTATTCTGTAACCATCAACAATTTTTAAAGAGGAGGGAAAACTGGATCAGATTTGTAGTTTAGATGATTTTTTTCCAGTAAAAATATAAAAAGATAATATTGGGGCAAGATTGAAGGAAGGGACACCAGTAAGAAGTACTTACCCAACTTAAGAGAAATAATGACATATCTATGATAATGGCAACAGGAGTGGAACATATGATTCAAATCTGAGAAGCCTTTAAGAGGTTTAATGACCAGTATTTAGCAATAGAGTTGACATAAAAAGAGAAGGAGAAACTTAGTAGACTCCAGGCTTGGAAAAATAAACAAAGAATGAAAAGATGATTCTAGACAAGCGTGCTGAATCTGAGGTATCTAGTGGCATTTCAAATTGGAGATGGCCAGCCTTCATTTGGATACATGAGTTTGAGGTTGAAAGTAGACATTAAAGTTAGAAGAATAGGATGTGTGTTCTCATCACATAGGAGACAAATAGGGCATGTGGCTGAGAGTCTCTAGATTCTGAAAAATAATGAACATGGCATGGAATCCTGGAGCTCATCAATTCTTAAGAGAGGCAAAGAGGAGAAATGGTCATAGAAGAAGCTGAAGAATCTACACAATGTGGTGTAATTAAAGCCAAGGAATTCAAGATTCAAGTAGGTGACTGGGGTGATCGACAGAATCAAATACACCAGAACAATCTATTTGGCTAATTAATAAACTTAAAAGTGGCCGTTGGATTTATGGCCTGATGGAATTAGAAACCAGATTATAAAGGCTGAATAATAAGTGTGAGGCAGAGATATTAAAGCAAAAAAGAGTAGAACAGACTTACAAGAAGTTTGGCTGTGAAGAAGAGGGAAGCACTAGCACATTGTGTGGGGTGGAGAGGAGTCAATTAAATTTTTGTTTGTTTTTGGTTTTGTTTCTGAAGGATGAGGAAGTCTCATTAATGAGATGAGGGAAATTAGCCAACAGAGATGGGGAAAATTATGATACAAGATTCAGAAATGATATGAGGAGTTGGAATCAAAGGGTAGACTTGACCCTTGGAGAGGCACCTTATCTTCTGAGACTGGAGGAAGAATGGGTTCAGACCTACTCAGACAGGAAGTTGAGGAAGTTCATATATGGTGATATCCCACCCTTGGTATTTTCTGAGCCCAAGGCAAGAGTACAAACAGACGCTTGCATATCTATCTCTGAATATTTCAAAATTATAAATCAAGCCAAAAAACCAGTTAAATATGTTTGATAGATATAATATATATGTTCAATAGATAGAGTAATCCTATCTTGGCAGATAAACCTTCTTTAAAACTTAAGAAGTCAAATTCTAATTTAGAATCTTAAAGTCCTCAGAGTTCCATCCTGAAACATAAAGGCATGAAGGAGCCACAGGCAACTCACGACCCAACTCTTCTCCTCCTCCTACTGACCCCATCATATACCACAGAAGACCTGACATGTACAGGTGTGTACACCACACCTGTATGCCCAGGCTCTGTTCATATCCCTCTGCAAACAGCTGCCCCTTGGCCACTCCTTGGCTTAGAGATGCATATACAGTGCGTTCATTCATCCTTTTGAAAAAGAATTTGAGGAAGAGACCCACACAGGACATGGAGACAGGCTCATGGCAGTCTGTGCAGGGAACTCTGCAATCCTGAGAACTTATAGCATGTGGGATGTGTACCCAGGAAAGTGAGGTATAGGTTTTGGGTAGGCATGTTCCCTGAGTTCCCACACACTTCTTACCCTGTAGGGAGGAGCCCAGATGGCAGGGACCAGAATGATGCTCTCTAAAGCACAGGACACCTATATAATTTTATTAACCAATGTCATCCCCAATAAATGTAACTTAAAAATAAGATAGAAATAAATCAGCCTCCATTTTCTTGATGAAACACAAAAAAATGCTAAGGTTATCTGCTGAGATCAAAGTTGTGTGGGGATCCACCTGAGGGACTCAGTGCTACTTTGTGGGTTTGGTTCTTTTTGCTCTTGGGAAACATAGTACACAAGCATTTGGCTGTGAGAATTTCTCTCAGCTGGAAGTAAAACAACACAACAGGCAAGCAAATGTGGCTTGGAACACTGAGGTACTACTTTCAGGCATGTCTTGGTAGATTCTTTTTTTTTTCTCCTCACTGCCCACTTGAATGGACCCATAAAGTTTGCTTTATGATGAAAGCATAGACTGGAAGGGGGAAAAAGATGCATCACAAATCCCACTTTAAAGCCAGAGGGCTATTAAACCTGATTTCAGCTCAGGAGTCCCCAGCAGTGCTGAAGGAGGTCACCTTCAGCAAGAGATCTGTTCATCATAAAGTCTACAGAGAGGGTCTTCTCTCCTGCCTTAAAGGCAAGTCTAAGTTCAGATGACATGGAAGGCCAACAGAGGATGTGATGTCCAGAGGGCACTAAAAAAGAACTTAAAACAATATTAATTTTCATTCAAAGAAAATGCAATGTTTCAAAAAGGAAGATGATAGCATGCATTAATGACTAAACTCAAATTATACAATTAAAAAAATTCAGAATGCTATTTTAAAGTAGCATTTATCTTATCTCTATATATATTATACCTAAACATTGATCAAATGATGCTTTTTTAAATAGCAAGCTTCTAAAGACCTGTTCTATTTTTCTATAATGGCTGCTAAAATCTTATTATCTGCATTTTATTGCTATGAAAACTAAAATATGGAGAAGTGACTACCCAGTGAACAAGTGGCAGAATTGGAAATAGCACCCAATATTTTATCACACCTATTAAATCATACCTCTCGCTAACCTCAAGGTGCTTCTTTCCACATTAATCCACTTTCGATTCATGGCTGCTGAAGTCCTACATGGTGGCCTTGGAAATCTACAATCAGTCAGCCTTAGCTATATATTAGAATCTGTTAACTAATTTCATTATGAGAGTAAGGAAAATAGAACTTAAAACTTTTTCTTTGAGGATAAAGTAACTTGTAACATGTCATCTAATATGCCATGTATCAGTAAAAGGGAGACCTGGCTTAGGAAAGAGATGGCAAGGAAAATGTTGAAGAAAGCTTCATGTATAATGGATTCATAAAAATGGCTTTATATTATATTAAATATATTTTTTGTCTAAACACGCTCCCCACTTTACCCTCTCTCATATCAGTTATTATTGACTACCTTATATTTAGGTTTATGTAGGCATATTTTATTCTTCCTACTAAATTCTAAAGGCAGTGATTGTGTGTCCTCCACAGTGCGTAACAATGCCTGGCTTGTGGTAGTTGCCCCAAAAGATGTTGCTGAACAACAACCACAAAAATAAATATTTTGGATTACATCACTAGCCTTTTGAGATGGATGTACAGCAAGACCATGCCTAGCTATTAGCTAAATTCTAAGACTCCCATCAAGGAAAGAGCACTGGAGGGGATGAATTGCAGCTCTCAACCAACAGCCATTCTCATGCTTAGAAGCACAAAACATATAAAGGATTGTGCATTAGAGAAAGGCTGCTGTTGGAGTAAAAAAATAAATAAATAGATACAAATCTCTCATTTAGTTTCTGCTCTGGCTGCAAGGAGGAGGATACATATGTTTCTCATCAGGCCAAAAAGACTGCCTAGATAAGAAATAAAATTCTTAAGTGAAAGATATTTATTTCAATTGAATGGGGAACTCCTTTATGGTGAACTTGTACTCAGGGAAAATATTTTTATTGTGAAGTAAAAGAAAAGTCTTAAATAATTTTGAATTATCTTGCACACCTGAAGAAAAAAAAGACAATACCAGTATTTCAATGTGTGTTGTATCTAAACTAAACTACAAAAGTAGCTTTTTACCATTGCATGCAAATGATGTCTGGAAAATAGCCTAGTTTACATAATTGCACAGCTGTGGGCAGTCTGGCTTCCAAAATTCAGGATGCATCTTGATAGCATGTGTCAGACCCATAAAAGGGTTAATTTTGAGAACAGCCACTTTCATATACAGATGGAGACAGAGTGGCA
This sequence comes from Macroglossus sobrinus, assembly GCA_004027375.1. NCBI lineage: Eukaryota > Metazoa > Chordata > Mammalia > Chiroptera > Pteropodidae > Macroglossus > Macroglossus sobrinus. The sequence goes on from PVKZ01000698.1 coordinate 28,650, forward strand.
TCATCAATGTTTAATCAATCAATAGGCATTTATTCCTATGATATAAAGTTTACATTATCCTCCATCTGGAGCGAGTTGAGGAATAAGGAAGGGAATCTGTCAAAATCAAAATTACTTCTTGTTAGCTGTGCCCCTGTAATTTCAGTTCAGCTTAGTACATGTTAATCTTTTTTATGACTTAAATAAGGCAATAGAAAGTGATTATACTTTAACCCTCCTGCGAATTTCTCAAACACTTTAATCTAAACCCAACAATTTAGACCATGCTCTGGGATGAGCTGTCAGATCTCTGTCTCATAATATGATTAGATAATTGGCCAGTTACTTTGTAGGTTCCATTTCTTTATTGATTCTGCTTAATCTGTAGTTCTAGATTTCTCAATCCCTTTCTTTCTGCAACAGCTCTGCTCTCTGTTTTAATTCCGAAGTCTATGAGCCGATGTTTTAGAACATATGAGTATGGACTTTAGGTTCAAATAGATCCACCCTTAAATTCCAATTCCATGGCATTGCCTGGTGAGTCCCTAAAAAATATGCCAACCTCTCTTAAGTCACAGTTTCTGTATCTGTAAAATGGTCACGCTAATACCTGTCTCATAAAGTTGTGGTGAAGATGAAATGGAATAGCATATATGAAATGCCTGGCACATACATCCCACTTAATTCATGCCAGTGTCTTCTCTACCCTCAGATGGAATCACTTGTTCTCTCTGTAGAATAGTGCTTTGTTAGTGTTCTTTGTTTGTTTCATGCACTAGACTGAGGCTTATTAATTCACATGGCTAAAGAACAGTATAGAAGAAGCAAATTTGTTTCTTTTATTTCTGAGAAGACAAATTGGTAAAAATGAAAAAAAAAGTCAATCATATAAATATGTGTATTTGATCATCAGGGAGTAAGATTGTTTATTATTATGTTAATATATTATTTATTATTATATGTCTGATTATTACTATTACTGGGATATGAGTAGGGGTATATCAGTAAAAGTTCATTCCTTCCTGGCAGGGTAAATAATACAGAGGAAGGCACATTGCCTAAATGTATGTTATATAGAACATGTGTGCTATTCTCCATCCTGTCTTATCTCCTAAATTTTCTTAGTAAAAAAAAAAAAAAAAAAAGTGGACAGGAAGCCTCCTCCTTCATAAACTCTTACTGTGCCACTAGAATTTCCTCATTCATGCATACATTATTAAAGATGCCCAAAGGAAGGTCTGCTGGGCCTCTTGTACTGTTAGTGACAATCATCTATTATGTGCAGAAAACATTCAGGTAGAAAACAGAGAGCTGCTATCATTGTGTTTAAGACTCTAGATCAACATTGGCAGTGTAAGGTAATACAGGGAACTGGTGCTCACTGCAGTAATTTCTGTTTATTTTAGGGCTATGCAGGCAGCCATGGAAATGCAGTATAAAATCAGTAGGTACTAATGAATAATGAATAAAAGTTTACTCCCAAACCAGGCCATCAAATGGAAAGTCTACTCGATTTCACAATCCAAATCATTGTTCACCCACTTGTTCTGCTTCTTGCTCTCTGTGTGTCCTACTTTTTCTGTTCGCAGGCTGCTAAACCACTAAGCAAATCTATCACCATAACAAGTTCAATCTGCTTCTTGCGTCTACACTAGATTTTTCATCACAATAAAAATTCTTCTATATACTTTAAACTAATTTAAAAAGAAAAGAAAAACAAATTCTTCTCCAGTAAGTATCTAGAGTTCAGATTCTGAATATTCAGCAGTTCCTATGTTATAAGAGTCCCACAAGGTTCTCCACTGGGCATGCTCCCAAAATGAAGTCAAACCTGTGGAGGTGAAGCAGCAGTGGTTTGATTTTCGACAGGCCTTTCTGAGAGGTACAAAGACTGGACAAAGTGTAGCCAATGACCAATCACCAGGACAGAGAGTGCAAGAAACATCTCATTTCTTCATTTTTCTTTAAATCAATCTAAGTCAAATTCTAAGATCCAGACCCTGAAGAAGACAAAAGTCAATTTCAGTCATTATGGGAGTTTCTCACCCTTAGGCCACACCAAGTTCCCTGGATCTCAAAGAGCACTATATCTCAAAGAGGCTCCACTGGACATGAGACACTGGAAGATACAGAATATCCTGGGGTCCCCATGGTCCCAGTCCTTTGGGATATAGCAGCTCACTTGCTTCTGCTACACTCACAGGACTCAGAAAATCTGACAAACTGCAAGGTCCCTGCCTTCAAGTAGAGCAAGCCTTCATCCCCTATAAACAGACATGCTCCTCCCTTGGGCGGCTGCCACTGGAGATCCATGCTCGCCGCTACTGATGAAACTCATCAATAGCCAATCTCTTCCCAGTCCTAGGTAGAGGAAAGATCTGGCACCTCCCCTCTCAATGCTCTCAAAAGCACTTCTAGCTCTTCCTTCCTAATCTTGCTTGAGCTTAGACTTTTACAAAAATAAGAAAGAGCTTCTGCTTTTGAGGCAAGAGAGGGCAAATCTTAGATTTCTGTTAGAAATGGAAAGAGCAGAAGTGACTTTGAGAAGGAAGCAAAACTTAAATCGCAGAAAAGTATCCTGTCCTAATGGTCTCAAAAACAAGTAGAAGACAAGAGTTGGTCTTGACTTCTTGGCCTGGGAGCTGTGTAGGACCAACTCTCCCTAACAGAAAAGTCATAGGAGCCACAGCTCCCAGGATACTGGCTAAGAGTGGAGCTGAAAAATAATCATGGGTGTTTCAGGGCAGGGCCCCTGTACACCTTCCCACCCATCCCTCCTCAAGGGATTCTGGGTAGAGGTGCACATGGGTTGGGGTAGGATAGGAGTAGATTAAATAAAACAAGGAAGACAAAAAGAGTCATAATGCCCAAAACACGGCAGGAATCTGCAAACACAAAACCATCCTACTTTTGCACCTAAAATCCAACCGCATGTTTGGAAAGAGGTCACTTCATTAGTGGTCAAAGGGATGACTACCAGATGGATGCCAGCAGGGGGCACCAAGAAGAAAGAGAGAAGGTCAGTCACAGAATAATGTCACTACCCAGAGCCAGTTTAAAGAGGCCTTTAGAACCAAGCAGGACAAAAGAAATCATATTTACTCGGGGCTGCTCATAGCCATACAATGAACATACAGTGGACAAATGGCCAGGAAATACCACTGGAGCAAGAGGACAGGTGAGGCAAACATGCCCAATGCTAAGAAACCACTTGGCTACCACAGCCAAGGACCCTGCTGTGGGAGGAGGTTCCAGAGGAGTCCACATCTTCTACCATTCACCACTGTAGACAGAGACTCCTGACTGCACCCTGACAGTCTGGTGTTGCCAAAAAAACTTCAGTTACACTTTCAAACACAAGTAAAAATCTCTTAATACTATTAGAAAACAGTTAATCTTCTTAAATGACAAGGTATCTCCGTCTGGTGATTTGCCTGTGTGATTTGCCTGAGATTGAACTTAAGCAAATGTTTATGGGAACAGGAAACAACGATTAACAAATTCATTAATTCAATTACAGCACAGGGTAGCTCCTCAATAAATGTTTGTTGTCACTGCAGCCGCTGATAATTAAAATTCTGTTTCTAGATGGGTTGTGATGTGTAATCATTTCATAACTATCTAAGTCCTTATGCCTTGATGAGAACTATCATTGTGTGTAAATATTGACTAAGGCTGAGCCTCGCACACACCATTGAAATTCAAGTTTATAATCTCCTAGGAATGAACTAAACTGGGCCCTCAGTCCAAGCAAACAACTGCTTGTGTTGATGGTGGAAGTGCAGGCATGATCCTGAGTCAATACATCTTCAGTCATTTTTTCATATTCTACAGGCAATCTGGGCTTATCTGACAGAAATTTTGAATGAGACTTTTTATATTTCTTCATCGTTCAGCAACTTTGGGATTGCTACTGGTGAAGGTCCCCTCCCTGATTCAGTCTCCACAAAGTACCAGGAGGAACTTGGAAAGCCAAAAGTGCCTGGAAGGTTCAAAGGGCCTGTGGTTCTCCCAACACCACATGCTGGAATTTCCCAAGAAGTAAAGAGGAGTAGGTGTTTCTTTAGGAGACTATATTATCTTTAGAATGACCAAAAAATTATTTTTCTGATTGTAAGCCAAAGCTGGTTAAGAACTAGAGTGCTTAGCTGAGTTTGGTTCCTGTCAGGTATTCATCTACATATCTTCTTAATTTTCATCAGTAAGTTAAAGATTGAATGGAAATGAGACTTCTTTAGACATTTCCCTCTGCCACACCCAACACCCCACCACTACCACCACCACCACACATATATACACAGAAACCATTTAATGATTTATCAGGTAAAGATGATCTAAAGGACATTATAAGGGAATTAGAATAAATCAGGAAGCAACTTTAAAAATCAGTCAACTCAAACCCAAACACCTAATTTAGCCACAAGTTATCCTTAAATATCATCCACACCACACGAATCAGACTCAGGTGTTTGCACCAGAAACAAGATGTGGTGTTTCCTCTGAGTAGAACTTGGAGAAAATGGTCTCTTACAGGCCTTGGAGGGGTAATAGATATTAATGTGCTTTCTCTTCTGCATTTCTGTATATGTACCTTCTCTCATTTGCAAGTATCTATTGAAGAACAGGGGTAGGGTAGAAAGCATTAGGATTATTCCAACAGAAATTCACAAAGAAATAAAGTGATTATATTTAGCTTCAGGCATTGAAAATTGAGAAACAATAGTTTGAAGGGCAAACATTGTAGAGAGATGGAGAGAGAAAGGAAATTGCAAAAAGGGCCAGCACAGACTGGGTTAGGGTAACAAAGCTCTCAGGTTGATCCTTTAATAAACAGGACAAAGGGTTCAAACCGGTGGTAGGTGCTAGTGCATCAGCACCCCAAATGCTGGATCTCACCAGCCACGCTTCCATGTTCACCAAATCGGAGCAGGAAAGACCAGCCACTTTGTCTTAAAAGACAGTAGTGACACAGATGACCTCACACCCAGGATGTCACACGCTATCTGAAGTCAGAGCGGAGCCAGGGATGGAAACTCTGAGAGACCCAAAGAGTCAGAGGCTAACCTATGCATCAGACTAGGTTAATGGAATTTTACTAGAATGTGTGATCCTCTGCCCTTCCCCTTAACTACCCAGCAGATAGGGGCTAATGACAAGATAAGAACAATAAAGATGTCATGTTTTCTTTGGGCACAAGAGTATAACATGAGCAAATTTGCAACTTGGGTCTAGTCACTTCAGGAAAAGTCTAAATCAGCTGAATGTATAGAAGAAAAATTCTGAGCCTTAGGAAAAGTTGATATTACTAATTTTAAGAACATCAAATGTCATTCTTTAAAACTGTTATTTTGTATTGTGATATTGATTTTATACTATATTATATGTTTAAATATAACCTATAAAATTTTATCTTTAAAATTTTTTCAAGTTGATGAGCATATGTGGCAGGACATTTCATGTCCTTCTCCTTCATACCTAATGTTTGGTCACCCCATACATGCACTGCTTCTGGGGCAGATCAAAAGAGCTCTCCTCCTACCCCCAGGAAAAAACAGAAATGGACTTACTGGTCATGTGATAAGGCAGGGCCGGGGAGAGGAGGAAGAACTCAGGGGTCTGTGGGCGAGGGGTTGAAGAAGAGAATATTCTCAGGATAAGAAGTCTTCTCCCAAGGTCTAAGAGAGAGGTGGGGTGGCTGCAGGAAGAAAAAGAGAAGGCTCCTTTATGTGAATTGAGGAGCAGATGAAGCCTTTTGAACAGGTTTAAGAAGCCACTTCCTATTCTTTGGCCAAGGGGAATTATGGATTGCACTGGGGATACTTGAGCCAGAGGTGAGGATATGCGCTACATCCTCTTAAAAGCTATGTATCTGTGTGTGTGTGTGTGTGTGTGTGTGTGTGTGTGTGTGTGTGAGAGAGAGAGAGAGAGAGAGAGAGAGAGAGAGAGAGAGAGAGAGAAAGAGAGAGGGAGAGAGAGAGAGAGAGAGTGAGTGAGAGAGAGAGTGAGAGAGAAAGAGACAGAGAACCGTAATTTGGTTAGAAAGATATTTATTTCCTGGGAATGGATGTACTGCCCCTTGTCCAACATGAAAGGAAGGCAAGGACATGAGGTTACAAAACAGAGAATCGCTGCAAATACATTTTTAAATATTAATCTTATTCTTTTATTAAAATTTGGAGCAATCCCCATAGCTAAATAACATTTAAGTCCAACGTTCTTTCTTAATCAGGAAAAAAGTATGCGACATAAATATTTTCAGTCAGAGACTAAAATAACAACAGTTTTCAAAGTTACTTTAAACCAGACTCATTTATGTGTAGATATGTGTGTGTTTATAACTACCATGCTTTCTAAAAATTGAAATATATTGAAAAATGGGGGAAGATGGGATAAAGTAAGGTAGAGGATAACATGTCCATTTCCAATTCCTGGAATAGTATTCCCCCACTTGATAGTGAGACATTGAACTGCATGCAGGATTCTGTTTGTCTGTTGCTTTATCCCAATGAAATGTTTTGTTTTGTTTTGTTTTGTTTTGTTTTTTCCCACTCCCTTTCATCTTGCTCCTGAATCTCTCCAGCATGGACAAACATTAAGAAGTATGTGAGCTACTAAATGAAGGAAAGAATTATCATTGCAAAGAATTATCTTGAGGTTCACTGGGGTTTTCAGAAAGTAAGCTATGTGAGTGATAATCTCATTTAACTGCCATAAATGTAAGTAGATCTTATCTATGGCCATTCTACCCTGAACAAGACCAATCCTGTCTGATCTTGGAAGCTAAGCAGGGTTGGCCCTGGTTAGTACTTGAATGAGAGACCACCTAGGAAGAATAGGTGTTGTAGGCATAAATAATATTTTTAAAAAATAAAGGATTGTAAACTGACAAGGTCCTTGCAATCTGTGAGGCCAACCAAGAGTCGCCTTGCCTAAAAAAAAAAAAAATATATATATATATATATATATATATATATATATATATATATATATATATATATATATATATATATATAAATGGCTCTTCACACAACCCCCCTTCCAAAAAGCACCTCATTTCTTGCGCATGGGGTAGAGTAGGAAGACTAACCATCTAAAATTGTCAGCTACATAAATTTATTTCACCATAAATTCATTTCAGCCTGAATATCTTGGCAATTTAAATAAAAGAGGGAAAATATTCAACATTCTTCTCTTTAATCTGGCCAGAAAAGCGGAAGTAGAGGACTATGTGTTTTGTGCTGTGCCTTTGAAAAGAGAACAAAACACAATGTTAGGAGATAAATTGTCATTTTCTGAAGTTACTGTTTTCTTACAAATTCTCAAGGAAATGTTGCCACCTACTGGACAAAAGTGCAAAAAGCAGTCACCACAACCTTGACATCCAGCCTATTTATAAACTCATTTATGTGGGTTAGTTGAGAAGAATTTTGCTTTGGTTTTTTTTCTGTCATTGTGCCTGCACAACATTGATATGCTAAAAAAAAAAAATCAAGTCACTATAAAGGCACTAATCATATGCTTAATAGAACAGAAAGCCCATTTCACCAATTAAGTAGATTCTTCAAAGCAGGAATAATCAATCACACTGACAAAGTTTACCAGATTTTTAAATTTTATTCTCAGACTTAACTCTTACAAGGCTTGAAGAGAGGTGAGCATATTCTTGACCAAGTTTTCTCTTTATTTTTTTAAATTAATATTGAACATGCTTTCAAAAATAGGTCAAATGGTCTTGAATTTGATTTTTTAAATATATTTTGATATTTTAAAGTCATCGGGAATACCTTGAGCATACAAATGCAATGGAAGCACACACATCCCAATTCATTGTAAAATGTTTATAACCTCTTTACCTGTTTAGTGTGCCCTTGCCATTAGTCAATTCACACTAGCAAAACTATTTTCAACAAATAAGGTAATTAATATGAGTGTGTTCATTTATTTCAACAGCTATGTATTTGTCCCTCTAAAGAAAAATGAATAGCAAAGAAGGAACCACACCAACAGACTGAACCAGGACATTCCACTCCAAGAAAAACCTGGAGATCATCTTTCTGTTGTTTCTGCCTGATGTTTCTGTCTCTAACACGGAGAATCTGCAAGTGTAGAAAGCTCATTTCTCGGCTGCATGAGCACCACCTGGAGGACCCTCATGCTCGCTCTTCTGAACCCTCTAAATGTGTACGCTTCTGCAGTAAACCCAATGTCCCACTTCATTCATTAAGAGAAGGGGCACCATTTCTCTGAGAAACTCTCTTCAATACTGTGAGGACGTGGTTGATGGTGATTGACAACCCTGTCCACCTGTGTCAGTGCTGCCCCTATTTATAGAGGGGAAAAGGCTGTGGGGAGGCCTAATCTTACTCATTGCAGCTCGTCCCAAAAGCTGCTGGTGGATTGTTCCCTCACGCGTGGGCCAGGTGGCCAGGAGCCCTGTCACCCCATCTGATAGTGGCAACTCTGTGCTGAACCGCCACCTCAGTTTCTCCTACACTCATCCTCTGGCTGGAGACACAGCAAATTCCTCAGCAACGTTGCAAATGAGGTAAGTGAGAGGGAAGGAGGGAAAGCAAATGTCTGAACAACTAACAGACAATTTTTTGTCGTCCACAAGATACAACCTGAGTATACATCACATATTACCTGTGAGGCCAGGAATCAGATTGGATGTCAGGACAGGTCCCTGGGGAATGGTAGGATGGTGTCATGGTGTCACAGAGAGGGAGACTCAGGTGCCAACGGCCTCCATCTAAATCTCAAATCACTAGCTGCAGCACTGACTTTAAAAACACAGCCTTAAAGGCCGAGTAGCACCTTTTCAGTGACGCAGTATCACGTGGGAGGTTACTTGAGTGACTGCAAAGAAAAGCATAAAAAGAATGGAAGGGGAAATAGGGGGAAAAAAGAAAAAAGAAAAAGAAAGCGTGTTCTTCTTAGAAACCTTCTTGTTTTGAATTGAGAAGTCCCTGATGCAGAAATGTCTTTGGTGCTGATGATAATCTGGGCCTGCAAGTGCTGAATTGATTCGCTGTCCTGCAGACACCCAGGGGCTGAATATCCAGGAACAAATGCATTAATCACGGCAGAGCCTGTGTGCCAACTGCATAAAGACCGCAGCTCCCAGCAGTAGGGAGAGGGTGGACCTTTCTGCAGACCGCACGCTCCGAAGTAGCTCTCTAAAGTCTTATTACTGAATGTGTGTATGGGAAGGGGCGGGGATAGGGGTTGTATCTGAGTTTCTCTAAATCACGTATTTAGAAATAAATGTACTTACATTTAGCTTTATGTTTGGAAAAAAAAAAAGAGGGAGGTTAGAATCTTTGGACAAGAGTCCTTACAGATGTAACAAACACACGGTCACACACATGCACGCACACACATGCACACACACACAAAAGCTTTCAGGGAGAAACAGAAAATAATGTTTAGCAATTACAGTCCACAGCTGCTGCAGTTTCAATGTGCGCGTGCTACACAGGTGCGGCCATTATAACAATGAATAGCACACATTAAAGGTACCATCCATAGGGGTAATAATACTAGGGTTGAAAAGGTATTTTCATTTGCAGCCTGATGTTAGGCAGAAAATAAAATAAGGCATTTCACAGCCAGCCTGATGGCTCAGCTGCCACATGGGAGGCGCAAGCCTGAGATTAATCCAGGACTCTTATGTATGCGCCTAACAGTGGGAATCTGGCGATGGTTACCTGGAGAGATTACCAAATCTCTTCCTGTTCTAAAATAGGCTGCTCACTGGGGAAACTGAGGCACTCTGGAATGTCTAGGGTCAGCGGCATCAGCCAATATACCGTTGATCCCTGCCTAGCAATCCTTACTCCCTAGATACTAGAAATATTTTTAGAGGAAAAAAATACAGAGAAAGGGTCCCAGTGAATGGGGCAGTCGAGTGGTTCCAACAGGGGAGGAAGCCTGGGAGAGAGTCCCTCCTACGTAGGCCTTGTCTCTGGGCGGTGCCACCACTTCGCCCAACCCCACATCGCAGAATTGACCTTCCCGGGGCCCAGTTCGGAAAGCTTGGCCCTAAACCCACACAGCCATCCTGCTTTGCTCACCTCTTGCTTTAAAAGCCCAGCAGCGGATGAGCACACTCTCATCAAGTTCATTTGCCAGAACTTTTCCAATCACTAACCTTCAATCTCAGTGGAAAACTTATCTCAGGCAACCAAGACATCCATGCAGATTGAAAGTTGAAAGAAGCTGAGAGAGTGAGGAGAGCCTGGGCTGGTGACAACATTGTGAACTTTAGAATCAGAAGATAGGAGACCAGATCTCAGTGCTACCACATGCCAGCACCGTGACCTTGAGCAAACTACTCACTCTCTGAACCTCTGCAAAATGGGGATAACAGCATCTGCTGCAGAGGGTTGTGTTGAAGTTCCAATGAGACAAAGCATATGAAAATGCTAACACCAAGCTTGGAACGCAGTAGGTAATAAATGGTAGAGGTTATATGAGTAGCTTCCACTTATCCATATTCATTTTCTTGAGTGGGTCTGTGAATAACCTTTAATAGTTCTAAGCAAAAAAATAGAAATTTGTACCAAGAAAGAAGAAAAAGTAGACTATACTTATTTCTAAGTACCATAGTCAGCTTCAGACCAAATACTCCAAGCAGACTGTTAGAAAAAAAAATTAGGCTCAGCAGAATAACTGTTTTCATATTGTCTGCTTTTAATAAGGGTAAAAGCAAACAATAAAACAAATAATGCATGTTGTTGTGGGGGAATTTAAAAGCGGAGGTCCATCAGACCCAGGTGAGTGTTGGCCTGGCTGCCATGGACCAGGCATGCTTTCCAAGTGCCCAGGTGGAAAGCCACCCACGGCTTGGAAGTCTGGAAGCTCGCTGGCCTGGCACCAAGAGGCACAGGGATGTAGGGGCATGCAGCCCTCGCCAGGCTGAAAGCTGTCCTAGTGAAATGGGATAGGCCCCTATTTACCAAGGAAGGTGGGAACACAGCCCTTTTTAGAGCCCTTAAAAGTGAGAGGAGGATTAAAATTAATTTGAAACTTCCCAGGAAGCCTGCATAATGAAAACAAAACTCAATTGCAGTGCTGGCTGGCACACTCTGGATCTGGAAGAGCTCACAGAGCAGAGCTCTAGGTTGAAGCCTGCTGGGGGATTAAACAAAACTGTAGTGGTGATGATGGCAATGGTAGAAAAAAATAAGTCTTAGTCAAGCTCTCATGGGCCACAGATCCCTGAGGTACTTTTATTCCATTTATTCATTCAACAAAATGTGTTGACCATGTGGTAAGAACTAGCACTGTCCTAAATACATTAATAGGACATCAGACCTCATGTTTAAGAAGCTGATAGTCTGGAAGTAGAGGCAGACATCTCAACACAGTTATAAGATTGTATGTTAAAGTATTTGTCAGAAGAAGAAAGGGATGCCATGAGAACACTTAAGAAGGGTACCTAATTCAGACTGGGGGTTCAGGAGTGGTTTTTAAGAGGAGCTAACACCTGGACTGAAATTAGATAGGAAAAGGAGGTATAGACGCGGAATGCACAGAGGCCTATGGGTAAGAATACAAGTCACTCTGCAAACTCATAACCAAGGGTTGGAATGTAAAGGAGGCAGAGGAGAGACTAGGATGGCAGCTGTTGGTCCAGCCCTGTATGCTGTGTATACTAAGGAGGAATGAGGACCAAAGTCATGATAGATAAAATACACACACATAGTAGTAGCCAGACTTCAAGGTGGCCTCCAATGATCCCCACCTCCTGGTGTAGTCACTACTCATACTGTACCAGACTTGGTCTGTGTGATCAATAGAATATGGTATATCACTTCTGAAATTAAGCTATGCAAGACATTGCCTCTTTGCTCTCTCAGGTCACTCACTCTGGGGTCAGCCAGCTGCCTTAAAGCAACTCTGTGAGGATACCCTCTTGACAGTAAGCTGAGGACTCGTGAGTGAAATCCTTCAGCCCCAGTCAACCTTCAGTCAACAGTAGCCCTGGTTCCTATCTTGACTGCAACCTCATGAGAGACCTCAAGCCAGAAGCCCCCGCTAAGGTGTGTTTCTGACCCTCAGAAACTGTGTGAGATAACAATTGTTTGTTGTTTTAAACTGCTGTGCTTGGGGCTAATTTGCTACATAATAACAGATAACGTCTACACCTAATAACATGGGAAAAACATATGCATAAAGCAAGTTATAAAGAAAAACATGTTTAATATAATCTTTTTTATATATTACAAACCAGTATATCTATAATGACAAAATGTTTTATTAATCTTTATATCAAATGAACCATAAAAGTAATTTTTTAAATCTAAAATTCCATGGAAATGTTAATTAAGGTTTTTAAATAACATAAAAAGCAGACCACCAGAGACTTGTTAAAATTACAGTCTTATTCTTTGTAGTGTCATTAAGTAAGCTACGGAGAAGGCCTGTTTTCACCCTGTGCAATGCCTCAGTTGCCAGGGGAAGGCCCAACCGTGATTGGGAGCAGAAAGGAAGGGCAGGATAGATACCCAGAAAGATTCAAGAAGTTAGAAAGGGCTGAGCTGGCAAAGGAGGGAACTACCTGCTCAAGGATTCCCGACGTTGGGAGAAAGGCAGCCCTTATCTGCTAGACTCAGCAAGGTGAGCCAGGAGTCCCAGTGGGTATAAAAACATGTTTTCATGTAAAGTGTCACAGGAAAGCCTCAAGGTGGGTCTTGACTGTCACTCAGAAGCTACGTTAGCCTGCTTGGCCAATCATGTTGACCACCACAGCTATTAATTAAAATTACATTAAGTTTAACACCTTTTCTCCTAAGCACTTTTGTCATGTATTGAAGATTTTGTATCTATTATGAAAGTGATGTTTAAGGTCATACCAACTTTTCTTTTTCCTTTTCTTAATTTTTATTTTTTATTTTTCTGGGAAGCAAGAGGCTCTTAAAGTGATGTTTGAGAAACTCCCTACCAATGCCTCTGAATGATGATGTCCTGGTCTCAGGACAATACCAAATCCTTACCAAATCCTCAATCTACTGAGAGTGGAACAAAGCATTCTCAGTGGGGTGGGAGGCTGTGTGGCCAAAACAGATGTAGAAGAGTGAACCCCCTTCTGGTTTCTTCATTGAATTCACTTGTGGACACCAAGTCTGATGGGGTTTTTGAGTGTGATTATAAATGACGATGTCCACAAAGGAGGAAAGGTGGAGAGGACATAGTTATACAATATTAGAGAAATCACAAATACATGGCAGAAGATTTTATTACAGCTGTTTCTAGTTACTATGCTTAGAACAGAGCCACTTTTACCAAATTAACTTTGAATCAGTCCTCGACTTGAATAAGCATTTGCCCTAAAGACCAGGTGCACTCAACCCATTATGTTTAGATTTACAGATACCTGCTTAATCCTTTTCCATGAATAGAATCCTATTTTCTGGAGGTAACAATGGCATTTATTTTTACTTGTGATAGAGATATTATTAATCTTAGACCGTGCTCTACTGCCTTCTCCAGGGTATTGGAAAAGCCCTCCATCCCTGAGATTTGAAGTATATACCCATCAAATTCTTCTTAAATGGAGGTGTTCCTCTTAGATCTTTCCCTACACAAAAAAGCTCTTTTGGGGTTGATGTCCTTCATAAAATAGTACAAACATAGTGAAACATAGCTAAACCACATAAAACTTCAGTAACAACTTAAGCAACCACTACTGTCAACACAAAAGATGATTCACTAAGAGAAAAAGGATCTTAGCAATGACTGTTTATATTGGGTATTGATTTAATAATCACTTCAGTGAAAAAAATGTATTTTTCATATATACACAATTGTAATTTTCTCTAAGATACACACCATCACTCACACAACTAATTTCATGTCACTCAAAATTGGTGACAGGAGAACTTTTACCCTTTTTATCCAAGTGTGGATAAACTTCCACACTTTAGGCATTTTAGAAATGCCTGTTGGTATTAATACATCTTGGAATGATTCTGTTAAATAATTTAGGAAGAGGGGGAAATTTTGCTTCATTCTATACACTAGTGTTGGAAGTTGACATCTGTCAAATGGCTTTGCTGTCATTTAGTAGTGATCATGACTGTGATATAGGAAGAGAAGTTCTTCACTGGGTTTCATGACTTTAAAATCTGGATTCCATTGAAAAAAAGCAGCATGTTTACAGTACATCACAACGTCTGTCTCTTGCCTACTCCTTTATTTTCTTTGTATGACTATGCAGTTCTCTCTATTATTGATAGGGATGTTTGAGATAAACCACACCTATACACTCTATATAACCTGATGTGACATTAGTGCTACTAGAATTCTTTTTCTAAAAATCTACAAAGTATTTTCAAATACTTTGAAAGAGATTTAACTTGGTAGTGAAAATCATCAGTCTAAAGGTCTTTATTAGAATGAGCAAATTCTTTGCTTTCTTGAATTGCTGGCCATTTCTGGGAAGAAATGTGCAAATTGACCTTGGGGCTGCTGATGTGGAGGGCAGGGCCTTCTTACACTGTTTAGTTTCAAAGGCTTCCTGAGCCACCTTGGCTATGCTATAACTTTTGCCAAAGGCCTGTTTAACTAAGTTCTCAGGGTATCCAGGACTCATTTTTTGCCTCCTAGTTGTAAGGTCTACACAGTTCATCAAAATCCTTTTATAAAGCAAATTTAGCAACAGGATGACCCTTTCCTAACTAGAGGAGCCACTAGGAATGTGACACTGCTTCTTGGCAGTTGGGACATACTCTCTGTCTAATTTTTATACAATTTTAAAATACCTTTAAAAAACTGATAGAATAAAAAATGAGTTTACCTGTAAACTCTGACTAATCCCACATCTTTGCTCAGAGGAAACTACTATTATTAGTTCCTCTTTAAAAACAGTTTCTTTACACCTCTACAACCAGCAGATTTATTTTCCTTCCTTCTTTTAACACGTTAGCTTGTTATGCATCTTGTTATGAACCTTGCAGTTTTTACTTTACAATTTATCTCAAAGATCTTTTCATATCAGTGCATAGAGAACATTCTCATTTTTTAATAACTGTATAATATTTTATTGTATGGATGTGCCAGAATTTATTCAATCCCTAATGACAGACATCTGGTTTGTTTCTAATCTTTTACTACTACAAACATTAATGCAATGAATATTTCATATACATAGAATTTCACATATATGCAAATTTATCTAGAGTAACTCCCAAAAATGCAATTGCTGGATCAAAAGGGTAAATGCATTCGTAAATGGTTATAGATATGGCCAAAGTGTTGTCCATAGAGGGTGTATGAATTTACACTCCCACCAGCAGTGTTTACAATTAGAGAAGCCACTTTTGAGAGCTAAGGACAAAGAGAAAATGGAAAACCATGGAATAAATTGCATCACATTTGGAAAAGTATTTGCTACCGACATTAAATGCTAAGGAAACTTTGTTCAACAAATTTTATTTAATGTTGACTATGTTCTTATCAGAGTGCTTGCTACAGATAAGATGCAATAGAAAATATAAAAAAAAAATCTTATCCCTCAGACAACTTATAATGTGATGGGGACAGAAAGATACATACACAAACCCATTAATAAATGTAAACTCTGATTTAATGGCAGAATGAGTGACAAAGACAGTGAGTGATGAACAGTTACTGTATAGGACTGCAGTAGTTATGAAAGCCATCCAAAAAAAGGTGGGACTTGACAAAACAGAAGGTAAGGTATAAGGAGGAGAGGGGGATGGATAGCATAAATAGGGGAACAGCCTAAACCAATGTACTCACCTCCAGGAAGCTCTTTCTGACATCCAGATCTCCCTGCTGTGTTCCTACAGCAAAGTCTTTCAACCCATCACATTTTATCTAGAAGCTTCTCAAAGTTAAGGATTGAGTCTTATTCATCACCACATATTTTAGGAACATTCCAGGTTATAAACATATATTAACTATTCAGCGCTATAACTCCTAGTAACCGTCAGAGTGCCTGGCATGCAGTAGAAAGTCAATGTTTGTCCAACTGCAGCGCTAGATTCAGCAAGGGCAGAGGAATTGAGATGTTTGTCACTGGTTCCTAGAATCATGTCACAGTCATAACTAAAGTTTGAAGTTAGCTAACTCCAAATAACACACCAAAATTCAATATCAGTCAGTTGGTAAGACTTCAAGACATTGCTTGCCATTATTGCAACATCTTTTTCCTTTCCCTCTTCCTGCCAAATGCTAAAATTTCAAGTGCCTCCAGAGATCATTGGACAAACAAAATTCCCTGTGATGTGAAAATTTGTTAATTATAATAGTAGTGGTCCCTGTCTTACTAAATACATGGAGAAGACTGACTTTTTGTTCTATTCATCATTCCTAGAAGTCATAAACTGTTAATGACTTTTTTACAGGGCACTCAGATTAAGAATTCATAAAACCACAACATTCTAGAACTACATGAAGCTTGGTAGCTTCCCATTCAGTCTTCATTTTTAATATTGCTTCTACCTTGAGAGTCATTTAAAGCTGCTTAAAATGGTCCAAATCTTACCTTTTCACTTAATTACAATCTTGCAAATGCTTTGGTGGTTTCAGATTCAGTTTTTCAGTTTTTGTTGTTGTTGTGTTGTGAGCTTTGGCAGTGTCAGCACTGGCATCTGAGAGGCCCTGATTCACAATCCTGTGCTTTACTTGCCAAGTGTAGACATAACCCAAAAGCTGAAGAACCCAAAGGAAGGGGGCTGTTCCTCTGGCATTGTGTGCTTTGCAGAGAGGAAATGAGCACTCATAAGGCCAGCTTCTTCCCCTCACCCTATCTCCTGAATGCAGTTTTCCCAATAATTTAATAACATTCACAGGGATATTAGATTAATTGGATTTTAATTCCAAATGACTGTGAAAGCAGAGAAATGAGTCACCAGCCCATACTAATGAGAAGATCTATTAAGGGCTCTTCTCTGATAGACACATACAGCAGGGTTATAAATATTTCATATCCAATTAATTGAATTTTGTCCCCTATATATGACACTGCCCTGAAACATCAATCAAACAGGACCAGAGAAAGAACAGAGGAAAGGAAAAAAAACTAAGAGCTTCTTTGGAATAGCAACTACATGACTACCGGCCTTCCCCTCCTTTCCTGCCCCTCAAATGCTCCCCCCACCCAGAGAACCCCTGCCATTTGCACAGGGCCTGCAGAGAGGAGCTGGAAGCATTTACACCAACTGCAGCTGGTTCCATACGGCAGGGAAATTAATGTTAATTAATCAGACAGCAGTTTTATACAGGGCTGTGTGCAGAAGGTTATTTGAGTCCTGCTGCAAATAGATTTATAGGTGTAATTGCCATGTTGAATGACCCTCCGTAAATAGGCTCATTAAACTGGCCATCAGTCAAAAAGTCTAATTGAAGCCATGCAGTAGCCTGCAATCGGGAAAATGTGGCTCTTGATAAACAGAGCTTGCCCACGGCAGCCCACACTCTGGGCGATTTAGATAGGGTTGCTGGCTGTCCTTCAGGTGGCCCCAGCTTCTCCTACCTCCTCCGGTTCATTATATCCGAGGGAGGGCAAAAGCAAGCTTCCTGCCCAGCTTTACTCTCTTCCTCTCTATTGGCCCCAAGAGAGCCCATGGAAATCTGCTATGGCAAGCACAGAGTGGAAACCCTATGAATGGGAGGTGAATAGAATTTTCTGAGAAGCATGAGTGATCTCACTGCCTTGTGCTCCATTATTTTGCCAGCATGGTCATAGTTGGGCAGAGACAAGTGGCTGGGCATGCACAGGCCCCATCCCTGTGCATCCCACAGCCATTTACAAACTCCTTGTCAAGTTCCTGTTCTCTTTTCTTTATATTCCCATACTCCCATATACAAAGAATAAATACATGTTATTTTTCCTTATAATGTGGCAAAAATAGCAAGCTAAAGTTACAGTTAAGAATCTGAAAGCTTTTTGGGGTAAACTGTACATTTAACTCCTCCTTGATGATGTTTATTACAGTATTTTCTGTAACAGTGAAAAATTAGAAACAAGCTAAATGTCCATCAAAAGGCATCTGGGTATTTAAACTGATATTTATAAACAATGAAATATAAAGCAAATATTAAAAATGACTTTTAGGGAGATCCATATTTATTAATCCAGAAAACGATGATGTATGCTTATGTAGGAAAAACACATTAAGAAACAGATACAGTGTGATCTTATTGTATATCTTTGTGGCTGAATATGCAGAGAAAATGTAATTTTAATTTTTTTTCAATTATAGTTGATATTTAATATTTCATATTAGTTTCAGGTGAACAGCACAGTGGTTAGATATTTACATAATTTATGAAGTGATTCCCCCCAATTAGCCTAGTACCCACCTGGCCCCATACACAGTTATTACAATATTATTAACTATATTCCCTGTGCCATACTTCACATCCCCATGACTATTTTATAACTACCAATTTTTACTTCTTAATCCCGTCAACTTTTTCACCCAGCCCCTCCAATCCTTGCTCCCATCTGGCAATCACTAGTTTGCTCTCTGCATCTATGATTCTGTTTTCATTTTGTTTGTTTATTTTGTTCCTTAGTTTCCACATGTAAGTGAAATCATATGGTATTTGTCTTTCTGACTTAGTTCACTTTGCGTAATACTCTCTAGGCCCATCCATACTGATGCAAACGGTAAGATTTCATTATTTTTATAGCTGAGTAATATTCCATTGTGTGTGTGTGTGTGTATACACATACATTCATGCATATACATATACCACATCTTCTTTATCCAAGTATCTACTGATGGGCACTTAGATTGCTTCCATATGTTGACTATTAAGTAGTACTGCAGTGACCATAGGGGTACATGTAACTTTCGAATTAGTGTTTTGGTTTTCTTTGGATAAATATCCAAAAGTGGAATTAGTGGATCATAGGTAGTTCTATTTTTAATTTTTTGAGGAATCTCGAAGCTGTTTTTTATAGTGGCTGTACCAATTTGCAATCCCACTAACAGGGAAAGTGGGTTCCCTTTTCTCTACATCCTTGCTAAAACTTGTGCACTTTTTTGTTTTTGTTTTGTTTTGTTTTGATTTATTGATGATAGCCAATCTGATAGATGTGAGGTGCTATTTCATCATGGTTTTAATTTGCATTTCTCTAATAATTAGTAACATTGAGCATCTTTTGATATATCTGTATGTCCTCTTTGGAGAAATGTCTGTTCAGGTCCTTTGCCCATTTTTTAATTGGATTGTTTGAGAGTTTTTTTGTTGAGTTGTATACGTTCTTTATAAATTTTAGATATTAACTTCTTTGGATATATCTTTGGTAAACATCTTTTCCCATTCAATAGGATATAGTCTTATTTTTTATTTTTGGTTTCCTTGCCCAAGGTATATCAGAAAAAAAAAAGCATTACTAAGAGCAATGTCAGAGTTTATTGCCTATGTTTTCTTCTAGGAGTTTTAAGTCTTTAATCCATTTTGACTTTATGGTGTAATTGTGTATAGTATAAGATGGTGGTCCAGTTTTATTTTATTTTTTTTATATGCATCTGTCCAGTTTTCCCAACATCTTTATTGAAGAGACTGTCTTTGCCCCATTGACATTGAATATCCTAGCCTTCTTTGTTATAGACTAAGTGACCCTAGAGGTCTATATTTCTGGGTTCTCTATTCTGTTCCATTTATCTATATGTATGTTTTTATGCTAATATCATTGTTTAATTACTATAGCCTTATAGTATAGTTTGATATCAGGTAGTGCGACACCTCCAACTTTGTTCTTCTTTCTCAAGATTGCTGTGGCTATTTGGGATCTTTTATGCATCCATATAAATTTTAGAATTTTTTTAGTTCTGTGAAAAATGTCATTGGTATTTTGATAGGGATTACATTTGATCTATAGTTTGCTTTGAGTAGTATGGACTTTTTAACGATGTTAGTTCTTCCTATCCATGAGCACAGTTCTGCTTTGTTTTATTTGTATCTTCAGTTTCTTTCTTCAGTGACATAATTTCTGACAATTTACCTCCTGGTTAAATTTATTCCTTGGTATTTTATTGTTTTGATGCAATTGTAAATGGGATTGTTTACTTAATTTCTCTTTCCGATGATTCATGATTTGTGTATAAAAATGCAACCGATTTCTGAATATTAATTTCGTATCTTTACTGAATTCATTTATCACTTCTAACAATTTTTTTGGTGGACTCTTTATGGTTGTCTCTATATAGTATCATGTCATCTGCAAATAATGATAGTTCTACTTCTCTCTCCAATTTGGTATCTTTTACTTCTTTTTCTTGTCTGATTGCTGTGGCTAGGACTTCCAATACTCTGTTGAATAGAAATAGTGAAAGTGGACATCTTGACATCATTCTCATTAGTTTTTCCTCATTGAGTCTAATGTTAGCTGTGGGTTTGTCATATATGGGCTTTATTGTGTTGAGGTATGTTCCCTCTATCTCCACTATGCTGAGAGATTTTATCATAAAGAAATGCTGAATTTTGTCAAATGCTTTTTATGCATCTATTTATATAATCATATAATTTTTATCTCAATTTGTTAGTGCAGTATATCACTTTAGTTAATTTGTGAATATTGAACCAAGCTTGCACCCAGGAGTAAATCCCACTTTATCAAGATGTGTGATCTTTTTAATGTCTTGCTGAACTTGGTTTGCTAATATTTTGTTGAAGATTTTTACATCAATGTTCATCAGGAATATTGACCTATAAATTTTTTTTCATAATTGTCTGGTTTTGGAATCAGGGTAATGGTGGTCTCACAGAATAAGCTTCGGTGCCATCCTTTCTCTTGAATTTTTGGGAGTGATTTAAGAATAGGTGTTAATTCTTTTTTGAATGTTTGGTAAAATTCACCTGCAAAGCCATCCTGACTTTTGTTTGTTGGGAGATTTTGATTATTGATTCAATTTCATTAGTAGTTATCAGTTGGTTCAGATTTCCTGTTTCTTTTTTAATCAGTCTTGCAAGATTAAATATTTCTAGAAAAGTACCCATCTCTTCAATTTTGTTTTTCTTTTCAAAAAGGCAGCTCTTGGTTTCATGGGGATTTTTGTATATTTTTTACTCTATTTCATTTATTTCCACTCTCATTTTTATTATTCCCTTTTTTCTACTTATTTTGGGCTTTGTTTGCTGTTCTTTTTCTAGTTCCTTCAAGTATAGGGTTATATTGTTTGAGGGATTTTTTTTTTATTAAGTAGGCCTGTATTGCTGTGAATTTCCCTGTTCGAACTGCTTTTGCTGTGTTCCATAAATTTGGGATCATTGTGTTTTCATTTTCTTTTTTACTGGAGGTATCTTTTTTCTCAAGATTTCTTCCTTGGTCTCATCATTAACCCATTTATTCATTAGTAGCATGTTATTTAGCCTCCATGTGCTTGTGTATTTTTCAGTTTTTTCTTATAAATGATTTCTAGTTTCATACTATTGTGGTCAGACAAGACACTTGATATAATTTCAGTATTCTTAAATTTACTGAAACTTGCTTTGTGGTCTAACATGTATCTGTCTTGGAAAGTGTTTCATATGTACTTGAGAAGAATGTATAATCTGCTGCTTTGGGGTAAAATGCTCTGAAAATATGAATTAAATCCATCTTGTCTAGTGTATCAGTTAAGGCCACTGTTTCCTGTGCCTGTTTAGACCACTTTTTGGGTGTGCTGCTTATAGGGCTAATCAGACAGTTGTGGTCCGACACCAGCTTGAGTGTGTTGGTTCCAGCTCTGTTGTGGTCCAACACCAGCTTGAGTGTGTTGGTTCTAGATCCCCTTGGAAGGGGCTCTTGTGCAAGCCAATGTCATCCTGCCTGTGACCAGCCCAGGGCTACCTGGTATGAGCTACAAAGCTATCCGCTTTTGATCACTGCCTATGCTGGACCTGGAGACAAATGAAAGAGGCCATCTGATGAACCAAGGCAGATGCCATCAGTACCAGTCCTGGACCAGCTCAGCAAAGGGCCAAGGACACTCCCACAGCTGAGGATGCTTGAGGCTGCTCATAAGGCTCATGAGCTGAGGGAGCCTCAAGCAGTACACATGTTGACTTGGAGTCACCAGAGTAGGGAAAGTAATGTTTCCCAGATAGATGCAGATTCAGATTTGTTGCTAGTGCTGAGCCTGTGGCAATTCACAAAAATTTCAGCTCTCACTTGGGCCCGCATACTTCAGCTAGAGCCATTGCTAGTTGCCTGCTATGAAAAATGTCTCCCAAGGTGCCCAAGTGGAGGCCTGTTGATTGCTGCTAAGAAAACTTCTTTTGAGAAAATGGAATGAGTCTGATTTTCCTAGTGGCTACCCAAAATTGTCACTGGGAAATTTGGGAGTTGGGTGGAGTGGAGTCCTAGAGAATCACCAGGGTGGAGCTAGTAGATCACATCAGGCCAATGAAGATTCAGGTTTGACCATGTCTGTGCGGGTATTTCTAGGTGAAATGAACATTTTAATCAGTAGACTAAGCAAAGCAGATTGCCCTCCCCAGCATAGGTGGGCTCTTCATCCAATGCACTGAAGGCCTAACTAGACCAAGAAGTTCTGCCTGCCTGACTTTGAGCAGGGCTTCAGTTTTCTACATTAAGACTCAGACAAAAACTGCACCATTGGCTTTCTTGGGTCTCCATCTTGGGTCTTGCCAACTGTAGAACTTGGGGCTTCTCAGCCTCTATCATATGAGCCAATTCAATAGTTACCAACACATGACCAACGGATGACCTCCTATTGGTTCTGTTTCTGTGGAAAATTCTAATATACTTCCTTTGTCCATTTCTCTTCCCCTGGTAGTGCCCAGGTACATGAACTGAGTGCTACGTGTCATGGTACAGGGAAGAACCAGGTCTTTGAAGATCTTTTGAGTCTGGCCTCTGGGATATTATTTCCTCATCCCCCCCTCCCCCCGATCCTAAGCCTACTCTGTTTCTAGGTTGCTGCTGGTCTTTTTCTCAATTTGCCCAGAGCTGGAGCTTGTTCCTGGCTGACATGAGTGTACTTCGGTTTCATAGACCAAAATCTTTAACCAGTCTAAATGTCCAGGGGCCCACCACAGCCTCTCTGGCTAAATCATTTGACCCTACCTGGGAAAACTCCCAAAGCAGGCCTGCTGGACCTCCATCTAGTGCTGACCCTACATTGGAACTTGGAATCAGGTAACAAACCTCAGCCCTCCCTTGGCCTAACTGCTCACCTTGAAGTGGTACAACTGTATTCAGGCCTGGGTCAGGACTTCCTGAGAGGGCCACTCTTCCCAGGGTCATAAATAAGGAGTCAGAATAAAGGCCTCTTTTTGACTTCCATGTTACCCTCCCTTATGAAACACATCTCGCCATCTCAGGGCCTGAATCCAGGGCCAACAGAACAAAGTGGTCAGAGTTTTAATTGCCTCATTGTTCTCCCTTAAGTTTCCTTCTCACTATCACCCAGGGCTAGAAAAAAGAAGTCTTTTTACTTTCTCTATCTAATAACTTCCTTTTGCCTTCCTGTGCCAAATGTTGTGATGATCAGGTTCCTCTAGAATATATTGAAGAGAGAGAATCAAGTTTCCTGGAAAATTCCCTCTTGAAACCATAGCCTATTTACTGTCTTGCTCTATAATCTATTTTTTATGTCAAGAGCTGGAAATTGCATTGTTCTTTCCTTTGTGTTTATTCTTTTATTTGGTTGAGATATAATTGACATATAACATTATATTCGTTTTAAATGTTCAACACAATAATTCGATATTTGTATAAACTCCAAAGTGATTACCACAATAAGTTTAGTTAACATCCATTACCACAGTTATAATGTTTTCCCTTGTGATGATATAAAATATATAATACAATATTGGTAACTATGGTCACCATGCTATGCATTACACCCCTATGACTTATTTATTGCATAACTGGAAGTTTGTGCCTTTTGACCCCTTCACCCATTTAGCCAACCTCACTATACGCTGCCTCTGGTAACCACCAATCTGTTCTCTGCATGAGCTTAGTTTTTTTTAATTACACATATTAATGAGATCATACAATATTTGTCTTTCTCTGACTTATTTCACTTAGCATAATGCTCTTAAAGTCCATCAATTTTGTCACAAATGGCAGAATTTCCTTCTTTTTATGGCTGAATTATATTCCCCTGCACATATTTTTGTTTGTATTACATTTTTTTTATCCATTCATTTATTGATGGACATTTACATTATTTCTGTCTTTACTGTTATAAATAATGCTGAAACAAACATGGAGTTAAAGATATCTTTTCAAGATATGGATTTCATTTCCTTTAGATAAATACCCAGAATTGGAATTGCTAGATCATGTGGTAGTTCTAGTTCTAATTTTTTGAAGAGCCTGCATATTGTTTTTCATACTGAGTGAACCAATTTACATTTCCACTAAGAGTGCTCAAGGATTCCCTTTCCTCTACATTGTTGCCAACACTGGTTATTTCTTGTCTTTTTTGATAGCAGTCATTCTAACAGGTATAAAGCAATATCTCATTATGGTTTTGATTTGCATTTCCCTGATGATGAGCAAGGTTAAGCACCTTTTCATATACCTATTGGCCATGTGTATGTTTTCTTTGGAGAAATATCTGTTCAGACCCGTTGCCTATTTTTAATGGAGTTTTTTTTCTCTTGAGTCATATGAGTTCTTCACATATTTTAGATATTAACCCTTTAGCAGATATATTATTTGTAAATATTTTCTCTCATTCCATAGGTTGTCTTTTCATTCTGTTGCGTTTCCTTTGCTGTACAAAACCTTTTTAGTTTGTTGTCCAGTTTGTTTAGTTTAATTTTGTTGCCTTTGCTTTTGGTGTCAAATCCAAAAAACATTGATAAGACCTATGTCAAGCAGCTTACCTCCATGTTTTCTTCTAGGAATTTTATGGTTTCAGGTCTTACATTCAGTTCTTTAATTTTTAAATTTTTATGTGTGGTGTAAGATAATTGTCCAGTTTCTTTTTTTTCTTTTTTCTTTTTTTTGCGTTCGGTTGTCCAGTTTTCCCAACACTATTAATTAAAGAGACTGTCATTTTCCTGTTATATATTCTTGGCTCCTTTTTTGTAAACTAATTGACCATATGTTTGGGTTTATTTCTGGGCTCTTTATTTTATTCCATTCATCTCTGTGTCTGTTTTTATGCCAATACCATACTATTTTACATATTGTAGCTTTATAATATAGGTTGAAATCAGGAAGTATGATGTCTTCAGCTCTGTTCTTAAGATGTTTTTGGCCATTCGAGGTCTTTTGCAGCTCCATACAAATTATATGATGGTTTTCTGTAAAAAATGCCATTGAAATTTTGATAGGGATTACATAGATTCTGTAGATCACTTTGGATTGTATAGATATTTTAGCAATATTCTTCTATTTCATGAGCACAGAATATATTTCCATTTAATTTGTGTCTTCAGTTTCTTTCAATAATGTCTTGTAGTTTTCACCTTCTTGGTTAAATTTATTCCTAAATAATTATTTTGATGCATTTTTTTAAATTTCTCGTTCTAATATTTTATTAGTGTATAGTAATGCAACTGATTTTTGTATATTGATTTTGTATCCTGAAGCTTTAATGAATTCATTAATTAGTTCTAATTTTTTTTGGTGGAGTTTTTAGGGTCTTCTATATATATAATTGTGTCATCTACAAAGTGACAATATTACTTCTTTTCTCACTTGGATACATTTTATATCTTTTTGTTTGTTTGTTTAATTGTTCTAGCTAGGACTCTAATATTCTGTTAAATAAAAGTGGTGAGAGTGGGTATTCTGGTCTTGTTAATGAAGTTAGAGGAAGTTTTCAGATTTTCATTATTGAGTATGTATTAGCTGTGGACATGTTGTATTACGCTTACATATGTTCCCTATTTATCCAGTTTTTTTTTTTATATACCCAGTTTGTATTGAGAGTTTTTATTATAGATGAGTTGAATTTTGTCAAATGCTTTTTTTGCACCTATTAAGATGATCATATGATTTCATTTTATTAATGTGTATCACATTGATGAATTTGCAAGTGTTGAGCCAATCTTGCATCCTTGGAATAAATCCCACTTTATCATGGTATGTGATCTTTTAAATGTATTGTTGAATTCAATTTCTCAATATTTTGTTGAGGATTTTTTGCATTTGTATTCATTTGAATTATAGGCCTGTGATTTTCTTGGGTGTCTGCCTGGTTTTGGTAACAGGCTAGTGCTAGCCTTATGAAATAAATTTGAAAGTGTTTTTGACTCTTCTACTTTTTGGAAGAATTGTATTAATTTTTTTTAAATGTTTGGTAGAATTTACCAATGAAGCCATCCGGTCCTGGACTTTTGTTCGTTAGATTTTTGATTACTCAATCTTCTAACTATTAATTGGTCTGTTCAGATTTTCTATTTCTTTCTGATTCACTTGGTAGATTGTATATTTCTAGGGATTTTTTTCTTTTTTTCTAGATTGTCCAATTTGTTGGCATGTAATTGTTCATAGTAATCACTTATAATTCTTTGCATTTCTGTAGTATCAGTTATAACATTTCCTCATCTCTGATCTAATAGAATTCTCTTTTTTTCCCTTGGTGAGTCTGGCTGGAAGTTTTTCTATTCTGTCTTTTCAAAAGATCAGTTTCTAGTTTCATCAACCTTTTCTGTTGTCTTTTTACTCTGTTTCTTTTATTTCCATTGTGATCTTTGTTTCATTTCTTCTACTAATTTTGGGCTTAGTTCTTCTTTTTCTGGTTCTTTGAGATGTAGAGTTAGGTTGTTTATTTGAGATCTTTCTTGTTTCTTAATGTAGGGAGTTATCACTACAACATTTGCTCTTAGAACTGCTTTTGCTGACTCCCATAAGATTTGGTATGCTGCATTTCCATTTTCATTTGTCATAAGACATCTTTTGATTTTTTTTATTTTTTCTTTGACCCATTGTTCAGAATAATGAGGTTTAATCTCCACATATTTGTAAATTTTCCAGTTTTTTCCTGATAACTGATTTTTAGTGTCATAGCATTGTGGTCAACAAAGATGCTTGATATAATTTGAATCTTATTAAGACTTGTTTTGTTGCCTAACATGTGATTTATCCTGAACAATGTTCCATGTTGACTTGAATAATGTGTATTCTGTTGCTTTTGGATGATGTATCATATAAATGTCTGTTAAGTCCATCTGTTCTAAATTCCTTTCTTTCAAATCCTATATTTCCCCAAGGCAATAAAACATCTAGGGCAAACCTGAACAAAGGTCCTGAATTCATAAAACATAAAAGAAAGGATACAATAATGATTCTAAAATATTAACTTGCTTCATATTTATATGTGCCTAGAGTCATCTAAATGAATATTCATTAAAAGTATATGAGTAACTATTAATAGTATAATTCTGGTGGATTTTTACTTCATTTTGCTGATAGCTTTTTAGGAGTCTATAGTTTGTTCCTTCATTAAGACTAGGTACTAATAAATTACTATGTCCTGGGCACCTTTCTAGGTCTGGAAATACAGTGGTTGTTGGGAAAAGAAGGCCATCAGAGATCCAACATGACACAAGTTATGTTTAGAGGAAATTTCTCCAGCTGCTTTGTTAGTAGAGTAAAGCAGGGCATGGTGCAAGGGTGGAAAGAAGCAGGAATATCAGTTATCAGGCTATTGCAGTGTTCACAAACTTGATAGAATCCTGGGTGAGATTTGAAACTGACTCCATACACAGAGGGCAAAGAAAGACTGAAGATAGAGGCAGATCCCTTCATATTGGTAGATGGCAGGTTTAGTAAGAAAGGAAACTTACATATGAGGCTTGTACATCTCTGTGCCCACCTGCCAGAATCCTAAAAGTTTATATGGAGACCTTCACTTAGCTCAGGCACATATACCATCCAGATGGTCTTAACAACACATTACTCTCTCAAAGCTATTTCCTTGACTCCCACTGTGGGAAAAGTGATCAGTACATACATTCTAAGGACAGGAAAGGGAGTGAGGAGCTCCGATCACCCAGGTCTAGCTTACAGGCCAACCCATGGTCATGTCCTCTTGATGACATCCTCCAACAGAGAGAGATCATGGTGACTTGGCTGTCCCCCCACAGTTTAAATAACTGACCCCATTAATTAGTTTCCATAAACATAGTGACTTCAAACAAAAGTATTACCTTACTGTTCTGGAAGTCAGAACTTTAAAATGGTTTTCACTAGGATAAATCAAGATGTTAGGCAAGGTTGTATTCTTTCTGGAGGCTCTAGGAGATATTTCATTCTCTTGCCTTTTCCATGCTTGTAGAGACTGCCCATATTGTCACATGTCCCCCTTCCATCCTCAAAGCCAACAACAGCTAATGGAATCTTTCTTATACAGCAGTCATGTGATTACCTTGGATATATTCAGGTAATCAGGATAATCTTCCTATTTAAGGTCAATTGATTAATTCCACTTATAACCTTAATTTCACTTTTCCATGTAACATATTTACAAATTCTGAGGATTGGAATATGGATAACTTTTTCAGGAGGATGGAGAGAGAGGTGGCAATCATCCAGACTACCACACCCTCTCTGGCCAAACAACTCTCTCATTAGTATTTTTTACAAGAAAACTTTTTTTATGGAGATAATTTTTTTGTTTTATTATTAGGGTAACAGTTTTACTTTTTCCCAGTTTTATTAAGGTATAATTGACATGTAATATTGTGTAAGGTTAGGGTGCACAACTGTTTTGATTTGATACATTTATAAATTACAAAATGATTATCACTACAGTACTAGATAGCACCTCTATCCAGTCACAGTTACCATTCATTTTTTGTGATGAGAACATTTAAGATCAATTTTTTTAGCAACATTCAAATTTGCAATGCAATATTATTAGCTATAGTCATAATGCTATACAGTAGATCCCCAAACTTGTTTATTTTTAAATTTTTTAAATTACAGTTGACATTCAATATTAGTTTCAGGTGTACAGCATACTGGTTACACATTCATATAACTTAACAAAGTAATCCCCCTGGTAAGGCTAGTACCCACCTAACACTATACATAGTTATTACAATATTATTGATTGTATTCTCTATGCTGTACTTTACATCCCCATAACTGTTTGTAACTGCCCATTTGTACTTCTTAATCCCTTCAGCCTTTTTACTCAGTCTCCCAACCCACATCCCATCTGGCAAACATCAATTAGTTCTCTGTATCTATGGGTTTGTTTCTGTTTTGTTTATTCATTTTGTTTTTTAGATTCCACATATAAGTAAAATCATATGGTATTTGTTTTCCTCTGTCTGACTTATTTCTCTTAGTAGACTATCCTCTATGTCCATCCATATTGTCACAAATGATGAGTAAATTCTTTTTTATACTTGCGTAATATTCCGTTGTATATATGTATAGTGATGGACACATGTTTCTTCCATATCTTGGCTATTATAACTAATGCTGCAATGAACATAAGGGTGAATATATCTTTTTAAATTTCTTCCAATAAATAGCCAGAAATGGGATTGCTGGGTCATATGTTCTATTCACTTTTTAGAAAAACTCTATACTTCTGTTTACCATGGTAGTTGCACCAATTTAAAGTCCCATCAACAGTGTTTGAGTATCCCATTTTCTCCACATTTTTGTCAACACTTGTTTTTTGATTTATTGATGATAGCCATTCTGACAGATCTGAGATGATATTTCATTGTGATTTTAATTTGTATTT
This sequence comes from Macroglossus sobrinus, assembly GCA_004027375.1. Classification (NCBI taxonomy): domain Eukaryota; kingdom Metazoa; phylum Chordata; class Mammalia; order Chiroptera; family Pteropodidae; genus Macroglossus; species Macroglossus sobrinus. The sequence goes on from PVKZ01000698.1 coordinate 58,286, forward strand.
CTCTAATGATTAGTTATCATTAGTTATCATCTTTTTATGTTTATTGGCCATCTGTAGGTCTTCTCTGGAAAAGTGTCTTTTCAGGTCTTCTGTCCATTTTTAAATTGGATTATTTATTTTGGGGGTACTAAGTTATATGAGTCTTTTATATATTTTGAATATCAGATATATTATTGGTAAATATCTTCTTTTTTTCAATAGGTTGTCTGTTTCGTTTATTTTTTTTTCTGTACAAAACTTTTTGGTTTGATGTAGCCCAGTTTAATTTTTTTCTTTTGTTTGCCTTGCCTAAGGAGACATACAAAAAATATTACTAAGAGGGCTGTCAAAGAATTACTGCCTGTGTTCTCTTGTAGGAATTTTATGGGGTTGTGTCAGGTCTTACATTAAAGTCTTTAGTCCATTTTAAATTTATTCTTGTACATGGTGTACAAAAGTGGTCTAGTTTCATATTTTTTTTTGTATATATCTCTCCAGTTTTCCCAGTATCACTTATTGAAGATATCGTCTTTACCCCATTGAATATTCTTACCTACTTTGTCATAGATTAATTAAATGAGGCGTAGGTTTATTCCTGGGCTCTCTGTTAATTTATGTGTCTTATTTTATGCCAGTATCATGTTGTTTTCTATACTATAGCCTTATAGTAATGTTTGATATCAGGTAGCATGATACTTACAACTCTGATCTTCTTCCTCAAGATTTCTTTGGCTATTCACGGTCACTTTTAGTTCCATATAAATTTTAGGATTATTTGTTCTAGTTCCATGAAAAATGCCATTGGTATTTTAATAGACTGCATTTAATCTATAGATTGCTTTGGGCAGTATGGACATTTTAACGATGTTAATTATTCCTATCCATAAGCATGGTATATGCTTCCATTTATTTGTATCTTCTTCAGTGTCTTTCTTCAATGATATAATTTTCTGAATACAGGTCTTTTACTTCCTTGGTATTTTATTTTTTAATACAAGAAATCTCATTTGTAAATGAGATTGTTTTCTTAATTTCTCTTTCTGATAGTTCATTTTTGGTATATAAAAATGTGACCGATATCTGAATATTAATTTTGTATCCTGCTACTTCATTTACTAATTCTAATAGTTTTTGGAATATTTAGAATTCTATATATAATATTATGTCACCTGCAAATAATGACAGTTTTACTTGTTCCTCTTCCATTCAGATGCCTTTTATTTCTTGTCTGATTGCTGTGGCTGTGATTTCTAATATTATGTTGACTAAAAGTGGTGAAAGTAGACATCTTTGTCTTGTTCCTGATCTTAAGGAAAACATTTAGCTTTTCACCACTGAATATGATGTTAACTACAGGTTTGTTATGTTGAGTTATGTTTCCTCTATTCCCAGTTTGCCAAGAGTTTTTATCATAAATAGATGTTGAATTTTTTTAAATGTATTTTTTTTTTTTACATCTGAGATGACCATATGATTTCTATTTTTTTAATGTGGTATATCACATTGATTAATTTGCAGGTGTTGCAGTATACTTGCAGCCCTGAAATAAATTCCACTTGATCATGGTATATGATCCTTTTAATTTATTGTTGAATTTGGTTTGCTAAAATTTTGTTGAGGGTTTTTGCATCTCTCTGTATTCATAAGGAATATTATCCTGTAATTTCCTTTTCTTGTAGTTTCCTTTTCTGGTTTTGGTATTAGGATAATTGTCCTTGTAAAATGTATTTGGAAGTGTTCCCTCCTTTTCTGATTTTTGTAATAGTGAATTATTAGTATTAATTCATCTTTAAATGTTTGGTAGAATTTAGCAGTGAAACTACCTAATCTGGACTTTTGTTTTTGTGAGGTTTTGACTACTAGATCAATCCCCTTGCTAGTAACCAGTCTGTTCAGAATTTCTATTTCTTCATGATTTAATCTTGCTAAGTAGTATGTTTCTAGAAATTTATTTCTTCTCGTAAAACTTTTTGGTGTATTATTGTTCATAGTAGTATCTTATGAGCCTTTGTATTTGTGTGGCATTGCCAAGAATCATGAGGAAATAATGTTCCCAATTGCATTTTATGCATTGTTAAAATTATTATTTTTTTCTCCTTTTATGTAAGCATATTCATTACACTGGTTAGTTTTTTGATACTAGGTGAAGGTTGATATTCCCAAAATAAACCAACCTGAACAAGATTTGTTATATTTTTTATATATTGCTCAGTTCATTTAGTTAATATTTTCTTTAGTTTTTAATGTAGAGTCTTATAACATTTTTCTTATATGTAGTTTTTCTTATGTTTATGTTTTAGCATTAAATATTTAGCTATCGGAGATATTGTTTTGTTGTTGTTGTTCCTATTCTATAAAAGTTTAGCATTAATTTTTTCTTAAGCATTTGGAAGAATTCACCAGTGAAATTTGTGAGCCTGAGTTTTCTTTATGGGAAGGTCATAAAAATTATAGATCCAATTTACTTACTACTATAATATTAAATATTTATAATCTGATTTTTCTGTTTCTTGTGTCAGTTTTGGTCAGTCACTCCTGCATTTTTGAGGAATGTGTCAATTTCATCTAACTTATCAAACACTTTAAAACTGTTCATAATATACTTGTAATATTTTGAAAGTTTGCGGCAAGATTTATAGTGATGTCTTCTATTCCTCATATTATTTGTGTTTTCTACCTGTTTTCTTTTAATCAGTATATCTTAGAGTTTTTTAATTTTAGCACTCTTTTCCAAGCAACAACTTTTAGCTTTATTGATTCTATTTATTGATTGTGTTCTATTTCATTAATTTTTTTTCTCTTACCTTTACGAATTCCTTCTTTCTATGTTTTGGGGGAATTCAATTAGCTTTACCTGTAAATTTTTGAAATGAATGCTTAGCTTGTTTATTTTCAGATCTTGTTCTATATATAAACTTAAGGGTCTAAACTTTAAGCATGGCTTTAACTGAGTCTCACCAATCTGTTTTATTACTAGCAGTAGTACTTTTGTAGTTTTGTATGCATAAGCCTATTTTCAAATCACTTACTTTAAAAATATTAGATCTACTTTTACTTATATCCATCATAAGCCTCTAAATTATTTTAAGTATATGTATATATATTAATGTGATATAAAGGGGGAAGGGTTTTGAACTTTCTGTTTTCTAGAGGACAGATGAAAGAGGTGTCCGTACATGCCTATACTCTTCATTTGATCCCACCTTCAGTCTTCATTCTCCCTCCCCAAATCTCATCAGCCCTTGGAGTTCCTCCTAAGCAAGGCTCTCCAATCTGTCCCTTTTCTGAACTCTTATAGTATTTGAAATCCATATTATTCATTTTGACTCTTGATAATAAGCTTTCGTATAGCGTTATTGTTTCAAGTGTGTATGTATTTTTAATTAGCTTATTGTCATAGGTAGGGACTCTATATTTAAATCTCCTTTTAAGAACCTTTAAATTTATTTGTATCTCCCTCAGCAAGTTGCATGGTACTAGATATGTGACTCACCATCAAAATAGAAATAGAGAAAACAGGTATATCTGTAAAGGAGTCATGATCAGTGCCTACCCACATACCCAGCACTCACCTTTTCTGTGCATGCAGCAGCTTCTTATTACAGTCCCCTACCCCTCTGTCCTGGGCCCTATCTGGCTACTGAGCATGCTTGGCCTACTTGCAGGATATACCACAGTGCTGGGGAGCTGTCTCAATTACAATGAAAGTTAGTCCATTAGTATCCCAGCCTCCTCTTCTTGTGGATGGGACAACTCTGGGGTGTGCTCTATTCTGTCTCCCAGTAGTTCCCAGTAGACTGAGCCCAGTTGCCTACTGGGATAACCTACTAATTAATGCACCGAGTATTAGTATTGTTCTGCCTAAGAAGAAAATTATACTCAGAGAGTTGGTTCACTTTCTCCATGGTCACATAATAAGAAGCAGAAATAAGCTTAAATAAAGCTATTTTGCCTCTAACATTTATACTCCCTCTGTTTGTTTGTTTGTTTTTTCTAAGGTAGGGAGAGGACAGGGCCTTATTTGACCTTACAAGAACATGGTCATTAAAGTCTGACCTTGATTCCAACAGACCATCACTTACTGTTTAAAAGGAACACTAGAGAGGTTAAAGTGGCAATTGCAAGATATTCAGAATGTGAATAAAGAATGAATGAATGAATGAACCAACCAACCAACCAACCAACCAACCAAAGAACCGTCCAAGAAAGATGGCCAGAGGAACAAATGTATGAATGCTTGGCTTGCAATGCAGTCTGAGTTGCCAGCTGTTACCTTAAATGTCCACAGGATGTCACTACCTTATACCACTTCAGAAAAACCATTCATATTCAAATCAAGAATTTTGATCTTTAGACAGGGAAATATGATTTACCGCTTATAATTGAAAGAAGCTTGGTCATTTCTAATACCTTTGACTGCTTCCTTGTTTTCTCTTAAACCTACTTCAAAAGGTACTGCAAAACGTAGATTTTTAATAAAGCATGGGACTTAATGCTCTAATACTAGAAGACATTAACCAAGATGTTACCCAGGCAAAGGAGTTACCAGACTGCTCAGCAAAAGCATAGCAGGGGCTGGAGACCTTTGCATTAAGCCTTTAACTTGCTCATTTGAAAAGCATCTCTCAGCACTTTTTTTTGTAATTCTACCGCTCTCACTGTTTCAGACTCAGAAAACAGTGATTCAGCAACATACAAAGACAGCACACTGGAGGGTTTAAACTGTACTTTCTTCTTGAAATATTTCTCACATTTTCCACCAGGACTGAAGTTCAAGTGACTATAGTGAATTTATGTGTGGTATGTATGTGCTTAATACATATACATACATAGCACACATATTCCAGTGAAAAGCTATCCTGTGCTTATTGATTTGTTTTTTTGTTGTTGGGGTTTTTCTTGGTTTTTTTTTTTAAATGTATAATTAGAATCCAGTTTGAAAAGCATTATTTCAAATTTTTACAAGTTTTACAAACATCAAAATTATGTTAGCCACCTTCAATATTTTAATTTAGCTATATTAAGCATTGATAAACTTTAAATTTATTTTAATTTCAATATTTTATTCATGTGAATTCTAATGCAAAATATGCTTATAGATTGCAGATTTTTAAAGGTCCCAGAAAGTTTTGAGGTTTTAGGTACTTTATTAATGTTCTGTGCTGAGAGTCTTTCTCCTAATCTTTTTTAGTGAGATTGGGATGAATAATCTTCATTAATGGTAATTCAAATTTGGTGAGCCTGAGAATGGACCCATTCTGTCAGAAAAAGAAGACACTTGGTAGGTTTTCAGATCATTCACCTTTATAGACCAAAAAAAATGTTTTGATTTAAAAGCCCATGTTTCATGTACAAATATATCTTACCATGAGGCTAGTCACTTAGCAGGTGGTTAGTTAATGGCTCAGTGATGCAGGCTTCAATTTCCACATTCTGATGGATTGTGAGATATGTCAAAATAATTTTTTAGTAATAATTTAAAGAGCTAAAGTTAGCAATTGATTTATCTTTTAAAAAAATTTCTAGACCATGTTCAAATCAAACTGCCATTATGACTTCACTGGTTTTCATTCCTTGATGTGCTCACTGGAGCAGAAAAGAAAGAGATGGAAGATTTAATGACATGGGGACATGCTCACACTGTAAAGTTAAATAAAAAATTCCAACCTTTATAAAAGTATTAGACTTCTGTAAAAATAAGCACCTATAAAAAGAACTACAGAAATATTTTAAACTACAAAAGAAAAACTAGAAAAACAATAAAATGTCAATAGATACAAGGATTATGGATGCTTTATTCTTTTTATGAACTGTTAATTTTCTGGAAGGCATTTTTTTAAATGAAGCAACATCAATACCAACACTATGGCACATTCATTCACAGGATATTATGCAACCACTAAAAAACAACTTTTAGGAAGTTTGTACAATTAGAGAAATACTTTAGAGAGAGAGTTACTTTTCTCTGTATATTTTTTGCATTAATAAAATTAGCAAAATATAAAAGTCTGGTAATAACAAATACAATGAGAATATAGACAGAACTGCTATACTATACATTGAGAATGAGGAAACAATTCCTGTAACCACACAGAGAATAGTATCACTCAGGCAAGCTGAAGTCCATTTCTTTATTCAAGGATCCTACAATTCTACTTCCCTATGAGTGCACAAAGGATGTTCACTGCAGAGTAGTTTATTACCGTGGAAATAATCAGAACAATCTAAAAGGTCTGTTATGGGCTGAATTGTGTCATCCCAAAATGTTTATGTTGAAATCTCAACCTCAAGTTCCTCAGAATGTGAATGTATTTGGAAATATGGTCTTTAAAAACGTAATTATGTTAAAATGAAGTGATTTCTGTTGTTTAAGCAACCAGTACATGGTATTTTGTTATGGCAACCCAAGTAGATGAATGCAAAACCCATCAGCAGGGGATGGATAAATAAACCCTTGGCTATGCAGGCAATGAAACACTACATAGTCTTTAACAGAATCACTAACTACCCGAAGTTGTAAAAGATGAAGGTCCAGACGATCTGGAGTTCAGTGACTGGATAACCCCAGGATTAGTTCCAACATGCTGATTGTACCCCACCTGGACCCCAGTGGCCAGAAGAGCTAGATATCTAGCACCATATTTAAGGGAAGACCTAGACACTAAAGGGTGAGAAAATGTGGAGCCTTAGGTCATTTCTAGGGACACGTATATGTCTGGTATCTAAATGCAGGGGCCAGAATCCCAAAGCCAACTTGCCTCTCCAAGGTGCTTTCTCTCCCTCACCCCAGAGAGAGAATCTTGACAGAGTGAATGAAACTCACTCATTCACTTCATAAAAACAGAAGTTTTTATGAAGACAATTGCCTGATGGGCTGTTCAAGAAGATTCTCTGGCAGCTGGGAGAAGGACTGGAGGGAGAAGGGACTGGTGACCGGGCAGAAAACTTGTTCCAGCATCTGAGGCTTTTTCCAGGCCAGAGTATACAGAGAAACTTGCAATACGTACTGCAGCTAGAAATGCTGATGTGTCATTTTGCCTGTGAAACACAGGACAATAGAAAGAAGAGCTGGAATGAATGAACAATTGTAGCCAGTAACTGCTTAGACAGTGTATATTTTAATGTCAAAAGTGCTTATGCCATATGAATTTTCTTTGTCTGAAAACAAAAGGGGCCATTTGATCCTCAGAGTTATGTGGACCCAGAAAGGCATAGAGAAAAGTGCTGCCTGTCCAGAATAGTGCTCCCCATTGGCCTCCACTGGTTGGATCAGCAGTTTTGAAAGAAACTGTAAGGGGGCCTAGAAGCTGACAGGCTGCCACTCATGTGGAGGAGGACAGCTCGTACCCGGGTGTGCATAGATCCGGATCTGTAGAAACAGACCCACACGCTCACCTGGATTCTAATTCTCAGGCCTTAGAGGGGCATTCTGAACTGAAAAATGCCATAGAAAATTTAGATGGTCTCTTGTAGTCCCATTTGTGCCCACAGAGTGCACTCCGCTGGATATTAGGAGAAAGAGGAATGTGTATCTGTGGGAAGTAAAAACAGCTAAGTCAAGAGATTTCACCTCTATCCTCAACTACGTGACAAAAGAGTTTTGTGATGCTTTGGGGAGTCATTTAAACTCCCTGGCCTCAGTTTACTCAGATGAAAAAAAAATGAGATTAAGCCAGTAGTTTCCAAACCTGGCTGCACATCAGAATCATATGGGAATGAGTTAAAAATACTTATTCCTAGGCATAACTCCAGATAAACTGAATTAAAATATATGGGGAGCAGGACCCTGCAGTCTGTATATCCTCGAGGTCTCCTGCTTTGTAAGCTGTCCCTGTGCTTAGAAATTCAAATAGGAAACAGAGCACCACCCCCAACCATATGACCAATATTTTGGCTAGTATTTTGGGGGATTCTCACAAGATACTGAGATTACTACTGGGCATATCTTGCCCCAGTCTCTATCTTATCAGTCTACTACATTCTCTACTTTATCAGTCTGTTGTCTTTTCTCCCCTCATTGCTAGCCCAAACTTGAACAAAGTCCATCCTTCTTTAAGGTTAAAAGTATCAGTAGCTATGGCAGTAAGAGAGGAACATTCTCTAACAGCTCAATAGTCATACATCTTCCTATTCTTTTTAAAAAATTTTCTTAGCTTTTTAATCACAGTTGACAGACAATATTACATCAGTTTCAGGTTTAGAACATAGTGATTAGACAATTGTATAACTTACAAAGTGATCACCCTGATAAGTCTAATATGAATTTGACACCACATATAGCTATTACAATGTTATTGACTATATTCCCTATGCTGTACTTCATTTCTCTGTGACAGTTTTTATAACTGGCAATTTGTATTTCTTAATCTTTTCATCTTTTTCACCCAGGCCCCTAACACTCTTCCCATTGGACAATGATCACTTTGCTTTCTGTATCTATAAATTTGTTTCTGTTTCAGTTGTTCTTTAGATTTATATATAAGTAGAATCATCTGGGACTCATCTTCCTCTGTCTGACTTATTTCACTTAGGGGGCATGTTGATCTGAAAAATGCCATAGAAAATTTCATTCTAGTTTCATTCATGTTGCTGCAAATAGCAAGGTTTCATTCTTTTTTTATGAGAGTAATATTCTATTAGGTATGTATACCACAACTTCTTTATCTATTCACCTACCAATGGACACTTAGGTTGCTACCATAAATAATGTGGTGGTATTCAATTTAACAATAGTCATTCTACTTATCCTTGGTTTAGCTTTCTGTGGTTTCAGTTACCCATGATTAACTGCAGTACAAAAACATTGAATGTAAAATTTCAGAAATAAACAATTCAAAAATTTTAAATTGTGCTGTTCTGAGTAGTGTGATGAAATCTCACACCACCACGTTCTATCCCGCCCAGGATCTGATTCATCTTTGTCCAGCATATTCACCACTCATTAGCCACTTAGTAGCTACCTCAGTTGTTAAATCAGTGATTGGTGAGAGAGACCACATTCATATAACTTTTAACAGTATATTGTTCTAATTGTCCTATTTTATTATTGTTAATCTCTTACTGTGCCTAATTTATAAACTAAACATCACCATTGCTATGTATGTATAGAAAAAAACATAATATATCTATAAGGTTTGGTACTATCTAGGCACCTTGGGTGTCTTGGAACATATCTCCAGTGGATTAAGGGAGACTGATGTATTATACAGTTCACCTACTCTGATTTAAGCCAGACTTTTCAAATGTAGCTTTCATCAGTAGTAAAACTGACCCAACTATTTGACCCCTGCATCTAATTCTTAATTAGTTTCTAAACTGGGTAGAAAGAAAAGGCATTTATTTCCTAAACATTTAAAGCCAAGACTGATTATATGAAGAGTGTGTGTGTGTAAAAATAATGTTGCAATGAACATAGGGATGCAAATACCTTTTCAAATTACTCTCTTGGACTTCTTCAAATAAATATCCAGAAGTGGAATAGCTGGATCATATGGTAGTTCTATGTTTTAATTTTGGGGAGAAGATTTATACTGTTTTCCATACTGGCAGCATGAACTTACAATCCTACCAACAGTGTACAAGTGTTATTTGTCGATTTATTGTTGACAGCCTTTCTGACAGGTTTGAGGTGATATTTCATTGTGGTTTTAATTTGCATTTCTCTGATAATTAGTGATGTTGAGCTTCTTGTGTCTGATTTTATGCCAATACCATGCTGTTTTATATACTATGTTTTGTATACTATAGCCCCCTATGATAGGATATCAGGTAGCATCTTATGTCTTTGTTCTGCTTTCTCAAGATTGCTTTGGCTATACAAGGTCTTTTGTGGTTCTACATAAATTTTAGGATTATTCGTTCTAGTTCTGTGAAAAATGCCTTTGGAATTTTGATAGGTATTACATTGAATTTGTAGATTGCTTTGGGTAGTATGGACATTTTAACAATGTTAATTCTACCTATCCGTGAGCATAGTATATCCTTCCATTGTATCTTCTTCAATTTCTTTCTTTAATGTCTTATAGTTTTCTCTGAACACAGGTCTTTTTAACTCTGTGGTTAAATTATTCCTTGGTATTTTATTCTTTTTGATGCAATTATAAATGAATTGTTTCCTTAAATTCTTTTTAAAAATTTAAAAAATATTTTTCAATTACATTTGACATACAATATTAGTTTCAGATCCACGACACAGTAATTAGACATTTACATAACTTACGACGTGATCATCCTGATAAATCTACTACCCATCTGACACCTTACCTAGTTATGACAATGTTGACTACATTCCTTATGCTATACATTACATCCCCATGACTACTTTCTAAGTACCAATTTGTACTTCTTTATACCTTCTCCTTTTTCACTCTTCCTCCAACCACCCCCCATCTGACAACTATCAAAATGTTGTCTGTATCAATATTTATTTATTTTACTTAGATTCATATATAAGTGAAATGATACAGTATTTGTCTTTCTCTAGCTAACTTATTTCACCTAACCCTCTGCGCCATCCATGTTATTGCAGATGGCAAGATTTCATTCTTTTATAGATGAGAAATATTCCAATATATGTATGTACTACATCTTCTTTACCCATTCATCTATTAATGGACACTTAAGTTGCTTCTATGTTTTTGCTATTATAAATGATGATGCAGTGAACATACTGATGCATATGTCTTTTCAAAATAGTGTTTTAGATTTATTTGGATAGATACCCAGAAGTAGAATTACTAAATCCCTTTTTGTCTCTTGTTATAGCCTTTGTTTTAAAGTCTATTTTGCTTGGTATAAATATTGCTACCCCAGCTTATTTGTTTCCATTTCCATGAATCTTTTTCCATTTCTTTATTTTCAGTCTCTGTGTGTCTTTGGATCTGAAGTGAGGCTCTTGTAGACAGCATATGTAAGGGTCTTATTTTCTTATCCATTTAGCCACCCTATGTCTTTTCTATGTCTTTTGGTTGAAGCATTTTATTTACATTTAAAGTTATTGTTCATAGATAAGTAATTATTCCCATTTCATTATTCAGATTTTTTACATTTTTTTTCTTTTTTATTTTTAGGTGAAGCAACCCTTGATTGACTTCACAGATTGCAAGGAACTTGTCATCTTACAATCCCTTATTTATTTTATTTTATTTTACACCTGGCCTAGGTGGTCTCCCATCCAAGTACCAACCAGGCCCGACCCTGCCTAGCTTCCGAGATCAGACAGGATCAGGCTTGTTCAGGGTGGCATGGCCGTAGGTCTATTTTATTTTTTTCTTAAAGTAGTCCTTTAACATTTCTCATAATACTGATTTGGTGGTGATAAACTCTTTTCACTTTTTCTTGTCTGTGACTTAAATTCTCTTCTGATATTTCATTACTGGTGTTTAAAACTGCCAACAACTTCTGAATATTAATTTTGTATTCTTATACTTTACTGAATTCAGGTATTAATCTAATAGTTTTTTGGTGGAGTCTTTAGGGTCCTCTATATATATATCATGTCATCTGCAAATACTGACAGTTTTACTTCTTCCTCTCCAATTTGAATGCTTTTTATTTCCTTCTTGTCTAATTGCTTTGTCTAGGACTTCCAGTGCTCTATTGAATAAAAGTGGTGAAAGTGGACACATTCTTGTCTTGTTCCTGATAGTGGTGAAAAACTGAAAGCTTTTTCTTAATGAGTGTAATGTTAGCTGTTTGTCATACATTGCCTTTATTACATTATGTTCCCTCTATCCCCACTATGCTGAGTTTTTATCATCAGTAAATGTTGAACTGTGTCAAATGCTCTTTCTGTATCTATTTACATGATCATATAAGTTTTTAGCCTTTATTTTGTGTATGTGGTATACAATGTTAATTGATTTGAGGATATTGAACCAATCTTGTGTCCAGGGAACAAATACAACTTGATCATGGTATATGACCTTTTTAATGTATTGCTGAATTCAGATTGTTAATATTTTGTTGAGAATTTTTGCCACTATATTCTTCTGGGATATTGGCTTATAATTTTTATTCTTTGTAATGTCTCTGTCTATTGTTAGTATTGCAGTAATGCTGGCCTTGTAAAAGAGTTTGGGAACCTTTCTTCTTTAATTTTTTGGAATAGTTGAGAAGGACAGGTGTTAATTCTCCTTTAAATGTTTATTAAAATTCACTTGTGAAGCCATCTGGTCCAGGACTTTTGGTTGTTGGGAGTTATTATTATTATTATTATTATTATTATTATTATTATTACTGATTTGATTTAGTTATTAGTTGCTGGTCTGTTCAGATTTTCTGTTTTTTTCCAGATTCAGCCTTGAAAAAAATGTGTTTAGCAAATTATCCATTTCTTGCAGGTTGTCTTATTTTATGACAAATAAATATAGTATTTCTTTATAATACTTCATATGTCTGTGGTGGTAGTTGTCATTTCTCTTCTTTCATTTTTAATTTTACTTTTTTGGACACTATTCTTTTTTCTTGATGAGTCTGGCTAAAGGTTATCAATTTTATTTACCTTTTCAAAGAACAAACTCTTGGTTTCATTGATATTTTATGTTGTTTTTTACAATTTCTGCTCTGATCTTTTCTTCCTATTACTCACTTTGAGCTCTGTTTGTTCTTTTCCTACTTCCTTCACATGTGATTAAATTGACATTTTTCTTGTTACTTGAGGTAGGTTTATATTGCTATACATTTCTTAGAACTGCTTTGGCTGTGTCCCATAGATTTTGGGTGATTGTTTCATTTTTCTAAAGTTATCTTTTGATTTCTTCCTTGATTTTGTTGACCCATTTATTGTTTAGTAGCATGTTATTTAGCCTTCACATGTTTGTGTTTTTCAATTTTTTTTGTTATTGATTTCTATTTTCATACCATTGTGATTGGAGATCTTAATATGGTTTCAATCTTCTGAGGTTCATTGAGACTTGTAACCTAACATGTGGTCTCGGAAAATGTTTCATGTATATTCTGCTGCTTTGATGTAAGGTATCCTAAAAATATCAATTAAGTTCATCTGCTCTAATTTTATTTAAGACACATGTTTTTGTTGATTTTCTGTCTAGACCATTTATCCATTGATGTCAGTGAATATTGACTGTATTGCTGTCCCTCTCTCCTTTTATGTCTGTCAGTATTTACTTTATGTATTTAGATGCTCCTACTTTGGGTACATAGATGTTTGAGAGTTATATCCTCTTATTTAATCCCTTTATCATAATGAAACGACCTTTTTATCTCTTGATTAAGCCCTTGTTTTAAGTTCTATTTTGTGTAATATAAGTATTGCTACTCCAGGTTTTGTTGTTTCCATTCGTATGAAATATCTTTTTCCATCCCTTTACTTTCAGTCTATGTCTTTTGATATGAAGAGGGTCTCTTGTAGGCAGCATATGCATGGTCTTGTTGTGTTTCCCCCCTCCCCATTAAGTAACCCTATGTCATTTTATTGGAGAATTTAGTCTATTTACATTTAAAGAAATTATTGATAGGTATGTAGTTATTGTCATTTTTATTAACTTGTATTTATAGTTCTCTGTTCTAATTCTTTTGCTCTCTTATATGTTGATGACTTTCTATAGTTTGGATTTCTTTTTCTTAATTTCTTGTATAGCTCTTGTAGATTTTTGGTTGGTGGTTACCCTGTGCTTCCTATATACCAAGTTATATTTGTAGAAGTCTATTTTAAGTTGATGGTCACTTAAGTTCAAATACATTCTAAAATCACTACATTTTTTACTCACTTCCCCCCACCTTTATGTTTTTGTCATTATATTTTACGTTTTGTGTATATGTGTATGTGTTTGTATTAATGTATGGTTGTAATTACACATTTCTCTAAAAATTCAACGTCGGGAAGATGTAGATACATAGAAAATAAAAAATGTCACGTTTTCTTTGTTGAGGTTCTCGCTGAGTTCATATATTCTTCCCCTAAAATCATTGAGCATCCTTATAACCAGGGTTTTTAACTATCTGATAGATTGCTTGTCTCTATTTAATTTAGTTTTTTTATGTTTCATCCTGTGCTTTTCATTCAGAATATGTTTGTCTCCTCATTTTGGCATCTGTTTGTTTCTATGTGTTAGGTAGATCAGTTATGTCTCCCATTCTTAGCAAACTGATCTCATACAATCTTATTGGCCACTTGAGTGGGTATTCTAGCAGTTTCCCTTGTGTGCATAGTGAGTGTCCTCCTTTTGTAGTTGTCTTGATTACTGTCAGCACATCAGTGGGTGGGATCGTCCCTCATGACTAGCCATGAGGGCTGGCCTAGTAGATGAGCTGTTTGTTATTCATGGACTATTCCCATGGAGTAAGAGTTACATTTGCAAGGCTCTGGCGACAGCAGTATTTTCCCTTTGCATATGTCATTTGTGGAGCTGCTTGGATTGTGCTCTAGTGTGATCTGAAGCAGGTCATCTGGAGTGTTGGTTTTGGAAGTTCTGAGTGCAGGCCAAGGTCCATCGCCATTTGTGTCTGGCACAGGGCCAGCTGGTGGGAACTACAAATTGGTCTGAGTTTCATTGTCACTTGTGCGAGGCTCGAATGCACTTCAGAGAGGCTTTGATGCAAACCAAGACCAGCTGCCACCAGTGCCTGGCTTGGGTGGTTGGTGGGCATTATGATGTGAGCTAAGGCCAGGCTTGGGGTGATCTGATGGGATTTACAGTGCAAGTCAAGACCAATTGCCACTTGTGCTGAGCTTGGTGAGCAACAAGGTACAGGGCACACCAAGGGCAGACACTGCTTGTTTAGGGTCTGTGAACAATTGAGAGATTTTAGAAAAGTCCACAGAGCAAACTGAGGCAGGCCGCTTGTGTGGAAAAGCCACTGGAAGCTGCTCATCCCAGTGTATGAGTTGCGAGGGGTCTCCAGAAAACCACAGGGCAGAGTAAATCATGTTAACCAGGGTAACAGTACAAATTTTGTGCCTGACTATGCCTGTAGGGCTGGTTAGGAGGAGAGTTCAACAAAGGAACAATGGTGCCTGCTAGCACTTCAGTCCAGAGACAGTCCCCTGACTCCTACCCCTCCAGCCTTCGCCCTAAATCTAGTCAATTTAGTTTCTCCCCATATGTTTTTGGCATTTCTTGAGCTGCTGCCCCTGCACTGGAGCCCAGAGCAAATGAGTTCTGAGGGGATCTATGCATGGGCCCCTCAAGACAAACACCTGAGACTCTAGTAGCTCTGTCTCACTGGGATACAATCCCCACTGTTTTGCACAACCAGATGTTGTGGTGTTTTGGGCTAGGGATACAGGGGTGGGGCTGGGATCCCCTCACTCCTGTGGGGGTACCTCCACAGGTGATATATTCCTTCTGATTCTTTATTGCCACACCATGTGGAACATACCCATTTTGTGCTTTCACCCCTCCTACCAGTCTCAACATTGCTCCTTCTTTATATGACTTCTGCTAGTCTTCAGGTGGTTCTCGGTGATGGTTGTTCTATAATTTCATTGTAATTTTGCTCTGGTTGTGGAAGGTGAGCATGACATTTATGTACTCTGCCATCTTGAGCAAAGTCTTCTTACAGCACTCTTTGCCTTCCTATTCTTAAAGGTCACCCTGACCAGTGTGCACCCTCTGAAAATTCCCTCTCCTCAGGCCCTCAATTTCTTCAGTCTCCTTCTTCTGATCCTGAGTATGTATGCCTATTTCCCCCAAAGTTCTGATCATTTACCCAGCAAAGCAGTTTATTCCAAGATACATCAACTACTTACAGTCTAGGCCAAACTTTGCATATATCAAAATACGCTCAGAATATTAAACAAAAGGCCTTTTAGGAGCACCAGCACTGACAGAAGCTTCAAAATACCTCTTGAACAGAACTAAATGATTTAGCTTGGCTCCCACCTCACCAGTTTGCTCTTCTAACCAGCTAGGGTAAAAACAAGGCTACCACTACATTCCCTTGATAGGAATTCTGCGGCTCCCTTAGAGGATAAAAGTAGTGGCAGTCGGCATTTCCTTTTCAAAATCAGATCTATTTCCTCATTTTCTTTGTATGTTAATAAGCTCCCCGAATGACAATGCTAGCCATACTGCATTTGGAAACCACTGGACCAGGTGAGTTGTAGAGTTATTTTGGCTATAAAACTCGTCTTTCTGAAAACAAAAGTACTTTTGCATCAGGCAGTGAGATGGGTTTCAGAGTTGGCCAGACCAGGATTCAAACCCCAGCTCTTCCACTGACTAGCTGGATGACCTCAGGCAAGTTACTTAAAGTCTCTGAGTCTTGATTTCCACAACTGCAAAAAGAGAATAACAGTACCATTTTCACAGGCTGTATTCAAAATATGTGTCAAGAAACTGTCAATGATGACTA
Source organism: Macroglossus sobrinus (assembly GCA_004027375.1). Lineage (NCBI taxonomy): Eukaryota > Metazoa > Chordata > Mammalia > Chiroptera > Pteropodidae > Macroglossus > Macroglossus sobrinus. The sequence goes on from PVKZ01000698.1 coordinate 74,582, forward strand.
GTGTTCTTCCTCTTAGCATCTGGCAGGAGGTCTTCCGCAAAGCTAGAGAGGTAAACAGAGTTCATGAGGGCTGGGCCTTCTCTCAGCAAATATCTCTTCTCCTGGGCCTCAGGAAGTCATTCAGAGACTGGAAATTTCACTGAAGATCTTGGATGAGGACTGGCAACCTGACTACCTCTATGGGCAACCCATGAGAGAACAGCCTGCTCCTTTAGGCAGCTTCTGCATTAGCTGGTACTGACATTTTACAACATCAGCATCCAATTTCAGGACAAGGGCAGGCTTAACTCAAAAAGGAATGGACATGAGTCCTGGACATGAGGCTGGAGAGCAGTGATGGTACTGTCCTGGGTAACTTGCAGGCACTGTGAAAGGAGGTAGCGCCAAACTTAGAGGAAAACAAGAACACTGGGGTTCTCCTGGGCAGCCCTACAGCACACACTCTGGATCATGTCTTCCTGGTCACACTGTGAGTTCTTCGAGCGCAGAGAATGAGTCTTCAGCATCTTTTACCAGCATTGTATAATGCCATTGTATAATTGTATAGTGCCAGGTCCAAACTGGACATGACAACATTATTAAATAAGTGAAATTAATGAATGAACAAAGGCAGTTCAGACTGGTTCTGTAAACTTACTGCCTGACTGGTGATTTCACACAATGTGCTTTCAGAATTCCCTAAGAACACAAGCCTTTGTTTCAAAAATTAATTCTGAAAAGATGTTTCTCAGTGCAAAGACAACTCCGTCGAAACTGTCAAGTGCAATGATGCATTAAACTAATTCATTCAATCCCTCATTCATTCAACAAACACTTACTGAATCTTCATTACATGCTGGGCACTATGCCAAGGGCTAGAGACAAGAGGAGAAATAAAATGTAGTTGCCCGAATGACTGGGCATCGATCAATTTTTTTTTAAACTTCCTATGGGGTTCTAACAAGGACTCAGGATGGAGAAGGGCTGCCCAAGGCCTTCTGCTCACCGCCCAGAGCCTGCACAATAATGGGGGGGACTCCCACCCCATTTCTGGAGACTATCCATCAATTCCTGTTCATCTTCCAGTTTCTGCCTTTTTCCCCTTAACCAGTCAGAATCTCAGACTGAATTATTTATTGCTTTTTGCAAATACTAAGTAATCTTCCTCTTTCTTATGGTTACCTTAAAAAAAAAAAAACTAACTAAAATAAAATATTTTAAATTTGGCTCTTTTAAAACCATAAAGTATATTTCTCTTAAACTGAAGGCTCATCAATCCAATATCTATTTATTAAATGTATATTATATTTAGAAAAATTTGGATCTCTAAGGCAAAGTCTAGACCTATCTAATCTTTGTCTCTAAATGGAAACTTTTGTCTATGGGCAATATTCTCAGGGAAGAAATGGTGCTAATCACTCTTCTTTGTGTTGTCCCTTTAGTGCTGAATATAAAGCCTCATAGTAAGAAACATGTGCCCGTGTGCTGAGTCCCAGCACTAAGTACGGCATGCGGCATCTATAAGCCCAGACTCCAATGGCTTGGTTTTGACTCCATTCTACGGAAAGAAATTTAACTGAGTGTGAACACACAGTGCAATATACATATGACATACACTTGAAACCTAAATAACTTATTAAGCAATGTCACCCCATATAAATTCAATTTTAAAAAATAAAAGCATCTACTGTACATATTATACAAAATCTGACTCTGGGCAGTCACTAGGGGAATCAAAGATCCCAGTCTCCCCAGAAGTGGCTGGCAAAGCCAGATGCTAGTCATTCCAGTGATCATCTTTCCTTTTGCTACCAAAGTTCTCAGAATTGAAGATACTTACACGCATTAAAATCTAATCATGTATCATATTGAAATGTGAGATATGTCATTGTGATATGGATTATCTCATATATGTTATGCCAATGGGGATACATGCCAATTTTGTTTGTGTACAAGATGTGTGTGTGTTTTTGGTCTTGCGCCTCAAAATATTCCTGTTGGAAAGAGATCCTGGCAGATTTTAGGAAACTATGTCTCCTCCCCACTTACCCATTATCTAATAGTCCTCCTAAATAGGGTTGCCCCTAAATTTCCTGGTTAAATTGGGTGAGCCTCATACACTGGCCCAAATGTGTTACTTCTTACCTTCCACTATTTCACACGAAGACTACAGTTCAGATTCTAGTAGCTCCCCCAGCACCAGGACCATAGAAACTCTTTAAGGGACAAGCACATCGTTCTCATTTCTTTGATCTAAGAGAAATACCAGCAGGACATCTTCTTCATGGAAAGACAGCTAATGGCTTTCTTCGGACAGGCTTGGATTCAAATCTCAGCTTTACCACCAGCCCTGTGACTGCGGAGGTGGTTAGCAAACCTCTCCCTGATTCTGCTCCTCATCTGTAAAAGGGGAGTAATCTTATTTGCAAAGTTAGGAATGAAGATTGGAAGTCACACCAAACCAAATGCCTGACACTGAGGACAAACAAGTTTTAAACAAGAAAACCTTCAGTTTGTACATATTCGTTAACACACACACACACACTGGAATGTCAGGTGTCTACTGATACAAAAAACAATTTTCTATTCAGAAATATTCCCTTTATATAAACACAATTTTTATTTCATAAGAAATTTTTAACCATCTGATTTGAACAAACTCTCTCCTCCCAAGGCATTTGATTGACAGCACACCATTGTAGCATATAATTTATTATCATTATTATTTTCCACAACATTTAATACCATGTTTTCCTCTTACGTAGAATATTACCCAATAGAAGTCCCCAGAAGCAGCCACGACATATTCCTAGCAAAGACAGAAAATTGTATTTCAATTTTTGCTTTCCAACGTGATAGTTCAACTAATACAAAGTCAGATTTAATCAGCTGTGAAAGTGGAAAATGAAAGTCAACCTGTGTGTACATCATGGCCATAAGCATGTACACCTCTATGAAAGGAGCAAAATATCTTCTGTTTCTTACCAAACTTCTAAATAACTTTAAATTTTTTAAAAAATGATTTTCTTAGAAGACATTGCGCTTCCTGATGGGGCAAACTCTGTGTTTTCTCAGGGTCATCCCTGCACAAGCAGATGGCACATGCGAAATGAAAAAGCATTTGGAAAATAGCAGCCCTTCCTAGACTCCTGGTATATGTGTACAGGAGACTCTGATTTCCAATCTTGGCTCAGTTCAGAAGAAAAAAGGGAAGAGATACATCCCTGGGAAAAAAAAAAATGCAGCCTACTTTAGGGCATGCCTGACTTTCAGTCCATTCAAGTGTTCACGGTGAGTCTTCCTGGCTCATAAGGTTCTCAGGACCCTGAAAAACATCCTCCATGCCCCTGCTCCTCCATGGTCTTCTGAGTGCAGTTACTGTCTTCAAAATAGTATGTCACAAGTCAAAGGATCAGGACTTCCCAAGGAAAAACCATATGCGGGTACATTCTACTTTAAGAAACCTGTGACAAGGCTTCTCAGCAATCACCTAACTTCTGGAGCAGATGTATGGGGTCCCGACATCCAGATTTCAGTGGCTGGAAACCATGCCAGAAAAGCAAAGACCCGGCAGCCAAAATGGACCTTTTCTGCAGCTCTGGCACATTCTCCACATACCTCCATACCACTCAAACGTCCTATAAAATATTAAAATGAATCAACTGGGCATGGCCAATTTAATCATATAAAAAGGCATTATAAAAATACTCCCTGCACTTAAAAAAAAAAAAGATGCATGTAAACGTTGCCTAGGTCACCGGAGAAGAACCCTCGAGCCTTTTCATCTCATCTTTCCAATGTTTTGTGGTTTTCCGTGTCCAGCTTTTCTTGGAGGTATCAATCTGTTTTTTTCTTAACAGAGTTCAGAGTCTGAGGCTGCCTTTGAATATGAGCATGTGATCTGATTGGCAGAAATAGTATTATCAGGAGACTTATGATGTGTAAATAAAAGTACATGGACCTAGGAATAAAAACACAAAAATTATATTTCAAATTAGTATATAAATAGGAAACATCACATGAACATAATTACATCTGCAGTCTGGAGAGTGAAAGCACCACTTTTGGAGGAACAGACATGTTTGTAATCAGGCTCATCACGATCCACCTCACAGGTAACTCCTTTTGGTGGCAGTGCAAGCATGGATGAACCGAAACCACAAAACCCAGCAGAGCAAACCGACCAGCCCATCTGTGGATAGACACATGGTACTGTCCCACCGACATAATATACAGACTAAGAGAATGAACCCCACAAAAGGCAGAACACCCCAATATTCAAAGTCTTAGGATGCACAGGACCAAATTCAAATGCAGTACTATGTTCCCTAAACGCAAATGCCGCAACACTTTAGCTAATCCACTCAAGTGTAAAGGGATCTTCTTAGATGTATTAAGAGCCAGAGGAATCCAGATTTTGAAAACCTAATCTGTAACTCTAAAAGTAACTTTCAGCCAAGCTAATAAGAAACAAGATTTGCTTTTGAGGTTTGTGAACTTTTATTGCCTAAGTGTGGTATTTAGCACACTGAGTATAACGTAGACATGTAATAAATACTGGCCTGTCACTAACACAATAAATTAGAAATGGGCTGCATTTGCACAACTGTTCTATATCCATTTGGTAAAGCTGAACTTATACTTTCTCCAATGCTTTCTGAATATCGAAGGAAAATAATATTAAAAGGGGGGACAAAATCCCACCATTGATTTATGTATCATTCCTCAGCTTCTGTGACAAGGTCAGGCACGTTAGAATCAGATTACTCACATAGCCCCTACACTTTCCTTTAGCAAGAGGAATGGCCTCCCTGAAAATATCTACAGAACAGTCAAGAGATCTAATAGAAGCAAACAAATCTTCATTCATTTACTCTTTCAACAAGGTTTTACTGTTTAGAATGTACCAGTGAATTAGTCTGGAAACTACTAACAGGCTGAGCTGCCGCCCCTTCCTTTGAGGAAAGAAAACAAGGCAAGTACAGGAGTACTTGTTTTTTGATAGTCACTAAATTTTTATTGTTGTTATTCTTACTCTTATATTCAGCCAGCCACTATATACACTGTGGTGGGTTGGATAATGTCCCTTTAAGGATATCTACATACTGATCCTGGGAACCTGTGAATAGATTGCCTTCTGTGACATAAGGGACTTTGCAGACGGATCACATTTAGAAACTTAAAACAGGGAGATCATCCTGGGTTTTATGGGTGGGCCCAATGTCATCACCTGGGTCCTTATAAGAGGGATGCAGGGCGAGTCAGAGAAAACGGAGATGTGATGATGATGGAATCAGAGCCTCAAGTGATGTGATCTGAAGATTGAGGAAGGGTCCGTAAATGCAGGAAAACAGACAACTGATACGTCTCTCTGACAAATTGTTAAAGAATTCCAGAAACTAACTTGGTTTAAAGAGAGAACCTTCCAAATGCTAGATGCGGCTTCTCATTGCTCTTGATGTTGCTACTTGAGAGAGGACTGGGTGCTTGTTTACTCTGCACCGAAGTCACTGCTGCTCCAATTCCCAGCACAGACCATAGGTGACATGGGCTTCTGCTCCAAGGCTGTGGCTCCCTTAGCTCATATCATATGCTCAGATGTCTCCTAGAACTGTACACAGGCCACGGTGGTGGGTCTTGAATATATGCAAACTTAACCACAGTCTTTTCCAGAACCAACCAAACCAACTCTTAAGTGCTAGTTCTGATATAAGCCAACAACTCAGGTACATTTTCTACCCGTAACTCCCCAATTCAGATGAATTCTATCTGGGGGCCCTTTCTTTCCTTTAGCTACCATCCTGGCCCACAGTGAAACAGCTTATGATATTTGAGAGCACGGAGAGGAGATCAATATTTTGTTCTTAAAACACTGAAAGTTTTCTCAAAGTCTGGATTTTTCATGTATCTTAATATTTTCCCAATACTCCCTTCATACCAAGAGATACTGGAAAAGAGCAACTAAGTAAATGATCATTTCAAAAATGTCTGAAGATAACGATTACATAGTCACCTTTTATAATTTCCCATGAGAAAAATCTGCTCAAAGTTTACATATATATCCATATAAATAAGACAGCTAACACAATTTTTAAGTGTTCCTCACCAGACATTGTTTCACTTCCTCACTAGATTATATAGCTTTGATCTCTCTGATCTCAATCTTTCTTTTTTCTTTTTTCTTTTTTTTTCCTTTTCTTTCTTTTGTTTCTTTTCTTCTTCCTTTTCTTTCTTCCCTTCCCTTCCCTCCTCTCTCTTTCCCTCCCTCCCTCTCCTCCCCGCCACCTCTCTGTCTCTCAAAGCTGACTTTCCCTGTTACTCTTCAATGTCATATATTTAATTTTTTAAATTTTTTTCAGTTACATTGAAAATACAATATATATTAATTTCAGGTGTACAACAGTGATTAGACATTTATGTAACTTACAAAGTGATCAACCTGTTGAGTCTAGTACCCTCCTGACACTGTACTTAGTTATTACAATATTATTGACTATATTCTCTATGCTGTACTTTACATCCCCATGACTTTTTGAGTGGAAATTTGTGCTTCTTCTTTTACCTTTTTCACCTAGCAACCCAACACACCTCCCATTTGGCAACTATCAATTTGTTCTCTGTATCTTTGAGTTTGTTTCTATTTTAGTTGTTCATTTGTTTTTTCAGATTCACATATAAGTGAAATCACATGGTATTTGTCTTTCTCTGATAAGTCATATTTCATTTAGCATAAAACCCTTTAGGTCCATCCATGTTTTCAAAACAGGCAAGATTTCATTCTTTTTTATGGCTGAGTCATATTCCATTTTATATATGTACCAACTCTTCTTATCCATTCATCTAACAATGGTTTTGGGTCTTACGTCTTTAATCTATTTTGAATTTATTCTTGTATGTGGTGTAAGAAAGTGACACAGTTCCATTCTGTTGCATATATCTGTCCAGTTTTCCCAACACATTTATCAAAGAAACTGTCTTTACTCCATCATTGTATGTTCTTGTCTCCTTTGTCATAGATTAAATGACCATATAGGCATGGGTTATTTCTAGTCTCTCTATTCTGTTTGACTGATCTATTTGTTTTATGCCAGTGCCACATACAGTTTGATATCAGGTAGCACGATACCTCAAACTTTGTTTTTCTTTCACAAGATTGCTTTGGCTTTTGGGGCCTTTTGTAATGGTTTCACAGAAATTTTGGGATTATTTGTTTCAAGTTCTGTGAAAAATGCCATTGGTAATATGATAGGAATTACATTCAATCTGTTAATTGCTTTGGGTAATATGGACATATTAACATGTTAATTCTTCCATCCATGAGCACAATATATTCTTTATATCTTCTTCGATTTCTTTCTTCAGTATCTTATACTTTTCTGAGTATAGGTCTTTTATATTCTTGGTTAAGTTTATTCCTAGGCATTTTATTCTTTTTGATGCAATTGTAAATGAGATTGTTTTCTGATAGTTTATTATCGGTATGTAAAAACGTGACCGACTTCTAAATACTAATTTCATATCCTGCTATTTATTTAATTCACTTATTAGTTCTAATAGTTTTTTGGTGGAATCTTAGGGTGCTCTAATCTTGAAGGAAAAGCTTTCAGCATTTCACCATTGAGTATGTTAGCTGTGGACTTGTTGTATATTGCCTTTATTCTGTTATGTCCCATCTATCACCACTTTTCAAAAGGCTTTTATCCATAAATAGGTATTGGATTTTGTCAAATGACTTTTATTCATCTACTAATAGGATCATACGAGTTTTATCCTTTATTTTGTGTATGTGGGTTATCATATTAATTTGCAGATACTAAACCAACCTTGCGTCCTGGGAATAAATCCAACTTGATCATGGTGTATAATCTTTTTAATGTATTGCTGAATCTGGTTTGCTAATATTTTATTAGAGATTTTTGTATTTATGTTTAATGGTGGATACTGGCCTATAATTTTCATTCTTTGTAATGTCTCTGTTGCTGGTATCAGGGTAATGCTGGCCTCATAAAAAGAGTTTGGGAGCCTTTCCTCCTCTTAAATTTTTTTGGAGTAGTTTGATAAGAAGAGGTGTTAGTTCTTTGAATGTTTGGTAAAATCCACCTATGAAACCAACTGATCCAGCTGGAGCTTTTGTGTATTATAGGTTTTTTCATTGCTGATTCAATTTCTTTACTAGTAATCGAATTGTTGATAAGTTTTTGTTTCTTCTTGATTCAGCCTTAGAACACTGTATGTTTCTAGGAATACATATATTTCTTCCAGTTTGTTGGCATATAATTGTTCATAATATTTCCTTATAATCCTTTGTATTTCTGTGATGTCTCTTTCATTTCTGATTTTATTGCTTTGACCCTATTTTTTCTTGAGTCTGGCTAAAGACACGTCAATTTTGTTTCAAAGAATCAGCTCTTGGATTCATTGTGCTTTTCTATTTGATTTTTAGACTATTTCATTTATTTCCCTCTGATCTTTATTCCTTCCTTCATCTCACTTTAGGCTTTGTTCTTTTTCTAGTTCCTTTAGGTGTAAGGTTAAATTGACATTTACCTAGTTTCTTGAGGTAGCCCTGTATCGCTATAAATTTCCCTCTTACAACTGCTTTGTTTGAGACCCACAGAATTTGCGCCACTATGTTTTCACTTCATTTGTCTCAAGGTATCTTTTGATTTCTTCCTTAATCTCATTAACCCATGCATTATTTAGTAGCATGTTACTTAGCAGCATGTTATTTAGCTTGCACATGTTTGTGTTTTTCAATTTTCTTCTTGTAACTGATTTCTAGTTTTATCCATTTGTGTTCAGAGGAGATGCCTGACATAATTTCAAACTATAATTTACTGAGACTTGTTTTATGTTCTAACATGTGGTCTATCCTGGAAAATGTTCCATGTGCACTTGAAAAGAATATATATTTTGCTGCTTTGGGGTAATGTGTCCTAAAAAATATCAATTAAGTCCACTTGGCCTAATGTGGCATTTAAGGCCACTGTTTCTTCGTCGATTTATATCTGAGTACTTTACCCACTTTGTCAGTGGGGTGTTAAAGTCCCCTATTATTATTGTTAATCTCTCCCTTTGCGTCAATATTTGCTTTATATATTTAAGAGCTCCTATGTTAGGTACATAAATGTTTGAGAGTTATATCCTCTAGTTGGAATAATCTTTTTATCATTATGAAATGTCCTTGTCCCTTGTTACATACAGCCCTTGTTTTAAGATCTATTTTATCTGATATACGTACTGCTACTCATTTTGTTTGTTTCCATTTGCATAGAATAACTTTTTGATTCCTGTACTTTCAGTCCTGTAGGTCTTTTGATCTGAAAAGGGCCTTTTGAATGCAACATACCTATGGGTCTTTTCCCCTCATTCAGCTACCCTGTCTTTTTATTGGAGCATTTTAGTCCATTTGCCATTTAAATTAATAGGTATATAGTTATTTTCATTTTGCTTTCTGATTGTATTTGTAGTTCTCTGTTCTTTATTCTCTTCCTCTCTTCTATGTTGATGACTTTCTATAGTGTATTTGGATTTCTATTTCTTGAATATCTCATAGATTTTTGGTTTGCGGTTGCCATGTGATTCCTATATACCAAGCTATGTTTATAGTAGTGTATCTTAAGTCAATGGTTGTTTAAATTAGAATACATTCTATAATCACTACAATTATACTTATCCTCTCCACCTTTGTTGTCATTATTTTTTCTTTTGTTTGTACTTTTGTGTGTATTCCTTAATTGTTGTGATTACAGATGGTCTTCCTACACTGCTTTTACTGTTTCCCTTTGTCAGTGAGAATTTTTCTTATTCCTGTATTTTATTTTTCATATTTTTGATCTTGTAATATAACTTTAATGGTAATAAGCTCTTTTAGCTTTTTCTTGTCTGAGAAACTCTTTATATTTCCTTAAATTCTAAATAATAGCCATGCTGGGTAATCACTGTAGGTCTTTGTTTTTCATCACTTTGATATTTTGTGCCACTCTTTTCTGGCCTACAAAGTTTCTGTTGAGAAATCAGCTGACAGTCTTATGAGTGCTCCCTTGTATATGACAAACTTCTTTGCTCTTGCTACTTTTAAGATTCTTTGTCTTTAATCTTTGGCATATTAATTATGATGCATCTTGGTGTGGGCCTCTTTGGTTTCATATTGTTTGGCACGCTCTGCTCTTCTTGAACTGGTATGTCTATTTCCTTTGCCATGTTAACGAAGTTTTCAGTCATTATTTCTTCAGACAGGTTTTCAATCCCTTGCTCTCCTCCTCATTCCTTTGATGAGAATCTTGGTACACTTGATATAGTCCCAGAAGTCTTTTCTGCTGTTCCAATTGGGTGTTTTCTGTACCCCATATTCCAGATAACTAATTCATCCAATTGATCCTCTGCTTCATCTAATCTGTTGTTGATTCCCTCTAGTGTATTATTCATTTCAGTTAATGTATTTTTCATGTTTGACTGGTTGTTTTCTACCTCTTTGCTGAAGTTCTTACTAGTTTATCCTTTAAGTTCATTGAGCATCTTTATAACTAGCATTTTGAACTTTGTAGCTGGTAGATTGCTTGTGTCCATTTCATTTAGTTCTTTTTCTGGAGTTTTGTCCTGTTCTTTCATTTGGAACAAGCTTCTTTGTCTCCTCATTTTGGCTGACTCCCTACGTTTACTTCTCTGTGTTAGATCTGCTAAATCTCTCAGCTTTGTGTAGGTGTCTGAGGCCCTGTGGCAATGTCTCCCTGGTTACCTGAGTCAGATGCTCCAGGGAGACATGCATGGGGCATGTCATACATGGATTGTGTGTGCCGTCCTGTTGTAGTTGAGCCTTGATTGCTGTTTGCACATCTGTGGTTGGGATTAACCCTCAGGCTGACTGGCTGTGAGGACTGGCCATTACGACAGCATATAAGATACTGTGTGGGGGCAGACTCCACAAAGCAGGAGTTACTTTAGTGGGGCCCTGGTGCCAGCTGAGTCTGCCCTTTTGGTGTATCAGTCATGGAATTGGTTGGGTGATACTCTGGTGTAGTCTGAAGCCAGCCACCAGCTTTGTTGGTTCTGAGACTCATAGGAGGGACTCAAGTGCAGGCTAAGGTAATCTTCCATTTATGCCTAGTTTGGGGCCACCTGATGGGAGTTATAGAGTGATCTTTGGTTGGTTGCCACTTGTGCTGGACTTGAAGGCACTTGCAAGAGGCTATGCTGCAACCTGAGGCTGGCTGCCACTAGTTCTGGGCTTAGGACCCTTTGGTGGAGACACTATATGAGCTAAAGCCAGCTGCCATTTGTGCTGGGCTTGTGGCTGCTTAGTTGAAGCAATGTTCCAAGCCAACACTGGCTGCAGCTTATGTCAGACGTGGGGCCACCTGATGAGAATTACAATGTAAGTTGAAACCTGTTGCCTCTTATGCTGGACTTAGGGCTACTTAGCAAGAGGTACAGGGCACAATGAGGCCAGCTGCTGCTTGTCTAGAGAACTTTGAGAGATTTTAAGAAGACTACAGAACACGCTGAGTCAAGTTGCTTGTATAGAAAATCTGCCAGAAGTGACTCAGGCTGGGTGAGGCAAGGACTCAGGGAATTACCAGGATAGGGCAAATGGTGTTAGCCAGGTTAGTGGAGAGCTCAGAGTTGGCACCCACCTTACCAGGCTAGCTGGGTGGGGTTGCAAAGCTCCATAGAGAAACAATGGCACCTTCCACTGCTGCCATTCCTGGAAAGAGCTGCCCTGACCCCTACCCTTCCAGCCTTTGCCCTGAAATTAGTCAATTAAATTTCTCCCTACAGGTCTGTGGCACTTTTCAAGTTGCTGCCCCAGTACTGGAACCAAGAGTGAATGAGTTTATGAGCAAGCAAGTCTGTGTGCATGGGCCCTTTAAGAGGATGCCTGGGACACCAGCAGCCCTCGGTCTCACTCAGTTTTCACAGCCAAATGGTGTGGGGACTTCTTTTCCTGGCACTGGAGGCCTGGGCTAGGTAGCTCAGTAAGGAGCTGGGAACCCTCACTCCTCAGTAGTGATCTCCTGAGATATGCTTCCCAGGTACCAGTTTCTTGTCTCCACCTTCCTCACCCCCAGTCTCATGTCTTCTTTATATCCTTAGTTATAGAACTTCTGCTAGTGTTCAGATGGTTCTCAATGGTCGCTGTTATATAATTTAGTTGTGGTCAGGGGAAAAGGTGAGCACAGCATTTCCCTACTCCACCATCGTGACCAAAAGTCTTCAGAGTAGTAATAGTAATTTGACCAGAAGACAAAGAGCTATCTGCAAGTGACCATCTAATGTATTATTGGGACATTACTAAGTGAAAAAGCTCTACAGACTAGCTCAACCAGTGTAAACCAGAGGTAGCTCCAGTTTTTAGCCACTCACCTAAAATACACTTTTTTCTTGTATTTGGCTTTAACTGTTCATATGTAGCCAAATCTATATTGGGGCAATTATGTTAGAAAAATGCCAAGTATTTCAGAAATGAAAAGAAAAATTTTTTCAGTCCTCTATTCTGACATTCTACATTTCTCTAAAATTTTACAGACTACATGTTTTTATTATGGAAAAGCTCAACTCAATTTACTGGGCACGCTAGGAACTGAACTAAGTCCACCAGATACACAGATGAATAAGGTATGGTTCTTACTGTCAGGCAGTTTGCTACCTGCAAAAAGTTCTACCCAAATACCAATATTCTTACACAGTGAATTTCAAAAAGCGTTATCTAGTGAGTCACTGTATGAGGATTTGTCTTTCAAAACTATTTCATAGAAAGTTTCTGCTATGGACTGAATGTGTCCCTCCAGAATCTATTCTGAACCCCTGATATTATGGTATTTGGAGGAGTGGCCTTTGGGAGGTAATGTGGTTTAGATGAGGCCAGGAGCATGGGGCCCCCATGATGGGATTAGTGGCCTTATGTGATGAGAAAGAGAAACCATTTCTTCTCTGAACCATTTCTTCTCTGTCTTTTACCTCTGTCTCAGTCTGTCTGTCTTTGTTTCTTCACTGTATCCCTCTTCTCTCTCACTGCCTCTATCTCTCTGCCACTTTTCATCTCTTTCTCTGTCCTCTCTCTCTGCCATGTGAGGACACAGTGAAGGCAGCCTTCTGCAAAAGCAGGAAGAGAGCTCTCACCAACTATAAGAAATCAATGTCTGTTGTTTAGGTTACCCAGTCTGTTAGTCATAGCAGCCCCAGCTAAGATAGGTTCTTTCATAATACAATAGTAGCCCTTTTATCTGCTGTATCAGTTACCTGTAGTCAACAGTAGTCTCAGAATTGGAAAATTTTAGAAATAGGTTTTAAATTGCACGCCGTTCTGAGTAGTGTGATGAAATCTTGTTTTGTCCCACTCGGGATGTGAAGCATCCCTTTGTCCAGTGTCTCCACACTGTAGATACTCCCTACCTATTAGTCATTCAGTAGCCTTCTTGGATTAACTATTGTGATATTGCAGCACTTATTTTACTTATAATGGTCCCAAAACACAAGAATAGTGATTCTGGCAATTTGGATATGCCTAAGAAAAGCTGTAAAGTGTTTCTTTTTAGTGACATGTATATTAAAAAAAATAATACATAGGGTTTGCTACTCTCCATGGTTTCAGACATCCACTTGGGGTCTTGGAACATATCTTCTGTAGATAAGAGAAACTACTATACATTTAAGTGTTCACTTGGGGCTCATTTACAACTTAAAGAAGAAAAAAAAATTACACTGAGAAATTTAAAGCTGAGGTTTGAAGTCACTATAAGATTAAAAACCAACTAGACATAAAGATGAAGCACATCTGAAATTTAAATGTTAAGTAGTGAAGGATAGCCTGAAAAATGAATATGCATGAAACTGTGGTTCAATACTGGTTACTGAAATTAGCCCCAAGGAAGAAAAAGATACAGAATGCAACTAAATCCACCCCTACTAAAAGAACATGCAGTTTTCTTTACCAGACTCCATGAGTCTTTTAGGAGATCATGAAAACACTTTTTAGAGATGCAATCTGTAATAGCCATTGGCAATATGTGGCTCCTTAAATTCAAATTAGATAAAATTAGATAAATTGACATTTCAGTTGCTCAGTCATACTAGCCAGGTTTCAAATACTCAATGGCTAGTGGTTCATGTATTAGACAGTATTTGTCATTGTAGAAACTGAGCTGATCTAGATAAGGGATTCAAATTATATATACAGGCATACCTTGGAGATAGTGTAGGTTCACTTTGGACCACTACAATAAAGCAAATATTGCAAATTTTTTTATTCCCAGACATATAAAAGTTATGTTTATAATGTAGTCTAATAAAAAATATTTTAAAACATAGTGTTTTTAATTAAGGTATATACATTCTTGCTAAAAAATACAAACCATCACCTGAGCCTTCAGTGAGTCATAATCTTTTTGCTTTTGGTAAAAGGTCTTGCCTTCAATGTGTAAAATATACAGTATCTGTGTAGCACAATAAAATGAGGTATGCCTGTGTGACTATGATAACTCATTAGGTTGGATCATCTGAAATTAACAAAATTGACAGAAGTGTCAATTTTACCCTAAACGAGGGAGTTTTTAATATTCTAGATCAGTTTTGGAAAGAAATGGAAATTATTTAAGAGTGATCTGGATTGATAACTATTTGAAATTAGCATACTTTAGTTGGTGAAATGTATGTCATCCCAAACAAAGCATACTTTAGTTGGTGAAATGTATGTCATCCCAAACAAATCACCATTTAACGTGATCCCAAAGCAGTAATTTTCTTCCAAAGTAACTTCTACAGAACTTTTTAGAAACTGTACTATTAGACACTGACACCTGTATTGAATAATAGAACTGTCTTGATCATCCTGACCAGTACATCAATGATAAGAAATCCCCATTTACAAATAAAGCATGTTTGCATTGTATATTTCTAAGTCACTTTCTGACCACAGATAAGCTCCAAGGTTAATCTACAAAAGCCTATGCAAACCATTACATACTACAGTTAGCATCTATTGAAAACAGACTATATGTCAGGCACTGGGTTGAACCCTTTGTGTATATACCTCCTTCTGTCCTAACACAGGTGATTTGAAGTGGATTTTAGTCTTAGCCTCATTTTACAGTTGAGAAAACCCAGGTGAAAGAGGCTAATTACTTGCTAGAGGTCACATGACCAGTTTACAAGAGCACAGAAATTCAACTAATTCAATGAGTGAGACAGTAAGAGTAAGCAAGAATAGGTTTGCAGTTCAGCGGGAGCACTGGTGTTTGCATATAAGGTACTGATACCCTCTCCCTAAAGGTCTCTGGTGTGAACCTCCCCCTCGAATTCAACATACACCCTGCCACCATGTGCATCTACAAGAACTGCCACCGCCGTAGGACACAGAGCCCTCCTGCCAACACTCACATCAGCCATTCCCAGTGGTGGACAGCCCCCCAGCACCTGCCCACTCCTGTCCTGCTCCCAGAATGCTCCCAGTCTCCCACATAGCCTAACCCAGGAAAAAGAGGCCAGGGCAGCAAACTCACCCTCTGAACCTGTAATTCAGATACATCTCTTCAAAATTCACTGTCATACGCATCCCTTAACTATGTTACAAATGGTAGAAGGGCTTCCCATCAACTCTGCTCATCTGTATTGGCGTTTGTATGTTGGTATTTCCAGGATGACCATCTCTGCCTAAATCTATGGACATTTCCACATTGAAGCCATATTTAGAAATTGTTAGTACTGGTTAATTCAATTCACCAACTCCAAAAAGTGAGAAAACAGACGAGTTTACTGAACAGCAATGGAACTTACTTGTATAAACTGATAGTCGGTTCAACTGCCAGCATAACAAAGGGTGCCACCGTGTATGAGACAGCCAGCTGAGTGACAGCCCAGGTGACCAAATCATAAACAAACTTGAGGGCTTTTGAAGAAAGGAAGTAATGTCTGTAGTTATTCCTTACCTGCAAGCCAAGGAAAGCAAAGGAGAGGATAAAAAACAAAACTTTTAATCTGCATGCAAATAGCATACCTCAGGAACACAGGCTATCAAAAAACACCTACCAGCTGAGTTCTACTTTCAACTAAAAATATCATTATGGTGTTTCTTATTATATATATAAAAAAAAGTTCACTATAGAAAACTGTTTGAAGAACTAAAAACAGATTTTTTTCTTTTTAACATCTCCTAGAGAAAAGCACTATTTCAAAACTTGGCAAATATCCTTCCAAGCCTTTCTCTAGTCATATGTACCCACATTAATATTTCCAATGGCATCAATATATTCTTTAGCCTGTTTTTTCATTTAGTTAATACACCACAAATTTTTTTCCACATCAGTAAGTACTAATCACCAATACAATTTTAAGTCAATTATGAAAAAGTTGGTGCATCTCCCAACCCCTGCTATTGTAAACAATTCTGTGATGCATGCCTTGGTAGATAAGACCCTGCACTCTTCCCTAATAATTTTCTTTGAATAACAATAAAATAACATTAGTAATAAGAGCAGCTACGATTTATTGAGTGCTTATTCTGTGCCAAGCCTTTGCTAATGCTTTACTTGTGCCATCTCTGTTGATTCCCCAACAAGACTATCATTGAAGCATCATTATGCCCATTTTTCAGACAAGGAAACTGAGAAATTCTTATAGGTCTTTTAACACACGTGACTAGATCTGCCTCCAGAAAGACACCTAATTTCCAGATTGAAGAACAAAAGTCAGAGCTGAAAAAATGGCTGGCTTACAAGGTAGGTCAGCATCAAAGCAGGAACGACTTCCCAGTGCTGTCTGGTAAGCTGACTCCTCTCATTAGCCCTGAGTTCCTCAGGACAGAAGCTAGAGTTCTAACTATGGTGGGGTGGGGAGAGCATGTGCAGTATTGGGAAGCATGTAAGGGATTTTGTTAAGTAACTTCCCAGGCCTAAGACACTTCATAACTATTTGAGGACATTCTCCTTTCAGGAAAAAATGGGAATACTGCTCTATCAGTCCTCTCCTCTCCCTACCTAAACCATTTGTAAAATGATTTACAAAAGGTCACCCAAAGGAAGGGCTTTGTATAAATCAATGTTTTTATGCCAGCTGAGATCAAATGAAGACATTTCAAGAAATAATATGCTGAATATAGTAACAAAATTGGGACCTTTGCTTCTTAATGTGTCCTGACCTCTGTTTTTCAGTTTTCTTTTATAATTCCAGGAGGTATATAAATGAGAGAAAATGCCTTCTCTGTTTTCTGTGCACAAATATGTACAATATATACTTTATTTTTAAAATGTGCTAATCAGCATGAATAGTAATCAAATTATCCATCTTTTCCACAAATAAATCCCAGCAAATTTTCATCTAACTAAACTAAAAACTCCATGAGGGACTCTTGCCTTGTTCACTACAGTGGCCCAGCACCTAGGAAGCTGACTACACATAGTTGGGCTCTGATATATTCATACATAGGAGATGTGAATTACAGAATAAGTGAGTAGCTATGCTGGGGCTCCTAAATCCACATCCAAAATACAGTTCAGGAAATGTCATTAAAAGCTCTTGGCACCTTTGAATAAGCAAGCCCACAATCATTATCAAAGACTGAAATGAGATCAACCATGTACAAAACTCTATTTGACAATTAGAGCACACTGAATTGTAATTACTTATATTCATCTCATTCTTTGAGGGCAGGCATATTTTTTATTCCTTTATGATCCTGCTCTATACCCAGCAAATATTAGGAACAGTCTGGAACAAACTGAAGAGTACTTGAAAAACCTAGAGAACCAAATTTATAAAATTCACCAAGGAGTTTATACAAACTAATGCAATCGGATCAGACATGAGAGGTTAACGCAATCTCTAACAACACAATTCCCGTGGCTGCCATTTTACTGGTTGCTCACACACTCTGAATTATTTCTAGGCTTAGGATAATGAAATGAGGAATGAAGTGAAATATAAGCAAAATGAAGTCTTACGAAGCCCACATTAATTAACAATCATCGTCACCTGTGATTAATAGAGTGGCTAGATTTACAGCCTTTCATGATTAAAAATGTTTTCATCTCTTAAGTTACTAAATATTGCTAAATATTTTCATCTCTTAAGTTACTAAAATTCCTTTTGTTTCACAAACACCCTCTGTAAATAATATGAAATTTAAATGGTTAGCCAGTTTAGGACCACAAATTGCTATATGCTTAAGTATTTCTCTAATGAGAAGACTGTTTGATTTTTCAAAACATCACTCCTAACCTCTCATTCCCAGACTCCTGATAGGACTAAATGACAACAAATATACATCAGATTACTAAGAAAAAGACCTCATAACCAAAGGAAGCTTACCGTTCTGGCTGCTAGTGTGACAAGGGTTCCAGTTAAGAAGGTGAAGTAGTACCCAGGGTAGACACCATGCCACAGGGCAGACAGGATGAAGGTGAGCACTGTAGGGTACCAGGGGACCCGCTCATAGCACACTCTGTAAAAAGAGGCAGGTGCAACGAGCCATAGGTCAAACATACCAGAAACTTCCAGCTACACTGGCATCTTTTTGGATCTGACCCGCAGAAATCATTTGCTCCATGCCCGATGCCCTGCCTGCCTGACCCTCTTTAGGGACTTGCAATGGATTCCAAGTAGTCTGAATCCTAGCTTTCTTGAACACTACCAAGGAAGCAATTTGCAGCTCCATCTTTCTGGGAGAGGTATGGTTTTTTAACCTCCAAAGAACTAAATGATCTAGATCCCCATCATCCTATATCTAATAGAAATCTAAGTGGTCACTCTCTACCCAGCAAGAGCTTCTGCCACCAGTGGACTAAAACAGCAGGGATACTTATAAATGTGATTGACACTAAAAATTTTGGAATCAGGATAAGAGCCTTTTGAAATGGACATCCTCATATAGTCAAAGTGAATTTATCTTTTCAACCTGGCCCCTATGCCATCTAACACTGAAACCCTCTTCATCTTTTTTGGCAATGACTCCAGCATAAAATAAATGTCAGTTATATAAACGTTTCAGCTCTCACTGTGTCCATCAGATTTCAATCCGTGAATTTGCCTGAAAGGGTGATATAGTGTTGTTCTAGAAATTTTCAGCAAAATACTCTGGAGATCTCTGACTCCTTAGTTATTAAAATAAAATGATATAGGCTTTCTCCCAAATCAAGTCTACGAATTAACAATGGCACCATAAAGAAGCCACTACATGGTTTACTAAACGAGAAGACCCCAATAGAAAGTAAAACAGAAATTCAAACAGTTAACATCAATCCAGCACTGTATGGGTTGTCAAAAGTAACTGATTTAAACCCAAACTAAGGATTATGGCTCCTCTTCCTAGGAAGAAAGAATGCATTTGGAGGGGAAAAAACATGGGACCAGGAATGTAATGTTTCTTTTTGAAATGAGAGGTAGTCTGCATATGTAATTTTTACCCTCTTTCTCTTTTTCTATGAATAAAATATTACATTTTCAAACATGATTTTTTTTTTATATCCTTTCATTGTTTATGTATGTTCAGTCATCTTAGAACACAAAGTTTTAATGCAGACTGTAGATTCCGGGTACATTGGGATTACTCAATATACGGAAATAGAGGTTTATGGTAAAATTATTTGCAAAATTAACAGCAATATTATTAAGGGCAAATTTTCAAATATTGCATGTTTGGATCAATTTTCATACAACACTGTTGATCACACTTTGGGAAAATTACATTTTCTTTTTTACCCCAATGTTTTCACCTAAGAAAAATTCTACTTATCAGAAACAGAATCTACAGCTTAATATTTTTATACTCTCCCTGCACTCATGATAGCAATATTTACTAGTTTCAGGGATAGCGTATTATTGGTTCATAATAAATGATGTTTCTAATTTTGGAATTTGTAGGCATTGACCTGAGAATTAAATGAGTATCTGGTACACAGGCAAAGCAGGATTAAGTGTCTGATGTATTAAAATAAATATGCTACATTGTGAACCTCAAACCAATATATTTCTACTTTTGCATTTATAAGGCATAGATGTTAATACAAGTGTCAGATGACATTACTGCTGGCAGACTATTGCTGTTCATCTAACAACACCCATCTAAACATATCTCAGTGTCATGAGCAATGAGGTCGTTTTTGTTTTTCTTACCGCTTTAGCCAAGTAGCTGTCTGAATATTCCAGTTTTCTAAGTACATTTTGAAACTTGTGGCAGTCTAGAAGAAAAAAATAACACCTATCATTAGTTTTAAAAATACCCCAAGTAATGGAAAGTCCTCTCCAGAATTTCCCTGGCAGCAGATTAGATGTGCTATTTCAACAGTGATTACTTGGTCAAGATTATATCAGCTGTTCCATCATATGCAGTAAAATTCTGGTGTTTTTAAAATTGACTTCTCTTGCAAAGTCTCAATTTTTCTCAATTTTTCTCAATTTAATTTCAAATTACAGGAAAACTGAAGGAATGTTTTGTGGGTTTTCCTTCCACTCTGGTTAAAAAAAAAAAAAATTTTTTAGGTCATCTAAATTTTAAAATAAATACTCCAAAAGGGGATTTACCATAGGAAAAATTTAATCATGTTAATTTAGTGCCTTTATGGAGATAGACTGAACTTAATTGTCATCTTTTCACTATGTGGCCATCTATAAACTAGGTCAGTCTTGTGACATTACAAGCAGCTGCACAGGTTCAAATGCTTCCAATTGTATCCAAAATAGTAACAGATTTTATGCATAAAGGAGTCACAATACAAAAGAGAAAACAAATATCATCTAACTGGCAGTGACACAGGTAATCAACCACTGAGGAAGAGATAGTCCAAAACAAGCCATTAACTAGGTTTTCTCATTCAAAAAATAAAAATAAAAAATCTTGTCCAAGTCTGGTGGTACAAAGCGTTATGCAAACATTCCAAAACTAGAATGCCTAAGGAAGGTGGAAAGTTCAAGAGTCACTTTTTTTCTGTTTCAACCATAAAACTTCAGGCCACACTTTGGCCTAATGTGTGGAAAAGAGAAGGCAAGAAGAAGGGAGATAATAGACAGATGGAAGATGACAGATGATAGATTGTGTATTATGAGTTTTAATTTCAAAACCCTAAGTTTTATTTATCCATGTCTTCTATGGTTAATAAAAAGCTCTATGTACAGCCTCAAGGTACCTTCACAAAATCAGATTTCCTTGGTTTCTTTAGCTCTGTCCATATCAACTCTATTGAAAATGCGCATTTTCTTCTGGTTTTCCTCTATGATGAATGAATATGTAACTATCTCTTTACCCTGAACCTATGACCCCAGTGAAAGGACTCTTATCTTATGGTACATAGCTGTCGGCACTGGTGGGCAGCCAAAGGTCAAGAGGAGACACTGTAAAGGACATTTGCCCACAGCCCTCCAAGGAAGCCAGCACTGGTCCAAGAGTTTTGAGGGAGAGAAGAGTTTTAGCAAGAAAAAGGAGGAAAGTTATAAGTTATATGTACTCACTCTGACATCATCTACATAGAAAAGCCTGTAGATTTTCTACATTGCTTTTCTAAATATGAGAAAGGTTGTTCTGGAGGCTGGAGCTGTCCATGTAAGATGAAAAAAAGCCTCCATTGTCAAGAAGGTGGATGGTATCCCCCCAACCCTCATGACTTCTTATGGCCCAGAGTCTACCTAACTTGGGTAGCAGGTGGTCAGCCTCCACCTCCCTGGATTCTCAGTCAACACACACAACTCTTTCTGCCTAAACTCTCTAATGGCACTCTGTCTGCTCTGTAGTGGGTGGAAGACCCCAACAAACAGTAAACACAAGTCCCCTGGCTAGAGAACCAATACTCCTGTATGCTAAGAACCATGCCTTCCTCCTACAAGGAGGAAAGGGTCTGAGATTTGGTGTTCCTAGCTGCTTCGAGTGCTGACAATGCCAAGGAAACCAAGAGTGTGGCCCCAAAGAGAACACCTCTGGTGATGAGGACGTATCAGAATTATGGTCCAAGAACTAAACCAGAGAAAGAGGAAAACCACACTGACTCTAGCAGCTAAAAGCTGTGCACCATGACACTTCTTCAAAAGAAAAAGATTACATTTCCAAAGGAACCACAGAGAACATTTAGGATATTGAAATCTAAATACAAGAGCTTCTAGTCTGTGTTCCTGACTGAAGAAAGTAGCATGTGAACAAAAGAAAATGACATCTGTACCTCCTAGCTGAAAGAACAAAAATGTAAACCACAAAAAAATTTTCCTGACCTTTTTCAGATTTTTGTCATTATTCTTTGAATGATTAAAAATATCAAGAAAAGAGGTATCTTATTAAAAAAAAAAAAGAGAGAGAAACACAATTCAGATACAAAATATCCAGGTTGTTGCTGGACTTGGCATTCCCTGATAGCGCCTTTTCCTTGGGCACTGATGAAGATCCCTGGACAGTGCAAACAAAGCAAACCATTTGCTTTATTCACTATGGCAGCTTAATTCAGAAGCACAGTAGACTCACCTCAATTTTCCAGATGTTTAGATTAGAAAGCAGATCCCAACAGAAATTTCCATTCTTATCCACTCCGCTGAACCCAAAGCCAGCTGCATTATTCACTGCATCAGCTATGGTTTTTAAAACAACACATTAGGATATAGAACAAAAGTCATATTGCTACTTTGAAAGATACCAATGTCTATTTAGCTCTAGGATGGGGAGATGGAGATATGCAGTAGCTTCCTTGGCAAAGGAACCAAAAATATTTAAAGAAGTTGGTACCATTGTGACTCAGAGAAACATTATTGGCTTTGGTGACCTCAATTTTTATTCATTTATTTTTTCACTAGCATTTAGTGAGCACCTGCTAAAAAGTCACTAGATACTCAAAGAATACAAAATGAGAATAAAAGAGAAAGAACCAAAACAAAGCAATAAAATGGAGGATTTAGTAACGAACTTGACATAAGAGAAAGAGAAGGTAAAACTACACAAGCATGGAAGCAGAGACCAGAAAAAACAGGGGACCCCAGAGAAGTCCACAAGCTGTCATGTAAGATGGCAGGACATTAACTGGTAAGACAGCATTAAGTCAGGAAGAGAACCAGCTCTGAATGAGGACACGGAGCTCATTCAGAACTTATTAAGTAGGACATGCCACTAGAATATCAGCTGGGGCTGCCAAGCTGCAGTTAGAAAAGTCTAGAATACAAGAAAAGAGTTAGCAATGTGAATTGAGGGCTGGCTGCCATAGAAGCCACACATGGATACAACACCAAAGCCATCTTATCCATAAAGCCAGTCTAAAAAGTCCTGTTTCCATCTTTGACTTCACTGAATGACAAGGAAATGTCCTCCTGCAGTGACTATGACATTTCTAATGAGCTCCTTAATGCAATTTTTGTAAACAAATGTAGACCTAATAAAATCAGTACACTTTTACTATGATGAAAAAGGAGCTAATTTTTCTCTTTTCATTTGTCTTATTTCAAGTTATCAGAAGATTTTCTTTAAAAAATAATCAAACTAATTAAATCACAGCATGGTTTTAAAGATCTGGAGAAGATCTTGGAGAACTCTTTCTTTGCCGTAGCTGTATTCATTCGGGTTTCACAGGAGTTCAAGCCCAACTTGAGATGGACTTCAGAAGGGCTAAAGGAAAACAGCCTGTTCTGTGTGTCTCCTTTACTTTTGGCATAGTGGACAGTTTATTGTTGTTTATCTTACACATGGCTTCACTATAAAATGATATGGTTACTTTTAGAAGAAAGTGAAAAGTATTGAGTCCTTCTACACCATTCTCCCAAGCTGACTGGATGAAAACTCAGTGGAAAAAAAAAAAGAAAGAAAAAGAAAAACAAGTGAGAGTGTGCCAGTTAAGAAACGAATTGTTTTAAATGTGTGGGCAAAATCTGTGAATGACAGGTCATTCACTGAACTGGAAGAAGAGCCCTTGAGATCTGTATTGACAACTAAAAACAGGGCTGGACTGACCATGCTGGGACCAGCATAGCAATCCCTGAATCCTTTCTCCCATCTCCAGCTTCAGCTGTGACTGACCTGGCCAGATCTTAAAAAACAAACAAAAATAATAATTATTGTGCACACGCGCATTTACTATCTTCTAGGATTCTGTAAATTACAGGCATTTCTCATTTAACGCTTACAGTGGTGTGAAGACAGTCATTACAGGCAGGCTCTGGAGGCAGATCTCCTTGGTTCCTATCTCCACTTGGCAACAGAATAAATGCATGGCCTTGAGAGAGCTGTCTAACTTCTAGAAACCTATTCGTTTGCGTATAAAATGGCTATAAGATGGTACCTATTTTAAAGACATGTTGAACAGATTAAGCCAGTCCAAAACTGGATTAATATTGTTCATGGCTCTAATATATTATTACAAATAAAATCATTTAGACTCTCATATTGTGGAGTTTGTGATCTTTAGAACACAACCTGGGCCAAAGTTTAGTCTAACTACTAGGAGAAAAACAACCAGAATTATATGCCAAGTCCAAAGAAAATTGCTGTATTATTTCAACTATAAACAGTAACTAGAACTAAGCTATCACAGTATAGCTCAGCTGAGATTCATCAAGAGGCCAACTTTAAAGATTAAATTTATAATCATGGATAATTACTACATCAATTATATGTAAATGGTGTTTTAAGGAGCTGAATAAGACAATTATTTGGTTAAGCAGTTTAACTGTTCCCTGTTATACTATTCTCTGCTTCTTTATTCATAAATAATACACAGGTTAATTTCAGATCAGCCCATGAAATCTAAACTGTAACAAACTTCAAATTGAGGCCATACAAATTAATGAAGTGCATCTACTGAAGCTACCAAAAAAAAGATAGAGGGGTAATAAAGAGCCAAGTCCACAGAGAAAGCTATCCACAGAACTCCAAATAGCTGGGGTATTCCCCCAAAAAAGCAGAACAATGCCAGATACCCCCAATTCCCTGCGACCCCCCACCCACCCCGCTCAGGTCCCCTCCAGCACAACCCATCTCATGTCAGATTTTCCCTATGAGGCCATGGAATGGCCTTTCCTCCTTAAATCAAGAGCTGATTTAGTCCAGAAGCCAGCCCATAAACGCTGGGATACAGAATATGGGAACAGAAAGGTAGGGAGAAGGGAAGAAAAAAGGATATGGATAACTGAGGAAGAAGAAGGTAGTAAAGGGAGTGATTCTCTCAATCTCTCTTACACACACACACACATACACATTCAGGTTAAAGCAAAGTGAAAATACTAATTCACACAGAAAAATATGCCTGGTGTTCCAAGTAGGGTTCCAACCATAGCAGGTATAATGCTTACACACTAAGGAATTTATTTTGAAATAATATGGCAACTGCAGAAAAGGAATAAGATACACGGAGATTTTTGAAGGCTTCTCCAATAACCAGTCCATATTTGACATCATCTTTGAATTCCCACCCTGGGACAGCTCTTGATGCATACTGCCTAGTTGGTATGAACATACAGAGTGTAACAATCTTGAGGGCAGAGAAGATGTCCTAACTTGGAATTCCTCATAGCACAGACCTGGTACTCAACTGCATGTGACCAGAAACAAAATTTCCCACACTGCAAATTTCAGAAGAGCTCTAATTCAGATCTCTCTGGCTAAGTGTTACATGAACACCATGTTGGACTGAACTTATCCCCAAACACTTTGACCCTTAAAAATAATTTGGACCCGTAAGTGGGAGAGGTTGGAATGGGAGTGATTACTGTTTAATGGATACAGTTTCTGCTTGGGGTGATGGGAAAAGTTCTGGAGATGAAGGGTGGTGATGGCTGCACAACCACATGAATAAACTTAACGCTACTAAACTGTACACTACGGATGGTTAAAATGATGAATTTTGTTATTCCTATTTTACCACAATAAAAAAGAAACATGAAAGAAATAATTTAGTAGCCACAAACTAATTTGGGGCAAAAGCCTTGGATTATAAAATCAGAAAAGAAGGACTCATTAAATATTATGCCCTCACCCATGGAATATGGGCCAACAAGCACTAGGATCTGAGTTTAATAATCTATCTGACTTAAAAGTCTATGCTCTCTGACATCAAGCCCTAGGTCTCTTTCAGCTAACATGTTAAACTCCCATTCTTGGAAGGGTTCCAAATGTGAAATACATATAGCTGCCATGCCATATCAAAATCCTTTACCATTCTTGATATGCAGAAGGGTTTATTGCTCACTTTAGCAAAGCTTTAAACTTTTCCGGTCTAAAACTGTTTACAAGGAAAGAGAAAACTTAATATTGACTAAGTTACCTCATAAGAAAAAAAATGTGATAAAACTAAATTTAGTTGAACTTTCTACCTTAAAAAAAAATGATTTCAAGTCAGCTTCTAAGGCAGGCATAACAATTTCTTAAGAAACAGTGCAACCTAAATTAGCACACGTGTTGGTAAAAATTAATGTGCATCCTTTCTTACACACAACCTCCAAAATTATCAGAAAGCCAGATCATTCAGAATTTTTCCATAACTTTCCACTGCACTAAATAGCCATTTGATTGGTGGAAGAAGAAGCTTCCAGGGTTGGACATCTGTTAATAATGCTGAGTTAATACAACAGTTAAGACTGCTTTTCTCCTGATCACTTATAACTGAGTTTATGGACAGCAGGAAAGAGGAATGCTATGCTGGGAAGCCAAAAATGACATTGGTTCAACTACTTTCCATTATGTATTGGGCTTTTTTTGGTTAGGTGATCCAAAATGTTGTTCTGGCTAAGCCATCCAAGGAGTCATTTTTTCCTCATTCAGTTAGGGCCACTCCATCAAACTTACCTAATGTCCAAGCAAAGTAATACTTGGGCTTTGAGGCTTGCATGACAACATATAAGTAGCAAAGTCGAGTCAGAAAGTTTGCTTTATGAACAAACCAGTCATCAACCAGGCAGGTGACAGGGAAGGTCTTCGTGAGCGTCAAAAACAAAAGGAGGGACACCAAGGTCATGCACAACTTACGTATCACAGCTCCCTGAAAGTGGGGAGAAATAAATCAGTGTAACTATTCAGAAGACTCCAGTCGGAAGAAAACAATTTTGGCAAGGGCACGTGAAGAACAAGGCTGTTTCAATAGCTCCTTTGGCAATGTTCCCTAGAAGGAGTAACAACAGGCATTCTTTCTCATGACACAAATGCCATGATGGGCTTTATGTGCTATATTTAGATGAAGAACATACCTGACACTTGAGGAGTGAATATATCTAAAATGGAAGAAAACTTTTCCCAGCAAATACTACCAGGAAAGAGTAGGTGGTTTTGTTACCCAAAACATAAGAAAAATAGATAATATTACATGGTAGCAACTCCCATCAGAAAGAAAAAACCATTTGCTTTCCATTTCTATAGCCAGCAGAGCCAAGGAAATGGGTTTGAATCACCAGCAAAGAGGACCAAGGCTTAGTTAGGGCCAGACCTGAGCATATGATTAAATGTCAGGTTAATGGAAAGCTTTAGAAACCTTCCAGGATGGATAAATGTAGTCTGCTCTGTGGTTAAGATGTACTGACATTTTAAATTCCTCAGGATGGAGTGATTTTGCCCAGTTCCCCTGGCATTCCAGGGAATGTCATTTAACACCAACACAATTATAGTTCCTAACTTTATAAAAACAGACTACTTTTATTTGTACTATAGGGATAGCACTGGCACCTCCCCCAGAGAAGGGCTTGGGGTTTAAGAGAATGAATATTTACAAGGTTCTAAGAATGGTGCCTGGCTTCCAGTTAAACGTTCACCACAATTAGCCACTGAAGGGGCACCAGCTCGTGAGTGCCAGATCCCTCCCATCAATGTGTTTTTAGCCAAAAGGCAACCTCACCACTTCAGTTTCTCTGCACATAAAAAATGCAAGAATCTCCTTGGAGAGTGATGTTAATTAAAACTCTCTAATAATATATTCTAAATAAAAGCATGTAACACACGAAAGCACTACTGTGACAGACACTGCCTAGAAACACCTGTGGTTACTTTGATGTCTCATAGCTATGGTGACTTCACTCCTAGATTGTTTCAATAACGCAGCTGGAGCTGAAACATTTTTCTAACCATAAATTGCTGAGAGGAGCCAACTGTGTCAAAACTATCTGAAAATTCATGCTTAATTAAAAAATCACTTAAATTTTCAAATACTTAATTTGCCTAGACTTTAACTACCATTTATGAAATATTTAATTTTCCTCATTTTCTACCTTATCCAATTTTTCCCATTCCTTCAATGACAAATTTCCCTTAAATATAGGATATGACCTAAATAAATTTAGCAAATTTGTAAAGTTCAATAAGTTATCCTATTGTAGACTAATCGGAGATTAATAAAATTCAGATTAAAATTAAAATATTATTTCTAAAAAACCATATTAAAGCTAAGCAGGGTCAGGCCTGGTTGGTACTTGGATGGGAGACCACCTCGAAAAACCAGGTGCTGTAGGTGTAAAAATTAAAAATAAATAAATAAGGGATTGTAAACTGACAAGGTTCTTGCAATCTGTGAGGTCAACCAAGGGTTGCCTCACCTAAAAAAGTAGTAAATAAATACATATATACATACATACATACAAACCATATTAAACTCTCCCAAAGTCAATAAAACCAAACTTTGGGCATGCCAGGGTGAAACCAGTTTTACCCTGCAATAAGCAGGCTCTCCAATAAAAAGCACATTTATTCTGGTTCCCACTTCTTCCTCCTCCACCTTTGATGACATATTACCTTTGGCCAAACATGAAATTCTATTCATAAAGACAAACGCTCGATTTGATGTGTTAACTAGTACAGAGCTAAGCACATCATAGGCACTAAATATTGGCTGGTTGATTGATGGATTAATTGCTTTAACCTTCCCAGCCAATGAGCTCCTCTGGGAAATAAATAACTGCTGCTCTAACACAGAGAGCAAATAAATACCAATACTGGTATTTTAAACAAATGGGATGGGGCAGGTGTTATTGGACAAACTTTCTGGTAAACTGTTTGGTTTTTTAAATTAGAATGATTATTAGTGAGAGTCAGCCCTGGCAGCAAAACTATTTTCTGGACCTCTGGGTAAATCTTGGCACTAAAAACTTACAGTGGGAGAAGGCTCTGGCAGGCTGTGGAAATCTTTTTGCTTCCAGTTCACTTCTAGCAACTTCATATGTGTATGTCTCCCCTCAATGAAGGCTATATAGTCCTTGAAATTGTTACAAGGGCCAGCTATGACACTCATGAAATTGAGAAGGTAACTTAAGTATTCCAAAAAAGTGGGTTTTACTCTGTGAAAATAAAAGTAAAAAGTTAAAATGTCTCTGATCCTTAAGTTTTTTTCCATATTTGCAAATAAGCAAATTGTAAACACAGGTGTTATCTTTATAGTTTTATTAAATATAACATGATCTTTTTCTGTTTCTCTAAAAATCTGTTTGAGAGCAGTGGCTCCAAGAAGGTGCAGCACTCTGTGGCGCCCTCTGCTGGCCAATCACTACTATAAACACAGAGGGTGGGGTCTTGGGCAAAGGCAACTCTGAGGCTAGGAAATGCTTTCTCATCAACCTTTGCTGTCTACAGGAGAAAATGAAGGTAAATATCAGGCAGTGTGGGAACTTGACCTATTGTTAGTTGATTGAGATGCTTTGAAATGGGAAAACGCCCTCCCGAATGCCAAAATAAATACAAAACAAATGATGGGTGGAACCAGTTTCCACTTGAAGAGGCCACAGAAACTACCGCTGTAGAGTCTCATCTGTTTTGGCATCCAGGCACAAGGTCCTGAACAACAGACTAGAGTGGTGGCAGGGAAGAAATTTGGTAGAAACCAGATGTGTAGTGTTTTAATGGCATTTTAAGGGGCATGTTCTTCCATCAGGATAGAACTGTAGGGAAAGGCTTCCTAAAATCACATGGGAATTATGCCCTAATAGCATTTACACTCCCATAATGCTTAGCAAAGAACTTGATTCATTAGACTCTTCCAATGGTTCTCCACTGCTCCAAGTCCTAATTCCTTAACGAAGGAATGAAGTACTCAATCTCCTTGCCTCCTGGGACCCACCTCCTCCCAGTTATCTACTACGACTCTCTTTTCCATGGCTGCAGCACCATCCCCAGTATGCTACCCCACATGCCATTTCCATTCCCATGTTATTTTCCTACTTTGTATAGGCTCCCTCCCTAACACCCACCCTCTTTCTACTACACATCAACACTGGCCCAACTCCACCTTCAACCTTCAGCTTTCCTCCTTTGTCCTCCCTCCTATTTCCAGCCTGCATCTTTTATAACGCCAGCTCTACTTCCTATCATTTTTTTCATGCCAGCACTTAATCATACCAATATGTATCTAATTGTTTCTTGAGGACCCAAAGACACATACCCAATAAAAATAATTCTGGAATAAACATAATAACCCCAGTGAAGGAGAATACTACAAAACTAACAAAATTACAGATCATTTACTCTTTGGCCCAACAAGCATCCCACTTCTTGGAATCTATCCTGTAACTACGCCCAAACCCATGTAAAATGACCTGTGGATAAGGTTATTCACAGTTTACCATTTGTCAAGCCAAAGACTATTAGACAAACCAAGTGTCCATCAATAGGAGGTTCGTTAAACAAACGATACTGCATTCATATAACGGAGCTTATATGCATATATTAAAAATAAGAAAGACATCTAGATACTGATATACAAAAGGATTGAGAAGAGATTGTTAAACTTACTTTACAGCAAGTCGATCTTGCTCAGCAGAGAGGTCTTCAGCTCTTTGACCTAGTCCTATGGAAAAGAAAACATTTAGAAATAAGATGTTTGAAGTGAAGCAGATAACTAATTCTAAAGGACTTATAAAACTCTTTCAGAAAAGGTGATAAATTTTTGTTTCATAAATCATAAAGTGTTCCTGTATTCCATTTTTTTTTAAACAAAGGACAACCCTTAAGTGCAACGTGTGAAAAAGTCTCTCTAGATTCTTATGGAGAGGGAAGAATTCATGGGTTACTCTGATTTAATTCACACAGTATAGCATGGATCCCAGAGAAACCTTCACATCTGCTATAATCCTTACGATGCTATATATGTTTTTGTTCCTACATGACAGAAGTAAGCCTGTTTTTGCAGCCTACACCAGCGTAAATACCTCTCCAATAATGCTGGGTGCAGACACCTGGTACAAGTTAAGAGCATGGATGTGAAATGTAATGCGGAAAGGAATAGGGGCTTCTCTCTTCCCAGGAAAAGTAATCCTGAATGCAGGGAAGACACAAAAGAATTATCAGGAGATTTTCTTCTTTTAAAACTCGTCCATGCCAGACAAACTCCCAACCAAATCACATTTGTTTCCCATAATATGTATTTGTTAACATAGCATCAAAGAAACTGAAGTGTTATTTCATAAATGTTAGAAGTCAACTTTAAAACTGTATGTTCAGCTAAGACTGATACGGTCACTAATCATAAAGTCAACTCGCCTAAGAGAAAGCAGATTGGTTCAGGAATTTATTTCCTCCTTCCACACACAAGAAGAAAAGACAAAGGCAAATAAACATTTTGCTGCATGTAAAGCATGTTCCAGAAAACAGGGTAAACTGAGAATGCTTACAAAGGTAAATTTAGGAAAAAAGCCTCTCAAAAAATTTTTTAAATAACCAAAAAGCACTATTAAAAAAATCTCACATTTTTCTAAAATCTCATCAAATAGTACATCTCTGGTAATCCCAAAAATTAAATTATTTTTAGTTATTGATTTATGTCGCTAATGTTAGTCTACAACCATAATACTGAGAGTGAATTTTCAGATACAAAAACACCGACCAAAACACCCCAGCCTGCCCAGGACTTTCTCAATTTGTACAGTGAAAGTCTCACATCTTGGGGGAGCCTTTCAATTCTGGGCAAACTAGGACAGTCGATCACCCTAGAAAGACTCCATCCTTGGTATAAAATTACCCGATTCTCTACAGAACAACTGAGTCACCAAGAATGAACTAAGAATACACCGGGTCAGAATGAAATAAAATCAGTTTCCAAGCTTTAAGGAAAAACAAAAAGACTAACGGAGGTTGTAAATCTTTTCAACCTGTCAACACATAAAGAAGTTTCAGCAGTCAGAAAGCATTTGCCAGAAAAGCACAAATCCCCAGAATATACTTTTACGAATTGCACCTGCCTCCCCCGGAACCCAGTTTTGAAAGTGGAAATCACCCTTTCTGGCCATTTTCGGGAAGGGCCTAAGTAAAGAAAATGTTCAGTTTTAATACAAACAGACGATTCTTTCTTCTCTCAGCTTTTTATAGGATAAAGCTAAACTCATTAGATTATTTTCTAAACAACAACAAAAAAAAAAACCTATCATACAAAAATGGTTAACCAGCCGATGTTGCTTTTTATTACCTCATGAGTTCCTCAGAGATTAAACCAAAGATGCCATTTTTTAACAGATTCCAAATAAAGGACAGAGAGCACTGTAAATTAACTTAAATTTAAAACATTGTAAAAGTAAAAAGAAAACCCACTGTTCTCAATGCAAATATTTCAGCAAATGTAAGTTACAGATATTCAGGAGAAAAGTAGTAAGTAATAGCTGGGAAAGTAAAAAGCTATGATTAAAGAGGCCTGCAAATTTTTGACAAGATATAGCAAGATCCGCCAGCACTTTCTAAAACTGAGGACTGTGTCTAGTGTATAAAACAAAGTCAGGCTCACACTTGAAACAAAAAGAAGGGTCGTTTTTCTCACCATCATGAATTTGGAATGCCAAGGTTGTGATCTTCTGAGTGACAATCATCAGAGGCCTAAAAGGAAGACAGAAAATGATCAAGATTGGCAGAAGTGCCACTGGAAGAAACTTTTATTCTATTTCTTTGCATAACATTGAATTCAACATAAACAATTTTTATTTTCCTTCCAAATCGCTTGAAATAAGTAGATATGACAAAACTGAACAACAAAATCACACTAGAAAGTCCCTCTTGAGCTGTCACTCAAAGCAGAAGTTCTAGGACTGTCACTATCAGCATGGCCAGCAGACTGTTAGAAATGCAGGATCCCACATTCCATTCCAAAACCAGATATTAAGAATCTACATCTTAGCAAGATCTCCAGGGATTATGAATGCACATTAAAGTGTGAGCAGCACTGGTTTGGGGTACATAATCCAGTGCCCCGTTTCCACCTGGATGAGATATGTATTTTGGTTCTAATATGCTCTGTTCTATTAAAGGAGATTCTTCCATGCACACACAGTAAAAGATAACACTGGTAAAATGCAACTGCCTGTAAATAAACCACTGAGTGACTAAAATATAACACCAATCTCAATTTGAAAAAAGCCAACATGGTTTTCTTGATATAATACCAAAAGCACAAGTAAAAAGTATCATTAAATTAATTTTTTTTTACTCCAAAGAACACACATCAAGTGAAAACACATTTCACAGAATGCATGAAAATATGTACAAATCATATAGTAAGAGACTTGTACTAGAATATACAAAGAACTCTTATAACTCAAAAATAAAGACAAATAACCCAATTTAAAAATGGCCAAAAGATCTAAAGGGTCATTTCTCCAAAAAGATATACAAATGGTGAACAAGCACATGAAAAGATGCTCTACAGAAATCATTTATCAGAGAAATGCAAATCAAAACCACAGGGATACCACATCTGAAGCAATAGGATAACAAGAATCAAAAAGAAAACAAATATTGGCCAGGAGGTGGAGTATTGGAGTGCCAGAACCCTCATACGTTATTCGTAGAAATATTAAATGGTGCAGCTGCTTTAGAAAGTCTGGCAGTTTCTTGAAAGGTTAAATATAGAGTTACCATATGACCTGGACCTTGAAGAAGCCAGACACAAAAGACCACATATTGTGTGATTCCATTTGTATGAAATGTCTAAAACAGCAAATCCACAGAGGAATGAAGTAGACTGCTCGTGCCTAAGGCTGGGGAGATTAGATGGAAATGAAGAGTGACAGCTAATTCATACATGTTTCTTTTAAGGGTGATGAAAATGCTGTAAAATTAATTGTAGTGCATGGCTGTACTCTGTAAATTTACTCCGTGAATTACACTAAAAACCACTGAATTGTATACTATAAATGGATGAAATGTATGGTATGTGAATTGTATGTCTCAATAAAGGTGCAACTTTTAAAATACATTTGTTTTTCCAATTGCCTACCTTAGTTTAGTACCTTTAGTAGCTCTATTCTTGCCCCAAAAGACAAGATAAAACTCCATGGCTCTATCTGCCATATTTTCCTTCATACCTTCTGGTTTTCTGATCTCCATTTTTATGGCTTCTTACTGCATTTGTCATTTCTGGTCCCTGTGGACTGATAGCTCATTTACATGGAATGCAGAGGCTTTAATCAATGTCCTATGGAGGTATGCCTGGGATGACCCCAGGATGCCACACAGCCTCTGTGCCCTGAGCTGAGGACAGGCCCAAGTGTGTGGGAGGACGGGATCAGACACAAACCATTTTTAGGTCAAGTCTGATGTGTATTAACTGCACTTAGCCACTTCTTTGTGAGTCCATTTTCCTCTTTAATTCCTCTAATTCCGATTTTCCATCTCTTTAAAAAAAAAAATAAGCACACAATTTCTTAAACTATCAACATAAGCTAACAAGATAAAGTATTTTAAAGTACCAACAAATACCCTTCAAAATCTGAACACCTACACCAAATTTTATATCTTACTTGCAAAAGCCCAGTGGCTAATGGCCATTGCTTGAAAGAAGATTCCAAATGTTGTGTGAGGCTAAGAGAAGGGGAAATGAGTATGACTGCAAAAGGAAAGGGAACCTGTGCCCTGCCAGGACTAGAGAGAATTAAGTGTGGCAGACAAGGAGCCTCCAAGGTGGTCATTCTAGAGCAGTAAGACATGCTCATAGCTAACAGTAACATGATTACACTCTTTTACATTGACATAAATAACTGCTCTTCCAGAACACTGAGGTTTGGGTCCTAGAAGTAAGGGCTACATGGAAGCTTTCTATAAAACCAAGTTGGATATACCTTTGTGGCTCCCCTTCTCAATACTGGCCAAGACCTCCAACCTGCAATGCATAATAGATGCCAAGAGCTCTTTTTCTTAAAAGCGATCGCTCTAAGCATCACATTCAAGGCAGTTTCAAGGATGACTTTCAAAGTTATTCTTTCAAAGAATAGTTTTCTTCCCAAAGACTTTTTGCCTTCTTTCTCCTCTCCCCGCCCATGACTGAAAGTCCTAAGAATCAGTAATAGGACCTCGGCTCCCAGTCTCCCTTACACAAATGTTAAGTACAGAGTTTTTAAAATTTGAGGCACACTCTCTGGTGACTATGCGATTTGCAAACCTGTAAGTTCCTACATTCAATTTAATTCATAACTTCATTTTTAAAGGGCCTAAAAAATAAATACATCAACAAAGACCAAAAAAAATGTGTCATAGAATTAGCCTATCCTTCTGTCTCTATAGAAATATAGCATTTGTTTTCCTCTATCTGGGGTTGAATTTAATATATTCTATAATTAGGTATTTGCCTCCTGGTTTTCCCTCACAGGCATTTCACTCAACAAATCTTATACTTCTGTTCTCATCATGGCATCTGCTTCTCAGAGAACTCAGACTAATGCAATACATAATACTGAATATCTAGATCAATGCCCATAAATAACAATTATTCAATATGAAATCTGCAACACTGAGTCGATGTAAAAAGTCTTTAGAAAAAAAATGTCCCATTTTGGAATGAAAAAATTAGCAGATATTGATCAAATATTGTTACATCATCATCCAGACTATACGTTCAACAATATGCTGCTTCTGTTTTAAACATCTAAAAAGGTTTCTAGCTACCTAAGAAACAACTCACACAGAACATCATGGGTTTATAAAACACAATACACTAATAACTTATGAAAAAGCAGATTTAAATCTACAAATTAGAACTATAACCCATTCACTAAAAGGAATGAAGTTATAACTCTCCAACATTCTTACTTTTCCAGGGGCATTAGGAGGAGCGCTCTGGGGCTTTGCTCTTGTTCAAAGTCCAAGATACTTTTTCACTGATCGATTTATTTAAACTTATGGCTAGATCAGATGCCAAACTGAGATCACATAAGTTACTGAGATTCAAGAGTCAAATCTGTAGAGTTACTGACTTAAGATAAAACACAAATTCGTGTTGTATTTCAATCAAAACATAATATAATCTAATACATTTCTGTTTGTTTGTGGGTGGAGCTCATGCTTAAAGAAAATGCAAACCCAGCATACACAAGCACATACTACAAGCACAGGAAGGACACAAGAGGCTCCTTGATGCAGCCAAAGAACTTCCTTAGGACAATGAGGCCTCTGAACCTGAGCTACACTCAGATTTTCTACCTCCTGAGAAGTATGCCCTCTCTCCTCAGATTTATACACACCCGCTGTCATGGGCCCTTCACTTGAATCTATGGAAACCATCTGACCAATCTGAAATAAGGTTTAAATTCAGCATGGTTGAGGTAGGGTCACTCTGTTTTTGTCCTATGAATTTTTTTTGTAATTAAAAAAAAAAAAGGCCAAAGAAAATCTTTTTTCTTCCTGCACCTATAATTATTAGTTGAATTTGGATAAGGAAATATAGGGGGGAATAAACTAAAGTAGAACAGGCAGTTGGAGATATGTTTAGAATCACAAGAAAGACAGAACAATAACATCCCTCCCACCCCCACTCCAGCACACACACAAAATTAATGCCTTCTGATGCAGACTTTGGACAATGTACCAGAAGTGGTACTCATTCATCCATTTCTATTTCCCATATCAACTCTCAACAAAAAAATAATCCATCTTTAAAAAAATCAAGCAAAACTCAGTTTTGAGCAATATTCCAATGAGACCTACCTGTTGTACCTTAATCTTTGGACCTAAAGTGGTTAAGTTCTCTGTCCTGGTAAAGCTAGGATGGAACAATGAGAATTCAGTCATCAAAAGAGCCAACTGGTCACACAGCTAGCTGGCCAGCATCAAGCCAGATCTGACATTCAAGGATCTTACTTTCCCCAACCAGTCATTTTAGATCCAAAAAATGATACTTTATACTTGTATTACTTCTTTGTCTATAATACAAATCCACATGTAACCATACTAGGAAAGGAAAGAATCCTGCAAGCATGAAGTTTGGCAGGCTGGGAGAATATGAGCAAGTACAACAAACTTCCAATCAGCTGCAACCTAGGCTGGAACTGCCATCTTGCAGAATAACCAGAGATGCCAAAGATACAATGCTAATTGTGCAACCCATAGCTGTAACCCAGCCATGGAAGAACAGAGGCGGCTCAGGCAGTACCTCTGTACTCACTCTGCTTCTGCCCTGCTATACCTTCTGCTTCCTGGATTAATGAAGAGGCAGGTGATGATATTACAACTTTAAGGCAACGTTCCCAAACTCCTATCATCTGTGCCAACCTTGGAGAAGAAAACAAGGAATTCCAGGAGTCAGAGCAAAGGATGCTCTTAGCTACATCAGGCTTCCTAGGGCTGCACCTAAAGGCAGTGGAACTCCTCTACACTCAGTTTAGAGTTCGGAGTATCTGTTCAGAACCATCCAGTGGTCAATCAGAGAAGAATGGGCTTTTCGTCTTTCCAGTTATCTTTTCAAAGATTTTTATCTCTATACTTTGGCCCTCAACAACAAAATCACCAGTTCTCCATTTTCACAAGAGCCCATCAAATATACTTCAAATAACTTATACTTGTCTTAAAAATTAAACTCAAAGTGACTAATTATTGAAAAGCTGGCAGCAGCCTGACAGAGAAACATGAAATAAGCAAATCTTAAAATCTCTTTGCAAATGTTTTCTTTTTTCCATCTTACAGAACACAATTATTTACACATAGTGAACTTGTTAGATGGAATGAACAGAATGTCATAACAGAGAAAAACATTCCCCATGGAACTAACTATATGGCAAATGATCACCACCACTAGCAAAAGAGTGCAGGCAACTGATTTCTATTTTCAGTAACAAAAAACACAATAGAGGAACAGGGAATACAAACTCCTGTAAGCTACAGTTCACCATAATATGCATGCAAATATATTTAAATAACATTTAGGATTTTAATCATTATAATCATATAAAAGAACAATTATTAAAATCACCAATAAAGTATGCCCTACAGAACCACTTAGCATCTTTATTATTTCCTTCCACTTTTTCTACCTGTCCTTATTCATAAAAATGTAATCTCAATATGTGTATTTGTTTTGTGGTTTTTATTTTCCATTATCTTGTAAGCATTTTCCAGTGTCATTATTTGAAGACATCTTTTTCAATGAATGCATTTAAGTACCACAATTTAATCATTCACCTCTTTTGGATCATTTAAGATGCTTACAGTTTTTCACTAATATTAACAACAATTGAACATATTTATGAATAAATTTCCTTAAGGTCACTTAGTTCCTAGGATTTTATCCTATTATAGGATATGAATGTTTAAAAAATTCTTTTGCATGTGGCTTTCTACTTTTCCCAGAACCATTTACTAAAGAGACTTTTTTTTCTCCATTGTACGTTTTTGGCAACTTAGTCAAAAATCATTTGCCCATATATATGTGGGTTTATTTCTAGGCTCTCAATTCTGTTCAATTGGTCTGTGTGTCTTTCTGCCAAAACCACTGTTTTGATTATTGTTGTAGTATAATTTGAAGTCAGGCAGTGTGATATCTTTAGCCTTCTTTTTTCTCAGGATTGCTTTGGCTAATCAAGGTCTTTTGTGATTCCATACGAATCTGATGGTTTTTCTATTTAAAAAAAAATGCTACTGGGATTTTGATGGAAATTGCATTCAATCTGTATATTGCTTTGCCTAATATGTTCATTTTAACTATGTTGATTCTTCCAATCCATGAACATGAAATATCTTTTCATTTCTTTGTGTCTTCAATTTCTATTAATAATGTCTTGTAGTTTTCAGTGTATAGGTCTTTCACATCCTTTTTTAATTCTTTTTGTTGCAATTGCAAACGGAATTGCTTTTTCATTTATTTTTCTGAAATTTCATTGTTAGTAATATAAGAACGCAATGAAATTTTGTACATTGATTTTTGTATCCTGCAACTTTACTGAATTTATTTTTCAAATAGCTTTTCTGGTGGAATCTTTAGGGTTTTCTATATGAAGAATTACATCATCTGCAAAAAAAAAAAAAAAATGACAATCTGACTTCTTCATTCCCAGCCTGGATGGCTTTTCTTTCTTTCTCTTCCCTGATTGCTCTAGCTAGGACTTCCACTACTATACTGAAGAGTGGTGAGCATGGGCATCCTTGACTTTTTCCTAACCTTAAAAAAAAAAAAAAAAAAAAAAGCTTTCAATTTTTCACCATTAAGTATGATATCAGCTGAGGGTTTGTCATATATGTCCTTTATTATGTTGAGGTACTTTCCTTCTGTACTCATTTTATTAAGTGTTTTAATCATGAGTGAACACTGTTATCTTGTCAAATGCTTTTTTCTGTATCTATTGATATTACAGTGATATTACAGTATATCACTGATCGATTTATGTTGAACAATCCTTGTGCCCTGAGAATGAACCCCACTTAATCGTGATGTGTAATCTTTTTAATATACTATTGTATCTGATTTGCTAGTATCTTATTTAGGATTTCTGCATCTGTATTCAACAGAGATACTGATCTGTAGTTTTCCTTTTTTGTGTTATCCTTTACAGGTTTTTGTATCATAGTAATGTTGGCCTCATAAAATGAGTTAAGAAGTAATGCCTCTTCTTCAATTTTTTGGAAAAGCTTGAAAAGAAGAGTTATTAAATCATCTTTGAATGTTTGGTAGAATTCACTAGTAAAGTCATCTGGTCCTGGATTTTTACTTTTTTGATAGGTTTTTGATGATTATTTCAATTTCCTTACTGCTGATTGGTCTATTTAGATTTTTCAGTTCATAATTCAGTCTAGAGGGTTGTGTATTTCTAAGAACTTGCTCATTTCTTCTAGATTATTGAATTTGGTGGCATGGAGTTTTCATAGTATTCTTGTATCATCCTTTTTATTTCTGTAAAATTCATTGTAACTTCTCTTTTATTTCTGATTTTGTGTCTTTTCTCTTTTTTCCTCAGTGAGTCTAGCCAGAGATTTATCAATTAGAATGAAACGAGATTGCTACCTGTCACCATACACCAAAATTAACTCAAAATGGATTAGGACTTGAATATAAGACCTGAAACAATAACTTGCAAAGAAGAAAACATAGGTACTAAACTCATGCACCTTGGACTTAAGCAGGATTTTATAAATTTGATCTCAAAGGCAAGGGAAGTAAAAGAATAAATGAATGAGACTGTATCAAACTAAAGAGCTTCTGCAGAGCAAAAGGAACCGTCAACAAGGCAAAGAGGTAACCAACTGAATAGAAATATTAGCCCAGTAAGGGGCTAATATCCAAAATATATTAAGAACACATACAACTCAACAACAATAACAATTCAGTTAAAAAAATGGTCAGAGAACCTGAACAGA
The DNA here is from genome assembly GCA_004027375.1 of Macroglossus sobrinus. Classification (NCBI taxonomy): domain Eukaryota; kingdom Metazoa; phylum Chordata; class Mammalia; order Chiroptera; family Pteropodidae; genus Macroglossus; species Macroglossus sobrinus. The sequence continues at coordinate 115,017 of PVKZ01000698.1, forward strand.
AACTTCTCCCATGAAGACATACAAATGGCTAACAGACATAAAAAAATTGTTCAACTTCACTAGCTATTAAGGAAATACAAATCAAAACCACAATGAGATACTACCTCACACCTGTTAGAATGGCTGTTATCAACAAGACAAGTAATAACAAATGTTGGAGAGGCTGTGGGGGAAAAGGAACCCACATACACTGCTGGTAGAAATGTAAACTGGTTCAGCCACTATGGAAAACAGTATGGAGGTTTCTCAAAAAGTTAAGAATAGAATTACCATATAACCTAGCAATCCCTCTCTGGGTATCTACCCCAAAAATTTGAAAACATTTATTTGTTTTCACTGCATCATTATTCACAGTGGCCAAGACATGGAAACAAGGAAAGTGTCATTCGATAGATGATCGGACAAAGAAGATGTGGTATGTACAGACCATGAAATGAAATAGTGCCATTTCAGCCATAAGATGAAATACTACCATTTGTGACAACATGGATGAATATTGAGATAATCATGCTAAGTAAAATAAGTCAAAGTTGAGAACCATATGACTTCAAGCTATATGCAGCACATGAAACTGAATGCAACAAATGAACAAGACAATTAGTGGTTACCAGAGGGAAAGGATGGAGGAGTAGAAAAAGGTAAAGGGGGTCAAATATATGGTGATGAAAGTAGATGTCACTTTGGATGAATATGCACTTTAAACCTATATAATTTAATAACCAATGTCATTACAATTAATTTAATTTTAAAAAATGTACTAGGCCACAAAAAAAAAATAAATTGTTTAAAATGTATGGCTAAATTGCCTTCCAGAAGGGTTGTACCAATTTATATTCCCACTAGCAGTATATGAGTTCTCATTTCATGTTTTCAAAAACACATGGGCAACTCAAATTTTCAACATGATGGGAGAGCAATTATCTGCCTGAATCTGGCCTAGACTACAAAAAGGAGTTCTTGCTGCTCCCCTCAAAAAAGACTTGATTTGCTCCCTCCGTGAGCAAAAAAGAAGAATCAGTTCAGTATCACGAACTTAAAAGGAATCAGGTATCAACTTTATTACAAGCAATTGTTGAGCTTCCTCCAGAAAAATGGTACATGTTCTAGTATCTTTAATAGTCCACATTCACAGAGAAAACATGGAGGACATTCACCACTACATGTACTGATATAAACTATATTAGTAGCACTAATAAAAGTGTATCTCTGTGTTATCCTCATCATTAATACTAGTCTAGCCTTTGAAAACTTGATTACTTTCATAATAAAATTCAAGCACCAAAATAAAGTAAAAGTTTGTGTTCTCCCAAATTAAAAACATGTGTGTGTATAATTTGACATAAACACTAATCTATTAACCTCGTTCAATTCCTGTATGTGTTCTTATTCTAAAGGTATATAACATATGCTAGCACTTAAGTTTGTATGCATGTTCAAAAGAGAACTACCACATCAGACTGCTTTAAAACACCAGGTTCAACTTCAGAATACTACTTTATTCTTCAACAGATCCTAAATATTTTTATCCTGAAATAAACAGCAGTGTTAAATTCCATTCTGAAGGAGAACCTGTGGTTGCTTATATGCTTGTAATGACAACAGACTGGTAAAGAATCTCTTTAATTGAAATTTGTAATTTAAAACATCTTGCCAATTTCAGGTTGGTATGTACCCCTCCAGTTATGTTAACGGACATTGTCCAGGAAGATGGATTCACTTCAGTGAGGCACTGTGCATTTATGGTGGCAGAGGGAAATGCTGTTTAATAAGGCCCTATAATTTAAACAAAAAACAAACAAACAAAAACCACACATACCTCTAAGAATGTACAATATGGCCACAGTACTAAATCACATGCAATTTACAGGTAGAAGATTTTTTTTTGTGTACACTTTTCCTAACAAGTGTCCTTTCTAGTTCAAATATTCGACCATTTTGTGGGTAATGTCAGAGATTTCTTAGCACAAGGAGATCCACAAATGCCAGAGAACAAACATCATTTGAGGAAATTTATGACTGTGCTGCTGAAAGTAAAGTTGGCAGGAACCGATTTCCATCATCTCCTAATGTCGAACCCCAAATCCACCATGTTCACAAACACATTACTATTACCCACAAATGCCCTTTATTTTTCTCTTTGGTAACTTGCCACAATTGCAATTATACTGAAAATGATGTAACAATCATTCAAAAGTTTATGGTTTTATGAATAAAACCAACGGAGAAGGTGTGACAAGAGCAGGGAGAGATGTGACAAAAAGAGCTGCCGTAACAGACTACCACAAGCTAGGTAGCCTAAAACCAGAAGCTTACTGCCCCACAGTTCTGGAAGCTGGAAGTCTAAAATCAATGTGTTGGCAGAACTGGTTCATTCTGGAGGTGCTGAGAGAGGATCTGTTTTATGCCTCTTCCTAGCTTCTGGTAGCTGACAGCATCCTCTGGAGTTCCTTGGCTTGTAGCCAGAAACTCTCATCACTGCCTCCATCTTTACATGGCCTTCTTCCCTCTATGTCTGTCTCTCTCATGGTCTTCTTATAAAGACACCAGTCAGAACGAATTTAGGGCCCACCTTAATCTAGTTACAGCTATAAAGATGTTATTTCTGAAAAGGGACATATTCTGAGGTTCCGGGTGAACAAGAATTTGGGGGAATACTAATTAATCCAGTACATGATGATATGCTTACATTTGAACTTTCTATATAAATTTGAAATAGATAACCGTACATTCATTCTACAGTCTTTGCTCACACCTACCATCTCTGTGTCAATACACAGGGTTCTCAATCGATGCCTGCTGCATGATGAATGAATGAACCTTTGGATGCAGGACCAAAACCCTGGAGTGTGGATCTACAGAATGATGGCACCTCTCTTACATAAATATCCATCCACTATCTCCAGTCATTTCTTCTAACACGGACTGAGAAGGCAGTGGCAAATCAGGGAAAGCTTTGTAAAGCAGTAATCTTACAGCTGGCTTTGGGAAAATGGAGTAAAAGATTTCCACCTAGATGATGATAAATGCCCCTCTTATCAGTGGAATGAATAAGGCAGAGGCAAAGAGACATGGACTAACCTAGCATGTGTGTGGACCACAATGTTTTGGCATTGCTGTCATCTGCAGCGCAGAGTGGGAGGAGATAGACGAGGCAGCTCCAGCTCATAATGGAGTTTCTGTTTGTTTGTTTTTGATATTTTAGAATCTCAATCTGGTTGGTATATAGACCACAGGCTGGAAAAGGGGTAGGAAGAAGAATGGCCAGTTAGGAATGTTACAGACGTGCGGTGGTCCAGGGTGGTGGCAGTGGGCATGCACAGCAATGGATGGAGCATAGTGACAGCCAGCCTACAGACCTGATAGGACCTGCTGACATGGGATGTGGGTGGTAAGGGAAGTTGCTTTCTGGGACCTCCACAGGCACCTGTCTCACATTCTTGTGCTCTTGCAGAGCTGTACCCTCTGCCTGAATATCTTTCCTCCTGCCTAAATGTCTGTGGCACCTGGCACTGTACCTACCATAAACTAGGGACTCAAAAACTGTTGCAGATATGAATGAATGAATATATACTTTGTGCCCTAAAAAGAAAAAGTAATATAGATGAGAAATAAGTAATAATCTATTTTGGGCTAAAGTCAACATTTTTTGTTCAATATCCCAACCGATTATGACTAAGGAGCTGTCTGAGGCTCCTAGAAACACTGAAAAAGAACTTAAACACTAAAGTATTTAACTCATTCATTTATTGAACACCTGTTTAATGCCAGGAACTAAGCATTTGAGTGGAGGGCATGGCTCTGAGGTGAAACCAAAAATATAAAGTTTTTTGATTAAATACTAGGGAGAGTTTTGATCATCATTTAAATTACCCTTAATGCTATAACTTCCCAGCTATATTGTTATCTTTGTTGGGCCCTTATTTTTCATATTTTGCTAGCACCATACACTATTAAAAAATAAGTTTGTGAACTTATTTCAGAAAAATTGAAAAACTGCTCCACAACCTAGGGAAACAGAATGCAGAAAACAAACAACCCAAAAGGAGTAAGTAACATCCAGAGGCCTGAAGGTAAGAACGGATACAGGAAAAGCCTATCTGAGCCCAAACCATGGTCATGGGAATTGTGATGCAACAGTCTTTGTGTACCAAAGCGACACTCTCTTGCCTTCCTAAGCCTCCTCACGGTAAGGCAGTTCCATTGCACAGCTTGCAAATTTCACAGAAATGAGCTATGAGGTGTGAACCCTGTATTTTACTATCAATTCTCCAATAACTCATCCAATGAAATGCAGTTCAACCTGAGAGGAGAAGTCGGGTTCTCCCTAACCCTAGAGAACAGAACAGAACTCTTAAGAAAGTAATGTAGATAATATACAATGCATTTTGAGGAATAGCTCTGCTTTAGTGTCCATTCCTCAAGACTCATGAAAAGTTGTTATTGAACAAACATCAACAGGACACAGAATTTTCACTGATCCATCCACAGTTTTCACCAAGGAGAAGACTGGCCCATCAGGTTAAGGCCTGGTGACAGAGAACATGTTTACAACTAGTACCGAGTAGTACCGAGCCCCCCACTGTGCCAGGCATCACCTTCCAGTCACTGGGAGTCTCGCAGATGCAGGGAGGGCAGCCAAGAGGCACTCAAGAGAGTGGGGTAGCAGGTAAGATGAAAGAATTTCTGTATTATTGACTAGTAAGAGATAAACACCAGCCCTGTGTAAGGACCTTAGAATAGGGGTCAAACTTTTTCTTTAAAGAGCAAGACAGTAAATATTTTAGACTTTGCAAGGGTCACATGGTTTCTGTCACAGTCACTCTGCCACTGTTGTGCAAAAACAGCCAGAGAACACAGATAAATAAGTACCTGGTTGTGTTGCAACATAACTACAAAAACAGGTGGTGGAAGAGATATGGCTCACAAGCTGTAGTTTGCTACCTGTTACACAGCAAATCTCATAACACAGTCCTAGATAGCAATCAAATCTTCACCCTTAACCTTATTACCACAGTCTCACCAACTGATTTAAACAGCTACCCATGATTCTGATGTGCACTTTTGACCTTTACAGACTCCAAGAGAATGTGTCAATGCTAGCAGCCAGATCACACTCTCTCTCTCTCTCTCACACACACACACACACACACACACACACACACACACACAAATTAAGACACTTACCCAGAAAAATCTGTAGTGAGAATTCCATAGTGAAAGATGTATATTCTGCTGATATGGCATATTGTAAGGTATCCCATTGCTACAAAAAAGGAATATCTAAAAGCAAAAACACAAGTGATCAGATTATTATGCATGACAATACACTCAGTCAATTTTGTCTACTTGCCCTCCCTCACCCCCCACATGTAATTAGTCACAAAGTCCTGTCTGGTCTACCTACAACCCAATCCAGCCCTCTCCTCACCTTCCCACCAGTTTCTCTGAGTCTTTCATCTCCTTACCTGAACCACTGTAGTTCTTAGCTTTGGCAGAAAGGAATCACCTGGGGATCATTATAAACTACAGATGTCTGGGCGCCACTCCCAGATATTCAGGTTTAATTGGTACAAGGTGAACCTGGCAGGTGTAATTCCAATGTGCTGCCAGAGTTGAGAACCACCAACCTTGCCCTCAGATTCTCTTCATAAACCATCATGTTTACAGGATGATCTTCATAAATGCAAGTTATCACCATGTGCCAACCACTCCCTTCCTGAAACATTTTGTTCTTTTGTTCTCTTGGCTTCCATTCTTTTTTTCCTCCCACTTCTGATTAATTCTTGCAAGGGTCTACCTCAGCAAATCTTCCTCCACCTCCTGGAGTTGGCTTTCCCAGTGGTCTGCCCAGGACCCTCCCTGTCCATGCCTGAGGCTTCAATTATCACCTACTCCATTATCACTACTCCCTGGCTTCCTTCACAGACCCAGTCCACCGAGGACCCACCCCCATTCCCAGCAAAATTCTTTGCTCCAGTGCCTGTATTTCTCTAGAGCTACATACTAGCATATATAATTACTACTAAAAGTATATATATAAACAGATATATGTATAAACAGATATATATATGTATGTGTATCTGTGTGTGTGTGTATATATACATACACATACATATATGTATATGTATATGTGTGTGTGTGTATATATATTTGTATATATATAAACAGATATATATATGTGTGTGTATATATATATATACACACAACTCACTGTGATCTTGGGCATCCCAACACTTGACCGGACACACAGGAGGGGTTCACTACTGTTAGTTAAAATGAACGAAAATGACTACATTAAGCATTTTCAATAGTTCAAGAGCCCATCAGAAACATGCAGTCAGAAAGTATAACTTAAGCATGTGTCATAACACAGGAAAGATATGTATTCTGATATTAAATTATGTTGAAATTCACAAATTCACATTAAAACAACTCATGAAGATTAGATCAGCCTAAGAAACATTAAATAGTACAGATTATAAAAATTATCTATACTATGAGGGTCAGAGCAGAAGCAGAAAAGGGTCAAAAGAGATTCTTCCAGAACCACTTCAAATGCAGCCATACCTGCTACTGCTGCTGTTTTAATAGGATTTAGACCCATATCTTCCCCTCCCCTACCCCACCCAGAGAGAAAAGTAAGTTCAATTCAATTGTTATAACATGACCCACCCATCAAGGATGGTGCCAAGAACTACCTAACAGGGCAATGCATTCATGCCCTGGACAAACCTGAAGAATCTAAGGAATCCAGAAGTGGTAGAGCATGTATTCTGGAGACAGACCAGCATGGGTTCAAATCTCAGCACTAGTGAAACAAATCTGCAGTGTGAAAAACTGGGATTTTAGGAAGGAGGGCTGTGGTAGAGACTGGGACATTTGTAATGGTGATAGTCCCCTTATTGTTCTGGGTGGTGAGCACATGTGTGTACTCACTTTGTGAAAATTCATCCAACTGGATACTTATTTACCTCTGAGCTTTCATGTCCTCATCTCAGAAAAAAAAAATCTATCCCACTGAGTTGTCCTAAAAATATATTTGCAATAATAAGTAACAATATATTAAATGATATACTAAATAAGTTTATATATTTAAAATAATGAAATGTATTTAAAAGAGGTTGGCCTGGCACTTGGCACAAAGCAGACACTCCAAAATTGGTGACTGCATCACCAAGTTCTCACACAAGGCCTTCTGTCCTAAGAGATATAAACTATATTCTGTTCCATTTGGCTCGTTTATGGTAAATGAATGCCTGTTGCTTCTGCCCAACATAACGGCTTGGGAAGGAAACAGTTGGTGCCCCAAAGACTCTCTAGACCAATCTTGAATAACAACTGTCAGTCCAGAAATTAGTTAGCTCCACATGGCAGCAAAGACAAACCATCCCCTCCTCTTCCCAGCCACATGGCAGAACCCTTGTAACTGGCTCAGTGAAGGGAAGAGAACAACTCACAAAGATTCATGAAGTCCTGGTCTTGAAAAGAAAAATTCGAACTACCACAAATACCACATTTGAGAGGTGGGAAACCTGATATACAAAGAAGCTGTGAATTCACACAGCTAGAAAGAGGCAGATTTCCTGATTCCTGGTTGTTCTTTCCCGCATCAATAGGAGACAATTGCCATCCACTGGGAATAGAACCACTCCCTATTTTTGTAGCACTAGCAACCACACAAGCTAAAAAAGAGGGGAAAAACTTGCTCTTGTGTCCTTTATTTTTGGTCTTATGACACGGCTCTCTGCTACCACAATATTATTGTTCATCTGTAAACTATTCAGCTCTGCCAAGGCTGGAGTATTCCATTCCCAGCCAGATACTAACACAGCAATCCTGGGCCTGGCACAGAATGAGTGTGCATGTAAGTCCTTCACCCTCTGAAAAGTGAACTACACCCCATTAGCATCACACAAGTATGGGGAGAGCTGACAAATTATTATTTGTAAGGAAATGTGCTAAAGAGATGCAACATTTTTATTAATCATTTCACTGCTTTCAAAATCAAGTTTGGGGAAAGCCAGCCATTTTTACTCCCCCGCTACCAACACATACACACAATTAAAAAGAGGGAGGCGGGATTTTTGTCATAAAGGAAAGCATTTCCAAAACCCATTTTTTCCAAATTAGAAATGTGGATGTCCTATTTCCCTTCTGAATGAATGACATGGTCCCCTTCAAGGAGAGCACTTAGAAGAGAGATGATTAGAATTCGAATTCTCGGAGCTCATTTGGATACTAAGTTAAATAACTACCAAATTTCAAAGCACGCAAAAATATTTTCCCTTGAAAATCAGAAATTTATCTGAAGTAATTATGATACACTAAAAATTTAATTTCGATGCTTTTAAGAAGCAAAATTATTGTGCTGATAGTTTTAATAATGAAAGAGCTCTCTGAAGCCAAAATAAGTCATCTGCTTTTTCAGAGATAACATCAGAAAAGAAGTCATAAAAGGGTAAATGTCTTTTCAAATATATTCAGTCATTGATCCATAAGTAACTATTGAGCCTTTATTTGTGCCAGGTATTGTTCCAGGCTCTGAGGCTAAAACAGTGAACTAGAGTGAAAGGTCTTTGTGTCCAGAGTTTACATCTCCGTGTTACTGAACAGCAGAATTAACTTAGGATTCAGAAAAGCCATGGGAAATGGACACAACACAAAACAGATATCCCAGGTATCTTAATTGATGATCTAAATAAGTAGTCTTAAAGGTAGAATGAAATTACTTCTGTACTATGAAATGAAAATATAGTAAAAATATTTCTTCCTTAAGTTTCAGTGTACCTAAAGTATATAAAGTTGTCTAACACACACACACACGCACACACAAAAATCACAGCCCAGCCAAATTCAAGATAACAGACATATACACATCTATCACCCCCTAAGCTTCTCCATGCTTCTTTGGGATCCCTGTCACATCTCCATGCATCACCCCACCACTAGAAACTTCTGACCTGATTTCTGTCACCATAAATTAGTTTGTCTTGTCAAGAATAGAATCTGTGTGGCTTCCTTCACTCAAGCATTTTTGAGATTCATCGATGTCATTGTGTGGATCAGTCATTCATTCATTTTTATTGCTGAGTAGTATTCCAAAGTAGTGAACATTTGAGTTGTTTCCAGCCTGGGCTATCACAAATAGAGCTGCCTCATTCTGATATCCTCTCTTTCCCCTGAGGCCCCACTTGCATCCCACCTTTTTTCATAAATATTTCTCTTAAGAATCCCAGCATGTAAAGCCCCCCAGCTATCCTTCTTATATTCGAGGGAACCTAGGGTATGCACATCTGGCAAATGGGGAATTTACCCCTTTACCCTGTAAATACATGTCAAAGATCATGAATAACCTCATCTTGCACTCTTCATTCCCAGGGTCTTACCTGTGAATATTGGATATGCTTGCAGTGACCATAATTCCATAGCACATTAACACCAGCACAAACAGGTGTATAGAGTACCTTTAAGACATTGGAGGGGTGGGAGGGAGAACAGTGAATATATTTCATATTAGCACACCTATTGGCTACCCATACTGCTACTGCACTTCCACCCCATCAAAAACCAAGCAATCACTTAACACGTATTTATGTAATAGAAAAAAATCAAGTATTTCTGTTCTGTGGAATTAAGAACTTTATTATGAAATGATACTAGGAAGTCATGACATGGTCTGCCAACTTGTAGCACTAGCAATGTCAGGAATCCATAAATGGGATGCTTACACTTTTTTATTTTTCACATATACAATTGAGAGTCTGAAGAAGAGTTCTTACTTCAGGATCTCTGTTTTTATTTTAAAGTACCAGTACCCCAAACAAATTTACAAATTTCCTTTAGGTATAATTCTAGAAATGTTGGTTCTTAAAGCTTCTTCCCCAAGAAGTGCCACTGCCAGGGTATTCCAGCTTATCTAATCTACAGGCTTTCTTAAAGAATGATTTGCACTCCCTAAGACCAGCACTAAAACCATTCTACTCTTAAGAGCAGGACTAACACCAATATCTCAAACAGCAGTGCAAGAAAAACACTGATATCTACCATACTTAGGAAAGGTTCCTTATCAGGAAATTAAACCTTATAAAAATCCATTTACATGACCAAGGAAAAATCAGAAGTCTTGACTTTAAGAAAAATTCACCAAATAGACTTTCAGTGGGTAGTCGAGTTTATTAATTCCAGGTTCTTACAGTAAATGGAAATTTCTGTATTAAATCTCCGTTATTTCACAATAAGAGGAAATATATATATATTTCTTTCCTTAGTACCTGGCAAATGCCAAGAACATTGCTACGAAACACCCCAATGATAAATATTAGAATTTATGAAGCTCATACTCACCATCCAAAACAGAAGATGACAAAATAGATGCCAAAAATGGTGGCAAATGCATGCCGGGCCTCGGGACTGGTTTTACCAGGACTTAAGTAGATGCGAAACCAGAAAGCGGCAAACAAAGCAACAAGCTGGCATGCCACAAAATTCACCTGTACGGGGGGCAGAAAAAGAAAGAAAACCTTTACTCTTTTGGTCTGTGTGAGAATGGTCTCAGCTCTTTTCAGATTTCTACATCAAGGTGCATCTCAGGCTTGGATTCGGATTCTTCCACAGTTGGAGTGTTTGTTTGGGGAAGTAAAAGACTGAAAAGAGAACCCGTGCCCTCCTCAACTGGTATAAGAAGTGAGGAACCCAACACAGGCATACCTCATTTGATTGTGTTTCACAGGTGTCGCAATTTTTGATAACTAAAGGCAAGACCCCTCACCAGCTAAAAGATTATGCCTCCCTTTACTGCCATATTTTATTATGGCAGGTTCTGCTCTAGACCGCCATATCTCTGAGTTGTATGTACAGTTTCTTTTCCAATCCTTTAAAACTAGCCAAGTTTGCTTTCCCACACACAAAAAGGAGACTTACTAATGTAAAGCCCTTAGCAGACTGTGAGGTCAGTTTGCTAGGTCTCTTCCTCCTTTTCCCTCCAGCACTACCCTTAGATAAAGAATGTATTCAGAGACGCAAATGAATCAAATCAAAGAGGCTTCCCTTCATCTGCTGGTACCTAAGAAATCAAATGCTTCTCCAAAGTAATCATCAGCTGTTTTCTGACTCTAATTTTCTCATTTTAAATTAACAGCAAATAAACAAGAGCATTGCTCAAATTCAAGGTGTACACACAAAAAAAGAAACAGCCCTGCATTAAACTTTCGATTCCAACACTGTCCAATTATGGAAAGCAGGCATCCAATTTCCTTAGAAAAATTGCAGTGATCTATCTCTCAAAAATGTTTTATCCAAAAGAAAACATAATTCCCTGACACTCATAGGAAAGACTGATTTAACACAAAATTGAAATACATTAAGTGTTTTAACTGTTAATGAAAACTGGAAAAGCAGTATAATCTTTTCAGAGTATTAAGAATGAAAACTTCACTATCAATTTGTTTTTAGAGGACCCTTAATTGAAAAGGGATTGAGGATATAAATATCTGAATAGACCCTCAACTTCAGCCTCGGCAGTGTTTCATGCTACAAAAAGATGTAGCTCTTAGTAAAAATTCATGAGGGCTTGGCTCACAGGCAGCACTAATAAGTAGCAGGTATCAGCTTCCCCTGAGATCATTTTGGTTTCCCAATTTAAAAAAATACTTTGGACCCCTTATAATTTATAGAAAATAACACTTTCAGAGTATTTTTTGCTTTGCTTTTAAAAAATGACCGTCCTATCTCTCCTCTATTTGGAGATCTTTCTTCACCATTCTTTTCAAAAATGTATCCCCACTACTGCCCACCCTCACTTTATACCCTGAAAGGCATAGGAGAGGTGAGCTGTGATCCTATCCTGCCTGATTTGGTCATATCTTTTTCTATAGCCTAAATACACAACCAAGACCGACCACACACACACACACACACACACACAATAAATAAACATCTTAGCAAGGTTCAAAATATAAAGAAATTGGCAACTGGAAAGTCAAAGCTGTGATCATCTGTAGGTGATCATTCTCTCAACTCAGGGTCCAACCTGCAGCCACAGTGGAACATAGTTACTCAGTAGAGAATCAAGGGGAAATTTGCTCCATTCCTTTTGATCGCCCAGTAATTACAGAGCATCCCTGAACCTGAGGATAGAGCAGGGTGTAATCCCTGAACTATCATCAGCAGCACCACCTGGGAACTAGTTAGAAATGCAAATTCTCAGGCCCCACACAAGACCTACTAAACTAGACAGGTTTAGTAGGTCCAGTGATCTGTTTTAAGAGGACCCCCAACTAAGTGTGATGCACATTCAAGTTTGAGAACCATTGAGATAGAAAAGAGAGAAGGCATGTCCCTGCCTTCAGGAGCTTATGATCTAACTGGGAAAGAATACAAATAACCTACAAGGAATTGTAAATTAACATTAATATTGTATGAACTTATTACATTATATGTCCTTTAGATCCAAAGTAAATGACAAGAAGTTTCATGTTTAAGGAGGGATGAGACTCAGGCAGACAATAAGGAAAACTGTTGAAATAGGCAAAAAATGAGAGAGTAGTTAAAAACACTCAAAATACTGCCGCCTGAGTCCTATCCACAACCATTCTGATTTAATTGATATGGCATTAGAACTTTTCAAAGCATTCAGGTTATTCTAATACACAGGCAAGATGGAGACCTCCTGGTTTGGAAATATAAAGACAGAGGCCTAAAGAGCTATTCACGAGGAACTGGGCTTTCCCAGAATGAAAACACGAATAAAGAACAGGGGTATTGGACTGTGAAAGCTTTGGGGATGGGATGAGAAGGAAGAGATTTAGGTGGATGATCAAGGCCCAAGGGCCATCACTCAGCCAGCCCAGGCCTCCTCAGGCTGCTGGCCTTTTCCTGAACTGGGTTTATCTTCTGTAAAATCCCTTTAAATACCTCCAAGGAAGACAGAGCCTTATCATATGAAAACTACACCTGCTTTTGTCACCCAAGAGACTGAGAGAGGAAAGGAAGACTAACTGGGTTACTGAAGCCATTAGACATTTTTCAGTCACCATAATATAATGTGTAGCCAACTCAATGCCCTAGTTCTGACACTAAGATAGATGTCACCTGGGCAATCTTAGATGATTCACTGATTAATTCCACAAACATTTACTGGTTAACTCTATATGCCAGATACTAAGTAAGACACTGTCACTACCCTCAAATCAAGAATAGGAGACTTACATGCTTTGAGTTTCAACTCTTTTCTTTTCCCCGCCCCCAAAAATGTGTCTTTAGGAGAATTGGTCTCTAATGTCTCTTCCAACTCTAATGGCCTCTGATTCTGTATCTAACCCAAATTCTTTCCCTTAACTGTTAATGGTAAATACCCAAATGCAAGACTTCATTAAGGATTAAAAGCTTCCCGCTACACACAGACACTACTCACTACCCCACTCTCTTCCCAGGAGTGAGTCATGGATGGCTAGCTCAATGTTCCACAGCAAAAGTGGAAACACACAACAGCACCACTTAGGCCTAAAAGGAGAGTTCTATCAGAATTGCTTTTCAATGATCAATCTTAAAGGGTACAGGCTGAACCATAATTAGATACCACTTCACACCCATTAGAATGGCTATTATTTAAACGAAATAATAAGTGTTGGCAAGTGTGTAGAGAAATTAGAAACCCTGTACACTGCCAGTGGGGATGTAAAATGGTTCAGCTGCTGTAAAAAACAGTATGGCAGATCTTCAAAAAATTTAAAATAGGGGCCTACTCTATAGTGCAGTGGTTAGCGCATCAGCTTTATACGCAGAAGGTCCTGGGTTCGCGCCCCAAGTAGAGCCGTGGACCATACCCCGGGTGCGCCAGGCCCCAGGTACATGCCCGAAGTGTGTAGGAGGAGACGCCTGGCCTTCAGAGATCCAGTTCTTAAGGGGAAATGGCAACATCCGTAGGTCAGGGGTGGAAGTGGCGGGGGGGGGGAGAAATAAAGAGGGGAAAAAGTAATTTTAAATATACGAAGAATGGAAAGCAGGATGTAGAAGTATTTGTCCACTCATGTTCATAGCAGCATTATTCACAACAGCCAAAAGCGTAAGCAACACAAATGTCCATCAACGGATGTGGATAAAGAAAATGTGGCATATATATATATATATATATATATATATATATATATTCAATGGAATATTATTCAACCTTAAAATGGGTGAAATCCTGACATACTACAACATAGATGAACCCTGAGGATACTATGCTAAATGAAGTAAGCCAGTCACAAAAGGACAAACAGTATATGATTCCACTAATATGAGGTATCTAGACTGGTAGAAGTCACAAAGACTGAAAGCAGAATGGTGGTTGCAGGGACTCCATGGTGAAGGAAATGGGATTATTATTTAATGGGTACAAAGTTTCAATTTTGCAAGATGAAAAGAGTTCTGGAGATGGATGGTGGTGATGGCTACACAACTATGTGAACGTACTTAATGCCACTGAACTGTAATGTATGCTTTAAAATGGTTAAAATAAAAAATTGTATATTATGTATATTTTACAACAATTAAAAAAGTACAGGCTAGACTGTGATACCAATTTCTTTGTGTTTGCTAGCTCATGTCAACAATAACAGCTGATAGAAACTATGACTGTTTCCGTGGCCAAAAGTGGCTAGCTGCCATCACAACTCATACAGAAACAGAATTAGATCTTTGCCTTTTTCTTAAGGGCCGACAAAATGGGAGGCATTATATTATAGAAATATATTCCAGAATGGGTTGATTTGATATATGGAACCTGCTTCCAATAATCTCGAAGAGATGGGGAGAGTGGCGTGAGTATAAATCAGTGATTCTCAACTGGGGATGATTTGCCCTCCAGGGGACATTTTTGGTTGTCATAACCACAACGCAGCGGGGAGGAGGGTTTGGCAGGTATCTGATTGGTAGAAGCCAAGGATATATGAGCATAGAAACAAGTCCAAACAGTAAAGGGGCCCTTTCTTCCTAAATAGAAGAAGAACCACCTTTTATGAAATGATCACACTCCCATAAAAAGAAAATCAAATTATAAGAATCACAAAAGAAAAAGATCTACCTTCAATAATTATCCTACTTGTGACCTCCCATGACCAGCAACAGATTCAGTGTTTACCCACAGAGTCAACACGGTCGGACTACCAGCTGCAAGACCCAGCTCCACCACCTTCTGCTTGAAGAATTACAAAACTCAGTGCATGTTGCTTCCTGGTCCATGTGATGGAAGTAAGAGTACTACTTTACGGGATTGTTCTGAGGACTGAAGAAGTTAATATGCAAAAATCACTTGAAACAGTGTCTAGCACTGATTAGCATCTGCTATTAATATTATTCTACATTTACTAAATTGGCACACAGATTGTGCATAGAATAATCTTGATATGCGGTAACTACTGTTGAGCTGTTGAGATCTGGCTTCCCCATCTCCTCCCTGCTGCCCTGGCACTGACTCCTCTTCCCATCCAAAATGCAACATCTGCCGGAGTTCCCCATGTGTTCTCTCTTCCACAGGGAGAGGCAATGCAGCTTGAGACAAAGAGTCAATCTCTGGGTTTTCTAGCTCCTGCGTAGAGTTTATCTAAAGCAGAGATAAATCCAAAACATCCAAATGATCTCTGGAAATTTAGGAAAGATATATTTTTCTTTTTAATTCTAAAAACTTGTTTTCATAGATCAAGAGCAAAGCAAAATAACTTAAAGTATGGAGTTTCCACCGCATCACAGAGGGAAGAAAAACTCTTAATGATGTAACAGCTCTTTTTCCACACAAAAATTAAGAAAAGATTGAGGAGATTGCTGAATGTGAACCTACCACTTCGAACCATGGAAGGGGCTGCAGGGGACACCAGGTGAAGCAGCAGCAAGAGGCCAATACCCTAGAGTACGATGGGCTCCTCCTGAGCAGAGGCCAGCAGGGTCCCAATGGCACTGGGACTCGATGCCCTTACCAAGGCCTCAAAAATCTGTAAGACCCTTAGAGCTTAGCTCATTCCCAGGTGTAGAGGTAGACAAACCTTTGCTGTGACTAACCAGTCTTAAAACAGGAAGAGTTTCCTAAAACTGGCAATTTAGCTCAAACACTAAATTAAGTTTAGCAGGAAGAAATTAAACAGAAGTTAAATTTTTTGTGTATATGTATCTACATCTGTGGGCTGTGAATTTTAAACCCGCTATTACTGCCATTATAAGAAATGTGCATAAAAAGTTTGTACAAGAAATATTCATCTCAGTACTAGTTCTAGTAGCAAAAAGGAATCAGAAAGTTCAACAATTAGTAAAGACATGTAGTAAAGACTAAAAGATGTGCTCCACATTATAATCTTTTTCAAAAGGAATGTGTTCATGCTTGCTGTAAGCCATACTTTCAACCAATTCCTAGAAATTTACTCACTGGATGATAAAAAGCTAAATGCTGAAAAAAATGTTGAAGTATTTTTACTTCATTTTGTCTTGAAATGTCTTATTTACAAGACAAAATGAAGTAAAAATACTTAAATACGGGACAGTAGAGAGATAGTAATTAATGGTAAATCCAGTCGATACAATAGTATTATAAATGGACATTACAAAGTGCCTATAATAAAATGAAAAACATTTGCTATAATAAAAATAAAACTGTATGTTTATAATTATGTTTTTAAAAGTGGCACATAAAAAAAGGCAAAGATAACATATAAAATTGAATATGGCTATTTCACCAGAGTGACAGGATCTAGGCAAATTTTTTGTAAATTTTTTTTTACAACTCGTAATTGTAAATTTCATGTGGAATTTTCCATACACTGACCTCCACACACACACCCCATCATAGGGTACTATAAAAGACTCATAAAAAAAAGTCCTTATTTAATTCTACTAACACTATTCTCAGAGTTGCATTTATTAGCATCTACTATAAAGTTTAGGGAGAAGTTAGACATGCCTGGAAGAAGTCAACCTGTAAAAAGCTTCATCTTAAAGAAAAACATATTTTTCATAAGCAGCAACAAAAGTAACAACGTGGATGGCCAAAGAGAATGAAAACATACACCAGAATGCTCTGAAATAAATGCTTCACATTTGCTTTTCTACCGATCCACTCCCTCTAGAACAGCAAAGAAAGCAGCACTTTCGTTTGTGATCTTGAACAATATGCATTCCACAATTAAAGTATTGTGTGGGCCCTTATGCATAAGGAAACAGTAGAGCACAGCTGTTCTGATCAGACTTTTAAACACCAGAAAGACTGACATAACTCGGATTCAGCAAGAGCTCAATTTCCACAGCTCTTGCAAGATTTCAAACTCACTGCAAAAAAATAAAGCAAGGGTTTGACTTCTTATGTCACAAAAGCACAAACTGTGCTGTAATCTTCAGATGTAAGTCTTAAACCCTTCTGCTCTAATGTGCTGCTAGAAAGGCACTGTTTGGGAATTTCTGTTCTATGGCCTTCATATTCTTCCAAGAAAAAAATGAACTTTACCAGGAGCAAAAAAACATTGCCCTCCTCCTAATCAAGAAATGCAAGCAATCTATTTTTAACAAACAGCAAATATTAACAGTCCAAAATGATTTCCTCTACTACATAGTGATTTACCAGTGGCTCACCACTGACACACAGGCAACTGTCCAGGCCTGGAATGTTTTTCTCAGCAACGCTGCTTTATATGCACCAAGACAAAAACCATCTAATTAAACAATTCCTTATTTAAAAGCAAGCCAATCCTCCTCCACCAACAGTACTCTTTTGCATTGCCTCCTACAAATAAATGTGGCTGGAGAAGAGTACAAAAAATGCTATTCCTTTCTGTACCACGAAACAAAAAGTGTTTGTACCATACTCTAGCTACTTTGCACTTTCAAAGAGATCCTTGTTATACTTTCATTCCAAACTCCTTGGAATGTCAGCTAGAAATGCTTTTAAATCTGCAATGAGCCAAATTTTTCCAGGCTTACAGACAACCAAATATTATTTAAGATTGATAATCGATGTGTGTGATTTACAGCCTAACAAACTCCTAATAGATATTTCATCTCATAACAATAACTGCATTTACTGAGTGCTTACTATGTATCAGGCACAGTGATAAGCCTTAGATAAATAATTTAACTTAAGCTTTACAATAACTTTATGAAGTAGCTTACTCCCCTTTTACATATGAGGAAAATGAAGAAAAAAAAAACTGTAAGTACGGTGGCTGAATTCATAAAGCTACTGTGAGTGGTATAGCTGGAGTTTAAAACCTGGCCTGAGTTTTCAATCATATTATAATGGTTTCCCTCAACTCCCAACATTCTCCCCTGAAATACTATCTCTCAGGGAGAACTTAGTAGCTGCCTGCATCACTTTCCTCAGGTTGCCATAACAAAGTAACACAGACCCAGGGGGATGGGGAGGTGGTGCTTAAACAACAGAACGTTATTGTCTCACAGTTCTGGAAGCTACAAATCTGAATTCAAAGTGCCAGCACGGTTGGATTCTTCTGAGGCCTCTCTCCTTGGCTTGTAAGTGGCCATCTTCTCCCTGTGTCTTCACATTGTCTTCCTTTTGTGCGTGTCTGTGTCTAAATTTCCTTTTTTTATAAGGACACCAATCATAGTGGATATGACCTCGTTGTAAGTTAATTACCTCTTTAAAGAGACTATCTCCAAATAGTCACATTCTGAGGTACTGGGAGTTAGGACTTCAACACAGGAATTGGGGGAAACACAAGTCAGCCCCATAACACTGCCCAATAAAAATCCTCTACTCAAACATACAAAATGAAACACCCTTTATTCCTTGCTCTTACGGATGCAAAGTAAGCAAGCCATAAACCAAAGTCTGTGGGGAAGGAAAGCTGAGTCTTAGCATAAACTGGAGCCTCCTACTCATCTGGAGGTCCCTCTCCCAGCCTACTACACACAGCTCCTGAGAGGGAATTCCCAGCTGCTGCCCCTCCCTCCATGCTCCTACCTCTGTCAGAAGCTCATTAGCCTATAATGGATTTACACATGTTTAGGAAATGCAGTATCCCTTAGCCTTTGTTTCAAACACACAAGTTTTAAGTAATAGAAATCAGCATTTATTGAGCATGTATGTTCACAAAGCTCAACGAACACTGGCTGTTTTTCTAAATGCCTCATATCCATTATCTTCTTGAATCTTTCTATCACCCTAGATGTCCTACTGAAGAAACTAAGACACAAGGAATACAGCCCTAAAACACTCAGCTAGAGGGCAGCACCATGAGTTATACTGTGATGCTTAGTCCTGGCCCACAATTGTCTCCCAAGAGCTCTATCTAGTAGAGAGGGAGATTCGAATTAAGCTGCCAGGCTCAAAGTCCTTTCCACAGTTCTTCTTTGATGCTTGCACAAACCTTCCCTCTGGACTTTGTACACTCACATAGCAAATCTCCTTCCACCAGTCAGAGTAAGTCATCCAGTCCCTTCAGGATGAGATAATACCTTTCAATTCCCAAGAAAAGAATCCTATATGCTTGATTACTGCTTAAATTGTACAGAAAGACAATTATCATATCCTGTAAATATCATGTCATGGATTAGTTATGATTTAGAATTAAAACCTTTTAAAAACTGACTCCAATGGATATAATGGAAAAAATGTTTATGCTGTCTCTTCAGCCATGATAAAGAAAAATCTTGAGATATATAGGTAATATCTTTTGAAAATCTGCCTCCAGCTTGCCACCCACCCCATAAACTGCAGCTTTATAATTCTTGGCCCAGTACACAGAGAAGGCTTAATAGAATTCAGGACTATTTAAGGAATCCTAAAAATCACTGTCAACAAACATGCTGCCATCACCTCCTATGAAGATACACTCTCCCATTAATTAATCAGAATTAATTCCATTGTTATCCAGGTAAAAGTGTCAATAATAATAATAGCAGTTAGCATTGAGAGTATTTACTACATCCTACACACGGCTCTAAGTTCTTTTGCCTATATAATTCCGTTAATATTCACAACTTTTTGAGGCTCGTTGAGGCATTCATTTTAAAGGTTAAGAAATTTTCCCCAAAGTCATACATCTAGTTAGGAGGAATGCTGGAATTTAAACTCAGGGACTCTTAAGTTTCCAGAGTCCATCTGTTTAGTCACTATGTGATGATTGATTCAATTCAATCTTCTCATGTAATTCCAACATCTCATTTTCCAGAAGAAGAATGTAGAGCCCAGAGACTGTCAATAACTCAGCTTGGGTCATACAGCCACCAGCATCATAGTTGGGACTAAAATTAATGTGTCCTGATTCTGGTCCATCCAGCACACCTTCCTGCAATTTCCCACCAGCCTTGGAGACGGGATGAAAGTAAAACAGTACAGGGGGTCAGACAGGCCCATCTAGAAATAAGCTTTGTCTGAACAAGAAGGGAGGGAAGGACACGCACTGCTGTAAGAAACACCACTGAATGAGAAAGTACAACAGTTGCTAATGACTTTATAATCTTGACCAGGACCTGGGTATGTGAAGTCTTACACACAGATGGAGATCACCAGCAGCAGCAGGGTGTGTGGGTGTGTGTGTGTGTGTGTAAAATTTTTCATGTGACCCAAGTCCACCCGGCAGGGCCTGATACCACCTTCTCTCAAT
Source organism: Macroglossus sobrinus (assembly GCA_004027375.1). Classification (NCBI taxonomy): domain Eukaryota; kingdom Metazoa; phylum Chordata; class Mammalia; order Chiroptera; family Pteropodidae; genus Macroglossus; species Macroglossus sobrinus. The sequence continues at coordinate 135,602 of PVKZ01000698.1, forward strand.
CTGGTTCCATAGTGGAAAGCAACCTTAACTAAGAATCTCCCACCACTTACAAGGTTATATAGAATAATAAAACCATCAGCTTCACAAGACTGTAATGAGCACCAAGTAGAATCATGGAAGACTTTGTAAACTATAAGACTACAAGTACAGCACATCCTTGATCAATGTCATTTTGTTCAAGTCATTTCATTGTAATGTAGGAACTTAACTCTTATATATGTTAGCTTACAGTAAAATTGATTTTGTTATATACCATTTTGTTTAAAATTATAGAACTTATCAATGGTGTTAAGTAAGGATTTATTATATTAGGTTAGCCACAAACTGTCAAGTGAACTAACAAGCTGATACATAGACTCCTCAATGCAGCATCACCTGCTAGTTATCTATTACACAGGACCCTCTCAGACAAGTGCTCTCAGCCCTGACACTGGAATCAACTGGGGAGCTACAAAAATATTAAAAATAAAAAGAACTGATCCTAGGGCCCCATTCTGATTTGGGGCAGATGGTTTGCGGGGAAGCCAGACATCTTTTTTTTAAGGTCCCCAAGTGATTCTAATCTGCATCCAGGGCTGAGAATGACAGCTTCAACTTCTCACACTGCTAACTGGGAGATAAGAGGTAGATTGGTGAGCATATTTTTAGAATAAAGATTTTAAATCAAGCATAAAATAGACAAGAGAATCTGGTCCATAAAATAGACAAGAGAATCTGGTCCATGCTCCTTATCTTGTGGGTAAGGGAACTGGTCCACAGAGACAGAAGTCATAGGGAGCCTATGGCCAGAGTCTAACTGTGCAGACAGATCTGCTTCCACCTTACAAATGGATTCAAAACCTCATGCCCAAACTGAACTATGCAGTCCTTACTGATACGTTTTTTGACATACATTCTGGCTAACTAACTCTGACTATACTTTGTCTAACACTCACTACTCCATCAAACTTGCTTTGTGAACTGGCAGAAGAGCAATGAAAAAGGTTTAGAACACAGCATCCTTAACTTTCTACAGAAGGTTTAAAAATGAATAGGAAAACCAAGTGATTGATGAAGGACAGGTGAAAAGTCAGTCACATAAGCTAATCTAACTATTAATCCTCCTATATTTCCAGGACTGAATATAACATAAAAGTTTCAGGTCCTTCTTCCAGGCATCTAGTAAAACTGAACCTAAATGATGTCAATTGAAAGAATCCACAGAGGGTTTTTTAAATCTAATTTTTTAAGGAACTTTCCAGCTTTATTGAAATATAACAGACAATTAGTTGCTCGTATTTACATTGTACAATTCAATGTGGTTTTTTTTTTCAATTTTAATTGGCATACAATAATATACCAATTTCAGTTGTATGGCATAGTGATCAGAGATTCACATAACTCACAAAGCAATCACCCCACTAACTCTTGTAACCCTCTTCCCCCTTACGTATTTATTACAACTATTAACCATCTTCCCCATGCTACACTCTACATCTCCATGTCTATTCTGCAACTACCCATTTGTACCTCTTAATCCCATTGCCTTTTATATTGCCATTCCCTCCAACTCCCCTCCCATCTAGTAGCCCTCAAAATATTCTCTGTATCTATGAGTTTATTTCCACTTCCGTTGTTATTTCGTTCTTTGGATTCCACATGTACGTGAAATCAGCTGCCAGTCTTATAGGTGCCCCCTTGCAATTAACTAACTGCTTTTCTCTTGCTGCTTTTAAGATTCTCTCTTTGTATTTAACCTTTAGCATTTTAGTTATGATGTGTCTTGATATGGGTCTCTTTGGGTTCATCTTTTTTGGGACTCTCTGAGCTTCCTGGACTTGTATGTCTACTTCTTTCACCAGATGAGGGAAGTTTTCCATTATTATTTCTTCAAACAGCTCTTCAACATCTTGTTTTCCCTTATGTAATAGTGTCCCGTAGGCTCCTTAAATTATTACTATAGTCTTGGCTTCTTTTTTCTTGCCATTCTGATTGAGTGTCCTTGACTTTCCCATCCTCTATATCAGTAGTTCACTCCTCTTCTTTATTCACTCTGTTTATTCCATTTAATATACTTTTCATCTCACATGTGTTCTTCATTTCTGACTGGTTCTCTTTTATGATTTCCCTTTCCATTTTTATGGTTTCTATCTCTTTGTTAAAGTTCTCACTGATTTCATCTACTCGTCCCTTAAGTTCATTAGCATCTTTATAACCAGTGTTTTAAACTCTGTATCTGTTGGATTGCTTGACTCCATTATTTCTGGATCTCTGTTCTGTTCTCTCATATGGTTTCTGCTTCTTTGTCTTTCTATTTTGGCTGCCTTTATGCGTCTGTTTCTATGTACTCAGGAAAGCTCCTAAGTCTCCCAGTCTTATTAGTATGGCTTTGTGTAGTAGGTGTCCAGTGGCACAGTACTGAGAGAGGTTCAGCTGAAGACCAAGTTTAGCTCCAGCCTGTGCTCCTCCAGGGCCACCCATTAAGATTCAGTAAGTAATCCACAGATGCTGTGCTTATAGTTGCCTCAGGAGGCCACACCAGACACCATGGTCAGCTGCCACCAGTCAGCAAGGAGCACCTGACAGGCTGAGGATACACCTGGATGTGGCTTGAGTTGGACCGTGAGTTGGGGGAGGCGGGGTTTCAGGGAATCCTCTGGGCAGAGCGACCTCTGTTATCCAGTTTGATGATGTCTCCACTCTGGTGGCACGGAGTCCATTCACTTGGAGGCAGGAGGGCTCAACAGGTACAATGAATACCACCAGCACTTCTCTCTGGGAGAAAAACCCACCTCTAGTCCTCACTCAGACAACTCTATCCTCTTCTAAGTCCTTGGTGCCTTTGGAGCAGCCAAGTCAGCGCTGGTGCTCAGAGCTAGCAGGTCCATCACCACAAAAGTCCGCTTGGGGGCACAGCCCCTTTAAAGAGGTGCCTGCAGCTGCTGCAGCCTCTGTCCCACTCAGCTGCTTAGGACCGGGCAGCCTCACATCTTTGCCCATCCTACCTTCTACCATTGCAGGTTGATTATTTATTTCTCTCCCTATTTATAGTGCTTCTGTTCCTCGAAATCCCAGGAGAATTCCCTTGCTGTTTGCTCCATGTTTCTGTTATAACTTTGATTTGGTAAAAAGAGAGATGAACAGAGCCTCTATCATCTAGGCCATCTTTTTTTCTCTCTAGTTTGTTTTTATTATAAAATTAATCAATGCTCATTTAAACAAACTGAACAATATAAAAAAGTTCAGTGAACAAAAACATATTGTCCCTCCATCCCCAACCTTCTAAAAATACCAACACCATTCTTCTAAGTTTATATAAAAATTGACACAAGTACTAAAACATATACTCAAATTTCTTTTTTTGTTTAATATAACCATGGTATAAAAATTATCCTGTAACTCCATTTTTCACTTAAAATGTCATAGACATCTTTTCATGTTTACTCATTCTTAGCTAATTTATACACTTTAAAGCTGACTAATATTTCATAACATGTCTTAAAATCCACTTTTTAGATTTCTATAAGGGTACAATAATCTTCATTCCATTCCCCAAAAGGGAAAAATGTGAAAGGAGAATTTCCACCTTCCTTTCACTTTGTGCCCCTCACTCCCTCCTCCCCAGGGGAAGTGGTCAATCAGATTTATCATTAATACAAACTACATTTTTTATATCCCTCTGTCTGTATCTTGGATCCTATTTCCAAACTGGTTTTACATCTAGGAAGGAAAGAAAAGGGTTTAGTTTGTTAGTTCTCAAAACTCCAGTATTATGTCTATGACATATTTCCTCAAGCATTCTCCAACTTCCAAATGGTTTCCAATTTTTTTACCATTACAAATAGCACGACTGAAAATAATCCTTGTACATATATCCTTATGTACTGGCAATTTTATGTCTATAAATTCCTAGGTGTTCAGTCAAATTGCAAATGTATTGAAAATTTTAATAAATAGAGTCATATACTTTCTACAAAATTTGAAGCTGTTTTTTACTCTCATCGGTCACATATGAGTATGTGTTCTTTTCCTTTCACCCTTGCCAGCTTTGGATGCTATGAATTTAGTTAACTTTTTCAATCAAGATGGTAAAAAAAAAAAAACTGGTACTGCATTAATTTTAATTTGCATTTTTCCTGACTACTGGTTGAGCACCTTTTTGCTTATTATCTTAAGCCAAAGAGTTCACTGGCCACTAGATTAACATTTTCAAGTATTTACTATAAAAAGGTAGAGTTACATAGAGGGATTAAGCACACATATTTAATCAATAGTAATAAATCTAGTTTAGTAAAGAGTGTAAGCTCGGAAATCACTTCTCTCTGGGAGAAAGACCTACCCTAACTCACTCCCAGACTGTACAAGCTTAGCCAAGTTATTTAACCTGTGTCCCAAATTCTTCTATAAAATAAAAATAATAATACAGCTACCTTCATCGAATTGAGTTAATACATGTGAAGTGATTAGTATGGTTCCTGTCCAGCATGAAAGGCTCCATGCATGCTAGATATTATTACCTCTTTTTTCCATCAATCTGTTTACCCAATATAGTAGGAAGAAAAAAGCTCAAAGGTACTAGTTAGAGTTGACCAATTTCTCTTTAGTAGAAAGCATATATGATAAACTGCCTCCAAATCACTGATGGCTTACCAAATACATAATAAGATCCTATATAGTCAAAGACCTATCTTAAATATAAAGATACAATTAGCCTGTCTTCTTTCCCAAGAGATTTAAATTTATGACTGTGCTTTAAAGAGGCCATAGTCATTACTCTAAATCTTGTTATTTGTTTTAAAATTCTTAGACATATGCATTTGAAATTACAGAATTAATAAAGAACTACAAGCCCAAAAAGCATGGAGCATGAATAAATTACACTAGATACTACAATGTCATCTTTCTTATTAAAAAAAAAAAAGTAACTACACACACGGTATTTGGTTCTTTTATACTACTAAAGAGGTAGTAAATATAAATATCATCCATGTTTTCCCAGCAGGTAAAACTGAGAGGTTAAACAAGGTTATTTAACGAAAGAGAGAAATATACTCCCAGATTAGATTGCTTCTTTCCAACAACCTATGTTGCCTCCTAAACAAAAAACCTGACTTGAATAGTTTCCTTCCTCGTGGACTTAAGTAAAAACTTTATCACTCCAAAGAAAGTGTCTTCCGTGGACATATACACTTTCCTATCACCAATAATACTACATACTATTTAAGATGCTAGTAAGAGTCAGATCTTTGGGGACAATGGAAAATGTAGAACCAGAGCTATATTTTCTTATGCAACACCCGAGGGTGTGACCAATTATCTCAGAGTGTGTTATGAAATTCTCAAAAGTCTCAAAACAATTAATTTTAATTTAGTTTAAGTTGAGAATAAAACATAACACCAGTTTGCTTTTATAAAACAAGAGATCCTGTGGGGCCAGATGGGATACACACAAATGTCACAACTTCAAGAAGAAAGACCTGAGGACTGGTAGCATTACACAGCAAAGGATCATCAGAATAAGAATAAATGTGATTATGCCTGGTCCCTAGGAACTGAGCTATTTTCAGCTCCTATTATGTAACCACCTTCTCTAAAATACATGTTTATAAAAAAAGGAAACTCTGATGTGGACCAAGAGTCAAAGTAACTGTGCAACCCTGATTAATAAAAACCTTAGCCTACTCAACAGCAAATTAAACAATGTTTTCCAAAGGCAGAAAACAAATCACCAACTATAGGTTTAAAAAAATTTCACGTAGTAAGCAAGTTTTTCTTTGGTGCCTACTAATTCTCCCACCTATGGAGTCATAAGAGAAAGGGAAGGAGGACAGGATTTGTTTTTTAAAATTTTAATTCCAGAGAACATCTAAAGTTATATTCCATTTCTTAATCTTGCTTTTATGCCATAAACCATGGCACATCCCTAACACTGCACAACAACTGCTCTGACCACATCACCCAACTATCTCCATGTTTGTTGAAGCCAATGAACCTTATCCATCCAGTCTCTGCCTGCCGTGAGCTCTTGGTGACATCTGACACTACGCATCATTCTCTGCTCTTTCTTCTTGACTCCCTGATAACACAGTCTCTTGTTGTCTGTATCTTTCCGATCACTCTTTACCTCTCTTCTTTGAGAGGTAATCCTCTGCCACCTGCCCCTCGTAAAGTGGTGCCCTTCTGGGGGCCATCCGAGGCCAGCTTCTCTTCTCATGCCACATTGTATGCCAAGGGATCTCTTTTACTCCTGTGCCTCCAAATATCAGCTGATTACTTCCAAATATCTTTCTCCAACCCATATGTCTCTCTTGAATTCCCAAATACTCTCATGTCTACTGGAATCCTCAACAGGATAAACCACAGACATGTAAATTTCACTATGTCCATAACAGAGTGCTTCATCTTCCCCCTCACCTATTCCTCTTGCCAGGTCTCTTATCAAAAGGTAGGGCCCTTAAACAACCCAGCTGTTCAGGCAGGAAACCAGAGAATTGCACCTCTCTCTTCCACCCACCTAAATAGAATCAATCTCTTCCATTTATTAATTCTACCTCCTGAGTCTATCTTAAATCCATTCGCTTCTCTCTCTGCATCTAAATTCAGGCCACCATTCATTTCACTTGGACAACTTCAAAAGCCATTTAACTCATATCCCTGCCTCTGACCTTGCCCAACCCTCCCTCCCTCCTCACCCCTGATCTCTGCTTAAAAGTCACCTCCTCAAGAAAACCTTCCCTTCAGCTGCTCCCATTGCACTCTCAGCTTCTGCAATCACAGCACTTCTAGCACTGTGCTGTAAAGATCTCATTACCTGGGCAAATTGCTTCAAGAAGACAGAGGCCATGTCTACCCTTTAGATCACTGTATCCATAGGGCCTGCTATACATTAGGCCCTCAATACTGGAGTGAATGAATGAATACTAAAGAAATGAATGAATGGTATGTTCAGGAGCAAGAGAAGTTGGTCAGTACATTTAGGAAATAGGAAAAGACAGATAAAGAAAAGGCAGGGAAGAGGTCATGCAATAGTAGGCAGTGAAGGTCATGCTTACTCTTTATTCTGTAAGAACTACAATTCCAGGCTTTCACTGGGCATTCAGAAAGTGTTTACTGAAGGGCTGGTGTGCAAGAATGAACTGTTTCAATTTCATCAAAAGTGTTCTTTGAGTTACAAGTGTCACTTCTTTTAATTATCAAAGTTATTTCATGTACATCTATTTAGATATAATTAATGCAAACCATACCTGATTATCGCTTTCAAATCTAATCCTCACTCCCAACTTCAACAGAAAACATTACAGTTAACTCCCCTAATCCAACCCCAGCAGCATCACTGACAGCAGGAAACCTTTTACCTTCTTTAACAGAAGGAAAACAAACAAAAAAAGATAATAAATTTGCTGTGGTATAAAAACTGCTATGAGAAACTGATTCCCAGGGCTGGCTAAATGTTCCTGTGCTGTACCCACAAAATCAAAAGAGCTCCACTGCCTTATGATCTCAACTCCTGCTCTTAATACCAAACAGAACATGAAGTCAGCCTTTCCAAACGTTTCCAAACCTGTAGTCAGCAAATGCCCTGTGTGCCTAAGTTTTTATTACAAGAAAAGTTAATTCCCAGGAGAACTACAAAGTCCTGCAAACACATAAGTGTAAAATATGTACATGCATATATAACCTTGATATAGATCTAGAGATCAATAATATGCTTAGTAAACATTTCATCTTGACAGAATGCACAAAAAAATGGGGGTGGGGGAAGGCAACAAGGACAGCAGCATATGAAAGTGGTTAGCTTCCCTGGATGGACTCTGTGAAGAAAAGGAAAGATCTCACCCACGTCACACAAAATAAGAAGTGTGTGGTCTCTGAGTAATAGATACTGGTATTTACTAGACCTCTATCCCATAAAATAAAAAACTTCTGAATGTTAATCTACAATTTAAATATTAAAATTCCATAAAATAATCAGAGAGATTAAAACAAATTTTTTAAAATACCACAATTTAATGGAAACATTTCATCGGAAATAACTGATGACTCATTTTGGAAAATACCTGAAATAGATTCAAAATACATGAGGCTGTTTGTGACTAAGAAGACACAAAAAGAGATTTAAAATTTTGTTTGACTTAGCAAGAGACCAGAAATCAGACACCTTTTAAAATCTGAGTACTGCATGGAGAGTTAGTTGGTGCTGGTAAATATTTAGGAATACTGAGGTTAAAGTACAGATAAAAGATAAAGAGAAAAATGTTGGAGAAGGGAAACAAACAAAAAGGGAAAAGACAAAAGGATATGGTAACAGTTGCTTCTTACAAAATTAGTATAAAACTCAGATGAAATCTCAGAATTGACAGCAGAGCATAAATGATAAAAACTCTTGACAAAGTCTAATTTTTCCAACAGAACGTGACGATCTCATGAACATAAACTCAGCAGCTTATTAATCTTTGATCCCTGGCACCTAGCACAGTGCCTGGCACATATTAAGTATTTAATCTCTGAATGTATGGGAAAATGCGTAAAGATGAAAGCGAAAGAAAATTCAAGAGAAAAAAGAGTACTAAGACAGTCACAATAGGTGCTGGCATCCATAATTGATGGCTCCAAAGAATGAACTCAACTGGTTCCTCTTCTTTTTATAGCAGGTACATGCAATGCAAGTAAAGGTAACTTTATACTCAGGCTTTACAGACTAAAAGACTGAATTTCTTTTGTTCTTTAGAGTTGAAAAATGAAGTCAAACACAACTCCACTCACCTCTCCTTAGCTTCCAAGGAAGCAGTCCTACACAAATACAGCGTGGACCAGGCTGAGGAGCATTGGCTCCCTCTCCATCATGTGGGCCAAGGTCCACAAGCTACCTGGTTGGCCGCAGTAACCTTGGGCCAGCTGCTTCCTGGGGCCTCTGGACTCAAATGAAAAATAGGATTAATAATAATTGTCAGGTCTTTTACAAAGGTTAGCATGTTTTTGTAAAACAAAGGGTTTGAAGAAAGCTTAAAAGTGATAGCACAGTAAAAAAATCTATGACAGTTCTAATTGCAGTTCTTGTGATACACATCGGAATCATCATGGTCCAAGAAAAATGTATACAGACCACAAAAACAGATGCCAAAGTACCCTCTGCCCACCCTCCAGGTGGTGAGTTGTATTTATTCTTGTCTCAGTGTGAAAACTGTGCCCCATAATATGGTTACTAGTTCATTAGTATGCTCTAATGGGAAAAATTGAGACATCTAATGGCAAAAAAAAAAATATCAGGAGTCCAGGTGCCCAGGCCACACTGCTCAACTCCAGGCAGCCACTCCTGGAGTCAAACACAGAACAACCTGTGTGCAATAGCGTGGGAACCAGGGGAAGGAATCAGGGCCCAAGAAAGAAGCTGCTTTTTTTGAGTAGCTTGAGGAAATCACGAGAGCTTGAAAACAGTTCCATTGATAGAATTTGCAATGAATAAAAATTTATATCAAGTAACCAGTTATGGAGAGGAACCTTCAAAGCAAAAAAGTTAGTTATCATTTCTTAAATTCGTTTAATTTCAACTTTCATGTCTGACATTATGGGTACGTGCCAGAAGAGGGGCAGTGACATCCATGAGAGGCAAATTAATTCACCCTGGAAATATCATTTACTAAGATAGTCAAGAAAGAGAGTTCACTGTTTGGAAAGTTCTAAATACAGAATGACGACTTCTGTGGGCAAGCAGATGAAACAGAGAGAAGCATCAGAAACATATTCCCTCTCCTAAAGGCTGGTCTCTTTTAAGAGCCCACTAAAACATTTATTTTTAATGAATAAAAGTAATATAGCCAAAAAAGCCCAACAAGGCAATTACCTTTAGCACAGACACTGCTTCTTTCTAAGTGGAAATTTTAAATGTCTATTTTCTCTAAAGCTTTACGTTTATTTTCTCACTTTTGTTTCTCACCCAAAGCTCAGCCTGTCTGTCGCCATCTCTACCACCTCATCTTCCCTCTCCCTTTATTCTGACTCCAGGTTCTCTAAACCCTGATGGCAGAATGAATGGCAACTAGGCAGATTTGCTCGCATCGAGTGTCACTCCCAAGACTCACATCATAGAGTTGCTAAAAGGTTATCTAATGAGCTGTTGAGCATTAAAGCTACTCTATCTCAATGCGGAGGGAAAAGTTCTTTGGGGTTTTTTTATGTAATTCCTTAGTCCTAAAGAGAACATAATTTATTTTTTTCAATGGTGTAAACGTTAAAAGAAAAAAATCTACTCAACCCAGAACCCCAGTTAAGTCAAGGTGCAACCTCCTTTCTCTTACTGTTTTTTTTTTCTTTCTGTATTACATTTGAATTGGACCATTCCCCCAGTACCAGGCAGAAGTTACTGCCTGATGCAATTAGTTCCTGGGGCTTTAAATTCTATGGGAAAAGGAGGAGGCAGAGGGGCACCTATACATAATGGAAGAGGAAAGTCCCTATAATTAGTACATAATATGCACATAGTCCTGACTTGTTTATTTAATGAATGAACATCTTGGCCACCTCACACGACACCCTTTACAGAAAAATAGGCTTCCTATGATTACCTTCTACCATGATGATTCCATCTTGCAATTGTATCAAGTAGCTAATGCCACAGAAATATATCAGTAAGAGAAAAGTATTATGGAATTCTAAGAATTAAATATTTAAAAATTAATAGTTGTTCTTTTAGATGTGATGGCCCTTCAAAGAACACCTGGAGTTGAAGTGAAGACATCTGTTCCCGAATCCAGGACCAGACACTGACGAACTCTCTGACAGGCTCAACGTGGGCTGTCAGTCAACATCTATTATGAATTAGACATCAGACAACTCATCTAGCCCCTGAGGGCCTAAGCTTTGTAACCAGGGAAAGCAGGAGCCCCTATCAATGATCCACAGGACCTTTTCTAATACAAAAATTCTTATAAATGTTTTTAATGCTTTGGCTGGGAGAGCCTAGGGGAGCAAGCAAACTGCCATTGGACAGCTAATGATTAACTGATTCATTTGATATAAGTCACTGATAATGCCACAGACAGCATAGGAAGTAAATATACTGTACTGGCACCAATATAATGGAAGGAGCTCGGCTATCCCACCACATGTCCACTCTTCCTCAGAGTTCAGCTCACCAAACATACACTGGGTATCTAGTTGGTATCAAGGACTTGCCAAGAATTTCAAAAAACAAAATAAACCAATATTTTCTATCAAAGAACTGGGAAAAAGAAAGCACTGATCTCTGCCTGCCTCCCTTCAATGACCCTGCAATTGGCCTTTGCCAGCCTACTGTACCCAACGCACATTGCCCTGTTCCCTAAGTGTCTGCATACAGGTCACCTCCATTACTAGACTGTATTTTCCTAGACAAGAGAAACCCTTCCCAGCTGAGCTATGCATGGCCCAGAAAGCAGACAATTCTTGGGTTCTTTTCGACAAACCACTGAGGTAGGATGATGTACTCCAACCTGCTTCAATTCCCCCTCATTCCTTTTTCCAACCACTTCCAATACTCTTGCTCTTACTACTTGCCATTTTCATATGTTCCCCAAGTTCCTGACCATCTCTCCCGACACTGGCCCTGTCATTTTCCATCTTTACTCATCCTGCCACTTCCCGAATCCTCCCCACTGTGGACTCTTATGACAGGCTTCATAGCCAGCTAACTTCTTTCTTGCTTCAATATACAGTGGCCATTGGATCACTGACACCCCACTCTCTGACCCTCACAGAATCAGCTGCTTTGATTTTTTGCTGACTAAACTCAAGGGTTGTCTGCTTAGTGAATCTGCCAACAAAATTTTGCTTTGAACTACCCTGAACATTATTTGAATTTCTGGCCTTTAAATATGACACTCACTCTCCCTTTGAAAACTTAATGAATACCAACTATTTGTTACTCTTCTTTTAATCTACAAACATATCATTATCCATGGACAAGTGAATTAATAAAAACTTTCATTTAATCATTGTCATCTCTTATGTAAACATGTAAAACGTTTTCAAATTGGAGGTACGTAAAGCCTTAATTAGAACTTAAAATTTAAGAATTAAAGAAAGTTAACTGATAAGAAAACAGTTTAATGAGACATATAGTTAAAACAGAAATAGTAGCAAATGATTACCTTGAACCAATCAGTTTTAGGCAGTGCTAACAACAGGCTAAAAATAGAAACCAGATGCTTTAATCTTCTCAGCTGCCAAAGTACTTGCCTGTTGAGGGCACTTCTTGTCTGGGTGGCTGCAATGTGGAGTGATGAATTATAAATGACACTCTGGCCACAAAAGAGGCCACACGGGCCACTGCGATGGTGACACCTCCACCAAGTACCACCGCAAGACAAGGGTGGTCAGAGCCACTCAATAAGGGTTAGAACCATCTCAGGAGGAGGAAGAAGCACTACATCCTGGCCCACTTCAGTGCCTGCTGTGACTTTCCCCTTTCTTCTCCTTTTTAAAATTTCTTGTCTTCCCCCTTCTTATTACCATCACTCTTCTGTCCTCTCCTTTATCTCGCTGCCACTTTATTCTATTTTTCCCTGTTGGCCTTTTCTCTCCATCCAGTTTTCTTCTCTCTTGAACTCTAAAGTGGATGAAAAGTAGTCACTTAAATTTATTCAGTTAAATAAGTATTCCCAGAAAGCCTGAGTTCAAGCATGTGCTACAGAAAATATATGGACAAAAACGAGAGGCACTTTGGCACCCACCCACCTTGTAGAGAAAGGGGTAAAGCAAGAACAGACTGCTAAACATGGGGCATCCTCGGTCCTCACATGCGGGAGACAGGAACTCGTGGGCATCCAGAGAAGAGCGCTTACGGCTGTATGGGGACCACATGATAAAGGATCATCCTAGATGGAGATCATGCTTCCACTATGGAGCATAACTATGGTCTGTATATTTACAGTCTAGTACCTCAGATGACAGAGAGTATTTTACAACTACAGTAAACGTAAGGAAGGGAGAGCAACACACACATTTTCTCGTAGGCGGCCTGGGCTTTGGAGCCAGGGGGACTTGGGTTTATGTCTCTTCTCTCCTACACAGATCTGGATGACCCTGGACAAATTACTCAAATTCCTCAGTTATAAAATGGGAGCTCAGTGCCCACTTCCAAAGTCATTAGCAGAATTTGAGTAATGCCTGGTTACTCAAACAAAAGGTTACTCCAACTTTACAAGCTATTAACCTTTCCTCCTGGATCCACATAGTCAAAAACTTCTCATCTCTGGAACACTGGGAAGAAACCCTCCTCCATGTTCTCCTCCCCCTCACTCAATCTGCCTGAGTAAAGCTATGAATGACATCGGAATAAATACGGCCTTCTCTTCTGACATGCCTGCCCAAAGGCTGCTGGTCTCCCCAGCCCCTCCACCCACAGGGGGCAAATTTGGAGGCAGCACTGTGAGGCTGCTCCGCCTCCCACAGCTGGATATAAATCAGCTCAATTCAGGTAGCAGGGGCTCCTACCTTAGCCCCAGTCCAAACCGCCATCTCCGTTTTTAGCTTCCCCAGTATCAGAGCTCACATCTGGAACCCTAGCTGAGACCAGTGCATATTTCTCAACTGATTCACTCACTGAGTCATAGGAGGGGATGAAAATGGAGCCCTCAAACTCTGACAGTTATTATTATAACTACGAAAAATGACGGAGAATTTTCCACTGATTGAGGAAAATTCAGAAAACACAATGGAAAGGACTGGAATTACATTTACAAAAGGAACAAGTTGACATACAGTGCTCTTCAGACATTAAAACTCTCCTCACCTTCTCTCTCATTCTTCTCCAGAGAGGCAAGGCTATGACTAGGGCCAAAGAGAATTCCCTGTCCTGGGCTTTCTTTTGTTCCTCTCTCACTCAAGGTACCTGGCAGACTACCCTGTCCTCAAGGCTGAAAGGTGACTAAAATAAATTGTAATCTAATCCATGGCACTATGATCTACCTGGAAAAGATGTCTTAATAGAAAAGGGGGCGGGGGTCCACAAGGATTCTATTTAAAAAGCAAAAAAAGAAAGAAAAGTTGACAATGTGAGCACCCAATCTAAAGATGAATGGGTGCCACAACCAGTTGACCCAGGTACAGCCAGCCGTATGATGCAACGAGATCCATCTAACCAGCATAGTTCAATCACCGTGACCATGATGTCCACCCAGCTGACAACCTTTACTTCCGATTAGACTTTGAATTAGCAGGGAAAGTCTCCTTTATGAGATATAAATGGAATGACTATTCGACAATAGTATTTCCACCCTGCCTATCAGTTGTATTAGTCACAATGAATGAATAAAGTGACATTCTGTTTGGCTGATGTCCATTCCTGAGCCCCATCCAGTGGAAGTCCACTGACAAAAATCATGGCTCCAGACTAATCAGCAAAGCGAAGAATAGGACCCCGAACAGTTGCAACTCTACCGAGTTAATGCTGTCAACAAGGCCCTGCCCAAAAGGCTTACCACCCAGCTCCAAAATCTTTGATGTCAATTCCTGTTAGGTTGAACAGTATCTTAGCAATCCAGAGGTCTCAAGCCAGTAACTCACAGCAAGATAGGCAGGAAGAAGCAGAGATCCGGTGTCAGGCCCACTCACGAAGGAAGTACATGGGAGACCAAGCAAATGCTGGTGCTGATGAGGAAATCCAGCCTGGCTGGCAAAGCCACCTCCAATGATCACAGCAACCCTAGCCACTGAGCAGATGGTGAGGGTGGGGGACATGAGGAGACCAGGACACAGTCTGCAGTGATGCCATTGACAACAGATGGGGAAAGAATACAAGAATACAGGTTGATGACAACCTGGAGTAGGCTAGACCATACAGGAAGCCCACACTGACAGGCAAATGGACAAGGTTGGGCAATTATCCTTGGAGAGCAGGACCCCAATCACTACGCAATGGCTGAGAGGCCTCAATCTCTGGAAGGAGGACTAGCCCCTGTGTGTCTAGAAACACCCCAAATTTTGTGATAAACAATTGTCTGTACTTCCTCAAACCATCCTCCACTGAATGAACTAAGGAGAACACAATCCAGTCATGTCTCTGCCAGGCTTAAAGCCCTTCAGCTCCACCCACAACCCCTGCCATCCTCCCACCCCCACCCCCTACCTACCACCCTCCTCTCAGAAACTGACTCCTCATTCCCACCTCTGGACACACATACACGCTGCCCTAGGCATCTGCCCCATGTGACCTCTGTTCCACCTATACATTTTATTTGCCACACATTAATTGCAATTATTTTGCGTGTGTATGTGTGTCTGCATTCTAAATTTGAGTTCTCTGTATGCAAGAAACAAGTTTACTTATCTTTGTAAGCCTAGCACCCAGAACAGTGCCCAACACAGGATAATAAAAATTGATTTTATTCTCTATGATCCAAGCATTCTATAGTTTTTCATTTCATCCTCTTAACAAACCTGTGAGGCAGGTATTATTATTTCCACTTAAGAGATGAAAATACTAGGAATTGCTGAATCATATGGTAGTTCTGATTTTAGTTTTGTGAGGAAACTTGATGTTAGTTTCCATAACAACTGTACCAACTATGTTTCAACTATGTTTCTGGCATACCCATTTCTTGTGTCCACTCTCTCTAGGTCCAAGCACTTAAAAATTCATGTGTCTTGCATTTCATCATGCTTCCTAAAGCCCAGGGAGAAGAAATGAGAAACAGAAATAGAAGTGATAGTGTGATCCTGTGTAATGGGTAAAAACTTGACTGTTTGAAGCAAGTTTACCGGGCAAGTCTTCCCTGAGGGTTTCTGGGTCTAAATCTGGAGAGTCAACAAGGTCAGCTTGAAATGTCATCACTTTGGGGCAGAGCCCTAGGGAGCCTTTGAAGAAGCACGAACAGAATATTCTATCAAAGGCATACCTTGAACAAGTAAAAGGGCAAAAACTATATGGGTGTCTGGGGCTTAGGAAAACCACATGAGAAAGAAAATATCTACTTCTGAAAGTAAATAAATTAACCAGAAGTTCAGAAGAAAAATCACAGAGTTGGGTCAATCCCAATGATCAATTTCTAGTTCATTTAACAAGTTCCAAACTCTGACATGTAGAAAGCAAAGCATAAGCGTCAGCTTTAGGCAAAACCTGCAGCCTGTAAATACAATCATAAAACTATTTACCTGTTGGCTGGAAACATTTATTTCAAACATCTTCGGGATAAAAATAACCTTCTATGTTTATTCCTCTAAAACATATTTGACTACCACAACTTGCTCATTCAGATATTAATATTAAATCCTCTTGAGGACATGAGAGAAGATTCCTAGGCTGCCTAAGATGTTTAAACAATAACAATGGCAACTCCGTTTGCTCTAACCATTTAATTCTAAAGTCTAGCTTTCTTACCATGGCCACATTTTATTACTTCTGAAGATCTGAGCAAAGTATAAGTAAAGTGCCATCCTGGAAAAAACATGGACTCTGGTGTCAGACAGCCAGTGTACCACTGGCTACATGGGTGTCCCTGAACAAGTGATCTAATCTCGACAAGCTTGGATCTTGTCTGCAAAATGTGAAGGGAATAAGATTATTAAGATAATTCTGAAAGTTCCATAAGAAAATATATGTAACACATCTAGCACAAGCATCTAGATGGCTCTTCCACATGTACTTAGTGGGAAGTGTTCGCCAGGGCAAGTTTCTGCCATGGTCTCAAAGAGCTCAGCTCCCTTTCTTCTTCCCACTTCTTCCCCTGTGAAAATAGATTCAAATTCTTAGTTTACAAATTTAAAACAATTTGTGAAACTAGGAGAAATTCAAGAATATTTTCAACAAAGAAGAGAAAATAAAAGAGAGTCACCTCACTAAGAGACCCCTGGATTAATTTATATGAAAGAGAAGTAGAATAATAATCATTTCCTTTGGTCAGGTCAAGAAAGGAAGAAACTTTGAACAGAGCAGTTGCTTTCTACCAATGTTTAAAAGCACAATGGAAACACTACACGGGGCATGCACAACAGGCAGCCCTGTGAATGGGAATGGCACCTAGAGAAAAGGATTCCAGGGTGCTCGGGACATGCCTCAGTCTTTATTGGAACAACACATGGTAGACTAAGTATGCACAGCAAACAACAAAACACGTGCCCACACAAACCAAGGCTGACTCAGTCTTGGAAACAGCAAGTAGCCTAATCTACACGAGAGACTTGAAATTCCCAAGTGAACAAAAATCTAGATCAAGTCCCTAAAGTATGTTCAAACCTTCACACAATACTTAGAGTATTTATGCTCTAGAAAGTCATGTTTCCTGTTAAAGACCCCCGAGTATATCCCAGGCAACTTGTGAGGGCAGACGGAGTCTTTAGATTTTCTAAGAGTCTTAGACTGAGACTTCTTAGGAAATTCTGACTGAGAAAGATCAGGGCTGAGTCCTAGGAATCCCTATGTTGAAACAGCTGCCCAGGTGATTGTGCCAGTCACAGAGTGCTGTAAATCAAGGACACTTTGAGCCACCATAGGGCACCTTAGTTCCTTCGGACATGTTAGGGTCATCCCACCCTTTTGATCATTCTCATCTACTTGGCTCTTTCCGAAGAATAAACACAGGTAAATTAATTTGCACATTTTCACAGGCAGTCTTCAGCTGAATGACAAACCAAAGCCAATGCTATATAGCAGGGGCACCCCACATTTCTTCCTGTCTCCACCATAAAGTGAATTGGGCCCATCCCCATCCTTCAGGGTGGAAAGGGGACCTTCTCCAGATGTCCTCAGTGACCAAGTGCCAGATATCATCCCCTTTCACATTTAATCCATTCTATACCAAGTCTCTGTCAGATTCTTCTCTGGGGTTTTGTGATTTCTTCATTTCTGTCCTCAAATATGGACAACTCCCAACTATCTTTAAAAACAAAAATGAACCTCTCCATGGCCCTCCCTGCTATTGCTTCCTGTCTTTCTTGTTTAAAGTCATCAGATTTCTCATGTGAACTGTCTATGCTATGCCCATTTTCTCCTACCTCACTCTCTCCTACTAAACTCTGCAATTTGCCCTCTTCACCACTCTTCTAAAACTGCCTTCTCCACGATCCCCAGAAACTATTTTCTCAAAAAAATTCAACCCCTTCCTCCCTTAAGGGCCCTGAGACATCCCACTCACCCCATTTCTATGCTCATGTTCTAAATTATCTTTCTAATGCTACCCTCTCTTTGGGCTCCTCCAAGCACATTCAATAGCGAGTGTTCACCAGGGCAGTCTCTGCTGTGATCTCCGCTCATCTCCTCCCTCAGTAAGTTCATTTCTTTTCATCCACCCCCAAATGCAAATGATTTCCAAATCTCCATCTCCCCAATTCTCTGATCTCTCAAGTCTCATACTGTCTTACATGCTTTTTTTTTTTAAATCCTACTCAAACAGATGTCATTATTTCATCTCCTTAGTCGATCTGCTTCTAGTTTCCCCATTCCTGTCAAAGTCCCATTTGCCAAGATACGCAGGATGCCAAGTTTGTAAAATTCTATCTTCTCTCTCTTCTTATACCTCCTTCCACAACTCTATTGGCTTTCAGACTGGGATGGCCCCACACCGCCTGATAGTTTGTAGAAGTGCTTCATTCCTTTAGGTCTTGGAGTTCTTTCAAGTTTTTAAATACCAAAATACTATGTTAATTTTTTTTAAAATACAGGTGTACAAAGTTTTCTTCATGCTCCCCAGTAATTTGGGTAATTAGTAAAAGGGTTAAGGCCCTGTGACCACTAGCTACACTTTGGTGAGTATCATTCCATAACTAGATAAATAAAAAGAGCTTTTTTAAAAAAATTTAAATAGGAGCATAATATACACACAGTTCTGCGATATGCTCTTTTATTCAATATGATTTACATCTTTCAACTGATCTCATTTTCTCTAATGCCTGTATATGATTCCATAGCTTGAATTTACCACAATTTAATCTCACGATTCCTCTACTGCTTAACATTTAAGGATCTTTCTATCTTTAAATGCCCATTAAGAAAAGCCGCTCCTTAAATCACTGACCTATTTGTCAGTTAATACTAAAATAACAATCACTGTGTACTGGCTGTTGCAGGAAGCGACACCTGATGAAAGAATTTGGATACTCAGACAACTTTGTTAGAGAAAGGAGAATTTATTGCCAGCGGAGCATGTGGGGCTTAACAGCACCAAAGTACGAACTCCCCTTGATTAGATTTCTTACAGCTTATATATCTCTGCAGTGTCCATGCAAGGGGCCCGTGATTCCTTTGTCTGAGGTTCTATGTGCACCTCCAGACTCAGGATGGGGAGGGAAAGTTTCGGGTCAAGGCTGCAAGGAGGAAGGAATTCAGGACCATCAGTGCTATCTATTTACAGATCGTTTCTCTTGTAGGTGTGACAAGAGTTTCCAGAAGGACATTCAGAGATATTTAGCATGTGGTTAATCTATAACCGGCCAAGTCATCAGTGCTGTAGCCCTTCCCTTTGCATTTCTCAGATGCTTCCTCTCCCATGGCTGTCAGATGAGGAACAGAACTCAAGGCACAGGTAGGGACACCAGGAAGGAAGAGGGTCATTGGGAATCATTACCATACAACTTCTGCTTGAAAACCGCAAGGGATGAGGTACTCATGAGTTGCAAGGGTGACCAATAAGGAAATTTATAATGGATTGAAATCTACCTCCCTAAAGTTTCTGTCTGTTGAGGACACAGCATAATTATACTCTTCAAATATCTGAAAACTATCATATCATCTCTAAAGTTTTTCTTAAGTTAAACACTTCCTATTCCTTCAACAATTTCTCCTTCTATACTCTAGGTTCAAGGCTGAATACTTTACTGTTCACCTTCTTTCAGCAATACTTCAGTTTGCTAATGTCCCTCTTAAAAGCTGACACTCAGCACTAAACACTTGAGAAGTTGTGACTTGCCTAGCACAGAGTAGACTGCTATCACCACCTACCCTTCCATAACATCACCTGCTACGGACAGGAGAGCAAAATACATATCCTGGGTCATTTTACCACACTGGACAAGCCAGACAGCAGATGCAAAACTGCTTTGTTCTATGGTTTATTCCTAGATTTACCTAAATATTCTTGGAATCATCCTCACTTCGAGGCTGCACTTGATGCCCTTAGGCATAAAATACAAGAACAGATAATAGTCCAGGGAACCCAAACTTACTGCATCCATATCCTGGCTCAACTGCTGGCCAGCCATGGGATCTTACACAAGTGTTTAAGATTCCCAGTTTTTTTTATAGGGGAATATTATTTCTTACTATGTAGGGTTGTTGTGTGGCTTAGATGATTCATATGGAGTGTTTAGTACAGTATATAGGAAGTACTCATTACAGAAATTTTTATTTATAGCTCAATTAGCACTATGACCAGAAGTTAAAGGTAGAAACATTGCCATATGATAGAATAAATAAAGACACCTATGGCCCATAACTCCTCAAAAATTAAGCTGTATTTTCCTTTTCATTGGAAGAGATAGAAAGAAGTTACATACCCAACTGGCTAATTAGTAAAAAAAAAAAAAAAAAAAAAGTGCCTCAATTTCTGCTACAGAAGACAGCTGATTTTTTAAAAGTGGCAAAACCACTTTGGTGGCTATGAACACACCCAAAGTAACAACCCCAGCACTTCAGGCGATAAGAAGCAATGTTTACTTGATAAAAAGAGTCATTCCTTTACAAGGTTCTTGCACACTTCCCAGGTACACTAAACTTACTTGCATTTCAGCCTAGATCACCACCCTCCCATTTCACTAGTCAGTAAAAGTTTTCTTTCATTCTGTGTCCATGTCTTTACTTACTGTCTTATTCTACTCTATCTTTTCCTGAAGTATCCTACCTAACTCCCTTCATCCCCTAGCATCCCCAAAGTAAGAGTATTTTCTTTCTCTTCACCATACGCGCAACTTCCCCTCCAAAAACCATCCACACCCACCCGACTGCTCAGTATCCATTCATTAAAGTAGACCCAAGAACATATTTAAACCCAAGATATTTCAATGGAGTAAGATAGTTGCTTGGCTTAAACCCCTAGAAAGTAAACTTCTGCAAGACAAAAAATGCATATTGCTTAAGTTCAACACTCTAACAATGAGGCCCTTTTCCTGATGGGCTTCAAAAATGTGATGGGGCTGACAATGAAGGAATAATAGCAAACGATATCTACATGTTTACTATATAGTTTACTAAAACCTCCCCTCCATGGATCACCTACCTCATTTGATATTCACAACTAACCCTTAACATAGGTATTTATTAGCTCACTTTATAAATAAGGAATCAGGCTTGGAACGTTTAAATAGCTTGTCCAAGGTCACACATCTAATAAACACTGGCTCTAAGCCTAGAACCCTGCTTTTCACAGTCCTATTCCAGAATTCTTCACACTACCTTGAAACACAGTGAGTTCATAAGACAGATCTCAGAAGGAAACCCAACGTCAAGTACACAGCCTGGGTCTGAAATTTGGTCTACTTTTTATACAGCTAGTACTCTATCATTCCTTACAAGCAGATTTTTTCATGGATTCTTATGGATTATACAACATGCACCTAGAATTGTTCGTTAAGTGGAGAATTGAAAGGCAGAATAGCACTTCCAAAGGTCAAAACTTAATGAGGAAATATCTCAGTACACAGTGGTAAATAAATGGAGAGATTTCTTTTGGGGTGGTTCTACTGTTCGATGTTATGTGGAAAGATATTCAACAACTATTCATTCATGAAAATTACCTGATGAAGAGCCTGAGGATTCAGGGTGAATCAAAAGTCCTTTACATCTTTACTGAAAGTGACTTAGATGCAGGCAAAAATTTTAATAAATCAAACTTCCGAGCAAAAAGTACATTCTAAAGCATGAACACATACTAGTGTAATTACATGTCTTCTTTCCATTCCTCTGACTAGAAAATTCTCTAAAAACATACTCATCCCAACTTCCATTTCTGACAATATGGTAGGCTCGAGCTTCACAGATACAACACAACTAATGATCAGATGAAAATTAAAAGTGTCAGTTTTTAAGTAAACTTTACTTCTTAAAAGTTTTAGATTTACAGAAAAATTGCAAAGATAGTAGAGTCCTCATATACTCCACACAGTTTCCTCTTACATCTTATCGTTCTTTTGCTACAGTTAATGAACCAATGATGACACACCAGTATTAATTAAAGCCCATACTTTATTCAGATTTCCTTAGTTTTTACCTCTATTGCTCAAATTATTCCAGCTCTGGCCATCGGAAGCTCTTTCACTTGGCTCCTATGTCCATTTGACACACTCTCATCATTATGAGTTGCTATTCTTATTTTTGTTTTTGTACTTCTTTATTTTCTAGAACTATGAAATACTGCAAGCTCATTTTTGTATATTTCCTGCCCCTGTCCCAGAATCAGCCATTTCTCCAAGGGGCCTTACAACCTTTTATTGGAGAAAAGTATAAGAAACCAATATCTAAGTATAGGTGTGCTCATAACTAATGGAGTGTCACTGCTTATAGACCCTCTCAGCTGACAGAGCAAGGAATTATATGTGAGCATATTAATCCTTGAATATACACAGATCTGTAAATACTCCCACATGTAACCGCCTATATCTATATAAGATACACATGAGTTTATATTGATATGCTTGATTATTTTCATGTACATCTAAACTGTCAGAAAAGTAAGAAAATTTCTCAGAAGCTAGAAATGCAAGAAAGCAGAAATCAGATATGCAAGTGCCCCTGGAGCTGGTATTTGCCCTGGGGCACATGCCCATCCAGGTAGACTAGAACTTGGGCAATGGATACAAAACAGGCCAGGAAAGGAGAGGTGTAAAGAAGAATTAGAGGCTCTGAATAAAGCTAAGACATGTCTTGAAGCCATGACCCCTTCTAAACTTCTGAAAGGTATCACCTCACTAGAGAAAAAGGCCCTCCCCCACAGACAGAGACAGTGGGATATGTGTTTACATGGTCCTTGGCTCTGGGAAGAGAGACAAAATGTACAAAGACTCCCCTGAGAATGAGAGTTTAGAGGCCTGAGTTCACATGCCCTGTATGGCCAAAACACAGGGGAAAAAAGTCTGAAGCAGAAAATGCAATTTCAGCTAGCCTGGTTGAGAGTACAAGTGCAGGAAGAAAGGCAAACTCTCTCTAAAGACTTGTGCTTTAAATCCAGGTTCTAAATATTCCCACAGATAAAGTACAACGGCATGAGTACCCAACTGAAAATTACCAAAGGCCCTTGAAAATGAAATAAACCAATCACGAAGATATATGATTTCGTACATATGAAAGAGCCAGAACATGCCAGTTTACATACAGAGAAAATAGATTAATAGTTGCTAGGTCGGGGGGCAAGGGGAGAAGGAGGCAGGTGGGATTTGGGGAGAAGTGGGAACTGCTAATGGTCGGTCCAAGGTTTCTTTCAGAGGGCACAAAAATGTTCTGAAGTTAGTGTGTGACATCCTTGTAAATGTACTAAAAATAAAAAAAGAAAAAAACACTGAATTGCACACTTTAGATGGGTGAATTGTAAGGTACAGGATCCTAAAACAGAGAACATTAATAGGAAAACTGGTGGAACACAAAAAGTCTACAATTTATTTAATAGCTAAATATCAGTGTTGATTTTTAGTTTTAGTTTTGACAAATACACCATGGTAAGATGTTGATACTGGGGAAAACAGGGTGAGGCATGTATAACTACTCTTCATACTATCATTACAACTTTTCTGAAATCTTAAATTATTCCAAAATAAAGTATTTTTTTCCTTAATTACCAAAGAATGCAACATATCTATTATGAAACAAAGGGCAGTCTTTAAAAGATGTGTAAGTTGTTTCTGAAAATGCTGGGATGACCCTTGGTATTTTCACTTGCACTAAGGAGGGCTAATTACAAAATAACACAACAAAGGAAATCTCCAGGACCCTCGAGTTCAAGGCCTTCTTTAGGAAATGAGATGTATCAGCTGCGACCTCATTTATGGTTACCTAACCAGCATTTTACCTTACTCATTGATGGCTACACCATGATCTGTGGTTTTTGCCATCTTTAGTCAACTCTTTTATTCAAGTGCATTTACTTTTCTTTAGCAATCTTCAGTCTAGCTGCTCTTATAACCATTTTTCTTGTTCTTTTTTAACTTTTCCAATTTTTCTAAAAACTGGCAACAGAGGATCAAATCTACACACATATTACTCTAATAAATGTTTGAAAGTTGCCAAGTACACAAGAGATGGCTTTCCAGCTCTCATAGAAACTCGTAAGTGGCTAATTTCTAGGTCATTTTACAATCCTCTACCTGCCTTCAAATTCTCTCTGCAATTTCAATTAGCTAAGTCGCACAATTGGAATTCATTATGCGTTACTATTATGAAATAGGGCCCCACCTTAAATCTTGATGAGATGATTTTTTTTTAGTTTACAGCTATATTATGCTCTTCTTTTAAACAAGGATAACAGAACTGGTCATCAGATAAAGATATATTAAAAGACACTCTAAATACCTCAGTAGAAAAAAAAAACACATAAGTCAACTTATCTTTTGAAACTCAATAAAGCTAACTATAAAACTGAGGTAAACGTTAACTCGATATGGCTGAGATTACAAAAATAAATGTCATAATAGTCTTATACTATACCTTTTTTGTAAATTCCACCTCCAGGCCCCATAGCTTAAAAGAAAAAAACCATTTTGTCTTTCTCCCAACATTTGTATAAAATGGCTCTCTAAATACAATTTCATATAAATGTTGATTTGCTTCCCTTTTCCTAAATAGCCTGCAGTCAAGTTAACACATTGTTTGGAGAAGAATGGGCAATTATCTTTTAGAGAAAGGAGTAAAAACACCTTCAACAACTCTAGTAACTGGACAAGAAACAGAAGCTCTTCCCTATGTGGTTTTTTTTTCCAGAATAAAGCCCCAAATTCTGATCTTACTCCGATAAGGAGAGAGGTGAAAGAAGAGAGAAGATTCCAGAGTCCAGAAGATCAATTCACTTCAGACAATGAGCAGCAAATGCACACATTTCATTGGGAAAAACAAGAAAGTAAAATCAGACACAATCCTTTTAGCTATGAAAGGTGGAAAGGAGTTGTGGTTTCTGGGCTTTACCCTTGAAAGGCGTTTCTTTACAATCAAAAATCAAACCTTTTTTGTTGCTTACTGAAGATCTTAGAATCACAGAATTTTAGAGCCAAGTAAGTCTGAAAGAGCATCTTTTCCAGCAGATGTGGACACCAAGAATTCTGAAGATCAAGCTAGTTAGAGGCAGAGTTCTTTTCACCCCTGAGACATGCCTAAGCCAGAATGTACTTCTCCCCATCAGAGGGGAGACTGGTAACAAACCCCAATCTATGCCTCCCAGAGCTCAGTGCTACCCTCCCCCCATATATGCCACGGTGACACCCCCTGCCCTCTGTATTCCTGGGGTATATGAACAGGATGTGGTGCCATCACAGGAAGACTCCTTTCCAGTCCCCTGAACCACCACCAGCAGCACTTTCAGCTTTAGCTAAATGACAAGGCAGTTCCTGGAAGCACAGAAAGAGAACTCTCAAGAAAGGCAGAGAGGAAGTCAAATGTCACAAGAGCTCTGTATATGCAGATATGAATCAATCCCTAAGAGACGCTGTTAAGTTTACAAAAAAGAAAAAAAAAAGGCAAGAAGTAGAAGCACACACTATCACTCGTATTAGAAAAAAGACAAAAGAATTCTGTATGCATGTGTGCATAGCCTATTGCTAAAATGATGCCACTGGATTCCAATGGGGAGGGGATGTGGGCATAGGGGAGAAAGTAAAAGAAGAGACTGGCCTTTCATTATATCCTCTTTTTTGTCTTGTGATTTTGATACTAAGTAAATAAGCTACTTGTCAGAAAAAAAATAATCTTTTAAACTATATTTATACAAAATAAAAACCAAAAATTCTAATTAATTTTTTAAATTTTAAATTAAAATAGATAAAAATTGTAAATACATTAAATAAAATAAAAACGAAGACAGAGCAAAAATAACGCCAAGAGAAAAAAGTCTTTGGAACAAAGATGTCTCAACCCAGTGACACTCACAGTTAAACCACTTTGTCATGAAATTTCACAAAATGCCTTTGAATTTAGCAGCTTCCTGTAGGCCTTAGCAACCTTTTGCTGTGTACCTTGGTTGACTGTTTCGAATTGGAGATACAGAATGATGAATGAGACAAAAGGGAAGGGTGTGGAGGTAAGAGAACAAAACATCGCCTTTTTAAATTACTTGTTTGAAATAAGAATTTAGAACCACCGGAACAAAAACTTTTCAAATGTATCCTTGCTCTTTTTCGTGACTAGAACCTGAGCTCTGTGTTGTTATTATGGTAAATAAACCTGAGAATGGAATATTTGTAATAGTACGAAGGCTGGGAAATCCCAGCACTATCGACCCAGATGTCTTTATTCAACACTAAAACTGCCTTAATGTTACTGTGAACTTTCAAAACATTTACTGCAAATCAAATCAGTAGTAACTGATGAAAGATTAACCACTGATATCTTTAAAAAGTTATAAGCAGAGTTCCACTAGTACAAGGTCGGTAAATGCTTCACCAAGTACACAGTTTCTGGATAACTAAAAAACACATCACAAATGGGTTAATGGATTAATGAGCTTCATCTGTGGTAGCCTAAAGGGAAAGCAGGTTTTTAATAAAGCATACGTTTAATCAGTATAAACTACTTGAAGTTACTTTCCCAACTGATTATTCTCCAGCCTTGTGCTATTCTGGCAAAACTATCAGAAACTGTTATTAAGACTGAAGCAAGTTTTCCCTTTATCTTGTATACTAAAAGGGTTGACTTACTTAGAAAGCTTCTGAAAATCATGCAACGTTTTTTTTAACAAGTTGCTGCTACAAAATATGTTTCCAGAATGTATCTCCTTAAATATAATCTTTTCATGAAATTTTCTTCATAAGTGCAATTTGGAGACCATGCTCGGCACCTTATATATATGTTGACTTTCAACTGCTAAAAGAAATTTCTGCATGTTGTTCACACAACCCTGAGACAATTGGTCCAAAAATAATATTAATATCTGCACTTATAACTGCATGTGATGAATACATCAACTCCACATAATAAAAATGGGAATGGGTTATTTAATATTTAAACACAAGATTAATGTTTAACTATCAGAAATTGGACAATTATCTTTCAAATCAGAAATTAGAACTATTCAATCTGTAGTGCAAGTTCCATAATAAACAGGCCTAACCAGTTAGTAAAAAGAACTGTATCCCAATTTTATCTTAATTTAGTCATTCATTCAATGCAAGAATGTAAATTAAATTCCATTTCAGTCCAACAAACATTAATTTAGTTCCTACTTCATACTAAGCATACAAACATAACTCAAATTCATCCTTAGTCACTACCCACAAGGAATGTTCATCTCTTCTCCAGTCTCAGTACCTTTGTTCAAACAGCTTCCTCTTCCTGGAATATTCTGCCTGTCCCGCCTGGCCCCATCCCAGCACTTTCCCTTCTCCTTCTAAACCAGCAGCTCCCAAGAAGTCTTCCCAGGGCCCTCCCAGGACAGGCCCACAAGTGCTGAGGCCCTGTGTCCTCCGACAATGGCATGTGCACATGTCTGCAGGAGCATCGAGCACATATAAAACCAGGAGGCACAGATCCTCATTCATCTCTGTATCCCCATTCTAGCTCAATATTTGGCATACAGTGTTCAATAAGCAAATACAGTCATGCACCATGTACCAGTGAGGACCCATTCTGAGAAATGCGTTGTTAAGTGATTTCTCTGTAGTGCGAACATCATAGAGTGCACTCACACAACCCTAGGTTATGTGGTATAGCCTAGTGCTCCTAGGCTACAAGTCTGTATAGCACGTTACTGTGCAGCATGAGGCTGAATCAAGCACAAGAAAAATGAAGCACTCAAGAAACGTGATAAACACGACATAGATGAGGCATACTGTTCTACAGCAAGCTTTTATTTTACAAATAGGAAAGTACACTCTAAAGTAACAATAAGTACAGTATAATAAATACATAAACCAGTAACACTGTAGTTTATTATCATTATCAAATAGTATGTACTGTATATAATTGCATGTGCTATACTTGTATATGACTGGCATCGCAGTAGGTTTCTTTATACCAGAATCAGTACAACACGTGAGTAATCCATTACACTATGACATTACAATGGCTACAAAGTCACTAGGTGATAGGAATTTTTTGGCTCCATTATAATCTTATAGGACCACAGCTGTTGACACCAAAACCTCAGTATGTGACACATGACTGTAGATGAGATAGATAATGTATGCAGTGTAGCTGTCTGAGTGCCTGATAACATAAGCATTCAATACATAGACGTTTTGGTATCAATAAACTAAACAGGTAAACTGAGGCCAAGTTGTGAAGGACACCTCTTGTTCCACAACAGGAAGGCTAAAGCTACAAGACCCACTAGGCTTCTGCTTGAAATGCCAGGAAGTATAGGGGCACACTTCCACTTTCTCTGCCCTCCCTTCAATTACTGTCAAATCAAGCCACTAGATCATGACATCAGGGAGCACTTTCCTGATGGGCTGGAATCATCCAGGGTCCTCTAGAATGGAGACTGCTCATCTTCCTGTTCTCTGTGCACGAGTCTTATGGAACTGGTCTAAGGGACGATCCCCAACTCCACCAGCCCTCTCCTCTCAATTCTGTGGAATTTGGGGTTTATACCTCACAGTGTTGTCCTCAACACATCTTACCCTTCGATGTCTGGGGGCTATTTCTGCAAGGCCACCCTTTACCTCCCAACAGCAATCTCTTCAGAACCACAAGGAACTTTCCACATTTGTGTGTGGCACCAGGAAAGATCAAAATGCCCACGGCCTTATCAGATCTCTGGGACCCCAGGGGATACACCCCTACTTGCCTAGAACCCTCCCACTCATCCCAGACTCTCAGAGCCAGCATGCAATGTCCACTTCTCAAATTGCAGCTGTGTGCGGCTCTTGACTTCCTACTCCTCCAGTGCTGACTCATCTTCCCACTGCCAACGTCCCTCCCTCCCAGTGCTGCCCTTCTCTAAGCCCTCCCACTGCAACATTCAAAAACATCTGAGCCTTCCCAACTCTCTCCTTTCACTCTTAGCTTAGTAGGAGAACTATTGGCCTCTAGGCATTTTCTTTCACATTTTACCATTAGGCAGGGGGTGAGGCAAGTAGAGAGAAGAAAGTCACCGCTTTGCCAGACTCCCCATTGCTGCTTTGAAACATGTTTCTTCCCCTGTCCTTCCCTCCTTCCTGACTCCACCCAGACGCCTTACATTGAGATGCAGCCTGCAGAGCAGCTGGCTGTGTACCTCATAGCGGGTCATACCCTCTCTGGTCCTTCACGTTGTCAGAATCTACCAACCTACAGCAGCCTAGAAAGTTTAGGTACCACACAGTGTTTTTCTCTGTCACCTCACATCCTCAAATTCAACTGGGAAGCTTCACTGTTTAGGAGAACAGTCTATCAAACCTCCAGTTTCTTGGCTTGCTAAGCCAAACTGACTTTCATTCCAACTCCCATATCCACACCCTGACTATCCCCATCTCCCAGAAAAGTTTCACTGGGAATATTCACCATCCAAGCCCTCAGGTCTCTCGTTTCCTCTGCACCTGCTCCTCAACGTGCCTCAGTCTCTGAATCTCTCTTTTCACTTCCATCACATCCAACTACTTGTCAGCATTTCTCAACACCCTTACCTCTTACCTTTCCAACAACCTTCTCTGGAAACGTCGAACTGTCTGTTTTATTTTTGACCCTAAAAGGAGTTGCTGAACAAGAAAAAGTGCATATTGATATAAATGCATGCCTCTAACAATCTATGATTTTCAGCGACCCATTAAGCTGCCCCCATCAGTTCTTTTTCCACACCCCCACTCCATCTCATAAAGATTAATCTAAACCTTCACTCATCCCTGCATCCTTTAGCCATGACCTCCTGTACCTCTTCACAAAATGAAAACCCTACCACAACCTAAACCCTTGACCACCTTTTCTTTGGTGGTAGCAGTGGCTCTAAACTTTAGTTGTCATGAGAATCAGCCGGACACCACTCCATCCTAATATCTGAATTCACTTGGTCTGGGACAGATCCCAGCAACACATATGGAAATAGATTCTAATGGATCATATAATCTGTGAATCCAATTTTGAAGAAAATTAGCCTATAGCAAGGGTCTGCAAACTCTGGTCCTCTAGTCAAATCCAGCCCGCTGCCCATGTTTGAGTGGCCTGCGTATTGTAAATGTGTTTTACATTTTTAAAGAGTTAAAAAAAAAAAACAAAAGAAAAAATTTTCACAACATATGAACATTATAGTAAATTCAAATTGCAGTGTCCATAAATAAAGTTCCATTGAGAACACAGCCATGCCCATTTATTTACATCTTACCTATGCCTGCTTTCATGCTATAACGGCAGAGTTGAGTAGCTGTGACAAAAACTGTATGGCCTTCAAAGCTGAAATTATTTACTGTCTGGCCCTAATAGCAAATGTTTGACAACCCCTGATCTGCAGAATAAAGTGTAAATACCTCACCAGAGCATTTCAGCTTCCTGGTGATGTGATTCCTGCTTACTTCTCCAACCTAGAGTCCCACAGTCCATACAACTGCAGCCCACCCACCATCCAATTTGGTGAACTCTCAGTTTCTTGAATTAAAACACACAATTTCACACTCCACACCTCCGCACGTGCTGTTCTTTCCAACCACTTTGACAAATTCTTCTTCATCTTTCAAGACCCAAGTGCTCTCCATCACCTGAGATGCCCTATGATAACCATGCTTCATCCCCTTTCACTATGCTTCATTAATCTGTATCCCACTTATCTGTCTACAGCAGTGGTTCTCAAATTTTCAGGCACATCAGCACCAACCAGAGGGCTTATTAAATCACCTGCGGCTGGGCCAGCCCCCAGAGTAGCTGAGAATGTACTCTTTCTAACAGGTTTCCAGGCTGATGCTGCTGGTCCAGGGACTACAATTAGCAACACTGGTTGATGTATGTGTCCCCCAGCCAACAATGAGTTTTTTGATGATGGGCCCTATTTTGTTCATGTTTGAATTATCACAATTTAGAACAGCCCCCAGGAATTCCTGGAACACTAGAAAGTCAATACTTGTTGTTTGTGGTTTAACCAAATTATCTTCCTCCCTGGAGGTGAATCATTTTTATTATCATACAATAAAGAGGAAATTAAGTGAGGAGGCCTGACATTGCAGGAACTGAAAAAAAGTGGCTCTCTGCTAGACTGATGTCCTGTAGTCTGCCATATGCATCCTAAACTGGGGTAAACTAGAAAGCCCCAGGGGAAAGAGCAGATGGTTGAAGACTGAAACCCAAGGATACAGCCAGGGGGCAGCATCATTCAGGGAGGACTGGGGAGTTAGGTAAAAGACCCTTCCTCCCACAAAGGCCAGTCTACTGTCCTCTTTAAAAACAAGGCTCTAAATAATGAAGTTTGATAATGTACATCAGTAACACTGATGGCATACATTGTTCCTACATTTATTGAGTACCAACTATTCCCTTGGAATACAAGGAGGGATAAAACCTGGACCTCAAAGAGACTTTAAACTAGTTTGAAATTCAGCATATAAACCCAGCAAGATAACTAACAATATAAGGTAACATTTACTAAATGTCACATGTGAGCCAAGTCAAAGATCAACATAAATTCTATAGGAGTCCGATGTGTCCTATGGCTTCCCTCCACCAGGGCTCCATCTACAAACCTCTATCGGCACTTCTCAGGTCTGTCATGATACTGCACTTGTACACTTATATGGGTTCCTTGTCTCCTCTGCTGAATATAAGCTCTTCCAGAATGAGGAAGACCTTGACCTTGTTTCATCCTTATATTTCTACCATCTGGCCAGGTACTTGGCACTAATAGCTTTAAATAAACATTTAATTGACTTAATCATGACTGTGGAATGTGAGCTGAGCTTTTAAGGAAGGGCGAGACTTAGACAAGAAAAAAAGTAAAGGTTGGGCTTTCCAAGAATGGACAAGGGAACAAACCAGGTGACTAAAAGCTCCAGGCAGGTAAAGAAACTTTGTGGTCACAGGCCCTGGTAAAATAATCAACCTTCTAAACTGTATCACAAGTTTGCAGTAATAGTCTTTCATTAATTTCTGCTGCTTTAATCTCAAAATCATTCCCTGAATTCTTATGTCCTTTTCTATTTTTCCCTTGCTCTATATTCTGCTGATTAAATTAGAGAGGAAGGAAGGGAAGTTGGTGGGGGGGGCGAGCAAGGGGGAGGGAGAGAAAGAGAAAAGAATATATAGCCCAAAGAATCCAAATTTAACACTGAATTGATATTTTATGCAAACACAAAATCTGTGGATGCCAGTCAGTAAAAACAGCCTTAGCACCCAGAACTCCCCACCACCAAAGTGGAAATGCCTTAAAGCCAGGAAACAGTTTCCTTCTCACCTTTCACAGCTCCTAGGACAAAACCGTGCACCACACAAATTAATAAGGTCAATATCGCATCCATCCTGGTAGCTCAGTTGCTCTTGCAAACTTAGAATGCTCTGGTTAAAGACAGATGGTGTCACACTCCACCACCAAAATAAAGTGGACAGGGCATGAGAAGATGATTTAAACAAGAAATAAAATAAAATATTTATCCTCCATTCCTCGATTCCCCCCTAAATGGGAAAGAGAAGTTCTTACCTAACTTATCCTGGGTAAGTGAAGCTTTGTATCTGAATAATCCTACTAATTGTCGGAACTCTGTATTTGCTAGACAGAATCTCACTATTTATTTTTTTTTTTTTTTGGCAATATACTTGGGAGCTATTTTACTTTATTATTATTTTTTTATAGTAACATCGGTTAACAAAATCCAATAAGTTTTAGCTGTACACTTTAACAGTAAGGTATATATATATTTACACTGTGTGTTCACCTCCTGTAGTTAGATTTCTGTCACTACATATTTGACTCCCTTTACCCCATCTACCTCCCCCTCCCCGCTTCCCTCTGGTAACCACAAGTCTTTAGTCCATGAGACTTACTAATTTAGAAATGCAGTTTCAACAAACTCATCTTTGAGGTACCTACGAAGGCTCCTAAGTCATCGCCCATTTCCTATGCTCTATCTGAATCTCTGTGCTCTATTTGTTTCTAATTAAATAAGATGATTTTATATTTAACACCTTTAGGAGGATGTCAGACTAATAAAAGTCCTTAGAAACTAAAACCATAGATTTTTTTCCTCAGTATTGTCACAGCTGTATATAGGCTTCCTCCAGGAGTTAACAGGACAGGTAAATGAATTATCAGGTGAAAAATAAAAAAGTTATTCACTCTCATAGTAGAATGCTCGACAGATAGTTCAGTTTTTGCAAATAATAAACTACTTAACACATGAACACCCATAAGCCAAAAATATTCTCAGAAGTGCACTCAATTCGAATATTACAAATGTATGTGTGAAATGTTAAGACATTCATTGGGAAAAAAATTCAGTATCTTTACGTGGCATATGAAGAACTATTTGGGTAACCTGAGGTATATGTTTTATAATTTTTAGCATATCACAGACCAATTAAAAAAAAAAACTCTTTAATGGGACAGGAGCAAATGTTTATCAAGGACTGAACTCTTACCCTTGGATTTTCCTCCAGGTCTGTCTAGACCTTTCCCTTCCCCATTCTGTGCCCTGGGACCCCTGCAGACTACATTATCCAGGTGCCCCAGGCCAGGCACCGTTGGGGAGCCAGACCACCGTAGTGTACCTGGCAAGAGATGGAAGGACTATGAGGTAGGAGAAGGGCGGAGGTTCTCTTCAGGCACAAGTTGGGTGCAACTCTCACTGAACAGTTGCAACAGGACTTCCAAACCTTTCCCCTTCAGTGCCCAGGTTTGGGTACTTGATCATCCTTTTTGTCAGTTCCCTTAATGCTGCCCACACTCCTCTCAAATAGTTCATCGAAGTTTCTTCATTGTAACCCACTGAGTTGAATTCTGTTTGCTGCCAGAACCCTGTCTGTCTGATACAAGGATCTCCCAAATGTGGGGCATTTTATGTCTATATAAAATGTCTCAACTCCCAAATGTAGGTCTTATTGCCATCTCCCGTTTTACATATGAGGATGCTGAGGCTCTGAGAGGGTAAAGTATCAGCCATGGTCACAAAGGAAGTTTCCCGGCAGAGCAGGAATTACATACACCCAGGTCAGCCTGACATCTAAGATCTTAAAAAGCCCTTGAAAGAAACATCAAGTTTGCAAACTCTCAATCCACAATTTAGCCTCAAACCACATTATTTACGTCTGGGATTTTCCCTGAGTCTAAAATAAGCTAGCTGGCGCACTGCCCTATATGTGCATCTTCCACCAAAAGTCATTCAGAGTCGACCCTGCTGGACAGTGGATGGGCTGTCCTAAGATCTAAGAGATCACAGATACTCCCTTCTTGCCCATTGCCCACATTCTTCCTTCAGTTCATCCCAGAAATCCCTACTTCTCCACCTTAAACACCCCTAAGGCTCTTTTGTTCTCTCTTATAAATTAAAAACAAGGTTCTTTTAGCAGAAATCCAAGAGATTGGGGATGCTGTTAAAAAACAATAATATCATACAAGCACCTCCCAGCCGTAACTCACCAGTTTCCATTAACAGTCTATCTCTTTTCATACACAAGGCCTCCCTGGATTCCTCTCTCTAGCTGTGTAGAACAGTTTAAAAAAGAATATGCAATTAAAATAAATTCTGAGGGGGCGCGTTAAGAACAAAACAAACTCCCTTTATGAATTACATTCATTTCAGGGCTCAAGACTTAAGCTCTTATTTCTTGTCTTTCCCTAGGTTCCTGGATCTCTCCCACCCTCACTACACACAAAAGAGTAATTTACAAAAGCAGGAGTTAGCATCTGATACCTCTCCCAAGTCCTTAACTTTCTAGATTTAGCAACTAACTGATAAGAAGACAACAGTGAGTGAGATGAGAGGTACTGAATCAGATCCTCAGAGGGAGCCAGGTAAATGGTTGGCTCACTAAATAGTATCTGAGCAGGGAACCTGGCCAGCTTTCACTTCCCCATTGCTGAAAGAATGTGAGTGGAAAGGGCAGCAGGTATGCTCTTGTTTGAGAAGCAGAAATATATATATAAAAATATCACCAGTGAGAGGCGAGGAAGAAACCTGGGCAAAAACTGAGCCATGAAACAGGCAGGAGTGCAGTGGGCCCTCCTCCAGCAGGCCACAACCTGATTCCATTTAAATCAACCCACATTTACTGACTCAATACTAAATACATGGCAGATCAAGCCTGCAGCACCTAAAGGGGACATGGAAAGGAGTAAGACAGCCTCAACTTTCAGGAAGATTTCTTACCAGGAATTACTGTTCTTTATTTCCATTTTCAATTTTAATGGTAGCAGACTGCACCGGACAGTCCAAATAACCTCGACAGCAATCCTCCTGTCCCACTACACTGCCCTTCTCCGGAGCCTGGAACCTCAAGGATAAAGGAATAAACTAAGGTCCTCGGACAACCATAGTGTCCAGTGTCCCTCCTCCCTTGCCGATGGACACCACACATGGTATAAAATAAGTGTCACCCTAATTTGACAAGTCTCACTGTTAAAGTCTAAAACCAGATCTCTCATTCGAAAGCTATATACGTTATAATAGGCCTCTAGATTAGTGGGGATTATTTTTTAAATTGGATCACGTATATTAAAAATAATAATGACTTGACTCCATTGATGGAAGAAACAACTGATTCATCAATCAGAAGACTTTAGAACTTGGTAACAGGAAACAAGACACCCCAAAACTTTTTTAAAAGTTCATTCGAACTTGTCGTACAAGGTATCTTTTTTTTCTCCCCCCACCCCCACACTTAACAGGAGAAAAACATAAACTCAAAAAAAGAAAAAGAAAAGGAAAAGCCCACCTGTCTAGTTTGCAGCTGTTAACATCTGCTATGAGGGCGGGAGCAAAGAGGGATAACGTTTCCCCGGGAGGCTCCACGGGCCGAACCGACTTGGGGAGGGTCCTGCCTCCTCGCCGCACTCACCTGGTCGAGCGGGATGCCCAGGAGCTGGCTGAGCGGGTGCAGGCAGGTGGAGCCCGTGGTGCGGTACGAGAGGCTGGACGGCGGCTCGGTTGCCATCCCGCATCTTCGAGAGGCTGCTGCCCCCGCCCCGGCCCGCGCCACTCTATGGGCGTCCTCCCGCCCGAGTGCTCGTGGGTGGCCGCCCCGAGGGGCGCGCGGCCGCCTCACTGCGGGGGAGCGAGCCGCGAGGAGAAACCGGGACGCGAGCCGACGCCAACTCCGGGGGCGCAAACTTAGCGCTGGCGCTGCGGCCGAGGCGCCGTGGGAGGGCCGCGCCGAGCGCGCCGCTTCCCGCTCCCTCCTCCCCGCGCTCATTGGCCCGGCCGCCGGGACGCCCGGGAGAGGGAGGGAGGCAGGAAAGTGGGGACGCGGAGCCGGGTGGCGAGAAGACGGAAAGCGACGCCCGCGGGAGGGCTGGGGGAGCGCCGCCCCGGGGCGGGAGGCGCTTCTCCGCCTCCTCCGAGCTCGACGCCCCGTCTCTGCAGCACACGACGCGACCTCCAACCCGGGTCACCCAGGCGGGCGCCTTCCTCTAGAGCGCACCCCCTGCCCCACCCTGTTTATGCACAGACACCCCACCCTTACCCCCACGCCGGTCCCCGCCGAGGCTAAGATTCCCTGCGCTTTCCTTTAGAGCTTTCTCCCCCGCCCGCACTCCAGGCGGCAGAGGGTTAATCTGACTGTGGCTGGAGCCCAGGGCGACCCCCCTGGGCTGCTATACCCCAGCACCCGGACTCCCTCTTTTTTGAGTTTCATCACCAACAAACTGCCCTGAACTTTAAATGGCCAGCTCGGAGTTTCTCAACCCAAGAGCAAGAAAGTCCCTACCACCACCCCTTGTCCCCATGGAGATTTTATAGGTGAGGTCTGGAGATTGACCAGAATTGAAATTGCTCAAATTATTGACCAGAATAAGTTCCTCTTAGCTTGCGCAAGATGACAGCTGTAAGTGAGGTGTTTGAGGGCAGAAGGGGCCTGAAAACACCTTTTAAAAAATCAACACCCTTAGATATAAAATGCCACAAAAGTTCTACTGTTACTGTTACTGTGAACACATGGCTCTCTTTTCCTTCCCCTTTATCTGTTTCCATCCTCTGTCAATTGTAGATTCTTAATAATTATGTTAGCTATAACTTTATAAAAGTTGTTTCATTTACCAGTGACAATACTCCATGTGGTAATTATAATCCCTATTACAGTTGAGAAAACTGGGGTTTAGAGAGCTTAAGTAACTTGGGTTTATTTAGGGAGTTTAAGTAAAACATATCTGATTCCAGAGCCTGGGTTCTAAGTCATTATGCCATATTGCCTCCTCTAAAACAAAGCAATTCTCTCTTCAGCAAGAGGCCCACCCACATGCCTGACACAGGCCTATCATTCCTGTGGACAGGCATTATATTTACTGTTCAAGATGAGGTGGCAAGAGTGATGCTACAGGCATTATGTCTCGCCTATTTTCTATCTGAAGTACAATGAGGTTTGATATCAAGTTTTTAATCTCCCTTATGGAACCATGTTCAGAATGTGAAGTCATCCAGAAGATCCAGTGCTCATCCCAATGACTGGTCTAAAATTAAAGGCCAGACTGAAGGTCTTGAGAAGGCTTCAGGCATGTTTCAGGAAGGCAACATGATACTTTGGACTGACATAAACACAACACCAGTCATATGCCAGTCTAAACCCAGCCAAAGATATTCAAACAAAACTGAATTAAAACAGCCCTCAAAGTTCTCAAAGGTATAACCCCCTCAAGAAGATAAAATACTAATGATATAATTAGTCTAGAGTCAACGAAAGATAATCATCAACAAAACTAAATTAAAACTATCAACAATGATGTAAAATAAGATTACCATTTTAATAATACTATATATTTATTATTAACAATACTGTATACTCACAGAGTATATTCATTTACATCATCCTTTTGATCCTCCCAACAACTCTATGAGGTTGGAAGGTATTATCATTTTTCTTATACCATCATCATCTCCACTTTTATGTATAAGATTACTAATTTCTGATAATTTGCAGCTAGCTTATACAGCTAGTAAACAGAAAAAGTAGGATTCGAACTTGGCTATTGTTCTTTTTATTATACAGAAATCTTTTTATTATGCTAGGAGTCCACCTTCAGGAAAACAGCAGAAATTGTTGCCTGAATAGGACATTAAATTCCATGCTTAATATTTGATAGCTGATCTGCATAATGGTCTAAATTGACCTATAGTGGATATTCGTTCTTGTTTTTAAACTGTTTCTTTAAGCATTATCCACAAAACCTAGGAGAATTTAGATTTTGCAATCAGTGCTCAGTTTTTTAGCATTTTAGCTCAACCACTCTGTTTGTTAGGAACATATCATGCCACCTACCTGCCTAACATTGTTTAAGGTTGAGACCACAGTTAAACATAGTTTATATTTGTATGTGTTCGGCATATGAAGAAATTAATATAATTGAACACCTACAGATTTAACTATTACTGCTAATTAATAGCATATTTCCCTAAGAATATTCAAGATAAATCAGCTTAGCATGTTAACTTATGTACATTGTACATCAGGGAGACGCTGATATGGCTAAAGACAAAAGACAAAATATACTAACCTCTGAAAGAAACCAGTCATGAGAAATACAAAGCAGAAATTAGTCATTAATCATTGAATGTAGAAATAAAGCTTGCTAACAAAACTTCATTAACTAAAAATACTCAGAAAGATATTGGTAAATATGATTTTGTACAACTGCTGAGTGGCTGGAACTGGCGCCTAAAACCTACAATAGGAACAGAATATGAAAATCTAAAGAACCCAGTCTTTAGAGCCAAAGAAAACTGGATCCGAAAGCCAGTACTGCCTTTTACTGGTTTTGTGACTAAGCAAATTAATTAACTTCCTCCAGCCTCAGCTTTCTCCTCTATAAAGTAGGAATAAGAATTATGATCCCTTGTGGCTGGTATAAGGATCGAAGGAATCCCTACATATTTCAGTGGAGTTAGTGATCATAACTGAATGTTTAATAATGAGTCAAGCATTACTGTAAACAAGAAGCCATGCTGCAAAGCCTTGGCGTTTATCGACATGTCAAGAGTTTGTCCTTGCTCTAAACTACACCTAAAGAGGTAAACTTTCTCTGTTACTATATCTACTTTCTACTTTTCAATCTCCTCTTTGGCTCTCATATTTCAGTTGTTTGCCTGCTATTTTGGTTCTCCTAAGATCTGGGGAACTCTACAGATTTCCTTAGAATTGCTAGTCTTTGAAAGCTGAGTGCCTAAGGATTTCTTGAAGAAGTACTTCAATTTTAAGTAAACTCTGTGCTGACTATCTTGGATATTCACAGGTGCTTTTCTTACTTCCTGCTTCTTTGGCTATGTTCCAAATATTTTTGCCAAAGAAGTATCCTGTATAATAAAGTGTGATTAAAGATAATATTTGAGAATATAGAGATAAATAAAAACCTATCTACTTACACTGCCGCGATAAGTTTACTGGTTGACGGCAATAAAAAAAAAAAAAGAATTAATAAAGCAAGGTAGGGCCCAGCCTTATGCCCCTGGAGCCTTTGATGTCCTGAGACGCTTGTCCCTCACACTTTCTACCCTCTCCCCCAACCCCATTGTGGGTGTTGCTAATGAGGCCATCACCATCTTAGGCTTCAAAGAGCTCCAAAGCATCAACCTTTTCCTCCAGACCTTATACTCATCTTGAAGACCACTTGGACTCTTCCTCAACTCTTATATTTTTACCTTATTTTTCATTCTCTGTTCTGTAGCCTAGCCCAATGCCAGTGGCAGGTATAACAGCTTTTCAGAATGAATGGATGGATGGTTCTCTGGCAATCAGTGCAGCCAATGAGACTCATGACTGCCTCTTCTCCTCTCACTTAAGTCCTGGTGATCCAGCTTGTTGTTCAGAGCTATTGTGGCCTTTAGTCAGCACATTAGGCTGGCCAGACCCAAATGCTGAGTGCACAGTCAGTTATTTCTAGAACTAAAGTAGGTATTTGCCCCTATTCCTTAGTTCTTTTTCTGTACTCTAAATGGGCTCTTTCTGCAACTTTTATCCATTCGTAAACATTTTTTCAATCATTATTGGTCAATTCTCCCAAAGTACTCTGTAAAACAAGCGTAGATTTTTATAAAAATATACTACTGGGTACTCATGTCAATTGCCAGTCTCCAAGAGACATCAAGCTCAGTCAACCACAGGACCTAATACAGGAGTAGACTTGGCAGAGTGGAGAAACATCAGACTGGCCAGAAAGGATAGAGAAGAGTGAATGAGGGGAGAGAGGGAGGCGATGGGCCATCAAGATATGGGGGATCAGCATATAGGGACCTTGGAGGCCCTTATAACAACTTTGGCTGCTCCTTTGATTGCAATGGAGCAACACTGCAGAGATTTGAGCAGAGTGTCTATACTCTTTAAACAACTCTGCTTTTTCCTCCCCCTAGTCTCTGGTAACCACCATTCTGCTTCCTGTTTCCATGAATTTGACTACTATAGATACCCCCATATAAGTCAGCAGTCCCCAACCTTTTTGGCACCAGGGACCAGTTGCTCCTATGAGAATCTAACGCCTGATGATCTGAGGTGGAGCTAGGGTGGTGATGCTAACTCTGGGGAGTGGCTGCAAATACAGATGAAGCTTAGGTAACTTATGTGCCACTCACCTCTGCTGTGTGGCCTAGTTCCTAACAGATTGTGGACCGATGCCTGTCCATGACCTGGGGGCTGGGGACCACTGATATGAGTGGAACGTAAAGTATGTATTTTGATTACTCGCTTATTCATGTAGCATAATGTTCTCAAGTTTCATCCATATTGTCACATGAAACAGGGTTTCCTTCCTTTTTAATGCTGTATTTTATTTCACTGTATATGTACACCACATTTTATTTATCCATTTATCCATTGATGGACGCTTGAATTGCTTCCACCACTTTACTATTGTGAGTAGTGCTGCTGTGAAAATGAGTGTGCAAATATCTCTTTGAGACCCAGTTTTTAATTCTTTTGGATATATATCCAGAAGTGGGATTGCTAGATCATATGGTAGTTCTATTTTTAATTTTTTGAGGAACCATCATACTGTTTTCCACAGCAGTTGTGACATTTTACAGTCCCAACAATAGTGCACAAGGCTTCCAATTTCTCCATATACTGGCCAACACTTGTTATTTACTGTTTTGTTTTGTTTTTGTTTTGTTTTTGTAATAGTAGCTGTCCTAATGATGAGGCGATATCTCATTGTGGTTTTGATTTGCATTTCTCTGATGATTAGTGATTCTGATCATCTTTTCATATGCTTGTTGGCCATTTGTATATCTTTTGTTCAAGTCTTTTGCCTTAAATCAGGGTTTTTTTATTATTATTGAGTTGTAGAAATTCTCTTATATTCTGGATATTAACCCCTTATCAGATAAATATTGTACAAATATTTTCTTCCATTCTACAGGTTACCTTTTCATTTTGTTGATTGTGTCCTTTAATGGACAAAAGTTTTTAAGTTTGATGTAGTCCCACTTTTCTCTTTTCACTTTTGTCGCTTGTGCTTTTGGTCTCATATCCAAGAAATCATTGCCAAGTTCAACATGAAATAGTTCCCCTATGTTTTTTCCTGAGAGTTTTCTAGTTTTAGAGTTTAGGTTTAGGATTTTAATCTTTATTGAGTTAATTTTGGGGTATAGTGTTAGATAAGGGTCCAATGGCATTCATTTGTATGTAGCTATCCAGTTTTCCCAACACCATTTGTTGAACAGGCTAACCTTTCCCCATGGTCTTGACACCCATGTCGAAGATCATTTCACCATGTATGCGAAGGTTCATCTGAATTCCTTCTTTCTTTAATGTAAAACTATTAAACTATTTATTTGCTTACCAAGCTCTTTAAAATTCAGCCCATTAAAGGGCTTATCATTTTCCTACATAAAGACAGTTTTCTCCCTAAATGTAATTCTCCTGTCAACTGAAAATTTTACATTTTCCCCCAGACTGTTATCCCAGTCTTCTGGGCTGCAGTTTCCATGTGTGTGAGAGAGAAAACTGCCCTGCAGATATTGTATATTTCTAAAGCTATATTTATTGAGATACATCACATATGTTTAAGTGTATAATATACATAATTTAAATAAAACTACTCAAATAAAGTAAATATGCACATGCCCACAACCCATTTTAAGAAATAGAACATCAGGAATACCAGTGCTTTTCAAACCAAGGTTTTTCACTCTCTCGCCCCTCCTGTTCCCAATTAGGTACA
The DNA here is from genome assembly GCA_004027375.1 of Macroglossus sobrinus. Taxonomy (NCBI): domain Eukaryota; kingdom Metazoa; phylum Chordata; class Mammalia; order Chiroptera; family Pteropodidae; genus Macroglossus; species Macroglossus sobrinus. The sequence goes on from PVKZ01000698.1 coordinate 177,928, forward strand.
TAAGGATTTTCTGGGGGTATATAAGTATCTACCAGTTTAAGGAAATCAATCTCTAGATACCCAAATTTCTTACATGCTCTTACATACCCAATTTGCCTGAGAACTCTTGAGTTCTCAATAGTCCTGTCACTTAACTAAAACACCCATTGCAAATTTCACTGTAGCCAGGATCCTAGGATGTGAACCCTCTCATCTCCAGATAGGCCAGTTCTCCTGAAGGATTAAGCAAGGAACTGTAAACACACAAGTCTTCATTTGTTTTCTATTTTATGCATATTTCTGTTAAGAGTAAAGCGTAATTTTTTTTTATTTCTAAATATTTATTTATTATTTATTTTTTTATGGCCTACAGCACCTGGTATTCCTACGTGGTCTCCCATCCAAGTACTAACCAAGCCCGACCCTGCTTAGCTTCTGAGTTCAGACGCGATCAGGCACATTCAGGGTGGCATGGCCATAGCATAAATTTTAGAATTGAGTATTTTGGCTCCTGTTAAGATGTTCTGAAATCAGATCTATTGAGATGATAAGGATGGGGTAACAATGACAATTTTCCCCTTTCCCTTCCCCAACTCATTTTTAAAGAATAAGAACAAGTCTTGAGAGAGCAAACCAAGGAGTACATGGGCAAGAAATAGTCAACACTTGGGCTTTTTCCATATTTTTAAAAACAAGCATTTCTTTTCAGTTATTCTCAATACTCTTTTCTAGGGTGTATCATTTGCTTGAAATCAAAACATCTTGATCAGCTGAAGAAGCAGAAAGACTGATTCTTTTCAGTATAACTGGATTTTAGGATAATTTTGGGTAAAACCCAAAGATAAAACTTTCATGTAACTTCTTTCCATTTTGGCATGTGGTATTTAATATAGTATTTAAAACCTATTTTATCACTTTATGAAATTTTTGTAATTACAGTGATTCCTCATTTTATTTCATCCTATAAAATGCTTACCATTTTATATATCCTATTAATAAAAAATTTTTTAATGAAATGCTAGTCTCGCCAATCATACCAGTGTAAAATTTTCTTTTTATTAAAAGCACAGAAGACCATGATTTTTCTAATAAAGAATGTATTTCCAACAAATTTTATTTTTTATGTTTAATAATTATTTATCAACACTTATAGTATATTTAAGAAGTTTTGATCAAGTATATACTGATGATAATTAAAAAGATAAATCAATCTAGATGATTTTTTTTAAATCTTAAAGACATATGATACCAGGAAATGAGATGTTATGAATTACATTTATATGCACATTTTATTTTGGATAAGTATGATAGGGTAATTAATAGAACTCTTTCAAGCACAAAAATGTATCAGGACAAAAATTTGTTAAAGAAATCATAAAGAAGTATGATCCAAATAGAAAAAGGAAAGATTTATATATTAGTAATGTTAAAGAGCTTATTTGTATATGTTTTAAATGGTTCTTTGGTGATAGTATCAAACTTTTATAATTTTAAGTTCTACTAAATACTTTTAAAAGTGAGAGATGACAGTATTATTTTAGATGTCGTATTTATAACATGCTAGAAATTACATTCTTTGTAACTATTTCAACTGAAAATAAAAAATTCTAGATATTAACATTAAAATGTAGAAGCAAAAACATAGTTTTTCACAATTCTTTAAAGGAATAAGTAAACAAAGCATTTATTATGTATTTGCTTCTTTTTGTAGTTTTGCCACCTATGTATACATCTTTAAGCATATATTGTTAGATTTCGACCTCAATGTAAGAATTCCCTCATTTCTTTTGGGTTTTTTTACTCGATGTTTTCAAGATTCATCCAAATAGAGATGTATTAAAACAGTTTAATTATTTTCAGTGCTGTATAATAGTCCTTAACACTAAATGTACCACAATTTAGTTAGTAATTATAAGGTCCATTTGACATTTGAAAAGAATTGATTCTAGATTTTTGCTTTTGAAAACACTAACATAACAGTGCTATTATGAATATTCGTGAGCCCTAGTAAACATGTATAAGAACATCTCTGCAGCATAGACATAGAAACATGGAGTGAATATTGCTGGCTCATAAGCTATATGCAATTCAAACTTCCAAGGTAAGGCCAAGTAATTTCACAAAGTAGTTGTACCAAATAGCCCTCCCTCCTGCAGCGTATGAAATTCCCAACACTCCACATCTTCACTAATACTTGGTATTGGCAGTCTTTTTAATTTTTGTCAAACTAGAGATGCTGAGGTACTTTTTTATTCCCATTAGCAATAAAATCAAGCATATTTTCATTGGTCTGAGCATCATTCATGTGTCTTCTCTGAAATATCTATTTAAGCTTTTTGTCTATCTTTCTATAATGTTTTGTGTTTTACCTATTTTTTAGAAGTATTTTATATGTTCTGGATACTAGTACTGAATATTTATCAATCATAATTGATATCAATCATAATCTTCTCCCAGCCTGTAGCTTATGTTTCACTCTATGGTATTTTTAAACAAATAATCCTACTTTAAATTTAGTTAAATTTATCCATCTTTTTCTTGTTATGCATCTTACTTAGGAAATTGATCTTACCTGGAATTCACAAACTTATTCTCTATTGTCTTCTAATTTTTTAATACATTTCTTTTGTTTTGTGGGGGGGGCAGTTTTAGGTTTACAAAAAAAATTCATTGGAAAGTTACCCCTCAACTTCCAGTTTCCTCTATGATTTTCATCTTGTATTAGTGTGGTACATTTGTTACAATTAATGGGCCAATACTGATACATTATTATTAAGTAAAGTTTATAGTATACATTGGAGTTCACTCTTTGTGTTATACATTCTATGTTTTTTTAATTTATTAAAATACAGCTAACATTATATTAGTTTCAAGTATACACCATAGTTATTCAATATTTATATACCTAAAGAAGTGATCACCATGATAAGTCTAGGAACCATCTGACACGATACATTATTACAATATTATTTACTTTGTTTCCTATGCTGTACATTATATGACTTATTTATAACTAGAAATTTGAAACTTTTATTCCCTTTCACCTTTCCCCATACCTCTTTTAAATGTTTCAATTACAGATGATATTCAATATTATTTTATGTTAGTTTCAGGTGTACACATGGTGGTTAGACATTTATATAATTTACAAAATGATCTCCCAGATTAGTCTAGTGCCCACCTGGCACCATACATACAATATTATTGACTATATTCCCTATGCTGTGCTTTACATTCCATCCCTATTTTGTAACTACCAATTTCTACTTTTTAATCCCCTCACTTTTTCACCCAACTTCCCAACCCCATTCCCATCTGGCAACCATCAGTTTGTTCTCTTTATCTATGTGTCTGTTTCTGTTTTGTTTGTTCATTTATTTTGTTCTTTATATAAGTGGTTCCACATGTAAGTGAGATCATCTGGTATTTGCCTTTCTCTCTTTGACTTATTTTAGTTAGCATAATACCCTCTAGGTCTATCCATGTTGTCCCACTATGAGTTTGACAAATGTATAATGATATGAATCCATCATCATTGTATCAAACAGGAAGTACCGAAATGTATTCGGTACTCCAATTATCCATCCCTCACTCCCTGCCCCTCCCCCTCCATCCTCTGCCTCTGTAGTTTTGCCCATCTGCAGAATGTCATATAATTAAATTCATAGAGTATGTAGTCTTTTCAGGTTGGCTCTTTTCATTTAGCAATATGCTTCTAAGTTTCCTCAATGTTTTTCCATGGCTTGACAACTCCTTTCATCACTAAATAATATTCCATTGTATGAATGTACTACAGTTGTTTCTATATTCACCAATGAAGGACATCTTGGTTGCCTTAAAAAGTTTTAAAGCTTAGTTTTATACTGAAGTACTTGTCTAATCTGTAATTAAGTCTTGAGTATGATATGAGAGAAAATTCAGATTTTATTACCCATATGGATTATCAGATGTTCCAGAACTTTTTATTATCTTGTTCCTCTTTTTCCCACTTATCCAGCTGTCATATATTAAGTTTTTATTTTTGCATTGACCTGTTTCTAAGCTCATGATTTTATTTCACTGGTTTATCTGTCTACCCTCAGCCAATATAATAATAATTACAATACATATGTGACATAGAAATTTCAGAACCAGTTTGTTGATTCCATAAAAAACTCCATTGAAATTTGGTTTTGGTATTGATTCCATTTTTAATTTGTAGAGAAATTCTCAATTTGTAGAGAGCTGATATCTTTATGCTCCATGAATGCAGTATTTCTCTCCACTTATTTATATATTTTTAATGCTTTTAATAAAGTTTTGTCATTTTATATATAAATGTGGTGATCATTTTTATTAGATTTATTCCAGGTATTTTATATTTTTTGTTCCATTTGTAAATATTCTTTTTTAAAATAAACACCTTTTTACATTACATGTTTTGTTTGTTGCAATTGAGTTTTGAAATTGATTTATCTTACATACAGCAAATTTTTAAATTTTTATTATTAATTTTATCTGTATATAGATTCTTCTGAGTTTTCTAAGAAAATCATATCATCTTTTTTAAAAGGTTATAATTTATTTTCTCCGTTCTAATCCTTACATTTTTATTTCCTTTTCTTATCCTATTGAGCTGGCTAGAACCTCTTGTACTTTCATACCGATTTGATAAGACATAGTCTTCTCCTTGAAGTGTTTTATTGGGGAAGTAAACATCAGTATGATCAGTATGATAGGACATAGAAATAGTTTATATGAAGTATATGAAAATTGAATAAGGCCACCCTTAATTTCTCCTTAAAAGATAAAGGTCAGGTGCTGCCATGTGTTTAATTTTAGCTTAAAAGTATAAATCAATATTTTGCTAACTGAAGTCAATTAAGTTCACAAAGTCTTAAGACAGGTAGAACATTGTTTTGGGAGTGAAAAGATAGATTTTTAAAACTAGCAATCATTTTATTCATATATTTATTTAGCGAACATTTATAATGCTCTTACCCAACATTGACCCAGACCACATAATGATGTACAGTCAGCTCTCAGTTATTAACTGGGAGAAGGGAGAGAGACTCTGCTTACACAGTGAAACATTTCTGTGTCAACTGGTTCTTCCAGGAAATAACCAACAAGTGGGGCTCATATGCAATCCATGTCAGTCACTGTAGTAAGAACATAGAGGTTAAAAATTTTGCTCATATCAAGTTAAAATCTGCCTTCTGAAACTTCTAACCACTATTCCTAGCTCTACCAAAGAAAATAAGATGATGAACTAAAATATATTTTTTTCCAAATAACAGTAGGTAAAATCTGTGGAACATTGCTCTCTCTCTCTCTCTTCTAAGCCTTCACTTTTCTCGGCTAAACTTCTATTCCTTCAATAAGTGTGATTTTAAGATTCTATATCATCCTAGTCACCCTCCTCTTAAGAACATACTGTTTGTCTCTGTCTCTCTCAAAAACCATTACACAAAATTGAAAATAATTTTCCAAGCAAGAAATGTCAGTGCAGTATAGATGGAGACTATCATCAGCTGTTTCCAGAAGTTAAAAATATCCTTCCTGAAACTTTACATTAATTAAATCTATATTATTTCATTAGGTTCCTTGGCATAGAATTAAAACCAATTTTTATGTATTTCAGGAAATCAGATTTTGACTTAATATGAATAAGAATTTCTATTAAGAGCCTTTTTCTATGCAAATAGCTATTAACCTGTTTCTCCTCAATTCCATACTTATTATCTCGCTTTGTGATCATGTTTTCATTGTTTTTTTTTTCAGTTGCAAATGACAGAAATCCAATCTGAACTATCCTTAGACAATTTTTTAAAAAGAAGACAGAGATTTATTGGCTTATATAACGAATTAATCAGATACCTGAAAAGTTCAAGAGTATTTGCACTTTTTGATCCAAGGACTCCATATTTTCAAAATTGGTCTTTTGCCATCTCTAAGCATTGCTTTCCTCTGTGATGGCTCCATTCTTGTGCAATGATCCCTTTAAGATGACATGACTGCCTGCAGTTCCAGGATAATGTCCTATCCTCTCAGTAACCAGAATGATTCTATCTTTCCAACAGAGATTACTGGCTCTGGATGTGTTATGTGCCCATCTCTGAACCAAGCAAGGATGCACCACTGTGACTGGCCAGGCCTGGAGTACGTGCCCATGCATGGAGCTGGGGATTGAATTCGCTCAGCCCTATCCTCTTGAACTTAAAATGGGAAAGGAGCAATTTTCCAAGAATAAAAATAGGGTTCTTATCAAAAAAAGGGGAAATAGATGTCAGGTTTTCAATGAAAACAAATATCCACTTGAGCTCTAAATTTCAGATGTATTTATTCCTGTTGAATTGAACTCATCATTTTTTCTAATTCTAGTGTTTACATCTTCACTTGCTAGCAGCATAGTTTTGGTTTAATCACTTTACCCCTTTGAGTTTACTCTAGAAAATGAAGGAAGTGGACTAATCAGCACAGCTATTTTCACTCTTAATTTCCTCATTTTATGATATATATGTTAAATGAGTGGCATAAAACAGGACTTTAAACATATATTATCAAATGAAAGCAATAATAAAATTAAAATTCCTGTGACTATAAGGTTTATCAAGTATGCTATCTCCCTGGGAACCCCTAAATTAAATTCTAAAAATAATCATTGAGTGCCTACTATCAATTAATCAGTAAGTACTCTTCTAAATGGAAAAGGGCTCTTGGGAAGTATTCAAGAAGGAATTCTGATTTCATAATTGCAAATGATTACCAAAAAGTAGAGGAAGGATCTAGAGAAATAGTTTCAACTGCAGGCTCTATTTAACTCAGACTTTTTAAAAGATATCCATGAAAGGTGAAAGGAAGAAAACAACCAAGCACAAGCAAAATATGATATTGACCTATAAGAAATAATAGGAAGTCCAAAATTCAGAATTATTTGAGGCTTGCCTCATGAGACATGGCTGGGTATAGAGAAGGAAAACAGAGGCCTCAAATTCACTGTGTGCTAGCTTTGGGAATTTGGCAGCTTACTAAGCCATCTGAATTTATTTCCCAATGTGTAAAATGGATATAATGATATTTCCTCAAGAGAATGGAATTATATCAAGTAAAGCTGTAGGCACCAAGTAGTCGCTCAATAGATTCCCCTACTTTCTCGGACAGGCCTGACCTTATGCACATTTTTATCAATGACTTGTCCAAAATCATGGAGACATTCGCTTAGTATCATAAATGATATGACGCTAAAAAGGTAGGACTTATAGGAGATGAAAGTCAGAGTTCAGAAAGGTTTCCCACTACCTTGCTATATGATCTTTGGCATTTATTAAACAATTTGAACCTCTCTAGCCTCGTCTCTAAAATTAAGATAATTATATTTACCTATTTTACAGACTACTGTGAAGAACAAAGTAGATCACTAGTGAAAACTTGTTAAGATGTAAATCAGTGGTCACTCAGGGTGCCAAGCTTAGAGGTGCATGTGGTGCGCTACACAAAGAGCTGCATTTAAGGGGGCACCACTCACTTTACAGACATCATAGATTTGTATATTCAGTGCAACAATTTTCTGACTGGTGGCAACAAAGTGCCTTGTGCTATGAAATTGGTACTTTATAACAATTTTCCAACAGAAGAATGTAGAGTGCCTTGAAAAGGGCCAGCTTTTTTTTCTAATTTGCACAAAAGCACTTTATAGGCTAGCAGTACTCCTATGGCTATTATTCCAATTAATTCCAAATGACAGAATGAAAACTAGTACATAAACGCTATGGAGAAAAATGTAACGATTATAACTTTGAAGACAAAATAAGTGGAGAGAGCTCCCTGTCCTTTGGGGTATTCAAGAAAAGACTGACTCACCATTAATAAGGGATATTATATTAGAAACCCCTAGATTAAGTAAAAGTTACAATTGATCATCACTATAGAAAAGAGGATTAATGTTTAAACAGCGACTACATGCTGGGTATTGTGCTAGATGTTTACATACAGTTATTTCATTGACTCCTCATAAGAGTTCTTCAGAGTTTGTGTCATTATCTCTGTTTTGAGGATGAGGCAGTCAGGTAACTTGCCAAAATGCGTACGCAGCTAATAAGTGGCAGTGAAGAGACTATCAAACTCTATTAGTTTCCTGTTGTCACTGTAACTAATTACCACAAACTTTCTGGCTTCAAACACAGAACTTTTTTTATCTTACATTTCTGGAGGTCAGAAGTCCAAAATGGGTTTCACTGGACTAATGTAAAGGTGTCAGGAGGGCAGCATTCCTTTCTGGAGACTTTAGAGGAAAATCTATTTTCTTACCTTTCTTATCTTCTAGAGGCTTCCCACATTCCTTGGCCCATAGGAAAGCCAACGGCAAGTCTCCATCATCAAAGCCAGAAATGACTGGTTAAGTCTTTCCCACATTATATCACTTTGATATTAATCCTTCTGCCTCCCTCATTCACCTTTAAGAATCCTTGTGATTATTGGGCCCACCTGGATAATATCCCTATTTTTGAGTCAGCTGATTAACAACCTTAAGTTTATCTGCAACCTTAATTTTTCTTTGCTAAGGCAAAACATTCACAGATTATATGGATTAGGATCTGGAGCTCTTTGGAGGGTCATTATTTTACCTACACAGACTCCAAAGCCCTTTCTCTTTTGGTTTTATCATACTCCCTTCTCACCACTTCTCTAAGATCCTTTCCAACTCTCATTGAAGCTTATAGAAAATGTAGGAAAAAGTAGAAGACATGGTGTCTACTCTTAAGAAACTTCTGGTAACAAGACTAACTCCTGTGAAGTGTAGCACTCAGTTTGGGTCTGTGAGTGACAAAGACTGTGATAGACACATCTAGTCCTCAGTTTACAAAATCAGTCCTAATTTTTAATCCTATCACTACTTTGCTCACAAAAACAAACTTTTAAATTTTTTAATGCTAATGGGGAGGGTACAGAACTAATTTGGGGATTGGGCAGCACAGAGAATGTGATGTCTCAAAGGGGAAGGAAAAACATATGCTGAGGAGGAAGTGGCAGGGTAAAGCTACAGAGGCAGTGAAGGCCCAGGGAAGATGACTGAAGGAGAAAAACTCTGCAGGGGGCAGGAGAAGAACATGAGATGTGCCAGGGTGTCAACATAAGAAATGTCCAAATGCTTAGAAGACTTTTATGAGTTTCTTAGAGCCGAAGTGTAGACATATGCTGAGGCAAGATCCCAAATGCTCTGGAGAACAACAGTTTTTCAGTTTCTTTTACACATTTGAAATTAAGGAAATGTAAGGAAGATCACATGCAGTTGGGAAAAAGCCAGGTGGCAGATTGGATTGCAGAATAGTTAACAAATTATGTGCTCTCTTGAGGGTTAATACACCCTTTGAGAGGTATTACTTTTGGTATTTCAAAAGTGTGTTAACCTAGGTACACAAGAATAATGAACAAGGCTGGCTTAAAAACCTGTCACTAAGGAAGTTATACGCCTAGGACGTGACTACCCACTATGACCTGCCCGGTTAGGAATTTATGATCGGATCACCCTGTGAGGTTACTTTCCATAGAAGTCCTTTTTCTTTCATCTATAATAGATTAATATCTCACCATCAAGTGAAGGTCGATGAACTAGGAAGAGGAAGAAAATGCGATGAAAAAGATCTTTGTTTCCTTGTACTGTGGCCACTGCAGAGAGCAGTCTTGAGAAATATAAATGTGGTTACTAAGAAACATTTAGCCTCCTAAAATGTTTTCAGACCTAAACTTTTGTGGTACCAGCTATTTGGTAAGACGTCGATGATAAGAAAAGGACTGTATTTTGTTTTTGAAACAGTATTGTTTTAATCTTTCTGTCTTTTCTATAGCTATAAGGAAAACACATATTAATTGCATTGGAGGAAGAACGTCAATAGCACTTAAAGGGAGCAGAGCTCTCCCCGAACATATTTTCACCCATTCACCAATGGCTGCTATAAATAAATTATAGGCAAATTGTAAGAAAAGTAACAACATTGATGATCACTGGATACAACTAAAAAGTTTTTCAGTTCTTTTAAAAAGAAAAGAAACAAAACAACAACAAATGTATTACTATATCTGCCATTATCTGTTTTATTCCAGATGAGCTTCCGAATGTGGCTCAGGATTCAAAATATTTTGTCAAGCTTGACTCACCTTTTAAAATCCTTTACACTTTCAACACTTCTTTCTATCAGCTTCTGCAGAAAGGAAGAAATGCTTTCACGTTATTAAACTGTATCACATCTATCTTGAGTGTTTGCATTTAAGACGTGCGGCCAAGGCTACACCTGTGTCATTTCTGTGCTCAGGCCCAGTGGGAATTCTGTGACTGGAAAACAATCCTTTCCATTCTTCGGAACTTCATTCACCAAAATTAGTTGAGCTATTTTTTCAAACCTAGGCTCCCATCTACTCAAATGAACATTTAATGGAAACTATGGGGCCATTAAGAAATTGCTATTTCTCTCTCTTCTTTTCACTTTTTAAAATTGCATTTCACAGTCCATTTTCTCAAAAGATCCCAATTTTCAAGCCAACACTTCAGTCATGTATGCTTCAAGGGCAGTTTTTGTTTAGGTGTGTCTAGCTTTACACCAGAGTTCACAACGTTCACTATACATCAGAATCACCAGGCCTATGGACTTTCATAAATTACTGATGCCAGGGCACTATTCCAGGCCAATTAAATCAAAATCTCCTGAAGCAACCCCCAGCAAGATATAGAAAAGCTTATTCTAACATTTGTATGAAAAGTCAAAGGACCTAGAATAATTAACACAATTTTGAAAAAGAAGAAAGTGTAAGGAATCTTTTCAGCTGATATTAAGGCTTATATAGCTACAGTAGTCAAGACTTTGTACTGATGGAGAGATCGATACATAGATCAATGGACCAGAAAAGAGAACCTAGAAATAGGTCCACATGCACATGTCCAACTGATTTTTGACAAAGCTGGAAGAGTAATTCAATTGAGAAAGGATAGTCTTTTCAAGCAACAGTGCTGTAGCAGTTGGACATGCATGGGCAAAAATGAATCTCAGATTAAACCTCATACCTTATTCAAAAATTAACTCAGAATGAATCATAGACAAATATAAAATAAAAAACTATAAATCTTTTCTAAAAAAGCATAAGAGAAAAATCTTCAGGACCTATGGCTACATGAAGAGTTCTTAGACTTAATGCCAAAAACGTTGTTACCCTACAAATGGGCCTGTGTCACCTAGCTAAACTCCTGTCCCTGGGTTTCTACTCTACCCAAACTCCATTTGTCTTTGAGACTAGGAAGGCCTACAGTTAACAGTTTCTTCTCAAGAAAGGACAAGTGAAACCCGACTAAGACTAAGATGACCACCGAAGGGACCTCCAGAAGACCTCTAAATTCATTATAATCTAATCTCTATACTAATTGGCACACATACAGGCGTGTTTACAGTTGATAACCACCATGATCAAGAGAAATTATAAAAGGACAGAAAAAAAGGCAGAACACATTCCAAGATTACGGCCTCCTTCCCAGAAAAATCATGAGTATTCCTTCCATTCATCTATCTAGCCCCAATACCATACAATATCAACATCTCCTTGACACTGAGTAGTGAAGAAGCAGCTTTGAGAGCTAAGTTCCTGCTTTTCCATTATCTGGCCATTGAATAATAAAGCTTGTGCTGTTAACCCTCACTTTCAGTCTCGTAATTGTCTTTGTGACACTGAACAGGAAAAGAATACCACTAGGGGTCTTCGAAAAAGGGACTTTTGCCCCATAACAACATGATCCATAAAAAGAATAATTGTGATGCAGGACAGGGCAAATTCCCTCCAGTTGATGGAGGGGTAAACCAAACCCTGCACTGAGAGAAGAGGGTCTTTTGGCAGACAATATAGAAAGAATTCAACACATACACCAAAGTTAGAGTTAAACGGAAAGTTTATTTAAAAAGGAATAACACTCCACAGACAGAGCGTGGTGTCCTCTCAGAGGCAGAGAGAGAGGGACAGTGAGAGACAGAACAAAGGTCATTCTTTAGTTCCCATTTCCCTTGATATAGATATACAGTGAGGAAAGGGCAGGGGAAGAATATGTAGCATGAAAAGGTAAGAATAATAAGGTGAAAAGCCTGCTGGCAGTTTCCAGCCTTTATTTAATCCATAGATTCCTCCATGGATTTAGCCCTGGGGAATGACTCTTGGTTCCTGTTTCCCCTTCACAGGTGTGGAGAAGGGGTTGTTAGTATTCCAGCAGAAATCTTCCTTTGTTCTGCAGGTGTCCTCCGGGCCCGGCTGCAGGGCTGATCTGTTTATTGCAGAGTGATTGTAGCTTGATTAACATTTTTAATTCTCTTGCCTCCTCCCTACGTTAATTGGATCTCAAAGAAATTTAAAACTTTTATTCTGTAAAAGATACTCATAAGAGAATAAATAAACAAAACTACAAAGTGAGAGAAAATATTTATAAATCACATATCTAACAAGATTTTCTAGAAAATATAGAGAGCTCTCAAACTCATGGCAAAAAGCAAACAATCCAATTTTAAAATGGGTAAAAGTCAGGAAGGGACATTTTGCCTGAGGATATAGAGGAGACAAACACATGAAAAGATGTTTGTTTAACATCATTAGTGATCATGGAACTGCAAATTAAAACCATGAAATATTACTACATACATATCAGAATACCTAATAAAAAAAAAAGTAACACACCACCCAACGCCCAATGCTGGCCACAGTGAGGAGAAACTTGATTACTCATACATTGCTGGTGGGTATGTAAAATGATACAGCCACTCTGGAAAATAGTTTGGCAGCTTCTTATAAAACTAAACACACACTTAGCATATGACCCAGCAATTCCACACTTGGTCATTTGGATGTGGGCCACCATTAGCAAAATTCTTAATCTTTTAGTAAACTTAGTTAAGCTTTTTCTTTCCTCCTTTCTTTGGAGAAAAACCTTCTCTCTCAGACTTAATTACCTTGAAACTGGTGACTCGGGTCCTTTGGCTACTGATAAGGATCATTGAAACTCACCATTCTCCTTGGCCCATTGTAAGGCAGGAATAGCTTTAGGCTAAACAGGGCCCTAAAGTTCAAGAGGGGAGGGGACATTTAATCCAAGTTTTATTCTTTCTTTTACCAATTATTATCAACCAAGTCTGTTTTCCTTTCTCTGCTTGATGGGCAAATTTACGATAGAAACGTAACTAGATCTGTGATTCAGGTAACAAGTTTGTATCCTTCTCCTTGTCTAGGGACTGAGGTGGCACTTCAGCAGGAAACCCAAGACCCTGTCCTCACTAAGACAGAGAAGGAAAGAGCTCCATGAAACCCAATAGGCAGGGACTACGACCCTCCTCAGCAAGAAACAGGTAAAAAGAGACCTCCCTTCCCGCAACAACCATACTAATAAAAAAGGGATTCATAGCTCTTAGAAAAAGGTTAGGCATGAAAGTTAGATAAAGGGTTTTAGGTCCACCTGCACAGACACCCGAGATCATCCTATTCTAGAAAGGGTATGCCCTAGCTTACCCACAATTAAGCAAGCCAGAAGGCATTTTTGTGCTAAAAGTTAACTCATAGGAGGAAACAAGCAAGCAGATAACAGGATACTAGTTTCAGTCAGTCACTCATACCTGCGCACTAAAAGGCCAATGACCTTCAACTCACCTGAGCCTCATTATACCATTATAGAATGATACATTTGCCCAGAAGTTCATTAATATCATTATAACAGACTGAATTCTGGGAACAACCATGCTCAGAAAGAAAATGATGAGTCACTGGGTCCTGTCAATCTTAGCTGTCAATCAAGAAAGTTCACTACTCTAAGAAAAGTAACCACCCACAGCAAATAGGAATAAAAACCCCAGACTTTGTTACTGTGCCCTCGAACTTTTTGAGACGTTTGAGCCACTTGCGGCTTCCATGTTTGGCAGTGAACTGTTGCTTTACTTTCCTTTCTAATAAAGCTATTCTTTTCTGCTGTATTTCAATGTCTTGCTTAATACTTTGTTCAAGACATCAAGAACATGGACAATGCATCGAGAGGGGAACTCCACTCACTGTCCGGTACCAATTTATCCCAGAGAATAGAAAACTGATGTTCACATAAAAAAACTTGTACATGAACATTTATAGCAGCTTTATTTATAACAGCCCCAAATTTAAAACTGCCCAAGTATCCTTCGATGAGTGAACAATTAAACAAACTATGGTACATCCATTCATGGAATATTACACAGGTTGATAAATGCAACAAATTAGATGAATTTCAAGAGAATTATTGCTTAGTGGAAAAAGCCAGTCTCAGAATATTACACACTGTATCATTCCATTTATATAATGTCGGGGAGAAACAAACTTTCCTCTATCCTCTAGGTTCTTCTGGCTGGTCTAATAATCAAACAGACATGAGACAGATTTGCAAGAGAAAATAACTGAATTTAATACATACATATGTATGGGAACCTTGCATACCGGAGAGAGTCAGAGACCTCCACGAGCACCAGAGGTTCAAAGATGAAAGGGAAACATGGGTATACAAGACATCCTGAGCTAGGGATGAGGGAAGGTGTCTTGGGGGCTTCAAACTTTATTGCAGGGTGATAAAGAAGAGCAGAGCGCTAGTAAACGTGTTTGCCCTGCCCTACAGGTGGGTTAAAATAAGTTATCTCTGACCATCTCTATGGGCAAGACCTCTAATTTAAATTCTTCTAGGTAGTTAAGGAAGGAGGTGAAGAAGTTTCTCTAGAGCCTATGGCTAAAGTTGCCTTTAGCTCAAAACAATCAGAGGCACATCTTGACTCCCACAGTAATATAACTAGTTTTTAGTTGTGTCCTGTTATAAAGAGCATATTCTTACTCAACTTATGCAAACAAATATATTGTCATGAAAATAAAAATACCCATTGAGAGTTTCCAAAATCTGGGGGAATCAATTAGAGAAAGAGAAAAAAAAATATTTTAATACTGATTACAAAGGTGTAATTTACCAAATTGCTCTAAGTCACAGATAGTCTAAGAAAAATAAAAAATATGTATTTATAGCTGGAAGACAAAAGAGTTTAAAAATCATCAATATTTCAAATAAAAAGTCATGTAATTATAATTCTTCTTATCAGTTCATTCAGTCCTGTGTAATTAAATTTGTTCTGCTTGAATCCAGTTTTCCCATTGGTTCTCTCAATCTTTACTGTTAATTGAGGGTGACAGGGTCAGTGATAATTCCAAGAAGTTCACAAACTGATCTGTCAAGATTCATATAATTTGCTCAGTGAAGTGGGTGCCCCAATCACCAGAAATTGTGGGGGATATATCCTAAGTGGAAAACGCATTTCCTAACCTTTTTCTTTGCCACTATGAGGGCATCAGCCTTATAGCAGGAAAAAGCTTCAACTCATCCAAAACACATACAAACAAGAACATATTAATAACCTATGGCAAATGACAGTTAAATGAAGTCCAGCTTAAATGTACTATGGTGGATGAAGAATGCAAAAACTGAAAAAGAATGCCAAGGAGCCAGAAAAAAACAAGCATCCTTCTTGGGTTTCCCATAGGCCCGACTATTCATTTACTTTACAGTCATTGTTCACCCATCTTAGCTTCTCTGATTCAGGAACAGACAGTTGTCATGTTACAAAAACATCAGAATGGCAAAAGGCTGCCACTGAGGGGTCATTTTTATTAAAATGGAATAGACTTGATCCACATGTGCCACAGTCTGATACTCTCACGTTTTAGTGTGTCCCTCAATTTTGAAGACAAACATCTTATGTCAGGACAGCTCAGATTTTCGGCAATTTCACATATATTTCTGGAACTTTTATAATGTATATGAATATAACATAAAAAAAAGCTCGATGTTATTTTTTATTTGACAATGTTTCTCTGGTAATTTCAACACACCAGAATGAGCCTAATTCATTTAATATTTCTCTTTCATAAGGAAAAAAACTTTTGAGGTATTCTAAGGGCCCCTTTGAAACAGCCCAAAGTTTTTCCCAGGTCAAGACTCTATTTATATTAAGTTTTGAGAAGTTTGTCAAAATACATCAAAGGTTTGAACATTTGACGACATCCCAAGTTATTATGAAGCAATACTTAATTATTTATTTAACCAAAGTGGCAATAATAAATTTCAAACACAAACACAGAAGTTAACATAATTTTTCTTAAAACATAGTTCTTACTATTGACATGATTCAGTTTTTTTCAGTAATCGAGAACCAATTAAGACAGCAGAAAACAGAAAATTTTCTTGAGAAAACACAGAATCTTTGCTTTCTAGGCAGAAATTGTTTTTGTAATATCAGCAGCAGACCAATAGTCCTTTGAGCAAAGAAAGAAATCCAAACTTTAATTTTGCATCACCTTACCTCTGATATTTAAATTAACTTACTCGATTAAAATTTTCTTTCTCAACATTCCTTCTCCACAAACCTTCTACAACTTTCCTTTTTACATTTAAATATTCATTCTATTCTTTCTCTTTCCCATTCTGAAACAACCAGCCTTATTTTAGTACAAAATTAATTTCCTTCCCCTCAAAAATACATCTTTCTACCATATATATATTTAAAGCCAAAACTTCTCCAATTTTTCTTGTGTGCAGTTATTTTCCCTAATATTATTAATTTCTGTAGCTTTAATTACATGTTAGAATTCTTAACCTTTAAAAAACTTAATTAACAAAAACTAAAAAGTAAGTGATTGTGAACTGTTACACCAGTATACTTTAGATTGCTACATTTATGAACACATATCATAATTTCTAGAAATACGTATTATCTCATAGCACAATTTTTAAAAATGCGACACAGACATGTTTACTAATAGACCCAAATATCTTTCTCTGTAATCAGAAGCAAAAAGTAGATTAACCGAAGTTCAGTAGTTAATGTTTCATTATTTTATCTGATTTGGAAAAGGTCTAGACATTCCATGAATACCTATCATTTAATTTATCTAGCAAAACTTTAAAGTTTCAAGTTACCAAAGAGACTTAGAAACCCATTTTTAACAATATAATTAAAAGAGTTTACCAAAAAAAAAGCCTTTTATCCCACTTACATTTATTTAATATACTTGTTTCTAACAATTAGTTAGATTACATATAAAAATTTTATCATACCGTTACTTTTCTTGCCAAAAAATTTTGCAACAGGGATAACATGAACTTATTTAACTAACAAACCCAGGTAGAATAAAAGTATTATTTAATGCTGATTATTCTAAAGGTATGCCTATTTAACCAAACCAAACTCAAACCGGCTTTAAAATCAAATATTTTCCCAGATGACATGATTCTGAAAAGCATTTGGGTTAGTTATATTTTTGAGAATTCTCTCTCATGTAAGCACTTGTTTATTTAAACCAATTTCATAGAGTTCCTTTTTTATAAATCAGAAATACTGTCCAGAGGCAGAAAATACTGCACAACATACATGAGCATATAAACAGACATGAACAGAAACCTCCTAGCCTTCATTTTAACATTACTGCCATAGGATGGATAAGATAATGTAAAAACAGCTGGATTTAAACTATGATTCTGGCAGGATAAATTAAGATTACATGTAGATGGCAAAAGCTTTTTCTTACTAATATTTGTGGGGAAAGTACTTAAGATTTATATTGTCTTTGTCAAGAAAGCCTTGGAGCCATAGAAGCTGTTTGTGCTTTCAAAAATACCCTAGTCTCCCTCCACCCACCCCCACTTCTTTTTTAAGGAATTGGGGATGGTAAAGATAGATGGGCTTGAACTGCTTCTAGAGCTGCATTTCTGGTTTCACAAAGATTTGTAGGATAACAGTTGTGCTCAAAATTTAGGTTGAAACTTAAGTGACATCATAGGTTGATCTACCTGTCTAACAACATAGGCTATAAATTGCTTCTTTCTCTTAGGGAATATAGTTTCATTCTAGCTTAGGGAGGGGCTCAAAATAAAAAATTCTTATTAAGTTCTGACATTAATTTCCAATTTAGTCAATTCTGATCAAAAGTTATTAAATCCTTTCAAATCTCTTGTCGGATTCCAACTGGGACAACCAGTAGATATTTCTGGCATTATTAAACAATCCCATGGACTCAAGAAGGGGCAATAGTTACTGACTTCTAGATTCTTTCCCTCTGATAGCCAAAAGAAAGAACTGACAGCCTTCATGTCCATTTCCTAGTAATGTCTATTTAATGTCTATTTGTCTACACAATGTCTGTTTACACAATACAATGAAGAGATGCAATCAATTAAAGTTGACATAAACATTTCAATTTTCATAATCTTATCAAATCTTGCATTTCCAAATTCTTTTAGTCTATTTTTAGCTTGAGTCAGGACTTCACCAATGGTTTTTTTTTTAATTTATTTGTATTAGTTTCAAGTATATAGTACATTGGTTAAACATTTACATAGTTCGTAAAATGATCCCCTAATTACTCCCTCTCTTCCCTGACTCTCCACCTAGCCAACGTATTAATGCTACTTGCATTCCCTATGCCATGTTCCTCATCCCTGTGACCATCCATCAGCTACTAATTTGTAGCTGATTCTACTTCTTTAACCCTTCACCCCATTCTTTCGGCTCCCAAATCTCCCTCTCCTCTCACCATCACCAAATCGTCCACTATACTTGTGAGTCTGTTTTTGATTAGTTTGTTCTTTTTATTCCTTAGATTCTGCATATAAGTGAAATCATATAGTGTTTATCTTTCTCTGTCTGACTTAAATACCTTCTAGGTCCATCAAAGCAATAACGTTTTCCATCCCCTTCCTTTTAGTCTGTGTGTATCTTTTAATCTGAAGTGAGTCTCCTATAGGCAACACGTAGGGGTCTTGTTTTTTTTCCATTCAATCACTCTATCTATTAGTTGGAGCACTTAATTCTTTTTCCTTTGAGGTACTTTTTGATAGGAATGTAGTTACCATGCTTTATTCTTGTTTTTGATAACATGGTTTTTTTTTTCTTAAATAAGTCCCTTCAATATTTCTTGTAATATTGGCTCAGTGGTGATAAATTCCTTTAACTTATTTTTGTCTGGGAAGCTCTTTATCTGTCCTTCAACTCTAAATGATAGCTTTGCTGGATAAAGTATTCTTAGTTGTAGATCCTGAGTCTTCATATATTGAATATTTTTTGCCAAGCCCTTTTGTACTGCACAGTTGCTTTTGAGAAATCAGCTGTCAGTCTTATAGGTGTTCCCTTGTAGGTAACTAACTGCTTATCCCTTGCTGCTTTTAATATTATTCTTTGTATTTAACCTTTGGCATTTTAATTATGATGTGTCTTCACGTGGGCCTCTTTGGATTCCTGATTTTTGGAATTCTCTGACCTTCCTGAAGTTTTATGTTCATTTTCTTCACCAGGTTAGGGAAATTTTCCATCATTATTTCTTCAAACAGCTGTTCAATATCTTGATTTTCTTTAGTTATATTGATCAGGAGAATATTTGGACCTTTAATAGTGTCCCATAAGCTCCTTAAATTATTTATATAATCTTGGCATCTCATCTCCTGCCATTCTGAGTTAGTGTCCTTGGCTTTCCCATTCTCTAAATACGGCATTCAATCCTCTTTATTCCTTTGTTTATTCCATTTAATATACTTCTCATCTCAGATAATGTGTTCTTCTGGCTGGTTCCCTTTTGTAATTTCCATTTCCGTTTTTATGCTTTTTATGATGTTCTCACTGAATTTATCTATACATCCTAAAAGTTCATTGAGCATCTTTAATCAGTGTTTTGAACTCTGTATCTGTTAGATTACTTGACTCCATTATATCTGGATCTCTGTTCTGTTCTCTCTTAAGGTTTCTGCTTCTTTGTCTTTTCATTTTGGCTGCCTTTCTGTGTCTATATCTATATACTCAGCAAAGCTCCTAAGTCTCCCGGCCTTATCAGTGTGGATTTGTGAAGTAGGTGTCCAGTGGCACAGTCCTGAAAGGGGTTCAGCTGAAGGCCAAATCTAGTCCTAGCCTGTGCCCCTCTAGGGCCACCTGTTAAGATTCAGCTAGCAATCCACAGATGCTGTGCTTATAGTTACTTCAAAAGGCCACACCAGAAACCGAGACCAGCTGCCGCCAATGTGGTCTAGGTGCTGCTCAGCAAGAAGCACCTGACTCGCTGAGGAGCTACCAGGATATGGCTTGGGTGGGGCTGTGAGTCAGGGGAAGCGTAGTTTCAGGGAATCCCCTGGGCAGAGCAACCTCTGTTTTCCAGTTTGACGATGTTTCTGCTGTGGTGGCGCTGCATCTGCACACTGCGAAGACGGAAGGCTCAACACAGAAACAATGGATACCGCTGGCACTTCTGTCTGGGAGAAAGATTCACCTCTAGTCCTCACGTCAACAACTCAGTGTCCCCCTGTAAGACCCCGGTGGCCTGTGAGCAGCCAGTCTGGCACTGGTGCTCAGGGTGAGCAGGTCTGTCACCACAAAGGTCTGCTCAAGGATGCAGCCCCTTTAAGAGGCGTCTATAGCTGCCACTGCCGCAGACTCTGTCCCATTCAGCCTGGAGGCCGGACAGCCTCCCGGCCTTGCCCTGTTCTACCTTCTGCTGTTGCAGGGTGATTTCTTAGATTTCTCCCTGGTTGTATGGCTTATTCATCTAGATTCCAAGCGATTTTACTTTATTGTTTGCTCCTTGTTTCTGTCACAACTTTGATATGGTCACCAGAAGGATGAACAGAGCCTCTATCATCTATGCCATTTTTTTTTTCTGCCTCTTACCCCTTCTTGAGTAAATAGGCTTTGGGTTCCCAGTGATAGGTTAAGCCAAGGGACCCTAGCCCTGTTATCAATCTTTAACTTAATTTACCAGCTTGATTGCTGCCTCAAGTGACTGCTGGTCAGATTTCTCATTGTAATCAATTCTTTTCAGTCTTTTAAATTTCTCCACACTGCGGTGAATAGAGCAGACTGTTTGGGGTCCTTTAATTTTGTGGGGCCATCAGGGGTGTAATTTGACCCATTCAGCCTTTGGTAGTGCTGTACTAAAACCTTTGCTTTAACCTCATCAATGTTTATTTTATTTAGCTAATTTTTTTTTTTTTTCTGATTGGCACAGTCCTCATAATAGCCATTGTAGTTTTAGATTATATTTCCTTAAGGGCTTGCGGCAGTGTGGTAGGACTCTAGCCATAAATGGAGTTTAGCACACATATTTTGGACTTTCCAACAAAGCTGAGTTCTTAGGACATAAAAATTTTAGGTAGTCTTTTAGTAAGATTTTGCCATTCTTTTTCTTTTTCTTCTTAAGTGCAGGACAACTGCATTTCCAATGTCCTGATTTTTTTTTTTAATATCTGCAAATGTCTAAAGGCAGATAGGAATGGATCTGAGTGGACTTTTTGTTTTAATTTCTGTCCTTCCATCTTATTAAAAGAATCTTAACGACTAAGAAAGATGGAAGCCCTGTCTTTAAACAGCTGTTCCAAAACACAGGGAATCATGAGCTTTCCTCCCTTGAACAGAATAAGGTTCTGTAAGCTTGAATCCATAGCCTGTTCAGTTGCCCACCAGATACATGTGCATTATCTAGCACTTGTATCTGGCAGAGATAATAGACCATCTCTAGAAGGAACAGGATAGACAGAAAACTCCTTGAGAGCTTATCGTGTCTAGTTAGAGAGCAAGGTGTGCCTTTACAGGGGCGCCCTCTGGATGGTAGAAACCAGAGAGAAAATATTCTCACTAGTCAGAAGGCTGAGCTCTCAGGACATATAAGAAGATGGAAGGAGAGAAACCAGGCAGAGACAGAGAAAAACAAAACCCATGTGTTCTCATACCAAGTAACCAAAAACCACAATCCCAAGAAACTAGTTTTACAAATATTTATCCTGCCAATCAAAATTTAGAAGAAAAAGATTCTGACCACTTTCATTTCCACCAAGTCCTGCAGACAGGTACCTGGGGGTGTGCTGACAGGGTAAGGACGCTTACTTCTGCCAGCCTGTGTCAGACACCCCAGGATCTCCTGATCTGCAGCAGCCAGTGACTTTATCCTGCTCATTGCACCAACTGCGGGGACAGAACGGACTTTCCTCTACCCTCAAGGTTCTTCTGGCTGGTCTGATGAAATAGACATGAGATAGATTAGCAAGAGAAAATAACCAAATTTAATATGTACATATGTATGGGAACCCCGCATACATGAGAGAGTCAGAGACCCCACATGCACAAGAGGTTCAGAGACAGAAAGAGAAGTTGAGGTACATAAGACGTCCTGAGCTAGGAATGAGAGAAGGTACCTTGGGGACTTCAGAACTTCATTGCAGAGTGATAAAGAAGAGCAGACTTCTAGTAAACAAGATTGCCCTGTCCTACAGATAGGTGAAAAGAAGTTATCTCTGACAATCTCTATGGCAAGGACTCTAATTCAAATTCTTCTAGGTAGTTAAGGGGGTGCAGAAGTTTCTCTAGAGCCTGTGGCTAAAGTTGCCTTTAGCTCAAAACAATCAGCATACCGCAGAGGCACATCTTAGGTGACTCATTCTGGAACCCCACAGTAACATTCTTGAAATACCAAGTTGGAAAAGTAGAAAACAGATTAGTTATTGCCAGGGATTAGAGACTAGACGAGAGGACAGCAGGAAGGAGACTTTGGGTGTTGCCACAGTTCTGTATGTTGATTATTTATGATGGTGGTTACATGAATCTACATGTGGTAAAATTGCATAGAAACACACACACATACATGAGCATATGTAAAAATTGTGAATCTGAATTAGCTCTGTGGACTGCACCAAGGTCATTTTCCTGGAATTTATATTGTACTGTAGTTGTGTAATATTATCATTGGGGAAACTAGATGAAGGGTCCTAGAGCCACCATACATTTTTTTGTTGTTGCCATTTCCTGTGAATTTATAGTTATTTCAAAGTAAAACTTCAAGACAAGAAAAGAAGTACACTAATAAAATACTGATGCCTTGGTCCTATTCCAGATGAAAAATCTCCTGGGATGGAACAGGACATCAATATTTTTTAAACGCTCTCCAGATGATTCTAATGTGCATTCAGGGTGGAAACACTGTTTTAAGCAAGCATAGATATTCAAAAATATGTAAATTAAGAAAATGATAACTTGCTTTATAAAAATAATCATTGGTCTAGAATACAAAACTTATCACCACCAGTCTTTCAAATAGTGAGCCCCGTAAATCACTTAAGAAACCTCAGGTACCCATTACTTTTTAGGAACACATATATCTGCTGTTCACTCTGAAGTGTCGCTATGAAGGAAAACAAATGGTTTTAAGCAGACATATGTCTGTGAGTGCTGTCCTTAGTGGTCATCTTTGGAAATATTACCATTTGATAGAAGTGCTCAAAACAGTATTAGGACTTATTTGTTAGAAAGTCCTACACCCATCCCTACCATTTGAAGGGGCTGCAGCAAGAGTGCAAACTGAGACCCACATACCATATGTCTACATAATTTAAAGTTATAAATCAAACTAACAGTTAAATACATTCCAGCCTTCTCATTTGAAAAATATGCTTCATAAAAAAAAAAAAAGAAGAAAAACCATGGTTTTTGTTTAATGGGAATTCAGAAAAATATCAAGGGCAACTGAGTTGAATTATTATTGCATAAGTTTGGATATTTTGCTGATGGGTTGAAAAACTTCTATGAGTAAAAAAATTAAGATATACAATTTATAAATTATTTCAGAAAAATTTTTTTCTTTCTTACCTATCAGTAAAAATCACTGATTATGCTGTACTAAGATTTTCACATAATTTGTGTTCTCTTGATAATAATGCTTTAAAGAATTAAAAAATGAAATATATTCTTAATCCAAATATATAATTCAGATAAATTTTTATAAAAATGTAAAAGATGAGTTAAAAATCAAAATGTTGAAATTATTTACATATATACTTTCCAAAAGTCATTTTTCTTTTAAAAGAGATGGCTAATTACAAATTATAATGAATATTAAAATTTAAATCAAATTAAATTTGAAATTTTTATTTTTTGAGATTTTAATTACACATTACTAAATATTTATTTTAAAATAGCTACCCACAATTTTAGTCTTCTATGTTCATCTAGTATGTAAAGAATTACAATCATACTTCATACATGTTCCATTGAAACCTACATATATTTTTTAAAGTAATACCAATTGCTTAATGTTGCAAAACCCTTTTCATGTGCAATTCTTGTGAACTACCTCCTCAGTCACAAATTATAACATGAAGAAAAAATAGACACTTGACATTAACTGGAAATGATACTTCCTTAAGAAAGAGTCTATTGCATTCGGCTCTCTGAGAAAATGTATTTAACTAGTTTATTAATTTATCTTTAATCACATCTTCTGCTCAAAATCACCTGGCTCTCCAAAGTAGTGTGGGCAGAGGTACAACCTCAAAGCGTTCAGATACTGGCCTTCTGTGTCAGGGATATGAGGGTTTAGAGCAGAAACTGTTGAGATGTAGTTCCTTGAATAGGGCTAATTCTGAGGGCAGATATTTTAAGGATATGAGTTGTACTTGTACCAGTGCTGAACACTAATGATAGAGGTTCTACTTGTTCTTTATTTTTTAGTGTCTTTGTGATATCTGCAGGACCCTCTAAATCTGGGGCCCAGTATCGGGGCTCCTCTTACCTGGGATAAAGGGCAGTATGGTACACATTTCACAATATGTATCATTTTATTGTTTCTCAGTTGTGCATCTGACCCATTTGATTACCAACTATATTTATTATACAGGGTTCAAAATAACTTTTGTTCTAAAAATTATGCCCATTCATCAGCAATGGTCTTTTAACACTGAAAGATTTCCAATTTATGCCAAACTCAAAAGGAGAATCCACAACAATTTGAATAGTGGCAGCATCTCTGGAATATTGGTAGATTCTCAAGTGTTTCAAAATAAAAATGCTGATTTATTACATATCCTGTCATTAAAAATCCTTTTTAAAATCTGTCTTGAAAGCTTATGAGCGCCTGGGTATAACTCTGTGAAACCTAGTTGAAGTTCAGGAAGCTTCTGAGATAGAAATGTTTGAAAGTTATCACAGACTTGGGTTTGATGATAAAGAGAAGAAAGTGGAGCTCTGGGAAGTTTCACAGAAGCTAAGCCCATTACAAGTGAGGCAATTCAGAAGTAGGAGAGGAGACTTATATGGTGGCGACGGTTGTGACGAACTTGGAATGATCAAGTGCTCGTGTTGAGAGATGGCTAAGCAGATCAGATTGATGGACCTGAACTTGAAGCATCTGAGCATGCTAAAGAACAGGCCACTCAAGGAAACATAAGGAAAAGATAAAGTCTTATTATTAAGCCCAAGTTGGTAAAGAGTAGGACTGAGCTTGCTAAGAGATTGACAGCCACTCCGGTAAAGGTAGTTGATGATTTAGAAGCTGAAATTGAAAGGCTCCGGAGACAGTCATCTCTAAACAGAAAATGCTGGACCAAACTTTGCTAGACCTGACTGGGTGTGGAGCACCCTTATTCCAGCACTCAACTGTTCCCTCCAGACCTCACCTGAGTTTATCTGCCCCAAACCAACCTTTAAATTGAGGGCTGGCCTTTACCTAGAAGGCTGCTTTCTTCTCCTTCCTCTCCCTCCTCCCACACTGTCTATGTTACTCTCTCCAGAGATCCCAGCTAGGGCCTGGGCCAAACACCTTTGGGAACAATATTTAAGGAAATGTGAGCAGCAGGTAAGTGTCTCAAAAAACATAAGATGTACACATTTTGCAATTACTTTTACTGATGTTGTTTATAAAACATTTCAGTTTATCCTACAGATCTTAAACTGTATCAAAGCATCTTCTTAGTTTAAGAAGATAATTTTTCAGCCTAATGCATGTTCATCCCTCTCTCTTTCTCAGGGCCAAACATAAAAACTTGATTGTTCCATACCCAGGACTATTCAAACAAGAAAGATAATTTCCAAAAGTTTGCACAACTCCAAAAATAAAATTCCCAGTCTTTAGGCATCTTAAAGCATGTTTCTAAGTTGTTAGTGATCAAATGAATCAACATGATGAAACCAAATCTGTCTCTTCCTTTCTCTAACCACCCTGCAACAGAACCATTCACATATTGTGTGCTCCATATAGTGTGGTGTCTACTTCTTTCCATATCTTCTTTGAAAATATTTTACCAAGCAAAACTTATCTCTTTGATTTTTTCCTGGGTCTTGAATTTTAAGACTATAATCTGGGCACTAAGGATGCTCATTTCTACTAGGTTGATCATTGTTTCTAGGTATCTTTTATGGTCAAAACTAGGGCAATTTGTTTTGTTTTATTTTTTTTAAGGTAAAATATCTCAGGTTCATATTTGCTATTCAAATTCGGGACAATAAGATATTTACTCAACATTTTCCATGTTATATCTATATCTTCTCTCTTCCACATTGAGAATTTAGGTTCTTAAGGTCACAGGGAATACAATTAGAATATTCCACAGTCACCCATTTATTTATTCCGTATTACACACATGATAATATCAGAATAATAATTCTCTTTTTTTTGTAGTTCTACTATACCTTTACTCCTTGACCATATAGTTATTATATTCCATACTCTCTCCATTTGAGCCCTAATTTATTATTCTACAAGTAACTACTCATTTAATGTTTCTCATCTGTTTTAAAATCAATGCCTTCCTCGTCACTTTGGTTCTTTGAAGTTTGTTTTCTAGTAGACTCCTTAGGAAGGGCTCAGAAAAATATTCTCTGAATTCTTACAGGTTGAAAATAGATTGTCCTTCATACTTAAAATTCAGTTTTCCTGGATATAACGTCCTTGACTCTCATCTTTCCTTGAGTATTTAAAATATGACTCCATTTTCTTCTGGCATAAAGTGTTGTTGAAAAATTTGATGATAATCTAAATTTCTTCCCCTTGTGAAAGAAAAATGATCTTTTTGTCTAGATACCCAAAGGATGGGTTTTTCTCTCCTAAAGTCTAGTAATTTTACTAGAATATGTCTTGGTGTTGGCCTTTCTAGGTCAATATTATCAAGTATGTAATGTACTCTTTTTAATATAGAATTCTAAATCTTTTATTTCAGAAAGTTTTCTGGAACTAGAATTTATAGTATTTGCTCTGTTCCCTTGCTGTTGCTGTTTTTCCAGAACTCTTATTATCTGTATTTTGCATCTTCCTTGCCTCTATTAAATATTTGTCACTCTCTCAAATTTTTGTTATATATTCCTTCATTTATTTTTCCTCTTTATATCTTCACTTATTTCTTTTAAGGCATTTCCTCTTCTGCTCCTAGTTTAGTTTTCATTTGAGAAATTATTTATTCTTTTATCTGATTTTTTAGTTCTGTTACCCCATTCCAAGTTTTTCTGATTCTGACATATGATATGATGTTCTTTCATCTCTGGTATCATTTTCTTATTGTCTTTTACCTCATTTTGAAGTAGGAGAGTAGATTACAATTTTGATGTGCTCCATGGACATGTCTTTCTGCTATGCTTTTATTGTCTCTAGAGATATTATTTTTCTTTTTATTATCTTTGTTCTTGTTACAACTTTGTATAGGATTCGATTGCTATATCCAATAAATTTCTCCTGGTCATTTTATGTAAAACTAATTTCCTGAACTTTAAGAAGGATGTGGCATGATTCAAGATAGCTTTCCTAACTTCATAGAACTCCAATTTCCATTGCTTTTAAGCTACAGATTGTAATGAATGCAGGGTTCAAAAATAAACTGGCTTGCTTTCTGAGATTTCTTGGGATTTGTCTGGATTTTCTTTTTACTTCCTCTTTCCTGTCCCTGTCCACGAACAGCGTGAAGTACTGTCCTGGTGAACCAATTTTGAGAGTTCACACATCTCGAGCCCCTTCACACCTTGCTGCAGGCCCCTTGCTCTCATTTGCTATTGGGTAGTGTAAAAATCTCTTCTGGCTTCAGCTGCTGTCTGTTTTAACGTTTTCTCTGCTCTCAGGTCCATCAGATACCCTAGCACTTTCTACTGCTTTCTCTTACACAGATGTTAAAACACACGGACCTTGTATTTGGGTATTGGTGCTGATGTTTTGACTTCATCCACTTACATTTTGGAATTTTGTGATATGTTATCATTTAGTTTTATTGTAATTGCTGTCCATCAGTTTTGGGTTTTGCTATCTTTTTTGTTTTTTAATAAACTTTTTTCTCTTGCAATAATTTTATATTTACAGAAAAGTTACAAAGGCATATAGAAAATTCCAGTACACCAGCCACCTAGTTTCTCTCATTGTTAACATCTTACACCGTGATACATTTGTCAAAACTAAGAAACCGACTATGGTACATTACTATTAACTCCAGACTTTATTTGGATTTCATTATTTTTTCATTAATGTTGTTTTTCTGAGTCAGGATTCCAATGCACTTAGTTGTCATGTCATTTTAGTCTCCTCTGATCTGTGATAATTTTTTTGCATGACCTTGAAAGTCTTGAGAACTGGCCAGATATCTTGTAGAATGCCCTCCAATCTGAGTTTATCTGAGATTTTTCACATTATTATACTGGGCTTATAGGTTTTGGGGAGAAATACCACAGAGATAAATAGCCCTTCTTGTCACACCATATTTGGAGGTCATGAGAGCCACGTAACAACACTGTATGTTAACCTTCGTCACTCGGTTAAGGTGATTTTGTTTTCTCCAGTGTAGTTTCTATTTTTCCCTTTATGCACTCTATTCTTTACAAGTGAGTCACTAACTCCAGCCCACTCTAAAGGGAGGAATGGCAGGAATTAAGTTTCACCTCTTGAGGGAGTAGGTGTGGGGAGCATCTATGTATATTATTTGGAATTCTTTTGTAAGAAAGATTTGTCTCTTCTGTTCCATTTATTTATTCAATCATTTATTTGTATCATTATGGACTTATATATTTATTTTATAGTTTGGGTTGTAACCCAGTGCTTTCTTATTTGTTATATTTTTCAAATTGTTGCACCCCTAGCCATTGGGAGCTCTTTGAGACTGGTTCCTGTGTTTTCTCTTTGACTCAGATTCAAACACTGCCATTAGTGTCATCTTCCCCACTTGTATTTTTTTCCCTTTTTTTTTGTTAAACATTATTTCACACAATTATGGTCATAAACATATATATATATGTCATAAACATATATATATGTCATAAACATATATACAAAATATTTTTATTTGCTACTTAAGTTACTTTTGCCTCTGCTTTACACATAGCATTTTACTTGTGGGAACTATACTTGCAGGCTGCATATATGCCCAATTCTTTTCTGAGAATTATTTTTTCTGGTTATTTAAAAGGGAAAAATTAAAAGATAAATAAAAATTGATCCAAATTGTCCAAGATCTTTACACTAAAAACTACAAAATACATAAAAACAGAAAAAGATGACCTAAATAAATGAAAAAGATTATGCCTCAATCACGGATTGAAAGATGCAATATTGTTAACATAGCAATTCTTCCCAAATTTATCTATAGCTTTAATAATATTTCCACTTAAATTCCAGGCCTTTTTAATCTAAATTTACAAGCTAAAAAGAAAAATTATATGGAAACGTAGAGGATCTAAAATACCAAATGTAAATTTAAGAGACAATAAGATGGATATCCAGAGGAAGCAGTATCTCTGTTGGCCTCCGTGAGCTGAAGCCCATGCTGTTGGGCACATGGGGAGGTAGCCTCCATCTCTGCTATTATGGCCATGCCATTTATGTGCCCAGTTCTGTGATGGCCAATGACAGAGGCCTACTGCTGTCAACTGCCCTGAATGATTATGCTTACATGGTTGTCTAATGTGTCTCCCATGGTTGGTACTTTCTAATGGACATTAACATGTGATACAAACACTGTTCACATTGTAGTACTAGCTTCTACATCTTCACATTTTGTGCACATTTTCATGAGGTCACCCACAAGCCTCTAGCCTAGACCTCCTTGTCTCTAACCCTCCAGTCCTTTTCCTTCCAAGCTCTTGACTATCTGACCACTGTCTATGGCCCAGAAATCCATGAATAATCATGTAGAGCCACTTCTTCTACACAAAGTAGATGAAAAGCTTTGCTCATTTGAGAAGATTTTCATCTACTATCTGTCAAGGTCATCCTGAATATGGCTATAGTGTAGCTGTTATTCATGCTCAGACTGTACCCAGTCATCCATGAGCCAGTCACCCACAAACCAATCTTGGGCTTTTCCCTCTTCTTATAATTGGTTGTATGGGACCTATCATATAGCTGGGAAGAGCTCTAGTGCAATTGTGGCAGGTGATACGGAGATTGAGGCTACCTGCCCAGAGCTTACTTACTGCTCTCTGGTCCTATAACCGATTCCATCTAGGATGCACCATTTCAATCTTATGCTGGACTGTAGCCTGTTTAACTTTATAATTTTATGTTCCTACAAACCCATTCTAATTGACAATTTGAGTTGCAAAATTAACTGGTGCCTGCATGAAAGTGACCCATCTCTACCTGAATCCAACAATATGCCAGGAGCTGCTTTACAGAAGGCATATAATTTTTTTGTGACAATGGCATAGCCTTGCCTCAGAACCCTAGAGGCTTGCTTTGTGATTCTCCCACCCAGGGCTTGACATAAAATTCACACTGCAACTTTTCAATCACTAACAGCTCAACGCTATAGGATCTGCTATTTTCATGGCTCAATTGAGCCCTTTCCTGTACCAGGACCTGCTCAACTAGCAACCTTCCAGGCCTTCTCATGGAGATTTATAGCCATATGTCCAAGTGTAGAATATATTGCCTAGAACTCATAGAGGTCCGCAGGCACTGTGTTTCTTTCTTTGTGTTAGGGGATACAGATGCAGAATTAGTCTTTATTTCAGAGGGCACCTACTAACACACCCCTGTCCACTATACTCCTGAAAACCTTCCTAAGTGGCCTTGAAGAGGTTTCTGAATCTCTGTAGGATTTATTTTTCATCCTCTGGGGCCCAAGTGATTCACCAAGGTCTCCTATTTTCTCAGCACCTCTTATTTACCCTGTCTGATCAGCATGATATCACTAATAGAATAAATCAGTGTATATAACATTATTTGAAATATTTAAAAGTTTGGAAATAACTGAATGTCAATCAATATCCATAATTGAATAAATCATTGTACAATACCCCATGAATGAACTTGCAGCCATTAAAAGGAAACAAGTCTATAAATATACAAATGTCTCTATGATATACGATTACACGGAAAAAGCATATTTTAGAGTAATATATGTAATATGAGCCAATTTATGTAAAGAGAAAAATAAGTTTGTACAGGTATAGAAAAACTGTGAAAAGATACACGGTAAACTATTTTATCAGGGGGTCTCTCTATGGTGGAGAATAAAATATAGAAATAAGAATTGGAGAAGTAAGCTTTCAGTTTTAATTTCTCCAAGATTGTCAGGAAATTCTATGTTGCTCAATAATGCTTTGCACATAATAGGATGATTTTGAGGAAATGCAGAGATACCATGTTTTTGGCTCAGATGTCACATATCTGAAATTAAGGGTGAAATGACCATTCAGATCATATATACTTTCCACATAGCAATGTGGTCTCAAGGTTATCACTTTTGAAGACTATGTAGTAATGCATGGAGAGATTGTATCTATTTAAGCTTTTCCTTTCTATTAAAAAAATTTTTTCCTGAAAATTTCTCTGCTTTTTGTATTTCTGCTACAATTATATTTGAATATGTAGGTTTAAAAAACTCTTGGAGACTGTTTCTTAGATAAATTTCCACAGGTCAAAATATGTAATCCTCTCTGTGATTCATGGTACCTGTTGACCAGTTATTTTCCAGAATGAAAATCACCTCCAAGTGATACTGCCAAAAGCAATTGCCATATTCTCAGCTTCCTGGAGCTTTATTCAATTAGTTTGAATTGTATTTATTCTTCTGTGTATATCACATCAAAGGCTAGAAAATTTTGCTTGCATTATTTAGAAAGGAGCAAGCCCACTTTCTGTCAGTGCACTAGCTAAGACCTCAGTGACCAGAGCTTTGTCTATTATGTGAGAACAAGTAACTAAACTTGCCTATAGCAGTAGTATCAGTCTTCAAAAGGTGATCTGAATAGATAAAGCAAAATAAAATGTAAGCTTTAATGATAATATAGGTTTAGAGAACACTGGTTTAAATAAAACTTTAAAATTTTCCTTTTTATTAGATATTATAATGCTTTTAATATGCTAAATCACATGGCTAATCTCCAATAAAGAAAATATTCACCCTTCCACAACTTATTTGAATGCAAACCATTTTTTTTTCCTTTAATGAAAATCTCTCCTGATTTCTGATTAACATTCTGTGTAGCTCATTTTAGAAAATACTACTCAATAGTCATATGATGGAAACAACATTTGTTTCCTTTTCTTTTTTTACGTAACAGTTTTTTCATTTTACTCTGCTAGAGTAAATTGCAATTATCACTGATTATGAAATTTATGACATACTTCTTTTCAGTTTTTTAAAAATCATTGTTCCAATTGTAGAACTAGCTCCTATATCTCTATTCTGCATCAGTAGTATGCCTTCGTTTTAAATTGAAAAATTTTACATACTTAGAAATTTGCCCCTTAAGATTTTCAATGCTTAATATAAGATTTAAGACTCATTCACCAATAACTAACTATAAGACAGGCTGCTAAAAAAAAGTTTAAAGATATAATTAAAATAATAATATTTAAATGTATTTGCCAGTTATTACCCACATAGGTATCACTGCAAGTTGTGCTCTCTGTATGAAATATTTAAATAAACACATTATAGCAGTGGTCCTCAATCTTTTTGACCAAGGACTGGTGCTCCTATGAGAATCTAATGCCTGATGATCTCAGGTGGGGCTGAGGCAGTGATGCTAGCGCTGGGGAGAGGCTGCAAATACAAATGAAGCTTTGCTCACTTGCCCACTGTTCACCTTCTGCTGTGCAGTCTGGTTCCTCATAGGCCATGGGCTAGTACTGGTCTGTGGTCCGGGGCTTGGGGACCCCTGCATTATAATATTACATTAGTACATGGAAAAATATAATTCCAACTGAGTCAATCTATTGATTGATTAGTGATATATTTATGTGTAACACTAGATCACACACACACACACACGCACAACACATGCACTACAATATAATCGTATCTTATGTGATGCAATGGTTAAATAGTTATACCAAAATGGTAGAGTTGCGTTTAATGAGAAAATATTTTATACTACTTCATTTTTTTAAGGTTAGAAGGAAAATTAGTTAAAATTAAATAAAATGTAAAATACAGATCCTCAGCTACACTAGCCGTATTTCAAGTGCTCGCCAACCACATGTGACTAGTAGCAACCATTTGGGGTGGTAGTTAAAGGGACACAGAGGAGCTTCTCTAAAGATAAGCGACTTGCACACATTGTACACTGAGAGGATGTGCAGATGTAGATGAAGTGGGTACCACCCAATGATGAACAGCATTCCCAATGAGATGCAGAGCGACCAGAGTTAGAAAAGAGAATGGACATCCTGCTCTAGCTCTAAAGCTGCAACTACACCCCTCTACTCCATCTCCACATCTCTATCCATGCCCTGTCTCTCTAAAAAAGTACAGAAGATAAGATTAACAGCTTCAAAGATCAGGAAAGAAGGCCAGGCAGTATGGAATATTTTTTAAAAGCATAGCCTGTGGTATCAGACAGACCTGGGTTCAAATCTTGTTTCTGCCATTTATTAAGTGGCTTCTGTCAATTATTTGAACTTCTGAACCTATTTCCTTATAATTAAAATAGGGAATAAACTCCCCACCTGAAAGAATGTTATGAGAATTAAATAAGATAAAGCACAGAAAGAAACTTTCAGCACAGCACCTGTCTCACGGTAGTCAGTCTTGCTGTCCGATAGTAAGAACACTTCACACCTATTTTGCAAATTTGCCCGAAACTGTGTCCTATTGCTATGAGAAACCCCAAGCCTAGCATATAATAAATTGTACTCTCTGAGTAGAACTGTCAAAGAACAGAATTCTAATGATGAACTAAGAGCATCGTGGGAGATTTGGACATTTTCTAAAGTGCTTTCCCTTAACCACCATTCTTTTGGGCAAGGCTTTCTACAGCTGAATCTCCTGCCCTCATTTCAAAACCATACTATGAGACAGAGAGGAACAAGTCATAAGTAAAAGATGGTCAGGTATGCTAGTTTGATGTCATATTTTGGCCTTTCTTCCCTGTATCTCTGAACATCTAAACTCAATGTTTTAGGGTCCCTTGGTTTTGTGAGTAGGATGCCTTCCCTAGACCCTTGAAAAAAGGTATTCTTTTGTTAGCCTAGCCAATACCTGGTGGCAAAGGAAGATGACCCAACATCCCTCCCTATCCTGCCCCCACCATGTACCGCCCCCCCCAACACCATCAATAAACTCTGGGGGCATTGAAGAATAGAGCAGTTCCTGCCCCTCCACCAAAGTCCCCACTCCTCAACCAGTCACCTTCCCTACCTCCACTAACTGGTCAGCAGTTCTAGTCATTTTACACTATTGTTTTTGTGGTGTAATTTCCCCAGTGGTAAATCAAAATGGTGACATAAGAGTGAGTGCACAGAAAGATTTGATGACTAATAAAAATAATCAGTTTTCATAAAGCCTGTGTGCAGGTGTTTTATTATGAGGCATTTCAAACAGACAATAAAGGAGGAAGAAGAAAGCACCAGGACCTTAGTCACCACCTCCAGGTTGTTCTCATTTCCCCCATCTTTACTTCAGATATTTACAAGGAAATAAAGTGTCACAGATATAGTTGAAGTCCTCTTTTATAACTCTTCTTAAAGCTGCAGTTATTATTCTTTTAACTTTAACCTTAAATACTAGATTGTGAGCACGGTAGTAATAAATCTGAAAACAGCATTCAAAGGTAAAGTGCAAATTTTCTTCTGCTGCTACGGGCTTTAATTTAACTAGTCTTAGGGCATGTTTTTCTTCTTGTTCAGAGTGCTTTTTCTTTTCATTTTTCAGAAACAGAATTAGAATTTATGGTGCCATTAGGTTATGAACACAAAGCAGATCTACATTTACTTTGAAATTCCTACCTGCCTTCAATCTAAGTTATGAAAGTCTAAAACGCCCAAAGACATCATGAAGAGCTTGTGTATTTTCACAAGTTGAGATATTTGATTTTGTATTTTATTTCCCCATAGACTAGCCATTTAGCATTGCAACAATCCCGGCAAAAATAACAGTACAGCTCTTGCCCCATTGACTCTCTTGCTGTTCAACTGACTTTTTATTCATTCCCATCAGAATCTAAATGTTTACTTATCTACCAATTCATTCAAATTTACAGAAGTTGGGATGAGAGCTCAGCAAATATAATAATATGTTTTTTTAGCTATTAGCTAAATTTTAGTTAGCATCGAAATTTTTACATCTTAGGAGACTGCACTGTCCGTAAGTCTAGATTTCTGTTATTTCCCAAGGACTCATTTAGAAAATCCAAATCTCCTCATCCTCATTTAAATTAAGTTTATTCATTCAAATAGCTCTTTGTTAAAACCTCGTATGTCCATTCTCAAAGAAGGGAATAGCCACAAGCATGTGCTCTCTTTCCCCACCTACCGGTCAAAGAGTACAGCAACTAATCATCTTTCCAAGATACTCTCTTTGCAGTTTTTAAATCAAACTGTACAAAATTATCTTATTTTCTTCCAACACAAGAATTCCTGTAATACTTTCTACTTCTTTTAATTTGATACTACATTCTGTCTTGTACTATAGTTATTTGTAAATAAATCCTATATCTTTCTTCAGACACTGGATATCTTAAGGGGCAGATTTATATCTTACTCATTCTTTCCACCTTTTATAGCACCTAACTCAGTGCTTTGCACAGAGAAGAATGAACAAATAAGTGACCAAATATACAAACATATCAATTTGGAAACAGATTCTCATTTATCCTTATTTGGTCTTGGTTCTATATGAAGACAACCATAAGAGGATGCTCCTTGGTAGTGTGGTATTGGAAAATGCTGCTGCAGTATGGAAAGGGTGTGATCTTAAGAATCAGATTATTGCCTTTTCTTATCCTAGCTCTGCCACTAGCCAGTCAGGAAATCATGGGTTAAGTGACAATTTCTCCTAGCCTTGCTTTCCTTTTCTCTGAAACAAATATAATAGCTATCTTGCAAAGATGTGTAAATATTAAGTAATACAGAATAAGAGAAAGTGTTTTGCTCTCATAATAACTATTCTGATCGCTCCTGGAGAAGGTGCTTACTCATAGAAAGATGGAAGATCAGGCTCCATTTCTTACTCTGCCACAGGCTGACCAGCTCTGTAAGCTCAAGCAAGTCATTCACCCTCTTTGGGACTCCCTTTTCTCATTAGTGAAATTGAAGTTATATGTATAATCTTCGAGACCTCTCCCAGCTCTGTGATTTAGAAAATAAATGTTTAGCATTTTAATTCATTATCACAATATGGGTCTAGGAGATCTATAATTCTTAAAAAAAAAAATAGAGACACAGTTGACAAATTTATAGTAACTACTACATATAAGGTTTGTTGCCCCATGAGAAAATAAAAATCCAACTCTTAAAAAAACCTATACATCTTTCAGAAAAGAGTACTTAATTGCTTTTATACATGACATCTTCACTGAGCATATTTTTGCTTCAACATATTTTTGCTGAGTAAATGAATGTTTTAGTGAGTGTTTGCCAGAAGTTTCAAGAATAATAATTCACATTTGCTACTAGGTTTGAGTCTTTACTGACATCCAGCTTAGTTTTTTTTCCCCCCCCAAAAACTGGCATTGAGTCACTAATATGATTCATAACTTTAAAAAACAGGTTGTACCTGAAATTGCTTCGGCAGGAAGTGAACTAAGGAGCACGGTACAGTGAAAGGGAGATGCCTCCACCAGAAAAAGAACAGTTCTTCTTTTCATCTCCTAGTTCCCAAAATGAAATGAAGAAATGTCAACGAATAGCTGTATCCTCATCTCTCTGATTACTTTGGTTGAAATACTAAAATCAAATACGAAGTACAGAGCAATTACATCTCTAGGATCCAAATGGCATATCTCTGGCCCCCACTCCACCTGCTAATGAGTCATTCCATAAAAGGTAAGAGATAAAGATGAACTGACATTCTGTGGGTTTCAGGAGATCCAGGTCAGGCCCTGACCCACAAAGAAACTGTGGTGTCAGGGAGACAGAGATGGCAAGAGTTAAAGATGCCCATGAGAAAGAAGTGAAGACAATCTAGCACCACCAGCCTTGCTAGTACCTTTTAAAAAGAGAGAAATGACAAAGGAACAGTGTGCAGGCAACATTGAGAAGGGGGTCTATGAAAAGTTTGCCACGTTTGAAGAAGGATCTTAAAAAGCAAATGGGTGGTTTTAGTTCCCTGCTTTCAATATATTCTCTGCAACTCAAACTTCAGTAATATCTGGAAGCTACTTTGACTTTTCCTGGGCTATTTTCTCTTGGATAATGGCATATTCTGGTGTTTTGTCCAGAAATCTATAAAAGAAATTATTCTAGGGAAGTAAACAAGACACTCTGGGTGAATTTAACCCTGCTAAATGGGAGTGAGGGGGTTTCAGCCCTTAGTCAGGTACAAGCAAATTACCTAGTACTCACCCTATGATATGAGCAAGAAAGGCTCCCGCTGTGAACCCATACTTTAGAGAGCTCACTCTTGCTCTTATCTCACCATGCTCTCCCTTTATGGCCAAAGGAACACACTAAACTTGAGCTCATGACCTCTCTTCTAGATCACACTCTAGGTACCTAAGACCCTGGAATTCCCTTCCCAAATGATCCTCGGCCCTTTGCCAGGGCTTGCACTGGTCTCTTCTCTGGGTCTGGCCCAAGGTTGGGCAGAACAGCCAGAATAATCACTTCCAGCCCTGTGCATGGCCATGGACAGCTGTTGGGGGGAAGTGGTAAAAGGTGGGTAGAGCTTGCATGTGCAAGGCTAAGATGTCCACACATGCAATGTGGCACAAGACCACAACAGTACAGGATGAAGCTTGTAGTGAGAAGAGGGGGTGGCCTGGGGAGTTACAGACATACAACACTAAGCAGTGCAAAAGTTCTAAATTTGGCCTTGACTTCCAATCATGAAAGTACATTCATCAATATAGGAAGATAGAACATGTTTTGTTTAGCAAGTTAGCTTGATTTTGTAATTTTTAGACCTATGACATGTGAGCCTCCATTTGTACTCTTGCCTGAGCCCTTGGATGAGCATGTTGTGTATTTCGAAGATCCGTTATTTTTATTGATTTTGTGACAAGAGTGATTTGAATTTGGTTAGTAGTAAAGAATTATTTCTTTGATATATATTAATTTTTTAGTCCATCAAAGTGATAGTTATGTTCTATATCCTAGAGTGATTTTCAACCTAATGTCATAATTCATGATGATGCCAGAAGGGGGCTGTAGTTTTCAGTGTAAAGGAAAATGGAGGTGTCAGTTTGGATTATGATTTCTAGAAGTAACTCTAGTGACAGCTGCTCACTTTGTTTAAATTTCTAGACATTTTTTTCTAAGCATTTTTATAAAAGGATCTTGTGATATCTGAGTATTTAGTGAATTAATGGATTTTTCTGTATTTCTGTTTATTTTAGAGGGATCGCTGTCAAAATATTTAAGCATCTTTAATTCCAAAAATTGTTTAGAAGATCTCAAAGTATGCACTGGCTATTACTATAGCAACTATCTTGGGCTGCCTTGCTCACTTGCTTTGCTGTTCTACAAGTCATAAAAATACAAATAGACACCAAAGGTTTTTAAAATGCATCCTGATGCAGTACAGAATTCTGTTTTATAGTGTGTCTCTAAAATGGTTTAAGGGCTTAGTTGCCAGGGAACTTAATTATCAAAAGATCTTGCTTTTGCTCCAATCCTGACAGCAATCTTGGGGAACAGCATCATTGTAAAATGTCAATTATCATGAATATAGCTATTTTGAAAGCCTTTGCAAAAAGGGGGTAGGATATATTTTACTTTTCTTAGCTTCACCACCATATTACTTGGGATTTGTTCATTCAATTAATGAGTTAAAATAGACATTAAATTCCATCATCTTATTCACTTGGTCTCACAAACTATAGTGGTAAAAGAACATATTGAAGAGAATATAAGTTTACCTACTACAGGTGAGACCCACCCCTATGAGGATAATTCTTATCCAGGGACAAATGTCAACAGCCCCAATCAAAGTCTTCAAAAGAAGGACATATTATCTTTCATTCCTCCCGTTCCAAAAAAGTTCATGTAACCCAAGTAAATCCTTTCCCAAATTCCAGGTATTTACTCAGGCTGCTCTTCTTTGTCCTGAGGTGCCATGTTGCTTTCACTCTCCCTGCAGCCTCTCTTGGCTGCTAATTGCCTTGCCTTGCCTTGCCTTGCCTTGCCTTGCCTTGCCTTGCCTTGCCTTGCCAGTACAATGCCAAGCTAGCATTTACTTCTCAACTGCTGAAATAGTCATGGTGTCACAGCTAGCACTATAGACACTGCCCTGCCATTCTTCACCCTGATCCCTGAGACACACCACCGCTTACTCTGTTTGCTCTGTCACTGTATTATTTTCTTGAAAAGCTGAGGAAAGAAGGGACATCCGGGTTATAGATTTTCTGTTGCCCAGTGCAGATTTTTTACATTGCTATTTCATCAGAATAGAATGAGTCAAGACAGCTATCTACCCTTCTGTACAGAAGCACTAGATGGTTCCATTTATTTTTTTTCTGATTAGCAGGCTAAGTAATATCTTCTCCTCTAAGATGTTCCATTAGCATCTCATAACTCCATCATCATAAAACTTGTCTGGATCTCCTTGTCTACAAGAGCTATTAGAGCAAGGATTGTATCTACCTTGCAAACTATTTTATCTCTAGAACCTGTTCTTGCCACAACATGAATGTCCTATAAATGTTCTTTAAACTGAACTGAACCTCAAAAGTTTGGACAAAAACTGTACAGGCATCTTTCAGCACTACGGCGTGTGCCTACTAATGCTCTTCCCCAGCTTTCACCCACCTTCCCAGCCCAACGATCCCAAATTATGATCAAAAGGAAACCACATTATCATCTGGGTCTGCAGGCCAAGCCTCCCAGGGCATATGCAGGTTGTTCTGAATATCTGGGTTGCCTTTTAGTCTTGGTGGCTAAGATTTTAAAATAATTACTCAAAATTAGGGATGTGACTAGAAGAGATGTGACTAGAAGCATGTTTCTGTTGGGATAAACTCCCTTTCATGTAAGCCATTCTCTCCATTGTAAGGAGTTCAATCTTCAAACTGTGGCCTCATTGTGTCTACTTACCTGCCTTGGTTGGGTGGTAAAAATTAGATCAGAAGAGATGGGTACTACAGAAATGGAGAAGAATAAGACATAGAACAGGTATGCTTACATATTTATTCTTAACTCTTATTCCAATAAAGTCATAATTAAATAAGTTATAACTTTATTATCATCTAAAAGGAGATAATTCTAACTTTCCTTCTGGCACTGGCATTTGCAGGTGATACTACTCAAAACAACTCTTTTCTGAGTGTGGGCTGTGACTGTACCCACTAAGGCAGGCCTAGTCATGTTACCACTCTGAAGAGCTGTAAATATTGTTCTTCAGTTTGTGGCCACAGTTGCCATTTGCAGAACCATCATAAATGCTTATAAATTGGCCTCTGACAAAGAACCTTTGTGAGTCAAGCAGCCTCCTTCTGACTGCTTCAGGTATAGCCTTGGCTAGAGTTCTTAGCAAACGATAAGTAGCACTGTTGAAAATTTTTCTTCAGAAGGTGTTTAAAGTTTTTCTTTTGTCTTTCAGCTTGGTATATTATAGTTCACAAGATGGCAACTGACATTTTCTTACTGACAATTCATTTCAGAATAATTTAGTATCATGATGATAGCAAGAGAGAATGGATGAATTCTATTGAAATAAGACAAAAAGTTACTGACCCTCAATTTATCATTCAACAAACATTTATGGAATGTGTAGCTGAGGTGATATTAGGTGGTAAGAGTGTAAAATGACATAGAATGTCTCAAGTAGCTAATAGTTTACTGTGAGGGAAAGACTTAAATAAACCAGCAATGACAGGAAGTTTATTTGGTAAATATTAAGATAGAGTTATACTTGAGCTGGGAGGAATATTTGGAGTACAAAAAAAAAGAGGTGGTGTCAGTAAGTACTTCCAAGATTCATGCTTGAACTGAATTTTGAAGATCAAGTCTGATGTACATAGGTGAAGTGGGGAGGAGAGAGTGGGGATTCTGGGGAGAGAGGCCTTACATACAAAGAAGTATAAAATCTTGGTATGTCATGGAAATATGACTAGAGAAAAGGGGGGGTTGGGGTATGGTGAGAGGTGGGGCTACTCAAATTGTCAAGATCCAGACTGTGAAGAAGCTAGAGTGCTAAACTCAATTTAGAGAAGTACAGATTGGCTTAAGGTATCCACTGTACTGTAAATGCTACAAAGGGCAGAGAACACATCTAGTACATTTCTGCATTCTCAGGGCCTGGTACATGGTAGACTCTCAACAGACATGTGTTGGATGTTATATTAGTTAATTAACTAATTAATTAAGCCTTATCACTGGAAGGGGAATACTTTTTTATCAATGACAAGAATGACAACTTTTATTTACATTAGCATATACTTACTGAGGAATGAAGAACATAAAATAAAATACTGTAGCATATTTATAATAGACAAGGCATATAAGCAGCCTAAGTGTCTAAGGATGGATGAATGGATTAAGAAAATGTGGTATACTGCACATATACAATGAAATATTATTCAGCCACCAAAAAAAGGAAATCTTGCCTTTTGTGAAAATATAGATAGAACTTAAGGACATCATGCTAAGTGAAATAAAACAGACAGAGAAAAATATATACTGTATGATCTCCGGTATATGTAAAATGTAAAAATAAAAAGAAAGCTCATAGATACAGAAAACAAATTGGTAGTTGCCAGAAGCAGGGGCTGGGGAGTGAGTGGGTAAAATTGGTAAATGTGGTCAGAAGGTACAAACTTCCATTTATAAAATAAATGAGTCATAGAGATGTAATGTAGAGCATAGTTAAAATACTATGTTGTGTATTTGAAAGTTGTTAATATGGTAGATTTTAAAGTTCTCATAATAAAAAAAAGATAACATTTAATACTTACCACAATTAATATAGAGAGATTTAAATTCCATCAAACAGATCCCTTAAGGATGCATTGAGTTTTAAGGAGTGAAGTTGTTTTTTATTATCTCATCAGAAACACATCAGAAAATATCTTTGAAGTTTAAAGTGATGTGCAACTGTTTCTCAGAATTCTAATTCCACAAACTCTGACCTATGCAATATCCCTTACTCATATTAAAAAATTATTTATTGTATATCTGAAATTCACCTTTAAGTTGGATGTTCAATATTTCATCTGGCAACCATATTTTATGGCCATATAGGTTTGGGATATACTGAATTAAAGTTAAATTAACTTTTATGCTGGTCTTCACAGAGCCACTAATAATTTCTAATATATAGTGTGTCTCTGAGAGGAAATTGAGTATGTAGTTTTTCTCAAACTTATTTGGACAAAAATTCCATTTTTTAATGAACATCCCAAAAAATTTATCTGAAGGGCAATTGCTCAATTATTTCTGGAGGTTCAGTGCCTTTTTCACTAAGTATTTTTATGACTTCTTATTAGATTCTGATCAAATAGTTTTCTCCATTTAATATAATTAAATCATTCCTTCCAGGAGAAAGTCTGAAATCCTTAACGTGACACACAGGTACTTTCTCAATCTGTTATTTACCTTTTCAGCTTCACTCTCAGGTTTTCCTCACACACAATCCTACCTATGTGTCTCAAGCTTCCTTTCACCCTCTAAACATTCCACACTCAAACCACAGTGGTCTTTGCACACATTTCCTCTTCCAGAAATGCCCTTCTCTAGCCCCTATCTCCTCATTGAACCATTAATCTCTTAAGACTCATGAGTAAAGATACCCCTGCCACCCAAAAAGCACAATTAGTCATTCATTCCTTCCTCTTCTCACAATGCTTTGTACATTTGTATATTAATACTTACCTCTCTGTAATATTCATTCATAGGTTTATCTCCTTCAATCAACAGTCAACTTTTCAAAGGCACAGCTTTAACTTATTCATCTTTGAGTCCTCAGCTCATAGCATGGTACTTGACACATAGCAGATGTTCAATAAATGATTTATGAATTAATGAATAAAGAGTAAATGTGATTTTTTAAAATATAAGATTCAGGTTGTTGACCTCTTGACTTTTTCCTCAATCATCTCTCTTCTAATTCTACAAAAGACTCAACACGTCATCCAAGAAAATAACTAATAAAACAGTAGCATTTTATAGAAATTGACTCAGAATTCTAACACTCTCTCTGAAAAGAATGAAAGGCAATTAGGCAAATGTGTGCAAATACAGTGTCTATCTGTGCATCCTTGCTTTCCCATTGATTATGATTTTATGATAAACTATTTAAAACATGTCTCTTTTTAGTTACATAGTAACATATTCTAAGAGGTTTACTGGCATCTAATTAATTTGCTATGTTCCATACATGAGGCATTAGTATTCTCACTTCAAGAGGCATGAGAAACACTCTTTAGGCATTAGTCTGTTCTTGACCAGTTTTACCAACTTCAGCAATGGATTAGAGACCATAAGTATTGATCAATTTATCAATTCAAATATCTCTCATTAAAAATATATGAAGAATTACTCCAAAACTCAGGACTTTATAAATTCAACAAAAAGACTGAGAATAATGAACTCCTACTATGGAATGAGAAATATACACTTTAATAACTGCAGACACACAAGTAGTCAAGTACATACAACCTCTTCCCAATTGGAATTTGCTCTTACACAAAGTTCTGTCATATGAAGATTTATTTTTTAATACATTTTCAACAACTAAGAATTTTATTTCAAGAATTAAAAGTTGTGCATTAAAAGTTGTGATCCCCTCTATCAAAGAGACTTAGGAAGAGAGGATTTAAGGTAGAGAAAAGAAAAATGGTATAAAATGAGTGATACCAAGCACAATAGTTGATATCTAATACAAACACAAACAGTATTTGCTGAATTGAGTTGGACCAAGATCGGGACATAAAGATTTCTATAATGAAGCAAAGAGAAAGATTTATTTAAAAAAAAAAAAAAGACAAAAAAGCTGAGGGAAAGTAAGTCCAGGCTTTAGAAATGCACTATTAGAAACTAGAAGGCTCTGATGGGTAAAGACATAGCAAATTGGCAAGAAGCCACCAAAGGCAGGAGCAACTACTGATGCAGAATGGAGGGGGCTGCTTAGACCAGGTCAGAGAAGCTGAGCAAAGGTGCCACCTCTTTACCCATCGTGAGCTTTTCGGTGAGGCCCGCTCTCTGGGGCATTCTAGGGACCTTATAATAAAAGTTTATTTGAGAAATAAACTGCTTTGGATCATAAAATGAGAAAC
Source organism: Macroglossus sobrinus (assembly GCA_004027375.1). Taxonomy (NCBI): domain Eukaryota; kingdom Metazoa; phylum Chordata; class Mammalia; order Chiroptera; family Pteropodidae; genus Macroglossus; species Macroglossus sobrinus. Next base: position 222,333 of record PVKZ01000698.1, read on the forward strand.
ATACTCACTCTGGGGTGAGGGGCCCTAGAAAGACACAGAGCAACCTCAGAGTTCCACTGAGTACCTTCAGGGAGAGCCTGGACAGCTTCTACTGAGCAAAGATGACAAATGGGAAGTAACTTCACAGACTGTGGGGTCTGTAAACAGCCTGGAAGGTAGCATAAAAAGTCTCCTTATTTAGTCAGTCGGTTTTATGGTTTCATTCCAGTGACATGTGTTAGTAATATTGACAACTGAGCTTTTATATTCCAGGCTTGTTCTAAGAGCTGTACATATAATAAGTCATTTCATACTACTAACAACCCATGAAGTTGGTACTATTATTATTTCATTTTATAAACAAAGAAGCTGATACATAGAAAGAACTTTAGTAACTGGTGAAGTCATCATTTGAGCCTAGTCAGTGTGACTACATATACACACACGCACACTCCCAGAGTGGGGTTCTAATAGGAACTGCCCACCCTTTCTCCTGTATAGGGTACCAAGAATGACCAAGGTGGTGATTGCCAGGGACCCTTCGTAAGGGCTCTCCAACACAAACAAATGTACCAAGGGTCATGTCTGTGCTAAGCCACCACCCAGTACAGAAGCTGCTCACAGCTAACTCTGGCCTGAAGAAGGGAATGTAACCCAGGCTAGGTCAGCAGAGAGCCCACCCCCTGACCACAGTGATAATCCAAGAGGTGGGTGCAAGAACCAAACCTGGATAGTCTGAGCCTTTTGCTAGGATCTTTCCAACAGAAATTCAGAAATTAAAAAAACACCTTTAGTGGCAATTCTTTCAGAATATGATTTTAACAATTGTTGAAGGTGACTTTTCCTATTTAGCTGAGAATATCCATCTTTTTGAATAGAAAAGGAAGTTTAAGTCAAATAGATGATGGGGTGAAAGAGAAAGAGAGAGGAAGGAAGACCGGGAGAACACTAACACGTTTAGGTACCTGGTTCTAGAATGGCTCTGGGTCCTGCCGATGGTCCTTTAAGTACCTCTCTGATCTTCAAATAAATCACTCTTTTCATTTAACCTATTTTGGGTTCATTTTCTATCACTTGCTGCTCAAAGTGTCCTGTCTGAACACTCTTCGCTCATTATGCACCTCTATCGGTCCCTGTCCTCGTCCTTGGTCACCTGTGAGTTGCTTCTCAATCCCACAGAGACCACATGGCATGCCAGTCCACATCCTGTGCTCATTCACATCTGTCCACACGATACCATCTGCATTCTGAGCTATGTATTGCAGAGATTTCAGTCATTTATATCCATAATTCTCAGTTTAGTTTTATATTCATATTGCCATCTCTCTAGACATTTTCATTTTAGTTGCTATTGCATAAATCTAAGGAAATGCAGAAATGCAAGAAGTGCTCCAAAATTGAGGTCCTATGATGAAAAGCTTTAATCCTTGTCTTTAAGAAGAAAATGAGTAATTTATAGATAAAGTATAGGCTGGAAATTTTTTCCTAGAAGTCTGTCCTTGGGATAGTTTGGTTGTGACAGCTGGAATTAAAAACTGGCTACTCCCTTCCTATTTAGAGTTTTATTTTTTTAACTATTTCATCACTATTTGTGAGCCATAGTGTGACTAAATATTTTGCCTACAGTACAGCTGGTTAATAGATAATTAGGTCTTCTTCTGTTTATATTCTAGTAATTCTCTAAATACAATGCAAAAAATCAAAGTACTTGAAAGTATAAATTAGTGTATCAAAGACAACAGCCAAGAGAAGTTGAGATTTAATTTACTTGAATTATTTCTTCTAGTAGTTTTGAATTAAGAGTTAAATCTTGGATTCCAACCAAGTTTCGTCTCATTTGGTTCTGACTTTTTCTGGTATAGTTTTGTACATGAGAAACCAATAGACGCCTTCTCCTAACAAACCCCATCTCCTTTAGATCAACTTTCAGGGTTCTCAGCGTAAGCACAGGAAGCTCCTGGTCCTTCCCTCTGCTGGAGGCTCTGATGATAGGCCTGTCCACCAAAGCAGTCTGGAAAGTGATTCCGTTTTCTGGGTAATGCAGGAGAAAACAGCTTATAACAACTTAATTAAGCTGTCAGTCAAGAAATTTTTACTGAGAGCTACCTTTGGGAAGGAAACTAACTGAGGAGGCCAATGCCAAGCGGGTCAGCTGCCCCAAAGGCTCTTAGCAAAATTGCAAAACAAGAAAAATTTATTCACCCTCTTTCTTTCTTTATGGTCTCTTCCCCCTCTGTATCTATTCTTTTTCTAATATAACCAGTGTTTTTATTCTATCTCACCCACTCCTGGGCCTGTCATTCAATCATTCCCACGTGCACATATTTATCCATTTAGTAAGTATATATTGGGTACCTACTACATAGTAGGCACTGTTCTAAGCAATGGTGGCATAGCAGTGAATAAACAAAGTTCCTGACCCTCAAGCTTATATCCTAGTGGTGGTAGACAGAAAGAAATCCATAACAAGTCTAATGTTTGTAATCGCTGTGGAGAAAAATTAAGGGGGCTAGAGAGTAAGTCTGTGTATGCTTTACTTGAATTGTGTATTTGGGCAGAGACACAATAGAAGTGAGGGATTGAACCATGTGGAAATGGGATCCTAGGGTAGGTAGGGATGCTCAGCCAGAGGAAATCAAAAGCAAAGACCCTAAGGCTGGAGAATGATTGGAATGTCATAGAAACAGTAGGGAGTCAGGGTGGCTGGGGACACATAAGTGAGGGAAGTGAATTGAGGGGAGGAGCTGGCCAGATCCTGGGGAATGGATGGAAGGGTTTTGGTTTGTTGAGCAGATTTTTGCCCAGATCTGGCTGTGTCCTAAGCTTCTAGGAAAGGGCCAGGTATATAAAAAGTGCTCAATAAATGCATGCTGAATTGAATTTAATTGCGGAAGTTAGTAAAGGCTTTACAAAAAAAGAGAGCTTCTGAGCTGAGGCTCAAAGGATAAAAAGGAGTTTATCCAGGTGATAAATAGCTCACGGGTTAAGTTGATCAACTATTCTGAAATCTTCACTCTCCCCAAAATAAAATGATCTCTCCTTACTTAGAATAATCTTGGGGAGGAGAAGGAGGATTTAAATCACAGATCTCTAAGATCTAAAATCCTTACATCAGTAAACATCCAAGAATGATGGTAAGAGAATATGGGGTAATATATTTTTGACTTCAGAGTTATGAAGAAGTCCATAAACAAAACCCCAAATCATAAACCATAAAGGAAAAAGTTGATTAATCTTTTTGGTATATTAAACAAAGTGGCATGACACAGAAGGGAAGAAGATATTTAGAATATAACCGAAAATGGATATATAAAGATGTCTAATAAATCAATGAGAAAAAGGCAAGTATGTATAAAATGAAAAAAGGACATAAACTGTCCACACCTAAAAAGGAGTGACAAACAAACATGACAAACAAATGACATACAAACATGAACAGATGCTCAATTATTGATAATTAGGCAGATGCAAATTTAAATAATAGGCAGGTGCCATTTCCTTCCCATCAGGCAAAAATGAATTTTAAGGTACTGAGTACTAGCAACAATATCCGACAGCAGAAACTCACTGCTTATTGCTGATAACATGTCACGGTCATTCTGAAACCCAGAATGGCCATCTCTCATAAAGCCCAACATGTCATCCCTGTGCTCCAACGATGTTGCTCTTACCTAGAGAAAGTCTATAAATATATACTCAAGGAGACAAACTGATAATGTTTATAACAGCATTAAGGAAAGATAAACTTAAAATACCCTAAATTGCTAAATGATTGAATAAAGAAGCTGTGGTACATATATACAATGGAATATTACGCAGCCAAGGAAAAGATGAAATACTGTCATTTGCAACAACATGGATGGACCTCGAGATAATCATGCTAAGCAAAATAAGTCAGACAGAAAAAGTTGAAAACTACATAATATCACTCATATGTGGGATATAAATCTAAAAGCAACAAATGAACAGGACAAACAAACAGAGACTCAGGGACATGGACAATGGACTAGTGGTTACCAGAGGGGAGTTGGAACTGGAGAGGAGAGAGGTAGATTGGATAAAAGGGGTCAAATATCTGGGGACATTAAAGAATTTTTTTTTAATTTTTTTTTAAAGAGAAAAAGAAAAAAATTTTTAAATAAAATAACCTAAACATCCAATAATTAAATATATAAATAAATTATAGAGTTTCTATTTATAGCAGTATAGCTATCTAAATATTCTAAAAAGTCATCTCACTGAAAAACATCCAAATACTGGATTAATTACCAAAAAATACTTTTAAAATACATTGCTAAGATTTTAAAAGTAAAAGAAATCCCCATAGCACCCTCCATTACAGAAAATAAAGTGCAGATTTATGAAATCAGAGTGTTATGTAAATACAGAAGCTGGATTTCTCTGGGGGCAAAAGTTAATTCCAAAAATGTAAAGCTTCAAGTGCCAACAGCCAGCTGCATGGGGGACAGAATACTAGGTCAGGGTCCTTCCGAGGACTGGTCACATAAATCTCGGACCTGAAAGGGCCTTGCTCTCTGTGAAATGGTTGGCCAGAAGAAACACTCTCTGCTTGTAGCAAAGAGAATCGACAAGAAAATCCATCTCTACCAAAGAAAACAAAAACAAGAAACAAAAACTCATGTGAAAATTTGTATCACTAAGTTTGTCTACATGTATGTGGCTCTGGGCTTTAAATTTAAATATTTGCACAACTGCTAAATCTCAAGTTGAGAAATTAAATTAAAATAATCCCAGATTATTGGTACTACCCAGGGCCCAATTAAACAAATGCAAATCCACTTTGGAGGAAAATGTCCTCATCTAGGGCTTCTCAGAGTTCACACAGATTAAGTTCTGCCAAATATGGGTTCACAATCAAAATGAGACACCTGAGGGAGGAAACCCCCCAAACAAGAGTCAGTAGAAGTAATAAACAAAAGATTTAGAGTTCCCAGTGGGTTCAGAGGTTAGAATTATGACATATTGGATGATAAGAGTATAAAATAACTGTATACAATGTTTAAAAACATAAATGTTGGAATTTTAAAATGTGTGGAAAACAAGCACAATGAAATACGCCTGGGCAGATTTGGGGGAAAAAAAATCTAATAGAAATTCTGGAAAAGATGAATTGTTGAAAAAAGAAACTGAGTGGATACATAAAAAGCAGAAATTTGATAGCTGAAAACACAATTAGTGAATTGGTAGATAGAGCTGAAGAAACTGCCCATAATTTAGCACAGAGTAAAAAGGAGATGAAAAATATGAAAGAAAGGTTAATAGACATGTACTATAGATTAAGATAGCCTAAAATGTGTGTAATGAGAGTTCTGAAGAAAAGACTACAAATAATAGTCTTGTCTTAAAGACATATAATAGCTCAGAATTTCCTATAATTGATAACAGATATAAATCTTCAAATTTGAGAAAAATAAAAACAAAAATACACCTGGATACACTGTAGTCACTTCAGAAAACCAAAGATAGAAAGATTGGAAAAGCACTCATATTGCCAGAGAGAATACAGAATGTTACAGCCACATTAAAAAAGCAATTTGGCAGTTTCTTATAAAGTTAAACGTACATTTACCATAAGACTCAACAATCCCATTCATAATTATTTACTCAGGAGAAATCAAGATATAGATTGTTGAGTGTAAACAAAAGTCAACTAGGTATTTCGACACCAAAAGAGATATTCGGGGGGAAAAAGGATTGCAATCTCGTGTATGCAGACATGGCAAGCCACATGCATAAAAGAGTAGTCAGAGGAAGGAAGTTCGTTTACAGAGAAGAGGAGGTTAAGGGGAGGGTCTGCCATAACCATAGAGCTTTGTTGTTACCCTAGAGTTCCTCCTGTGGGGCTTTCCTGACTGACTTAGGGTGTGAGAGCTGCAACTACAGGCCCTCCGGATTTCTGTCTTGGTTAAGATCTCTGTCGTAAGTTTTGACAATATACACAGAAGCCCTATATGTCATTATCTATAGCAGCTTTATTCAGAAATTATCAAAAACTGGAAATAGTCCAAATGTCTTTCAACAAGTGAATAAACAACTGGTGGTACATCCATATGATTGGATACTATTTAGCAATAAAAAGGAACATATTGAAAATATACACAACATAGATGAGTCTTAAAACATTACCCAAAATGAAAAAATACAGACTGAAGGACTACATATAGTATGATTCCATTTACAAGGTATCCAGGAAAGAGCAAAACTGGAGACAGACCAGTAATTTCAAAGACTATGATGGGGGTGGGGTGGGGAGTGTAAGGAAATTGACTACAAATAAATACTAGGGAACTTTTCAGGATGATGAAAACATTTGTATCTTGATTGTGGCTGTCGACATAAGAAATGTCCAAACCTGTAGAGAATTTTAATGAGTTTATTAAAATAGGGGTAATAAAACTAGCCTACTAATGTTACTAAGAATTTTTAAAACACATTTAAATTGCATAGTACTTGATACTAAGAGATAGCTAATTTTTAAGTATTTCTTAATTTAGCTAAAACCCAAAAATTGAACATCTCAGAATCAAAGAATAGTAATTAAGTTAATGATAATTGCTGGGAAGCAAAATCTCAATGAATTAAGAAAATGCTTCAAAGAATGCATTTTCATAGTTTATTTTATACATTAGAATCAGAGGAGGAGATGTAAGGAGGGTTACAGGAAATCATTGGTGGTACATTAAGCAGACAGGAGAAAGCAAAGCGGGTAAATCTCCAGGATTGGAGAACAGAAAAACGGAAGAGACACACTTCTTTTACATTGGTGGGTATAGGAAAGTTAATAATTAACATTTACAGCACATAGAAATGGTATGCAGGGAACAAGATAACCATGAGGAGTTCTGTGGTCTCATTCTCTGGTGCAATGGGTTGTGCCCTGAGGGGTCCGGAAAAAGGGAATTACTCTGACATTCCAAGGGTAGGTTATCTTAGATGCAAAAAGACAACAGACAGGCTTACTTAAAGTCAAGACTGACCTTTGTCATGGAAGCTACAGGCCCAGGATGTGACTACCCACCATGACTTGCTTTTAGTTAGGAATTTTTATGTTCAGATCATCCTATGTGGTTACTTTCTATCTCAGAGTTTATAGGGCCCACCACGCTAGCCTTTTCTGAGTTTGTCAAGTTTAGTATGTGGCCCTTTTTTCATCCATATGGTGATGACTAAGTAATATGTTTGTCAAAATTCATAGAACTTTACACCTAAAATGGATGAATTCTATTGTATGGATGTTATACCCTGTTAAACCAGAATCTATTTTTTAAATATTTAAAGAAGATAGGAAAATATCTAGGGATAAAAATCAGATCACTGTAAAGGAATTAAAATTATACTGACAGCAGACTTCTCAACAACAGGAAAATCCAGAAGAGAGTGGAAAAGTAGATGCTAAGAGAAAAGAACTGTCAGCCATAGAGTTTTTTATCACCCACTTAAGAAAAGTATCTTTCACAACTGAGGGTAAAGTAATTTTTAGATTAAAAAAGAATTAGAAAGAATTACTCTTCGGGGAGCATTGAGAGGGACATGTGACAAGCTCTGAAGATCCACTCCTCAGCAAAACTGGTGAAAATTATGACTTTAAAAAAAAAACACAGTCATTTAAACTCTCTGAAAATCGACCCAAGGATACACAGAAATGAAACATTGACTCATAAGATCTACCAAAACATTGACTCAAAAAATTTTTTGCAAGAACAGTGAGAGTCTGTGATATTTAGACAGGGCCTCCCTCCCCCATTGCAACTCAGTAAGATGGAAACTCCTCTCCAAGAAATAGGGCTCACTCTTCTTCAGCTATCTTCAGGGGGCTATCTTCTCAGAGGAAGCAGGGTGTCAGCATTGTTTATGCTGCCCCCAGCTCCTGTTATTGAGGCAAAGTTCCAAATAAGAGTGGCCAAGAGGTGGGAGCCCCCTTTCCCTGCCCAAACCCCATTTGTAGGTTGGAGGCTCTGCCTTGGGTGTGACACTGCTGAGAATACTAGAACCCTGATTGCTCCTGATGCAGCTCATAAGGCAGTAGTTCAAAGATAAGCTAAGAAAACTTGGAACTGCTGTCCCTCCTCTATCACAGGGAAGTTAGCTCTTAATGTGGGGACGTCTCTCTGCCATTGCCTCCATCAGCTTTTCCCAAAGCCAGACTCAGAGATATGCAGAGAGGCAGACCATAAAAGAGACAATTCCTAATATCTTCCCAAAGGTACTGACTTTCTTTGCAAGAGAGTGTGGAGAAGCCCACGCAACAAGCACTCAAAAACAACCGAGGCTGTATTGACATGGAGTTGGAAGGAGAGTGGTAGGAAGCATTTGACATATAGGCTAAACTGGGCTGACTGGTTTACCTGAGAGAACTGGAGAAAAAGACAGCTAGGAGGAACTTTCCTAGGTTCAGAACAAGTCCCCAAAGCTGGCCTAGGGCACCTGAATTTGATTTATTGAGTCTATGGAACAACTTATGCTCTAGGGTGCTGTGGAAGACAACAGAGCCATCAGCCAGCAGTAGTGGAACTTAACTGTGGGGTGTGTTTAGAGAGAGAGGTCAAAGAGGGCCCAAACCACTGTCATCCCAGGGTGACTGTGAGCATGTCCAAGGCTGTGCTCCTGCAGAACAAAATCAGAGGCTTAATCCTGGGGAGGAATGATGATAAACTACATTAAAATAATCCAGTTATTCACTAAATAAACAAACAAGCAAATAAAAATAATCAACCCTGGAGTGGGGGTGTGGGGGGAAATCAGTACCTGGAGTTGCTGCAGTATATTATCTAAAAAGTCCAGTTTCAGCAAAAAAATTATAAGACATGTGAAGAAATAGGATTTACATACAATATAAAAGCAAGTAACAGAAATAGCCTGTAAAAGAAAACAGATGTAAGATTTAACAATCTTAAATGTAGCCATTATAAATATGTTTAAAGAACTAAAAGAAATTTAAAAAGTATGATGACAATATTATTTCAAGTAGAGAGTATCAATAAAGAGATAAAACTTATAAAAAAGAACCAAATGCAAATGCTGGAACGGAATAGTGCAATAACAAATGAAAATTTCACTAGAGGAACTCAATAGAAATTTGAACTGGCAGAAGAAAAATTAGTGTACTTGAAGAGAGATTAATATAGATCATGCAGTTCTAAGAAGACAAAGTGTATCATAGACTTAAATGCAAAATGCAACTATTAAACTTCTAGAAGGTAACATAGGAGAACATCTAGATGACCTTGACTTTGATTATGACTTTTTAGATACAACACCAAAAGCCTGATCTATAAAAATTAGTAATTTGTGTCAAAGAAGAAATCAAAAAGAATATTAGAAACCACTTAAAGATGAATAAAAATGAAGACGTAGTACACCCAAACTTATGGCATGCAGCTAAGGCAGTGCTCAGGGGGAAATTTATTGTTGTGAATATATATATTAAGAAAGAAGAAAGATCTTAATAATCTAACCTTCTACCTTAAGACAGTGGAATAACAAAATAAACCTAAAATAGAAGGAGGGAAATAATAAGGGTCCTAAAATAGTAGAAGGAGGGAAATAATAAGGGTCCTATTATATAATGCCATTTATATCACATGTCCAGAATAGGCAAATCCATAGAGACAGAACAGAGATTGGTGGTAGCTGGGAGAAATGGGAAGTGCATTAATCTCCTACGGTGCTATAAGTAGTTACTACAAACTGAACGGCTTAAAACCACAGGCATTTATTCGCTCATAGTTCTAGGGGCTAGAAGTCAGATATCTAAGGTGTCAGGTGGACCCTGCTCCATCTGAAGGCCCTAGGAAAGAATGTTTCCTTGCCTCTTTCTAGTTTCTGGTAACTGCTGGTATCCCTTGGCCTCCTTTGGCTTGTAGCTGCATCACCAATCTCTGTCTCCATCTTCACACGGCCATCTTTTCTCCAAGTTTATCTCTGTGTGTCTTCTCCTCTTCTTACAAGGACCCTAGTTATTGAATTTAGAACCCATGCTAATTCAGCGTGACTTCATTTAACTGGTTACATGTGCAAAGACCTCATTTCTGAATATGGTCACATTCCGAGGTTCCAGATAGGCATGAATGTTAAGGGGACACCATTCAACCCACTATAAGGAATGACTCCTATAACAAGTCAGGTTTTCTTTTTAAAAATGTCCTAAAATTGACTGTGGTGATGGCTGCACATTTCTGTGAACATTCTAAAAACCATTTAATTATATGCATGAAATAGGAGAATTATATGGCATGTGATTTATATCTCAAAAAAGCTATCTAAAAAGCAAAAAGAATTGATTCAACAAACCCTAGTAAAGAAACTTCTAAAAGATAAAAAGTATATACAGGAAGATGAAGAAACGTGATCGCAGAAGGAAGATTGAAGGCGTAGGAAGGAATGGTTCATATGAGCTGAAACTTAAGTCTCAACGATCAGAGACTTCAATTTGTTCGCCGCTCGAGTCCCCAGACTTATGTGGTAAGTATTCAAAAAAAATGTGTTGGATAAATGGTTAATGAGCAAACAAATTGGTATATAGGGGCATAAATCTAAATAAACATTTTTATTAAATAATATCTAATTTTTGTGGTTAAAACAAATAAACAAGATAAAATAATGTAGACAAAACCATGTAAGCTGGAAGAATGTGCTCAGAGTTAGAAGAATAAAATTGTCTTAACAATTTTGAGGCATAGGCTAAAGATATTAATTTTGGATTTTATAAATTAAATATGCAAAAATTTTTCAAAAGAAATGACAATAAAGAGGGTATAACTTCCTAACTAATTTTTCTCATTTGACTCATCAAATGAGAAAAAAAGAGTAGGGGAAGCTCAATTAAATCAGTAGAATGCTAGAAAAGAGGAAAGTATAGATAATGTGGGACAATAGAAAACAAAATTGGAGGGCATAAAAATATCCAAATACAAAGCAATATATATAAAGAGAGTAAATTTTTCATTTAAAAGACAAATGGTTACATAATATTAAAAGCAAATCCAGCCAAATGCTACTTTAAAACATATATCTAAAACATAGGAACACAGGAGGGGGAATTACACATACACACACACTCACACATACACACACATACACAAATATTCTTAACCAAAACCCTAGAACCAAATATATTTCCAAATTCAGATTAATTTTAATTTAAGAAACTAATACAAGGCATATATTACTTAACATATATTACTGTGGTTTGAGGCAGCACCTTGTAATCAAACATAGTAATATTTCTGAAAGGAACATATAAATACTCACAAGTTGAATAAATCAAGTCTATAGTTTCACATCAGCATAAATCAGGTTTTGCTGTTAAATTAATTATAAAAAAAACTTTATTTTCAGAGGTTTTCAGTTTTCAGAACAGCAGATATGGAATTCAGAACTGGTATTCCCGTGGCAATATCAAACAAAATAATGATGTTTTAAAAGCTTCAATTCACAAGGAAGATATGACAATTCTAAATGTATATATTCCTATTGAGATAGCCTCCAAACATAAAGAAAATTGATAGTATCATAAGAAAAATTTTATGTACACACCAAATAATTTTCAATTTATTACATCCTGTTCATTACTATTTCAACGTGTGTCTTGTCATCCCAACCGGATTCCATTAAATCAGTGACAAGTGAGTGTTTTCATGGAGGAATGCCTTCCAGGTGGAAGGCATTGGGTGAGGCCCTTTATGCTCATGACCTCCTTTGAGCTACATGACCCTATTAAGTGGGAATTGGTGTCCCCTTGTTGCAACAAGGGAGAGTAAGTAATTCTTCCAAAGTCACACTGCTAAGAATCAGAGTTTGGATTCAAATTTAGTCCTTTTTGACTCCAAAGATCCAAGATCTTTTCATGACATCATGAAATAAGCATAAGACATTGTCTACTGACTTAGTGAAATTAAAATGGCAGCCATCATATAGAATTAAAATCAAGACTAGGCATCTATACATACTACTTATTATCATTTTCCAGTACGCACATTCACAAGTGCCCATCCAAGGGAGACACATTCCAAGGGCTGACACAATCATCATTATCCAATATCTCCCCAGATCTTGCCATATTTTCCTTGACCTTTAGACAGCTTTGAAATGAGACAAACTGACAATCTCAAGATGTTCTGATATGTCTTAGCCTTAAATTCACATTATGCTCTTAACACAAAAATGCGGAGTTGTTTAGAATAGGAACAAATTCAGAATTTAAAATCCGAAGCCTTCTGAAAGCTAATTAAAATGTTTTTCTACTCACATTCACTAATTATCTTCCATAAAATAGAAACAGAAAACAATAATTGAAATTGGTCACAGTAACAGCAGTTGGCACAGAAATATACAGTGAAAGGTCTAGAAATAAAAACAACATATTTGCCCTTATGTTTAAAGGACACTAGAGACAACTCAAGCAGTAAAATCGTAGATGGTGTACTTCTCTTAATAAGGATTATCACAAAGAACCTCAGAGCAAGATGGAGACGTGCATACTCACGATCCACCACAAGAGGGCGCCGTTATCAAAAGGGAGTGAAAGGCTAGTCTGCCCTAAATCTGCACCGGAAGAGTAAATCCCTGTCTAAAGCGAATGAGAATATTTTTATAATCAGAGGCTGCTGCTAGAATTGGTAAAATAACGATCCAAATTAAGATTTTTCTCTAATACTGTTTTGTGTTTTCAATCCCATTTCTAAAATGAATTCTTAGAGGTATTAATATAAAGAATAACACATTTTCCTGTCGGTATGGTAAAACAGAAACCAAAGAAATTGCTTACATGAAACAATTTTAGTAAGCATCAACATTAAATAAATTTTATTTTATGTGGACTTTACCAAATAATTGGAGAATAAAATTGTTTCAGCCTATATTTCCCTTTTAGAGATGAAGGGAAAATATGAATTTAAATCTTATATTCCTTAAAAACTAAAGAAGAGTGAAAAACTTGAGTTCAAATTCCAGTTTTATTATCTTTCAAAAATGTGCAGAGCATAATGTCTCAGCCTCACTGTCTCTCCATATCATTGGTGCAGGGTTTCTCTTAGATAACTCTGATCCTGTAAATCTGATCTATCAACCAAGCCTAGATTGGGCCTCTGGGTACCTATCAGCAAAGAGGTGGTGTGTGAGCTTACCCACCAGGGCAGGCTCTGAGGGCAGGCTCTGAGGTCAGGCATTTCTGTGTTATATATATTCTTACCAGCTATGTATAATCTTGGGTTCGTCTTTTAATCCACCTAAGCTTCTGTTTTCTCATATATAAAAATGGAAATAATAATAGTACTTGCCCCAGAGAGCTTTTATAAAGATTCAATGAGATAATGTAGAATATATAGTAAAGTGCTTAGTCCACGAATATGCTCAATACATGTTAATTATTATAATTGATTTATTCACAGATTTAGTGAGCACTTCCTGTGTGCCAGGTACTATTTATTCTAGGTATCTGCAACACATTGATGAACAAAATTGCAAATAATCCCTGCCATTGTGGGCTTGTATTTTTAGCAAGGGAAGGCGGATAGTAAACTATAGGCATTCTATGTATACTAGAAGGCAAGAGATAATGTGCTATGAAAAGAAAAAGTAGTGCAGAAGATGGAGACCTGAGAAGGTCATTCATTTACAGTTTAAATAGGGTCTGCAACAAAAATGTGCCTGGCTTGTTCCAGAACTGTGAAGGAGCCCAGGGCTGCCGGAGTGGAGAGCACACCTCCAAACCGGATCACTCATCCTCACATCAAACTACATGGCCCAAAACAAAATATGGCGTCTTCCCCCTTTCGAACCTTCTGCTATATTTTCCCTCTTTATTAATGTTAAATTCTTCTAAGATCATAACTTTGAAGTCATTTTTAAAATTTCTTCTCTACTTCATTTATGTTCTATTTTTTTTTTCTTTCCAGTGTCTTTGGGTTCTTTTTTATTCTATCTCTGCTGTTATGACTCAGAGACAAATTAATATTTGGCCCCAAGCTTGGAAAATGTACGGTGCCTTCTTTAAATTGCAAAGGTCTGTAAAACTTCATGAAAGCTGAGGGGTTCTTGTTTTTAGGTGCTCCTACTTTGTCCCTGAGTCTGTGCTTATTCTGCCTCTCAGGTATCCAAAACTGCCATCTTATCACCCACCTCACCTCTAAGTTAGTTCAATTGTTTCTTAATTAGTCACCGCCTTCTCATATCTCCCAGCTATAATCTAAACAAGACCCTCTGGTTCACCTTCCTAAGACCTTGCCGTCATTAGTCATCTCTCTACTTAAAGACTTGTAATGACCATTTATTATTTACCAGAAAAGTCTAAATTGCAATGCCTGTCCTCATTTTAAACTTCTGCCATAGCCTAAGAAATGCTCAGTGTGGTGAATGATACATGTAAACACTCAATGCTTGTTGAATTGATTTGGCCGGGGGGGAGGGGAGAAGCAAACTGAAAGTAAAGAAAGTGAAACATGCAGTACCAAATTGTTCCAGCTCTGAGGACCATATAGATTTTTTAAAAATCAGGTTTACTGAGGTATAATTACCTACAGTAAGATTTACTCTTTATAATGTACAAATCTCTGAGTTTTGACAAATGTGTGTGGTTATGTAACCATCCTCATAATCAAGATATAAAACAGTTAGTTTAACACTCTAAAACATTCCCTGATGTCCCTTTGTAGTCACCTCCCTCTCTGCCCCTGGCAATCATTGATTTGTTTCCTGTTTCTAGTTTTGATTTTTTTTTTTTTCCTTTTCTGCACGTCAAATAAATGGAATCATTCAATATATGACCTTTAGAGCCTGGCTTCTTTCACTTAGCATAATGTGTTTGAGAGTCATCCATTTTGTTGTATATACCAACAGTTCTTTTTCCATTGTGTGGATGAACTCCCATTTAGCCATCCACCAGGTGAAGAACTTTCAAACTGTTTCTAGTTTAGGGCCACTGCAAATAAGCTGCTATAATCATTCGTGTACAGATTTTGGTGTGATCATGTCTTCATTTTTCTTGGATAAAGACATGAAAGTGGAATTGGTGGAGCACGTGATACTTAACTTTTTAAGGAAACGCCAAACTGGTTTCCAAAGTGGCTATAACCATTTTACATTCCCACCGGCAACACAGGACATTTCAGTTGTTTCAGATCCTCACCAGCACTTGGTAGGGTCAGTTTTTTCTGTATTATTATTTTACAAATTCTAATAGGTATATTTCATTGTGGTTTTAATTGTGCATTTTCCTAATGACAGCGTTGAGCATCTTTTCATATACTTAAATGCCATCTGTATGTGTTCCTTGGTGAAATGTTTATTTTAATATTTTGTCATTTTTAATTGCCTTATTTTCTTATTATTGAGTTTTGAGAATCTTTCTAATTCTGGATACAAGTCTTTTAACAGATGTATGTTTGGCAAGTACTTTCACCTAGTCCATCGATTGTCCTTTTCAAAAATTCACACACAATTGAATTCACATTGGTGTACAATCTATGAGTCTGAATACTAGCATATGTTCTTGTAACCACCACAAACAACATACACAACATTTCAATACCGTAAAGAATTCCCTCATGTCCCCATTTTGGTCAGATTCATTTCCCTCTCCAATCTTTGGCAACCTGTTCTCTGTTCCTATAGTTTTGGTTTTTCTAGTATCTCAAATAAATGAAATCTCATAGTATGTAATCTTTTGAGACCAACTTCTTTCACATGGCATAAAGCTAAGCAGTAGTCTATTAGCATAGCTTATTTATCAAGTTGCCCACTAAAAAACATTTGCTTCCAGTTTTTAGAAATGAGAATTTTTGAAAATAAATGCAATTCTCATGATGAATAAAAACAAAATGTTAGACATTTTTTAAAACAACAGATTCAAACCTCACTGTTCAGAAGTCAATAAAGAAGGGCTATCAGGAAAAGTGAAGAAAAAAAGTCATCACAGGACCACCATAGTTTTGATAACGTATCCATGGAGAGGGAGAGAAAACAAAAAGGAGCAGAAAGGTAGCCCAGGTCAACGCTGGACCCTGGGCTTGTAGCTGAATTAAAGAACTTTGGGAACATTATGATGCTATGATCATAATAACTATTTTGCTTACATGTTTATAATTTCTCCTCTCTACTTTTCAGAAAGCTCAAAAGCTATTTGCATGAAAATATCTAAATCTTAAAGCGGAAAGTTCAGAAGTCATATTGAACTTTGAAGCAAGAAAAAAATTCAGCTGAGAACCTGAAATGATTATTTGTTCTCTGAGCTTCCTATATGTATACACACATATATTTCAAGGCAAAAAGAAAATCCTTCTGGTTGTTATTGGAGGAAAACTGATTTTTTGAGAGAGGAAAACATTTTCTTGTCACTAAATATTCAGGTAAATTTGTCACATAATTTCTTAAATAAAAGACCTATAAGAAATATTGAGTAACATCATAAAAAAATGTTTTCCAAGAGATGCAAAAATTCCTTCACAGGAAATTGCATTGTGTCTATCTTCAGCATAATCTATCAGAACATAGCATGTAAGAAAATTTGATGTTTTCATGTCCAGTTTCTCAAACATGGTGATATAGCCTTAGTCAAAATCACCTGGGGCTACTTGGTACATGGGAAAATTCCTAAGCTCTACCCTAGACCAACTAAATCAAAATTTGTGGGGACAGGATCCTGGAATAGGATACATTAAAGTTTGAGAAACACCTCAATAAAAAAGTATGTCTGCTCTTAGGTCATATAGTAATGCAGAAATATAAATGAAGAGATTTAGGGAAATGAATAATTAATATGTCCTTTAAACCTCTTCTCTTGATAGTTATTGCTTCTGCTGTGCTTTTGGCAGCCAATTAAGAGAGGAGTCTCTGGTAAGTGCCTGGGGTGCAAACCTTTGGTATGATTAACCGAATCTTGATAATTTAAACACTTTGAAGTGTGTAAATCTATAAAAGAAGCTGTACTATTGCTCATGTCTTTTAAAAATCTTGATAAGCATATTAATAAAGAAAATAAGAGATTGATTGTATTTTCATGTCTATTCACCCAAACGATCAGCTTTAAGCGTGTTAGCACACTATGTGTCAGTGTCCATCAACAACGAGACGTTAACATAGACCAGGAGGCCCTGGACTTAGAAATACCTTGTCTGCAGCTTTAGTTTAAATGTGTGCCAGAAAGTCATAAACTATAGTTCTTTGAATATATTCTCAGGTTTTAGATTGTGCTCCCACAGTTGACTGAAGTCACTGAAGTGTTAATCTGTGTTTCCTGAATCTCCTTATTCTTACTTCAGGAAACCATGAGAAGGATTTGGCAATTTTCCCCTTAAAAGCAGGATAAATAGAAAAGGCTAGCCAGTGAAAAATAAGTGGAAGTTTCAAGTCAAGAGAACATCTTGAGTTTATTTTATAATCCCATTGATACTGAGATCTAACACATGCCCAAAGATCTTGCTATACATATACTTCCCAGGAGAAGATGCCAGCCTTCTTCCATGGTCATTATCTGTGTCTGGCAGCAAACACCATTTGTTAAGCCCTTGTGGGCATGTGTGAAATGCTGGATGTTTTACAAAGCCTCTATAAGAGTTTACATTTTAGGGGAAAAAAATAACACCAGGTTAACATTGAAAGACATATTCGAATAACTTAGATTTATAAAACCCAATGGCAAAATAGGAAGAATACTCCCACTGAAAATAACACAATATTGAACTTTTTAAATCCATAAAATTAAAAACACCATTTTGCCTGTCTGAAAATGCAAAGAAAAATCAATTAACCACCACCATTGTTTGCTTCAGAAAGATTAGAAAAACAAAATATGTGAACATTGTAGTTGACTGATTGATCAGATTTAACTTTCATTTCTATTTAACCCAATCCTTTCTGTCTCATGGGCTAAAAAATTCTGATTTTAAGTTTTTCATTCAATACAGACCACTCTTTCTTTTCCCTAACCCCATCTTAAACTCTCAAAGAACGTATTTCCTAGAGGACTTCTATAGCCTATGTTATTATTTCTGCACTGTACACTGTATTATACATACATATACATACTTTGTGATGTTTGCCCTCAAAGAACCTCGGTTTGGCCCATTACCCTAATACCTGATTTCTTTTCAATCATGCAGTTAATAATAGCTGGAAGTTCCCTTAGAGTTCCCCAATTTTTAAACATTAAATATTTGACTCATTCCAGGCCATTTCCTTTTCTAGTCCTTGACTCTTTCTTAAAATGACCCCTTTTAGTTCAGCCAAATGTAAACAAAATTGAATTTTAGCTCGCTCTTACAAGAGCTGTGTTTAAACTATAATTTGCTCCAGGCCAGTGCTTTTCAAAGGGAAGATTTTGATGGCTGGGAATCCTTGAAGGTGAAAGAAGCCAGAGATCATGAAGGCAGGCTTTTAAATAGACATATTTGTCATTCATAACTTATGTTAAAGAAAGAAATAAGCTTTAGATGCAAGTAGAAAGCACTTAAGTGTAGATAGCCACTTACACCATCTAAAAATGCAAAATTATCCTATAACTCATTAAACTTAGTATTTTTATTCCCCCATCATATTTCAAAATGGATCTTATATAAGAATTCCATTTATACAAAATATTGAAAATAAGCAAATCCATAGAGACAGAAAGTAGTGGTGGGCTGGGGCTGGGGCTAGGGGTGGGGAGAAATGGGGAATGGCTGCTAATATGCACAGGCTTTCCTTTGGGGGTATGAAAACATTCTAAAATTAGGTAGTGGTGACAGTTGTACAACTCTGTGAAGATACTAAAAACCACTGGATAGTATACTTCTTAAACGGGTGAATTTTATGGTTATATGTATTATATTCCAATAAAGCTGTTATTTTACAAAGTGGATTTACATAGTTCCCATCAGTCAATAAGAGGACAATAAGCAATAGAATAGAAAATGGCAAAGAGCTATGTATTGAAAACCCACATAGAAGGAACCACGATTGAGCAAATAACTATGAAAACAGACAATACCGTGAGCAGTTGGGGAAGATGCAAACCAACATACAGTGCATTATATTGGCAAAAATTATAACATTTCCAATGATAGCAGAATGTGTGAGTGAGAATCTCATACATAGCTGGTGGGAATGTAAATTGGGACAACAGCTTTGGAGGACAATTTGGCAACGTGTCTAAGTTAAAATAACCGTGTTCTACAACCTGGCAGTTCCTTTTCTTAGGGCACTCTCACATACCCGGGGCAAAATATGTGCACAGGAACATCCACTAGCATTATTCGTAATAGGGAAAATGGAAGTGACTCTAATATCTATCAATAAAGGGATGGAGGACTAAACTATGGAGCATATATACAATGAAATACTACATATCATCAATGTAAATAAATTAGATTCACTAGAGGAAAAATCTATTTACAAAACACATGCCACAGGATATTTTTTAAAGGAGGTAGAATAGGAAAAATAAGATTAAACTAAGGGTTTTATGCACAGAATGAGGTTTGGCTCACCTGCTGGCTCTAAACTTTTAGTAGCCAGTGTAAAAAGGGAAATCTGATCAATTACAGAACTGCACTGTGTTGTAAAAACATATAACTATTTATGACACTAAAATCAGAAAATACCTCCAGAATTTTCTCAAAGAGGTCACCATGTAAGGTGGGCAATAAGCAATATCTTCAATGCCATTCTTGTCCACAGGACTCTTGCTTATCTCCACAAAGATGCATCCCTGAGCTGCAATCTCCAAGTATCAGGCTTTATCAGAAGATTCATTTTTGAGAGGAGGGGCAAGAAACTGGGCTGTCAAAGTATTTTGCTTGGCCAGCACAGTGTTTAACATTTTTTAATTTCAATGTCTTAGGTGGGACATACATTTAGACACTATCAAATAGAACCATCTGCAATGATGAAATGTACTCTATCTGCACAATCCCAGGTCACATGTGTCTACCTACTGAGTATGTGTGGCTAGTCTGAGGGAGGAAGTGAATTTAAATTTTATTTAATTTTAATTAATTTTAAATAGTCATATGTGGCTAGTGGTGACACTACTTGCATAGTGAAACTCTAGAGGGCCACAGGCCTCACCACTCTCTTCTTTATTAACCTCCCAATGCTCACTGTCACACTTTGCGGTTATGTGGCCCCTGGAGGTGTTTTTTGAACTCATGTTTTAAAGTACCGTGTCTCAAGGAATGAACAGATTGCAGTATTATTATATATCCTCCTTCATTCCTTTATTCAAATAATACTCACTCTACCTGAGAGGTATCAGGTGTGTGTGAGACACAACACTTACTATCTCAGGGGCAGCACAGGCCAATCTAGCACAGCACGGAGGGACAAGTGACACGTGGCAGGGGAAAAGCAAGGTCCACAGGAAGTACACAGGATGGTGGTGGTAGAAAACCCAACCTGAACTTGGTGAGGCAGAGAAGTGTCCTGTCAGGGGGAACTAGGAATAAATACAAGTCAGCTGGGGTGGGGGTAGTTCTCAGAAGAGGAAACAGTTGGCTTGACCTATGAATTCAAAAAAATTCACTAGAATTTAGAATGTGGGGGAAGGTGATTGTTAAAGATTGGCAAGAAATCATGCAGGATGTTTGAAATGTGTTAAACTGACTTTGGACTTTGTCCTGAGGGCAATAGAAAATGACTGAAAATTTCTAAGCAGAGGAGGAGATTCTTGTTATCTCTACATTCAAAATAAATCTACCAGAATTACCATATGTTCCAGCAATCTCATTTCTGGGTATAGACCCAAAGAATTAAAACCAGGGATTTCAATAGGTATGGGTACACCCATGTTCATAGCAGCATTATTCACCAGGGCCAAAAGGTGGATACGACCCAAGTGTCCACTGACACATGAATGGATAAACAAAATGTAATCTATACATACAATGGAAAATTATTCAGCCTTGAAAAGGAAGAAAATTCTGACACATGCTACATTAATAAACCTTAAGGACATTATACTAAGTGAATGTCAGATACAAAAAGACAAATATCACAGGGTCCCACTTATATGAGGAACCTAGAAGAGTCCAATTCATAGAAAAAGAAAGTAGAATGGTGGTGGTCAGGGGCTGGAATGAAAGAAATGGGGAGTTACTGTTTAATGTGGACGGAGTTTCAGTTTGAAGAGATGCAAAAGTTCTATCGATGGATGTTGGTGATGGTTGCACAGCTCTGCAAATGTACTTAATGCTACTTAACTTTATAGTGAAAGGTGGTTAAAATGATAAATTTTATGTATATTTTACTACATTAAAAAATTTTTAAATCCCTCATCACCTCTTGCTAAAACAATGGCTAAGCTTCCTAACTGCATCCATTCTTGATCCCTCACAGTTTATTTTCTACCTAGTAAAGAGTGATAATTTTGAAAGATGAGTCAGGTCAAGTCCACTCCCTTGCTGGAAAGCTTACAGTGGGGCTGGCCCCTGAATAATCTGGTTTCTCATCACCTGCCTGGCCTCATCTCCTCCACTCCCCATTTGGCTCACTACACTGCAGCCCCACTGGCCTCTTTGCTGCTCTTTGAACCACTAAACAAGCTCCCACTTTAGGGTTTTTTCACCCTGAACATTCTTTCCCCTGACATTCTTCCAGTTTGCTTCCTTGCTTTATTATGCTCCGAAATAACCCCACAGGCACACTCCTAGACCACATGCTCTAAAAACATTCATTCTTTGCTTTTCTTTATAGCATTTACTTCACCTTTTGTTTTAGTATAGAGATGGTCCCCCACTTACAATGGCTCAATTTACCTTTTTTTTTTTTGGCTTTACGGTGGTGGTAAAGCAATACACATTAGTAGAAACCATACTTTGAATTTTGATCTTCTCCCAGGATGGTGATATGTGGTATAATACTGTTTCGTGATGCTGGGCAGTGACAGGAGTCACAGCTCCCAGTCAGCCACACAATCAAAGGATCAACAACTGATACTATATAGCAGAGGTCCCCAATCCCCAGGCCACTAATCACTTCTGTTAGTGGCTTGCTGGGAACAGGGCCATACAGAAGGAGGTGAGAGGTAGGCAAACCAGTGAAGCTTCATATGTATTTGCAGCCGTTCCCCAGCATTAGCATCCCCGCCTCAGCTCCACCTCAGACCATCAGGCACTAAATTCTCATAGGAACACCGGTCCCTGGTGCCAAAAAGGTTGGGGACCATTGCTGTACATAAGTGAGTTGCCATAGTTTTTTGGATATTGTGTTTTGAGCACATTTAAGGTTGGTTAGGCTAAGCTATGATGCATGGTAGGTTAAGTGAAGTAAATGCATATTCCACTTATGATATTTTGAATTTACAGTGTAACCCATTATAAGTCAAGGATCATCTGTGTGTCTTTTAATTTGTTTATAGTCTGTCTCTCTGGCAATATAAATTCCATGAAGGCAAGAACTTTGTTTTGTATGCTTCTGAATCCCCAGTGACTGGAACAGTGCCTGGCATGTAGGAAACATTCAATAAATATTTGCTGAATGAAAGGATAATTACATTTGCATTTTAGAAAGATTGTGAAAATGGATTGCAGTGGAAGGCTAGAATAGGAGAAACCAGCTGGGCAACTGCTGTAGAAATTATACAAGCAGTTGAGATGGCCAGGACAGTGGTGGCAGAGAGAGATTTAGGGATAGATATTTAGCAGAGAAAATTGAGAGGCTGGATGGAGGGTTCATTCACTGATCTAGTAAACTGAAGAGGAGGAGTTGCAGATTTGCAGGAGAAAATAAGCTCTGTTTTAAGTGCATTGAATGGACTATCCCCACAGAAATGTTCAGTGGGGAGATAGATATATTCAGGAGAGAGATCTGGGCTAGAAATGTTGATTTAGCAATTCATAAATATAATCTTAGTGGAAATTTTGATAATTGTTGAGCAGTAGTTAGTTGGAGGTTATATTTTTTGAATAAGTACATTGAATATTACTGTACATATTCAATGCTGCCAATTAATTTCAGACTCATGTGCTTTCACAGTCAGCCAAACTGGTCATATTTTTAAAAATGTATGGAATGCAGAATGTGAAACTTTATTTTTTTTTTAAGTAGAATAATGCTACTTTTTTTTCCCACTGCAACTAGGTCAATTTTAATAGAGGATATCCAATCCTCAAGCCATATATTCTGTAATCCATCTAATTAAATATACAAATTAATGTTTGGCCTTTATGGGAGCATCATTATCCTTTCTATGTAAAAAAGATCTTCTAATTCAACCTCATTATTTCAAATATGTGGAAATAAAATCCCTTAGACATTACTGACCTGCCTAACGTCACACAGTTGGACTGTGGCAGAGTCAGAACTAGAATCCAGATCTCTTACTCTGTTTCTAAGTAGCTCATAATTATGGGAACATTGTTTTAATTTCTATTTTGGTCTGTGAAGGACTCCTTCCAAATTGCACATCATGACTGCTCTGCAGTTCACCAAGACCAAAGATACCTGGATATCCTGCAGTCACCCATCTGTTCCACCCAGTGAAGCTGCTGTCAGACACTGAGTTTTCTCTATTACTTTTCAGCAAAGTTGAACTCGCCATTGAATATAGAGTGAAACTGTTTGAGAATAAAGATATGACCTCCAAGACATGTTCAGATTTCACATTACTAAAAAGTACAGCCCTTTCTGCCTTCTAGATTTAGTCTAGACTTCAATACCTCTCAAAGGCTCTCCTTGAATACTTTTTTCCCATCATGGAAAAGCATTATTAGATGGTGTTTCTAAGGACCAAAATTTAGCGATCACTTCCAGCACTGAAAACATTACCTTAGAGGCAGAATAAAATACCATTTCAATAGTGATGGTCAACCAGCCAGAGCTAGTAATTTTTCTGGCCATTCCAAAAACTAATGTGGCAGATTCATTGAAAAGCTACTTCAAAGCTTTTTCAACCTCTTCTTCCTTGCAGCAGATGGAATGGCCAACTGACCCAACTGAGAGCCAGGAAACAGAAGCAGAAGTCTTCCCAGGCAGCTGCTGGGAAGTTGGCATGACCCTCTTCCCCAATTCCCTTTCCTCCTGTGGATAGGAAGGTTTGAAATACAGCAGCTAACTTGCATTTGTGAAGGAAAAGTCCAGAGGAATCACACAATGCGGGTCCTGCCATGGTCTGACTGCTGAGCCAAAACTCACCAACTACGGATTTATTGTTGTATGAGAAAACTATGATTTTTGTTTTAAGCCACTGTGGATGTTTTTCTGTTTCCCATGTATAAATAAAATCGTAGCTAAAACACGAATTATATAACTAAAATCAAAAGGGTTAGGGGGTGGGGTGAGGCCTATCAGAATATTTGTGGGCGGGGCTCAGTTATTTTTATATATATCTGAAGGTCCCCAACATCTCCTCTCCTAATTGGAAACTACTTGTATAATGTTTTTTTAATCAGTCTAGCTTTACATTTTTTTCACAGCCACAATCTGCTATGAAAAAAAAGAACCTAGAAAGTCGGTATCTGCAGACAACATCCATACACATGAACTTTTCTAATTTGGTAAGCTCTGAATATCACCAAAAGACTTTAGAAGATATCCTGGGAGCATGAAATTATACAAACCATTAGAGATGCTCAGAGAATGTGTGACCAAGTGCTGAGGAGATTTGAGGGAATCTGCTTTGTCCAGCCAGGACCCGGGCTCCATTCTTTTCCTCGCACAACCCTGTAACATCCCCGTCTGTCCCCCATCTGTGCAGAATGTGGGGCCTCCACTGACCAAGCAGTTTTGAGTCCTGAACTCTGTTGCATTGATGCATTGACCACATCACTGTAAACTATCTGCTAGTTTTCCCTGCATCCATCATTCTGCAAAGATCACGGTTCAATCTGTGCTACCACACTGAGGCCCAAACTCCCTGAATGACGATGTTAGTCAATTCAAAAGTCAAGATCTTGCCAACTCTGGGTCGTCTCTGATTTTCCTCTCAGTCTTAAAAATAACACTGATAATAGGCCTTTGAAATCCCGAGGCATTTACTTGGTTCCTCAACTATACAGGAGATAGCTGGGAAGATGTCTGAACAATATTTTGTCATCCTTCTTGAATTTACCACCAGCCCAGAAAATCTGTAAAACGGGTGAAGTTGGCCCTTCCTGGGTCTGTTAGAAAACCCTTTAGCCCCCTTAGAGCCTCTCCTCCCAGCTGCCACCTGGTAATTCACTGCCTGCTCAGAACCATCCCCTAGAAAGTCTATACACATGTGTCGCAGCCAGACATCTGCCACATTGGGAGAAGTGGCACCTCATGAATAAGCTAGCCTAGACTTAAGGTTTCATACTGCCTAGGCGCTGGCCCTTTACTAACTGCCCCGAATCAAAAGGAACGAACCTGATAAGACTTTAGCACCAGCGACAGGCTGCTGGGAGATATTGTGGCAATACCAACCACTGCATTTGTAGACCCAGCCTGCTTTCGTTAGCGAGCCTGTCTTCTCACTCTTGTGAGACATTCTGATTACTCTAGCACTTAAAAATAACAAAATAAAAATAAATGCAATCTGTACATGTTCTATTTGTCTTCTTCCTCCTATCAGCTATTTCCGAAATCAAGTCATCTTTTTGCTAATCATGTAAGTTAGAAAAGGATGTCAATGCTCGCTGTGGTGGAAACCCTAGAAGCTCACCCAACCAGTCGACATTTTCCACATAACTAGAACCACACACAGGTAAAACTTTGTCAAAACAAGCCAGAAAAGCAGCTCGTGGGGTCACTTTCCTGCAGATTGGTGACTCTCCCAAATGCCAGCTCACAGTCAACTGGTTGGTCTCTCATGACATAAATGTTCTCTACTGTGACCCAGTCTATATGTCTTATGAATGAATTTTTTTGTTTATTCTGTTTAACACAAATGAAACACTGCCTGATTGTTCTCTCATTAAATGCATCATTAAATGCATAATTCTGCAAATTATTTTCTTCAGTGGTATGTGGAAGCTGGCAGAGTAAGCAATCTGTCACCTATTTGTCCTGTGGCAGTGATATGAAGAAAAAAGCATAACAACTACAATAGCAATGTTTGGGGTACTTAAGAGTGATGTCATAAGTAATTTTGAAAGTTCTTATAATCACAATCTCCTCTTATACTTTATGCCAGATCTTTTGGGTCCTGTTAAAAGAGCCTCTAAAATCATAGAACTGTGTTGAAAGTAATTTAAGGAAATCAACCTCACACCTTTGCAAAAAATAGCCTGCTAGGAATTATTGGTGTCAAATCCCAGCCCCACAAACTGCCTGGTATGAATTTCACCTGCCACTTGTCAGTGTCCCCCCCGCACCCCGCTGGCTTGATTCAAGACAACCTGGGAAGTAAACAGGAGACTTGCAGAAACATAATTAGAAGGAGACTCTTTTACCCCAGGAGTACTTTCGTTTCTTCCTTGCTCTCTGTAGAATGGGCTCCCAGCCTTAAAATCCTACCTCTTAAAAGAAGCCTAACAAGCAATAGGCAAATGCTTTCTTCTCTGTGATGGATGCAAAGCAAGCCCATGCTCATTCTTATGGGATAAAAACCAAGATGTATTGTCATGCATATGGAGTCATAGATAGATTTCATCTTAGAGGCTGCTTTTGTCACACGAAAGCAGGTACTCAAACACATCCAGTCCTGTTAACTAGTCCTGCTGTGTGCCTTTCTCTCCTTGTATTTCCCTGGGTGAGACTTCAGAGGAGGCCTCTGCTTTTCCAGGTGTGAAACAAGCACAACGATAATCTCACGTGTTAGGTATGACAGCAAAGATTGGCCTCACAGCCATGTCACTGTCCATGTGTCACTTTACTTGCCTGTGCCTGCAAGACCCACATGGAAAACACAGGGGGAATTTCTGTTTCTCTAACACAGCCTCTTTTCCTATTCCTGCTGCTGCTGCTGTCTCTCCAGTTCTACTAACTTCCATTTGGCTGCCAATTCCTTCCCACAAAGCCAGATGGAATTACAACCCAACACTGCACAGTTTGAATGTGGGTTACTTACTTGTTCTATACATCCTATCTGTACTTTAATAAAATGAGAATCTTTGACCATCATAAAATGATTACTTTTTAGTGTTGCTTGTTCAAATGTCAAAAATATATAGGAGGGACAATCTTATCCAGTTTCTTTTTAAAACTGTCTGCTCCTAATCAATCTAATGGGATTACATAGTGAATTTGTAAAAGTAATTTTGCACCTATTGCCTGCTAATCTGGGAGAAAAAAAAAAGTAGGGGGAATGATAGTGCCATAATGCAATGAATTAGCTCAGGCTTACCAAGTTCCTACAATGGCTTTGTTAGGTAATGACACCCTCAAATGCTTTAAGGATTAGAAAAATCCAGGGCTAGAGGGACAAAAATGAATCTGTCAAACAATGTCCACCAGTTGGCAGTTTTCCTCACTTTTACTTCTGAAAGAAATTGGACTCAGTTAATTTTATGACAAATTTTTTTAAAGTTAGGATCAAATCAGTGCTCCTCAAAAAATCTTTGAGAATACACGTAACAATATAATATGTAGAGGCAGGGTCACCTGATGTAAAGAGCTAAGCAATTAGCCTTTAGATGGAGGTAGATTCAAACTGTGGCGCTGCTACCCACCAGCTGTATGAATTTGAACAGATTACTAACCTTGGCTTTCACATTTGAAAAAGAGAAATGGGAGGATCTTTGTGAGGTTTAAACAGAGTTGCTTGCGAATAGAAAAGAGGCACAACGTAAAGTATAAAGCGGAGTCTCTGACTTGAGATCAAACCCTGACATTGTTGCCTACTAGCTATGTGACTTTGAGCCAATTATGTAATCTCTCTGAGCTTAAATGACGCTCTGACGCATATTTTACAAGGCTGCTGGAGAAACGAGACTCTGGTATAAGGGTCAGCAAACTTATTTTTGAAGAGGGATAATACATATTTTAGGCTTTGCAGGCCATGTGGTCTTTCGTCACGATTACTCAACTCTACTTTTGTCACACAAACGCAGCTATAAATAATGTCTAAATTAATGGGCACAGCTATGTTCCCATATAATTTTACTCGCAAAAACAGGTGATAAGCCAATTATGTCCATAGGCCACAATTTGCCAATTTCTATGCTAGGAAATGATGTGATACAATTCTAGTAACAGACAACCTTTTTAGTTAATGTGATTGATAATAGGTGAGAGATAAAAAGAAAGAACTAAAGACTCCAACCGTTCCTTGGACGTCTGTCTGTTTCTACGCAGTTCCTCAATATTGGATATTCACACAAATTCTATGAACCATAGCGCAGGTTACTTCTGGCAAAGTCTTTTAATAAAACACACACGTTTGTAATTTCTAGGAGGAAAAAGAAAAAATACAACAACTACAAAGACAAAAAAGACAAGTTTTCACATTGAATGTTTTAATTACAGGAATTATATAAAAAGAATTATAAAAGTGAAGGGGAGAGCAAAATCCCAGAAGACCAGTTATCACAATGGTAGAATTGGCAATACAGGCATATCTTGGAGACGCTGCAGGTTCAGTTCTGGAACATCGCAACAGAGAGAGTCGTACCCTTTTTGATGGTGGAGGTTCTTGCCTTAGATTTGTAAAAAATGCTACATCTGTGGAGGTAATAAAACAAAGTATGCCCGTACTCCTGTAAAGACTTCAAAGCAAGAAGAATCACCTGATATTAACCAGGTTCTGCGAGGTAAATATGACCACAAAATAAGAACATATGGCAATACAGAAAGATTTTGATAAACCACTGTGATACAACAAAATAAACCCATGAGTTTATAAAGACTATATAATTAATGGAGTATTGATGGTGCACTTAGAAAACAAAAATCACAGCTAAATAACACATAATTGATAATAATAGAAAAATAAACAACAACCTGAAAGTACAGAATAAGAAATTTTAACTTAAGGATAATAGAGGAACTACAGTAAACACATAAGTCTGTAATGGAAATCGCTGTGTGCCAGACACTGCTAGCTGCCCGTTCAATATCCACTCTCGTGAGCATGAGAAACCATGAGGAAGAAAGCCTCAGGCTAAGGATGGCAGAGTAGAAAAATAGAAGGAACCTGGTGACTGATGATTGATGACATCGTGTAGATGTCAGCCCAGCCCCAGACTGCCCACTTCCACGCTTCCTGGTATGTGTGAATAATTAACGATATTTGATTATGCACTAGAGTTTAGTTTCTCTTATATGTAGTTGAATATAATTCCTAACTGATGTTCATATCTTATATTATCAAATCCAGGATGCTATAGATCTTAAGATACGTCTTGATTTTCACACAACTTACTAAGAAAAAAATGTTGCCAATTATACTATAATGCAATGCCACGATAGACCTATTAGAGATATAGTTGGCCACACCTGTCTTTCTTGTGTTAATGTATTCTGAAGGATATTCCTAGTGTCTCCTACTATGTGTTTCATTGTAGAAGGATGATAAGCAAACCTTTACACATATCTCAGTGGCTAGACTGAATCTACTTGAGGGCATCTTCTTTTCTTAGGTCCCACAAAGCACTTGACTATTGCTTTTCAAGGCCACTGTGTATTGCTGTGTGGTCTGTACTTCGCACAAGAGTACATGACCAAGTGGGGTAAATGAGCCCTGAAATCTAGCTTGAACTCTGATTGATATTTTAGCATATGGTTACCATCAAAAGGAGAGAAACATTTTACAACTCATCTACCCAGAAAGAAGCCTTGTTCAGATTTGTACAAAGTTTCAGTGTGTAGTAGCCATGGCCCTGGCACTGGGTATATGGTGGAGAAAAGGAGAGACATGCTCCTGACTTTATAGTTCTTAAAGTCTTGTGAGGAAGAAAGATAGCAAACAATGCAGTATGATGATAGTATAAGGACAATGTGAAGCCTCTGGGGATACAAGACAAGAGTGGCTAACTGCAGGAGGGGTTGGTGGTCAGAAGAGGCTGAAACCTGAATGCTGAGTGGGTGTTAGCTCCCTGAAGGGAGAGTGGTGGGGTAGAAAGCGTGACAGGGAGAGGGAACCACATGTGGAATGGCAGAGAGGAATGAAAGGTACATGTTTCAATTGAGGCAAAAGTGCCTTTATGAGAAGAGTGTTTAGAGAGAGGTGTAAAAATGCTGGGGAAAGAACATTAATAGCCAGAGGCCAAATAAAGTGAGGTCATGTGGACTGTGATCAGTATTTTAGATCTCATCCTGAGACAAATGGAGACCTTCTAAAGGGCTGTATGCAGGAGGATGGTGTGTTCAGATTTGTGGTGATTCAGAAGACACTGTGGCCACAGTGTGGAGAATGGTTTGGAGATGTAAGCTGGGAATGTAACATATAGTCTCAGCATGGTGTGATGGTGATATAGACAGGATTGGTAGCACAGGGGATGGAGAAAAGTGAGTGGATTCAAGAAATATTTAGAAGGAGCAACTGATGAAATAATTGGGTTCTTAGGAAAGAAAAGTATGAGGAAGACCTGTGTGAAAAGAGAAGGATAACAGGCTGGGAGGAGGCCAGAATGTGTGGGAAGATAGTAACATCTACTGAGCTGGGGAAGAACATGTATGATTTAGGAACAAGACGCTTTTGTTTCACACATGTTGAGTTTGAGGGACCTGTGAGATATTCAGTTGGAGATAACTCTATCCATCTCTCCTCAGCTTCCCACCTCCCGCCCACCTCTCACCTATTTATCCTCTCCTCCTGTTCTCTTTCTCTACTGCATCCAAAGCCTCCCAGCTTCAGTCTCTGATTCCCATCAGAGAAAGCAAATAAAAAATTAAAACGTAAGAAACAGGAATGATTAAATGATATAACACTCCCCATAGATGACATTTAACAATATCAGAGTCAGAAGCATCTGCTTCAGTTGGATTATGTCCAGTGGTCCGGAGCTTCCCCCAAATATTCGTCTTCTATCTGCTGCTAAAAACAGTCTCCAGTGGGATCTTTCTCAGAAGACAGCAAGAAAATCACTGAAAGACATGAATTCTAACATCTTTCCTTAGAGCCCTGGTTGATGTATCACAACCTAATTGAATTAGATCCATGAAGTTTACATGACATTTATTTGTGGAACCTTTTGATTTAAGGACAAGTTCCCTAGAAACAGAACCTGAGATGGAAAATCTTATGCAAGTGATTTGTAGCGGGAATGCTCCTGGAGTAGAAGAGTGGGGGGTGGGGGAGGGGAAAGGGCGGGGTGGAAAAGCTGGCTGAGAATGCGGTTCTCAGCCAGAGCCCAACTTCATCCTGATCCCCAGGGAGCCCAAGAGCCAATCTACACTACAGAGTTGTTACCTCTCAGCTAAAAGGCCAGCCTTTTGTATTCTTCCAGTTGGTCATTGGCTGAGGACAGTTGAGTGGGTTTGTAAGCAGCCCCATGCTGAGGGCAATCCTTTGGACGAGGGGGCAGTTGTGGGTCATAGGCAGCCAAAGTTCACAGCAGCTGGGGGATGGGTGCACCAGGCCTGATAAAGGGAACCTAGAAAGAGAACTGATTGCTTTCTTCAAACAAATCTTACCTGGAAGCGTAATAGATGTCAAGGAACACACACACACACACACACACACACACACACACACACACACACACACTGCTAGCAAATGGGCTTATCTGTGCCTCTATCCTTTAGGCACTTTCACAGAAAATCTTTACTCTTTATCACCCTCAGAAAAAGAGAAAGTTCATCAGTCTATAGAAAACTATAGAAGTAAACACTAAACTCTGTGTTAATTAATGTTTTAAAATGTTAGAAAAGTAAACAAATTAGATAAGATCATTATCATCTCAAAAAATACAGTTTAAAGCACATTTTTAAACCCCTAAACCCCTAAGAATGAAAAACTATCAAAGATAAAGACACATTTTATAAGGAGATGCAAAGAAAAAAAGGTATGACTAGCTCAATTATTGGACCCAATACATATGAGTGCTTAAGAAAGATTTGAGAAATTGAATGGAATTGAATTAAATATCCCCCCAAAACATTACATACTGAATATTTAACTTCTTAAGTTCATATGTTGAAGTCCTAACTCCCAGTATCTCAGAATGTGACCTGATTTAAAGAGCAGATCTTTACAGAGAGAATCAAGTTAAAATAAGGTTATTAGGATTAGCTTTAATCCAAAATTACAAAGAGGGGAAATTTGGACACAGATTCATACATAGAAGAAAGACAATATGAAGAGATATTAAGAACATGGCCACCTGCAGGCCAAGGAGAAAGGTCTGGAACAGATCCTTTCCTCATAGCCCTCAGAAGAAAGCAATCTGCCAACACCTTGATCTTGAACTTCTAGCCTGAAGAACTGCGAGATAATAAATTTCTGTTGTTTAAGCTCTGTAGTCTGTGACACTTTGTTATAGCAGCCCCAGGAAAGCAATTCACATGCCAAGGAACATGCTTGAGGGAAACGCTGAGGAAGGGCGGGCATGGCTTACCTGTTCAGTTATAAGAAAAGTAAAAGTTGCTATCTCACTGATTTCAAAGTGAAACAAAGCCATTATATAATAACAAAAGGTATAATACACAACAAAAGCCTGAGAACACCAGAACAACATGCAAGAAAAAAATAGGCAGAAACAGAATTAAAGTTTGAAATTTCAGTGTTCTACCTGGATCTAGATTTAATGAAGAAAATGTGCAGTTGATTGGTATAATAAATTAGGGAGAATTAACAGACATGTGGAATCATAGAAGTTAATAAAATTTTTCCCGTGTAATGGATCACCAAAAATATTAATAAAATAAGGCACAAAAAATTCTTAACATAAAAAAAGAGAGAGATTCTACATACCACATTCTCAAAGTAAAAGAGTACAATTTAAATTAAAAACAATAGAACTGATTAAAATTTTAAATTGAACTCTTAAATAACCTTTGTCAGAGAAGAAAACTACATAATTCCAATGTATTTTAAACAATATATTCGTACTATGTAATACACACATAAGAGCAACAATGTATAAAATTGTTCATATGGCTGACACCTAATTATGTAAATAATATGCAAGTAAATGCATCAAAATTATCTTTGGATTGTGGGACTGAGCACTAATTTTTCTTATTTTATGAATTTTATAAATTATCTGCTTTTAAAAAAGGAAAAAGTATCAAGAGAAACTAGGAAAGAAGAACTAATAAACTAAACAGAAGTAGAAAAAAGCTCTAGGATCAATAACAAGAGATTCTTTGACAGCTTAAAAAAAAAATGTTAATCATGGAAACAAGAGTTTCACAAATTCAGTGCCGGAAAAAAAGCTATCACAATCTGAATCACAATTTTTTATTTCACTGAAATGAAGAAATATTATTTTCAATTGTATGTTAAAACACCTGATAACCAAAAATGAAATGGATGAGTTTTCAAAAATATCAAATATAAAAGCTAATAGAAATAGCAGAAGCACAAGGCCTTATTTCTATTGGTGTAGCCTCCTAAAGAACATCTTATGAGGTTTTCTGAGAACTTTAAAAAGTAGTCCACAGGCACCGATTACTTGTTATTCCACTCGAGTGAAAAATTAACAACAGGCGTTTCATTTTAATAGACTTGTTATAGTAGAGGAGGAAAAGAGCCAATAGAACTAAATAAGAATAGAAAAGCCTGTTTCAACATAATAAAAGGAGAGGAAGAGCAGGAGGAGGAGAGCTAAAGGCACCTGGCCATGCTGGATCAGCAGATCTTTCAAATAAATAATTCTATCACATGTTGTTTCAATAAACTGGAGAAGATAAGGTGTTTCTAAACTGATTTTATAAGTTAAACATAGATTTGTTTCCCAAGCCTAAGGCCAATAACAAAAAAGAAATTATAATTATCAGCATAGATGCAAAGGAGGAACGGGAGAATGGAGGAGAAAGAACAGAGGGAAGGAAAGGTGAGAGGAAAATAGGAAGAAAGCAAAGGGAGAAAGAAAAAAATAAAATTATTCCAAACATCTAAATACAAGTGATCACTCATGAACAAATTAGATTTATTCCAAGAATGCAAGGTTAACATAACACATAAACTATCAAGACAATTCATCATATTAACAGGAAAGAGCAAAGATTATATGAATAGGTACAAAAAAAGTATTTGACTACAAAATATTTTCTAGTTAAAACTCTAGGAACTTTTCTTTCTTAATTTGATAGAGTATGCATTTTGAAAACTAAGAGTATTACACTTAACACAGGATATTAGAAATGTACTGCTTAAAACTAGGCATATGTCAAATTTTCCTTTGTCATTAATCCTACTTAATATTATATTGAAAGAGTTGTCCATTGTTTTTTAAAATAAAATTAAAGATATGCAAACAAAGGAAAAAATAATATTTGACTTTTTACATGCAAACAATTTTAAATAATATTAAAGATATGCAAACAAAGGAAAAAATATTTGACTTTTTACAAAATATTTGAGTTTCATGAAGATTACAAGGAAGACGCATACATTTTAACTGAATTGTAATAAATTAGTGACCTACTATAAAAAACAACCAGATGAAGTAGATGTTTGTTCTAGAAACCAGAAAACAGTGATAAGCAAAAGGAATACAAATCAGGACAGGGGTCACTATCTAATAAATATTGTTAGGATAACTAAATATCAATATCAAGAATTATGTGAATTACTACTTTATGTCATACAATGAAATAAACTACATGCTATGAGAGCACTACAGTCATGGTGGGTTCGTAGTTGTTACTATCAATCAAAGATATCAAAGTAGCATGAAAAAATACAGCAAAACAATACATACAATATTCACAGGCTTACCATTCATTATGGAAATCAAAATGTAAATGACTCCAGAAACCACTCTTTAAATGAGCTAAAATTGATTTACATAATACATTGGGACTGTATACAAGTCGGTGCAATAACAATAGCTGCTAAGCTATGAAGTGGTATGTGTTTCCAGAAAGCAATCTGACAATATTTAAAAGCATTATTAAGTTGCTGACGAAAGAGTCATAACTTGGAGATAGAGCCTCATTCTCCTCAAAACTCCAAATTTTAAAATTACAATTTCTATATGAACATTTAACGGCAGTTCTTTAACGGCAAGATATTACAAACAACCCAAAGGCTCAACAGTAAGTGGAGGCTTAAGCAGACGATGGTGCATGCCATGTGGAGTGCCTCCTTCCTCGTTCATGTCCTCTCTCAGTGAACGACAGCACCGCCACACAGTAACCGACAGAGAAAACTGAGACTTCTTTCTGTACCTTATTCCAGCCCTTCTCCCATCTATTAGCTACCTAACTAGTCTCGGCATTCAATGTCATACGCCTCCAAATGATCTGCTGTGGTGCCAGGGTGCTAATTGTGAAACCTGGATCTACCTAAAATCCTATCATGCCCATCCCTCTCTCCACAATTGCCCATAAAAATAAAATCCAAACAACCTGGCATCCAATGTCTTCCAAGACCTGACTCTACCTACTAGTTTATTTCCTTCCTCCCTTCCCCCGCCTATACATACCCTATTTTCTTATCATATGGATGATTTTCAGTTCAACAAGTCCATCGTGCTGTCAACAACCCTATGCTTTGCCTAGAATGCTCTCCTCTGTCCTCTTGTCTTCCTGACAAACACTCATCTTTTAACTTAAACTCAAGTTTCACTTTATAAATCCTTCCTAATACAGCAGGGTTGAAAATGCATGCACTTTGTCTCAGATATGCAAAAATATATTCTACATTTATTTTTTTTGTATTACATTATTCCTGCTAATGATAGGGGCTATAAAGTAGGAGCACCCCGACTTGCTATTTAAAAGTAATTCAGTCTCTTTAGACTTAAAACTGTTGCTTTCAAGAAGACTAGGAAGGTTCCAACTCCTCAAGAGACAATTGCTTCCCTTACAAAGAAACGTATGCACCCCCATTGCCACCCCTCACTTCCTAGGATGGCACCTGGATGAAAGGACATATATATCTTGAACATGCTTCAACCCCCTCTCTGCCTTTGCTGAGATTTCTCTTGCCTTGTCAGGTTTTCGAAGGTACTAAACTAGTGGCTCCTGAGATATGGCTTGTCCAACTTGGTTTTGGGGACATTGTGATGATACCAGCTGCAAAACTACGTGACCTCTGGCCCAACGAGGAGAAAGTCTCCTCGTTCTAAGCCCAGGGGCCTTTCTAGTCTTGAGGTTTTTCAGCCCTTTAACAGCCATGTTCTGAGGCATGTAGAGCTTCTGTATGTCCTCAGTGCCATGTGCAGGCTTCTGTCACCTGGTGCACTGTCTCAGACTCATAAATTTAGACTCATCCTCTGCCAATGCAATTCTATTGTTCTTGTGTCATACTGGACGTGATGATGTGATGAACTGACCCTGAATAGTACCCAAAGAAACAAAGAACTGCCCTGATATTCTTGGTTGCTACAAAACCATCTGGCTGACTCTCAGTGTTTTCCCAACTCTGAAGAGAAAGTCTAACACTCATGACTAACCTCTTGTCCTTCTCCTCCTCTTTACCTAGCTCATTCTCTTAGTGCTGCAATAGGTTTCTAATTTCTCTTCCTGACCTGCAGGAGTTACTTACACCAATGCTTCTCAAAAGTTGACATGAATATAAATCACCTGGGGATGCTATTAAAATGCAGATTCTAATTCAATAGTTCCGGAATGGGGCCTGTGAGTGCATTTTTAACAAGCTTCCAGGCGTCACTAACAGGGTTGTTCAATGAGCCCTCTTTGGGAAGCAAGGCTGATCAATCCTCTTTCACTGGATTTCGTTTGCTTGCCCCACTCTACTTTTCTGGGACAATAATAGCAGACAAGACACAGGGAAAGAATATAGGTGAGCAATGGAAAAGATGTCAAGAGGTATTACACAAAGATTATCCCAGTTACACTGACCACCACCTCCTTTTCCTTTCCCACTGAAACCCACTGCTTCTTTGAAACTCCTTATATACTGTACAAATTTCAGCCATTGCTCCTGTATTTGATTATATGTGTCACTCCCTAACGATGCTATAATTTCCTTAAAAGTGTAGAACAGAATCCCCCAACTGGTGGCGACAGGCTGCATATGGCCCCACAGATGTTTTGTGTTACCATCACAGTGTTTTTAAAATATATAAACTGGTTGCCAAATGCAAAGCACTGATTCTCAACCTCAACTGCACATTAAAATCACCTGGAAAACTTACCAAAAATGTCAGTGCCAGAGTCCTACCTTCTCAGAGATTCTGTTTTAAGATGTCTGGAAAGGGTCCTAGACTTCACTATTTGTTTTTAATAAACGTTTAATTCTAGAACAGTTTGAGATTTACAGAATAATTGAGAAGAGATTACTGAATATTTTTCTATACCCACACCCAGTTTCTCCTTTTAACTTCTTACATTCCAATGGTCACAATTTGTCACAATGAATGATCTATCTTGGTACATTATTATTAATTAATGTCGTACTTTATTCAGACTTTTGTGGTTTTCCTCTAATGTTCTTTTCAGTTCCAGGATCCCATCCAAATTACCACATTACATTTAGCTGTCATGTCTTCTTGGGTGCCTCTTGGCCGCATCACAGTTTCTCAGATGTTCCTTGGTTTTGGTAACTTTGATAGTCCTCAGGAAAACTGATCAGATATTTGTAGAATGTTCCTCATTTAGGGGTTGTCTGATGTTTTAAGAATGTGAAGAGATCACTTGAAAGTTCAGATTCTGGCATCTCTTGACATGTGGGGAGATTTGAAAACATTGAGACTGCAATCCTTCACAGAACCAAGTGAATGATGATGAGAAATGGTTCCCAGCACCCTCTAGTTCTCCACAAATCACTTCATTATTGTCCCTCATTTCTCACCCCAGTGTAGACCTTAACTCTATCTTTTATGCATTGCACCTAGCATAGTACCTGACACAAAGTATACATCTGATAAATATTTATTAAGTAAATGAATAAATGAATGAGTTCACAAAGGAAAAAACATAGTTACTAAAAACGGCAAATTTGTGTAGTATATGATCAGGTTAAGATATATTGGGGCAAATATTGCTGATCGATTCACTCAACATTCATTCTAACCTACTTTCTATATTATAGAGACTCAAGGGCTAGAAACTACATTTCCTGGACTCCCACGCAGCTAGTTTTCCTCATCGGAGGGCAATCCTGACAAGCTCATCTTGCCAAACTTGGAAGGAGGAATAAAGCCACATAAGGAGGAAGCTGTGCGTAGGGAGAGGGTTTTTCCACATGCCTTGTGGTGGAGACATTTGCTTATTCTGAGACCAGCAGCATCCTGGTTTGTGCAGTGAGCGTGGTTTGGGGCTCAGAAGATGGCCATTCTTGCTGTGTGGTTCTGGGGGTTGCTCCTTAAGCACAGCCTTGTCAAATCTGCTCTTTCATCCTCACAACAATTTCTCCATAAATTTATGGGATAAAATCTGTTATCTTTATTTACTCATTTTGAGTGATACAATAATTGGCCAGAAACTGCTAATTGCCTACCCAGGACCCATTCTTTTCTTCACTAATGTCTATATTTAGGAGGTGTAAATATGTCATGCTCTAAAAACATATGCTCTACTTCCAGATTTCCCTGCAGAAATAAATGGCCAAGGAGGTAATTTGGAAGACTTTAGACAGGGCCTCTGGGAAAGCTCTTTAAAGGGGTCTACTCAGCTAGCAGGCTCTTGCTCGTCCTCCTGTTCAACTTGGATGTGACGTTTTCAGCACCAGCAGCCTCAGGTGAAGATGGAAGCCACATGCTAAGCATGGCAGAGAAGAAAACCAGAAGAAGGCTGGGTATTGATGCCACTGTGACACCATCTGAGTAGCCCTTGACTACCTGCCTGCAGCCTTCTTGTCATGTAAGAGAAAAACAAAACAGTCTTGCTTAAGCTGCTAGTGTGTGGGGGAAGGTTTTTAGTTTCTAAATTTAAAGTAGTTCCTTAAAAATATAATGTAATGTGTAACAATATCCAGGTGGAAATTGAACTTTTTGAGTGTTTTTAGCTCTAGAAAAAGGGGCCAACTTGAACATTTCACCTGCCCAGTCTGATCTCCTTTGAACCATTAAGAGTATTTTGCTCCACCTTCAGAGTCAATTTAAGGTGTCCAGATGCTCATTGGGGTAGTCAAGACTAAGAGTGAAGGATAGCTCTATGATCTGGCCAGGGGGTCCTAATCAGCCCTCTCATGTTTTCACAAATCCAGACAGAGCCCTAGAGAAAGACTGAGGAAAGGATGGCAGTCAGGGCTCTGTACTCATTTGTTTATGCTTCCTAAATATGCAGTTTGTGTCGACTGTTTACAAGGCACTATCTAGGCAGTAAGGCCCAGCAACGAATGAATGATCAGGTTTCTGCCCTCAAGGAGGGTGCACTCTAGTGTGGCCTCTGCAAAGAAGCAGAGCTGTGTTACAGAATCAACCTAGTGGTAGTGATTGTGCAGATGAAAAGGACAAGAAATATGCCACCTGACCTCAGCCAAGAAGGCTCTGCAGCCTGGAACAGAGCCCCTGATCCTTTATAGAGGGTTTTTCTCAGGCCAGCTGTCATTCTCTAATCTGCCCTCCCCACTGTGATTTCAGCTGGTTACACGGCTCTCCAATTTCCTGTTACTTTATAAATATGAATAGGAACCCCAGCTCTCGTACTTTGGAAATATAAGAGAGTGAGCTTGGAAAGGCCTGGTTAAATATTTAGAAAATCTTGGTTTATAGTGACAGAAGTCAATTAGAATATAAGCTGATTATAACCTTCATTTTATAATGAACATAGAATGTGAACAGAAATGTGCAAGGCTCTTGATCTTATTCACTTTTCACAGAAACCCTGGAAGTGAAGTACTATTATCTTCATTTTACAAATAAGATTGATGTTCAGAGAAGTTAATTATCCTGACTGGGTGTAGTAAGAAATCAAAATAGATCTGACTTGAAAGTCATTTTCTTTCTACTTCATTATTCTGTCTCTTCCATGCCAGCCCACAAATAAAGACAGTAGAGAAAGTTGCCAGTCTCTATCAAGCAAACCTCGCAAAGTCAAAACAGCCACAGCAGTCATCTCGCGAGAACTGTTGCTGCCCACTGAAGTAGGCTGTCCAGCTTGGAGGAGAGCATAGGAGCCATGTGAATTTAGGAATTTAGTGTTTTTCAGTAGTATTTTTTTTTCTCAAGAGGCTATTCAGCCATAAGAAATATTTGACAGTGTAATAAGTTGTATTTTTTTAAACGTAATTTACATGCTGTATTCTTGTTGTAAAAGGGGTTTAATGCCAATTACTACTTCCCTAAAGAAAGAAATATATTTTCTCTTGCAATTTTCACCTGCTCAGTCTTTAAGACTGTAGGGTCTTCAGCAATATTTACCACTTAATGGAAATAAACAGACTAGGGAAAATTGGAGGAAAAAAAGGAGTTGCCAGAAATTTTTTCCAGACCACCGGTTCCTCCTAATTAGCTTGAGGCACATCGGAAGAGTGATTGTGTGTCTTATGGTCAGTAGGAGTGTAGGCTAGTCACCAACTGTTACCCTCCCCAGGGTGAGGAAACTTACTCCCACAGGCAGAATCAGTGGCTCCCTCTGCTCTACTCCCAGCACACTAGAAAAATCTCTCTAAATTTGCATTCTCCATACATCTGCTGCCTCGGTATCAGGAATGATGTCTTTTTATCAGTGTCTCTATATCAAAACTCAGTGTTGGTAGCAAAGGACATAAAAACTGATTTGAACTGGTTTAAGCTGAAGGGGGTTTAAAAAAAGAGAAAAAAGAAATCTATTGGCTTATCAAATTGAAATGTTCAGGGACAGAGCCAGACTGATTTAGTTTGGATCCAGAAGCTCTAATAATATCTTCAGAATTCCATTTTTCTCCATTAGCTCTGCCTCACACAGTGTGGATTAGGTGCTGGTGGCTCCTGGCAATTTCAGGGACACTTCATTTTTACTGTTAGTAAAAGAAAAAGATACGTCCCAAAAGAAAGATATGTTCCTGGTACTTCTCTCTTAAATCCGGAGTTCATTCTGATTGGAGAAACCTGAGTGACTCAGCCACCTCTAATCACAAGCTAGAGGGATTCAGTGTAGTGATTGGCCAGCCTTGAGGTACATGCTCCCCTCCCTGTGGGGGTTAGAGACCCTCTAAACCATGTGAACTTTGTAAGGATGGGTGGCAGCGGATCTCCAAAAGAAAGTCATGGAGTTCTTAACAGAAGTAAAGGTGGGATGGATAGTAAATGACAAAAAACAAACAAGCAAAAAAGAAACAAAACAAAAAGCCCCCACATATTCCTGCAGTATCCTCACTGCCTAACATAGTGCTCAGTACATTGTAGGAGCTCAGAAGTCTATATAACATTTGTTATTGAAGGAGGAGCAACTGCCTGGTGCAGACCTATGTTTGGAGTAGTGCCCCATCTCAGGCACCCTGTATTGGTTAGTGATGCCCATCTTGGCTTTCTTTTCACTTGGCTCCTCTCCTCTGTGTTCTGAATCCAGCCTGGTAAGCTGCACTTGATCCTGTATAATTTCCTCTGTTTCTTAGCATGTCTCCTCTTTCCAATCATGACCATTCCTACCCTCTTTCCTCTGTGCTCTTTAGAAGGCAAGGCCCAAGTTTCCTCCCTTCTTGGTCTATAGAACTCAACTGGACCTGAACTGTCCAGGTGAGACACTAATTGGGCCAGGTACATTGCTACACCAAACTGGAAGACAAAAAGTAAAGGACCACCAGAACTGAAATTCTATTCTCTAGATCCCCGACGCCATCCTCTTTCCAAGCAACCCCTAGCCTCTTTTCCACAGTTTATCTGGGTGAGATCCTGAGAGTAAGTCCAATGACCTTTCAAGATGGAAGCAGTTAGTGTCTAAACAGTTACAGCTGCACTGGTAATGTTCCATCTCAGAGTATTTTACTAATTGGCCAGGAAATATTGTGTCCTTGAAACCCTAAGTCAATAGCTAAAACTTGTCTAGCATACACTTATTTCTAGGCTGCTGTGATTTTGGAAGCAGTCTTCTACCACTCCCTAAGAACTTGGACTTAACTCAATCTTCTTGTATTATAAAACTCACATGCTAAGTCAGCATAACAGGATGCTAGCAATCCTCTTTGTTTTTCTACAATAATTATTATTTTTCTCTATCTCTCTTCCTAATCGATACGCTCATTTAAAATGTTACATTGTATATAACCATGATTAAATTAATCATAAAATTGTGCTCTAGAAGATAAATTAAATTTCTTATTTTCCCTACCCATATCTTTTAAACAAACCTGAAATTTAAGACACGAAATGTAGCTACATATTCCAGGTCAGGCATCATATATAAAGCTTGGAGTAACTAATAAACTTCTGATGTCTATGCATTCCAAATAAGAACTTGTGAAAGAGAATGGGGAATAATTATCCAGAACAGGAGCCTGATGAGTGCCTGAGGATTTGTCTTAGAATATTATTTTAGTACACTTTAGTCAGAGGAAACTGAAAGTAAAATTTAGAGTAGCTTATAATAAGAACTGTATTCCATATCTGTACAGTGTGTTTCTTCATAGCACTTTGTAATCCTTATTTTAGTAATCTTTATAACCACAAAGAGAGTTGAGTTGTCAGTCAATGATTCCATTTTACAGATAAAGAAATTGAGGCACAGAATAATTGAGTTTCTTAAAGTCACGTCCGTCAGAGATAATACTGGTAATCAAATCTGCTCCTAATTATCAGGCAGTCCAGAACTTCATCTACTCATATTTTTAGATTCTAAGACCTGCCCAGCTTGGTTATTTACCTTATTTAACACACTGTTTTTCTTTCTGTCTTCCTTGAAATCCTGTTCTTAATTTCTTCCCAGATGTCAATTTTCTTCCTGACACCAGAATTTTTTTCTAATCCCTAGTTTTTTCTCAGTATAAATCAATTTCCTATTTATGTTCCTGAAGCTCATGAGTGCATTTATTTTACCAGCTAAAAGACATGAACCAAAATCTTTGTGACATACATTGAAATGCAGTTAAGTTGTTAAGTGGAGCACAAAATGTTGCAAAAATCAAAATACAAAGCTTTATGGGTAACCAGTGTTTAGATTTTATGCTGTTCAATACTGATTTCCAGGAGGCATATGTCTGCCTTTCCCTGATATAAGTCTATATTTAACTAATTTATTTTTTCAGCCTGTTTTAAATAACTATTAATTTCCCAAGA
Source organism: Macroglossus sobrinus (assembly GCA_004027375.1). NCBI lineage: Eukaryota > Metazoa > Chordata > Mammalia > Chiroptera > Pteropodidae > Macroglossus > Macroglossus sobrinus. The sequence goes on from PVKZ01000698.1 coordinate 265,412, forward strand.
GTATAACTTCCCTTAGGGGTTTTAGCACAATGTGTTTGCAATGCCTGCCATGGTTAAGTGACAGAAAAGTTAAATCTTTGATTTTTAAAAATGCTTTTAACAGGCAATAAATAAAATGTTCAGAATGCTTCCTATGGCTTGCACTAAATACCAAACTCTTTCTCGATCATATTATTTGTTCTTACACATATTGCAGCTTCCGAGAAGGGAAGCATTTAGTTAGCATTAATTACCTTCTAGGATGTATGGTCTTTTAGGATGCATGGTCTTCTGGGATGCATGTTGTCTCTCTAATTGAAATGTATTGTTGAAAATTAAGTACAGAGAATAAAGAATCGATATTTGATTAGGCCTTTGATAGGAGGATAGAGCATATTGATCAACAACATGAGCTTCAGAGATGTGTGAGTTCAGAGCTCAGCTTTGTTGCTTTGGAAAGTCACTTGATTTCCTATGCCTGTCTCCTCACCTGTGAAACTTAATGATATCCACTTCCTAGCATCTAGGTAAGCTGAAAGGGGATGGAGTATGTAAAGTGCTTGTTATACTCTATGAATAGCAATTATTTGAGGGTACTTTAAAAAAATAAATAATGCTTTTAATTGCCCTTGTGTGTTTGAGTGTGTTCAAAGCGATTTGTCAATGATGATTGGTGATAACATGAACCCCGCATCCTTTTCTGTCCAGTGTACATATGTTGGCATATATCAGGCCCAAGATGGTGAGTCACCAGGTATCCGTTATAATTTGAATGAGTACAGACAGTCGGGTCTCTGATCTGTCTGTAGTAGAGCTTTATGCTTTCATAAGAAATGAGAAAATTGATTTCCTGTCTCTACAAGGAGGAGGGAGACAGAGTTCTTCCATTTCCTCCAGAGTCACAGAGAGGTAGTTATGTATCATAGAAGATTCGAGAACTGCACTGAATATCTTTTTTTAAAATAGAAAATCTTTGTAGATATGATAGAATTTAACTTAACCATTCTGGCAAATGATCTAATTTGAAGCTCCAAGGTAAGGCAAAACCGAACCAGAACTGGAGCTTATAATGTGTCTTTTGACACCACTGTGGCCATAAGGCAGCTGAGCTACCAGGGCTTGGATGTTACCCAAACCCTATTTTGCATCCATCTCCTTTTCTGCCTGGTGTATTTTATAAATGTGCAAGAAAACCTTGTGGCTCATCTACTCTTCGTTGCAACCAATGAGGCAGCTGGCATTACCAGCAGCCCCCACTAACAGGGCTTTGTTCATGAGCCTCCAAGTCTTTCCTTCCCGTTCGCTCCATAACATGTGTATAGAGCCCTGCAGATTTTCTGTTGATCAGACTGCTGGTACTCACAGTGTGGATGGAGCTCATTAGCACTTCCATTTCCTGCATGAATGTGGTCAGGGCCACGGTGTTCTGTTGGTGGGAGTTAGCTCCAGTCAGACCAATAACCACCTATAAGCCACTGACCCCCACCAGCTGGCCTGCCTGTGGACAAGTAGCACCACAACAGCCCCATCACACAGCCATTACCACCACTAAGAAACAAATCGATAGAATTCCTTCATGTTGAGACAAGTCAGCGCTCCTACTAGAGGAAAATCCTCACACCATCATTATTGGGAAGAGCCATGCTAAGTGTGTAAGAGGAATAAGACAGGAAGAATGAGGATGTGGAATGATTTGGGAAGCAGGAAGCAGAGAAATAGCATGAGGTAATGTTGGTTAGCTATTATTATTGTACCTTTTTTAAAACCACAAAATGTACTTGCACATACATGAGGGCCAAAAAAAGTCAAATAGTGTCTATCTGTTAAGCAACGACTTTTATCACAATATTGAGTTGGATGTGGTTGGAAGTACATCAGAAGAATCTAAATTCTGCCCATCTTTTAAGGCCTAACTTAAGTACTACAGCTTCTAAAAACCAAGCACAAGAACCTCCCTTTCTCTGACCTTCCATTCTATTTATTGTCTACCAAGAGTTTCCACACTTTTTAAAGCCATAAAACTCTTTATTGAAGACAAAGCTTCTATAGAAGCCAATATGAAAACCAGATACAAGCAGAGGGATTCTGTAGAAGTGGAGATGTGGTAGCATATGCATCCTCTATCGATAGCCCAGGGAACACTGGGATACCGTAGAACACCATTCAAAAAATGCTTGCCTGTATCATTTACCTAACAGTTAATTGGCATACATCATCTTAGGTTTTTTCCTGATTCTTGTAGACTTGCTAACTAGGTTACAAATTTCTAAAGGATAAAGATGAAAGACATGAAAATGAAAGACAACAGAAACAGCAGTAGCTGGGAACCAGGAGATGGAGGTTCTGGGCTTGGCACTGCCACTAGTCAGACCTCAGACCTCATTTGTGAGCCCACTCAGTGTACTGGGACTGCAAAGGCCAAACTAGACAGTATATAAGAAATGTGATCATACTTCCCAGTGTCTCACATAGTCTTGGTTACATGTGCTGTAAACCAATTAACTTAATTATTTTTAAGACTCCCCCTTCTTTCACTCTCAAAAATCTTCCAATTTGGCTAATCAATTCTATGGCTTCCCTACATTTAAAGCCACATTTTGATTCATGATACTATGCTTGTGCTTCCACCCGAGGATCCAGCATAGGGCTAAGAACAAGACAAGGATTCAATATATATTAAATTAAATCAGAATAAGACATGTTTATTAACCTAAAGGGGCTCGAAATCCAATTGAGGAGATGACTTACACATATGAAGCTTCTAGAAATCAATACATACCAGTGTGTGGTGAAGGGGGGTAAATTATGAGACAAATGAGAAGGGCCACGGGCAGACTCCATGTTCTCTGTACTGCAGGCAGTCATTCCCATTATAGCACATTAGATTTTGAACAACAGAGCCAGGGATAGATGCTAGAGGAGGAAAGGCCAGGACCAGACACCGAGCAGACCTCTGCGTGGAACAAGTGACTGGGGCAACAGTGGTTACAAGGTGATGAGTGTCAGGAAGGCAGTGTGGGCTGGTTGAATGTCTAGCCGGCTGGCAGTGCTCCACAGAGTGAGGCAATCGGCAGCAATCCAGGCAGGCAGTTGGTGTTAGCAAAGTCCATATGTGGATGGACCATCAGCAGTGGGGGTAGCATGGTAGGGGAGAGCCAGGCATCAGGTCCGTGCAACCCCATGCAACCTTCATCCCTGGAGCAAAAGAGTCCTGAGGCAAGGACAAGGCACAGTGGTTTAGGCAGGGACTTTCTGAAAGTGGATGCTATAATTTGGGCTGACTTGTCTACAGGGCATGTTGGGATCTCAATGGTGGGTGAACACTCACAGAATGAGCTGAAAATTGGCAGTGACCAAGCAAGAGGGATTAATTTGGTCTTGGGCATGGCCCCAAGTAGAGAAGCCAGCTGTCCAAACCACAAACTAGGATCTGACATGGATAGGTGCCAGTGTTCAAATCTGCCAGCAGGAGCCCAATTTCTCCCTCTTCTTTCAAGCAGAAGCTAGGCAAAAACACTAGGGAAAATCCCATGAGTTAAGATAGGTTGCTGGGCATGGCATGTCCTCCCCAAGGAGATAGTTACAGTGGGTGAGGCTGAAGGTAGAGACTGGGAATCATGTCAAATCTTAGACAGCCCATCTAAAACTGGGTCATAAAACAAGAGTTCAACTGAGTATAGTTTCTGAGTTAAAGAGCCCAATGGGAGATCATACAATAGGAAAAAGGCGGTGAAGAGTGGAGGGTCGGGACACACAGGACATATCCCAGAACAATTTCATGACAGAGTACAAACCCCTATGGTGGCCTTATGTGTAGCAGTCCCAACATAAGCTGGCATAGGTGTGCTTGAACCACTGAACGAAGAGCCAATGGTGCAAGGTGGAGATCATGCGTGTTGTCAAGCAGGTGTAAGGTTCCAGGAGAGTCTGGACAACTGAACATTAGGCTCCATCGCGCGCTGGCAGTAACAGGTGTAGCCCTCCAGGAGAGGAGATAGTCAAGGCTCGAGGCAGGGTGTGAGGGCTTCAGCAAAGTAGACTGGGGATCAAGGTGGGGCTTCAGTCCAGTAGTAGAAGTCAGGATCCAGGACAGAAGCACAATTACACAAATGAGGCACACACACATGAGGTGAGATGGGAAACAGGAGCATGTTAAAACCACTCCAGGTCTACCAGATATTGGCTGGGGACAGCAAGACTGGTGGGGTGGTAGAATTTGTTCTATGCTCTGGACTCAACCTAATTGGGTTTTAATCTTGATTCCACCATTTACTGGCTGTGGGATTGTCACCTAGTTAATTAACATCTCTGAGTTGTGGTTGCTTCATTTTTAAGATGGGGATAACAACATGTACTTGGCATGGTTGTTGTGAAGAGTAAATGATGTAATGTGTATGACGCACCAAGCTTGGTGCCTAGCACCATTATAGAAGCTCCATAAACAGAACTATTACTATCATTAAGACGAAATCCAAACCACACCTATTGGAAGGAAGCCAGATGGAGCTTTTAATACACTGCCAGGCTGGTCCAGATCACCAGAGAAAATAGATAATGTCCAGCCTGGAGATTTCAAGCTTGATGGTGCTGAGATAGAAAGAGATTAGGAGCAGGCTAACAGGAGTTTAAATTCAGAGACAGAGCAGCTGTGAGGTACTGAGTTACTGGCCTTCATTTCCAGTGCAAGAAGCCCTGAGCCTATCGACAGGGTCCAAACAACCTTTACAGAAAAAGAGAATGGACGTGGAATTAGGCAACCCACCAGCTTGTTGCACAGAGAGCCAGTGGACTTTGTCATCAGAAACAAAACAAAACAAAACAAACAAAAACCTTCTTAATTCAGGACCAATCCTATTTAAAATCCCATCATTACATGTTTATTTCTTTGAGTTAAGTATTCTTCTCCTGAGGCATAACTGTTCCAAATGCTAGCATTGCAGGATGTGGAACACAATTGAGTCCCTCACAGATCATGTATCCAGATCTTGATATTCTGAGATGCCTGCAATTCCCCCTGAGGATTCATATGGTCATTGACCTTCCCCAGACATGGGGCAGCCAGCACCAGGGGAGAAGAGGAAGCACCTTTAGGACTATAAAGTGCTGGGAAGAAATTAGTTAAAGATGAATGCTCATAGTGTTTGTTCTCTACTTCCTGCTCACAACAGGGTTTCATGGCATCTAGTTTACACATTCAGTTCTCTTTATGGAACAGAGGGTCCTAGGCAGCATGAGCACTACAGTCATCTGGTCCTGGGGAAGATGGTCTAGAAAAGTATGGAGAGGGACATTGCACATTTATTTTTGCCCTGGGGCCCAAAAACTTAATGGGGCCATCTTCCTTCTGTCTCCAGACTTCCCCTGAAGATCCCTTACCTATAAGCCATGGACATTAAGCTGGCTGAGACAACTTTGAATTTAGGCAACAAAGCTGCATTGGAAATGTGTGTGTGTGATGTGATCAGCTTGCAAAGGTTAAGTTTTGACCTGTGCTGAGCAATATGCAGTAGTCCAGGTCACATGTGGCTCCCAAGCCCCTGAAATGTGGCTGGTCCAGATTTAGATGAGCTATATGTATAAAATACACACTGGATTTCAAAGTCTCATTACAAAAAGAAAAAAAAAGTAAAATGTCCCTTTAATAATTTTGTATGTTGGTTACATATTGAAATGACAATTCTTGGGATATGTTGGGTTTAAAATATGTCATTGAAATTAATTCAGCATTTTTAAAACTTCTTAAATGTGACTGCTAAAATTTCTTCATTATATATGCAGCTCACATTATATTCCTATTGGACAACACTGTTTTAGACAAATTGATTATTTAGTTTTGCCCAAGGAGCCCCAGGCACCTCCATTGTAATTTGTCAGTCTAGTGGGGACCTGACTTCTATCCTGTCAACTCCTCTGGTGAGAGGGAGTGTGATCAAAGATAACTATACACTACCTTTATCCCTACTGTTGCGATCTGTTAGGGAAGAGCTATCTTGCTTTTTATCAGACCAAAGAACACTTAGGCAGTTGAGAATCTCTCCAATCCCTTTGCCACCATCACCAAGTTTTGGTTCCTGCCTGTGTTGAGAAACAGAAACTCTAAATTATTTTTTTGCCAGCTGGTACTATGGAGGGCAGGGCCTCCTTTAAAGCATCTTGTGCTTTTCTATCTTGGCGAGCTCAAGAGTCTGTGTTAATACCCTCTCATCTAGATCCAAAAACCTGCTCTAGCTCCACTTTGAAGCTAGAACATTAGTTTTTTATTAGATTAATAAGGACACAAACTTCACCTCATGTCTTTTTTCATTCAACACACATTTGTGTCACATCCATTACCTGCCAAGTATTGAAGAGAAGAGCTAACAAAGGAACATCTGGCTCTGTCTACCAGCAGCATTTGTTGAGTCCAGTACTCTTTCCTTCTTGAAAAACTTGCTTCACACATGGCCTCCAGATATCCCTTTATCTTATTTCTTCCTATTTCACTGTTCACTCTTCCATCTCCTTAACTAGTTCTTAATTGCCCCATTCTCGGAATATTGGAGTTCCCTCAGTCTTCAGGCCTCATCTTTTTTTTGTCACCAACTCCCCAAGTTATCTCTCTGTTCCAATGGCTGTAAATATACTCTGTGTACTGACAATACCTCATCTTCTCCATGACCAAATGCCTGGTTTCAACTTCTCTCTTGGACCCCAGACTCATATATCCAGGTCCCTCTTCAGCATTTCCACTTGGATGTCAACTCAGTATCTTGAATGTAACATGTTGAAAGCTATATTTGGATTTCTTCTCCAGAATCTGCTCCAATTCTGTATGCTGAAATCTATTCTTCCAGTTGTTTAGGTAAAATGAAAAAAAAAAAAATCTTGGGATCATTTTTGAGTTCTCTTTTTCTCACATCCCACTTCTAATCTGTTAGCAAATCCTATCAGCTCTACTTCAAAATCTATCCACACTCTGACAATTCTCTCCTTTTCAACCTCTGGTCCCTTGGGTATGCTACTGTCATCATGTATGCAGGATTATTGCAATAATTTCCTGATCGGTCTCCCTGCTATTATCTTTCTCTTCTTATATAGTTTACTCTTGAGTCAAAGCCAGAGTGATCTTAAAACATCATAAGTTCTAGCATGCCATTGCCCTGCTTCGAACCCTCCAAAAACTTCCATCTCCCTCTAAGGAAATCCACAGTATTTACTGCGTCTCCCAGATCTCCTTGTTTTCCTCAAACGTAACAGCCAGCCTGTTCCCACTTCAGAGGCTCTGAATGCACTGTTACCTCTACCTAGAAAACTCTACTCCCAGATGTCTGCATGGCTTGCTTCCTTACTTCCCTTGGATCTCTTTTCAGATGTCTCCTTCTTCAGGAGGCACTCCCTGCCAACGTCTTACAAAGGAGCAGTCTGCATTGTACCCTTCTATCCCCTTACCCTGTTTGATTTTTCTTCCTGGCACTCATCACTTGCCTGTTTATTGCCCGCCTCTCATTAGAATGTGAGTCCTCTGACAACAGAGGAGTATATCCTTTTGTTCATTGCTATCTTTCAGTATCTAGTATAGTACTTAGCACATTGTAAGTGCTCAATAAATATTTGTTGAATATATGAAGGGCAAAGAAGTGGTTTTCCTTCATAAAGATTATCATTGTAAGAGGAAGATGATACACAAATAAAATAAATACTTATAAATTGTGATGACTGCTATGAGGAAGCTAACAGGTGCAGTGGGAGATAACCTACATTTTTAATATTAAATAGTTAATATTTTTTTAATTTTTATTTTTCAGTTAGAGTTGACATTCAATATTATTTTACATTAGTTTCTGGTATACAACATAGTGGTTAGACATTTACATAATTTATGAAGTGATTCCCCACGATTAGTCTAGTACCCACCTGCAAACCTACTTTAAATGGTGTGGTCAAAGAGGTATCTCCTGAAAGAAATGACATTTAGTTTGGAATTATAAGAATGATATAGGCTAGCCCTGCAAATGGTGGAGAAGACCATTCTCTACGGAAAAAATAGTACATTCAAAGATATTGAAGCAGGAATAAGTTTGACCTCTTCAAAGAATTAAAGGAGACCAGGGATAATGACAAGAGATGATGTTCAAGAGTTATCCAGGGACCAAATGATATAGGACCTGGTGGACTATGGTGGAGTTTAGATTCTAGTCACATTTTTGTCAAAGGCTAGATATGTTGATAGCAAATTGAGAGGAATACTTGAGATGGTGTCCAGAGATGGAATTTGAATTTATAGACTATTAACTAAGCTTTTGCATAAAGCTTCCTAGTTAGGAATGGAGTGGCCTTCACAAGGAGAATGTGACTGATCATCATATAGCAGGGTTTCCAAGATGCCATTTCCTGTGCAGAAAGCAATAGCATTCTCCTTCTGTCAGAAGCAGCCACAACTGCTCCAGCTCTTCTGTTATTTGGCCCTTCTTTAATTATGTAGCCAATCCGATCTCACACTACAACAAAATATCACACATGACACTTCCAGTCCAGTTGTCCTATTCCCTGTTCTGTGCATCATCACAACTGCCACCTGGGCCTTTGCTCATGCCATTTTCCTGGAAAGAAATGCCCTCTGCCTCATTCTCACCTAAAACCCAGTTCTAGTTCTAAGATAGCCATGAGATCAGATTTATAGGCCTAAATCATGATTTCAAATTTGTTTATTAGTATAATAAGCTTGATAATGTCCTTCCCCTAAAAGATTTCCACATCCTAATCTCTGAGACATGGGGATTTTACTTTATGTGGCAAACAGGCACTTTGTAGATGTGACTAAATTAAGGATCTTGACATGGGGAGATTATCCTGGATTATCTGAGTGGATCCTAAGTGTAATCACATGTATCTTCATAATAAAGAAATGGGGAGAAAACACAGACAGAGAAGGGAAAAGCAGAGATTGGAGGTGATACGGCCATAAGCCAAAAACACCAGCAGCCACTAGAAGCTGAAAGGGGCAAGAAACAGATTCTTCTCTAGAGACTCTGGAGAGAGAGTGACCCAGTTGACACCTTGAATTTAGCCCAATGATACAGATTTCAGATTTCAGATCACTGTTTCCAGAACAGTGAAAGAATCCATTTCTGTTGCTGTAAGCCTCCAAGTTTATGCTAATTTGTTACAACAGGTACAGGAAACTAATACAATTAACTTGCTCTTGATATTGACAACATGCCCCTTCAGATCATCCCTGCTTCCCTGTTGGCTTTCCTGGTGACTTGCTAGGTATTTCCTGTTCCCTTCTTGATATTATACCTACTCATATTTATTACATACCAGTTCCACAGGTTTTTGTAGGTATTTTCTACCTCCTGTTCTGTTTGTCTTAAAGTCATATATGTAAGCCAGCCAGGCTCCAGGCAAATATCTTATTGGTACCAGTATCCAAAAGAGATTGTGTTAGGAAGGCCTGAGCTAGCTAGGAGGGTAGTTCTGTACTCCATAAGTGAGGTGGTAGTGTTTGGACTAGTAGGTGGTTTGAGCTATGAGGTTGCTTTGTTTTTTTTTTAACTTTTGACAGTACTAGGTGCTTGGAATTGTGATGACTAGAGGGAGCAAATAGAGTCTGGGAATTTTTGTACCCAGGGATTTGGGGACCTGAAATGCAAGGGAAAACTGATAAGACTTATAGCTGAATGGCTCTAGGGGATGAAGAAGGTAGAAACACCAGGCTTTACATCTGAATCACTGAGAAAAAAAATACTAGTACTATTTACTAAAATGGACACATTAGGGAGCAATGAGGTTTTAAAGAGAAAATTACTAATTATTTGAAATGTTGAGTCTTAGGCAAGTGAAAATGACCAAGTGAAATTGACCACTTGATAGGTCATCTCCTAGAAAATTCCTCTCTTAAACTATGGTACTTCCAGAATCCTCTGGTTATGCTTTTATCATAGCTCTGATAACCCTATATCATGACTGGCTTTTCTATCTCCTTAACAATCTGTGAGCTTTTTTAGAAAGGAGATTGCATCTTATTATATCTCTAACACAAAATATACTAATTAAATTCTTAATAAATAAATTTAAATGAATTAATGAATGAGATTGAACTCAGCCAAAGGTTCAGGCTGGAGATAAAGATATTGGAGTTCATAGCCCACTTGTGTATGTTTAAGCCAGGTGGCAGTTGAAGCCATAATAAATAGCACACTGAAAGAATGACAGTTTGATCTGTCTTCATCTGGGTTCCACAATAATAGGAGGTAGTTCTAGTTAAGTGGAATTTTAAACTTTGACCTAATATTTAGGTGTCAGAGATCATAATAATCAAATAAGGAAGAAGACAGGAGTCTGGCACACTGTCATCTATCCAGAGCTTTCACGAAACTAGGAGTAATTTTTTATTTGCCAGCCAGTTCAAAGTTCACTCACCCTTATCACTGTTGTCATGCAACATTATAATAAGCATCAGTCAGAGGTATAAAGATATTCTGCATGTGATGTGTATGACTTCTGGGTACTGGTAATTATATTTTATGCCATATCAAAGATCTAGTCAGGTAGAAAGTTCCATAGGGAATATATTTTTTGCTAGATATTGCTATAGTTTCACAGGTTTTGTAGGTATTTTTAAAATATCTACAAGAACCGCCAAAGGTATGAGTGTTCTTAAAAACACGCTTCAAGCACTCTACAGAATGCCCTATATTTCAAGCCACATCCTTTTTATACCCTCTGGAGGCATCAGATATGAGGGTCAACTTCTTCTGAATGCCAAAAGAGATAGATAATAATCTTCGCCATTTTAGACACTATTCTTACCTTCCTGGCCTGGACCTGCAATTAAAATTTCCTGGGAATTTTATGATATAATGACTGAACCTAACTGAGTCAAGGATCTACTGTTATCTTCCTTAACAACCTCTACATAAAGATATTTAATTCAAACAACAGTGACTAAGCTACTAAGTACAAAGCCTTGTGCTGGGATTCTACTAGACACAAAGAGAAATAAGACATAGTCCTTATTGTCTAGCAGTCCATAGTCTTAGAATTTAGGGTTTATGTACATATACTCTAACATAGGAAAACTAAGATAAATACTGTAATGGAAATGTAAAGAGCTATCAACTTGATCACAAAGTTTACCATTAATCATTGCATTGAAATGGCAAAGATCTAAATTACTTTTTTGAAATAGTAATGACTCTACAGATTTTTAAGTACTTGTTCTTTAAACAGAGCATGAGAAATACTGACTCACTTGGTCCTCAGTCACTTCCTTCATAATTAAGTCAGACGTGTTCTTTTGATAACCATCAGTCTCTTTCCTCCACTTCTGGAGACCTTGATAGAACATACACAAAAATATTTGGGATTATCTCTTAGGGAAATGCAGGAACATTTTTAGGCTGATCCTGCATTAGTAGCTTTTGTTTCTTTAGTTGCTAAATTCCTTGTTCACGTTGTTATTATTTGACTCTCAGTTCCAATAGTTCAGCACCATGTTCATGGGAGCTTTTGACCACTAAGCTTGACTCACATGTGTAAGTCTCCTCTCCAAAGGACTCTCCCTCGGACCTCGACAAAAACTACGTGGTGCTGAGCTAACATCATTCCCAACTCTTTCCCACTCTTTCTTCTGAGAGAGACTAATATTCTTATATGTCTTTACCACAGCCAAGGCTCTAAGCCAGGCATTAGAGAATTAGATGGAACCAAACTTCCAATAGACATCACTCCATTCTAATTTTTGAGAGTAAATTATGTTCGAAGAAAATTTTACTTATTTCTTCAGAACATCATTTTACTTAATCCTGTCATGTAATTTCAAGGTAATGGTACCTGATTGTGTGTGTGTGTCTGTGTATGTGTGTGTGTTTCCTAATGCATATACAGGAAGTCTTCACTTAATGTTATCAATAAATTCTGTGACTTTAAGCTAAATGACACATAACTAAACCAATTTTATTGTAGGCTAATTGATATAAACAAGAGTTAAGTTCCTATCCTGTTGTGTGTGTATATATATATAATCACATATGTACAGATATAGGTATGTATATATATCTGTGTGTACATATATACGTATATGTGTGTGTGTGTATGAATATATAGTATGTGTGTGTAAACTTGTAATTTCAGACTTCACAGTTATTTTCAGAAACTGTACTTCAATTAGAGCAGACTACAACAAGGCAGTAAGTGCTTTGATTGCATCACACAGAATTCCAGACTTAAACTGTATGTGTGGTTAATGTAGAAAGAGATTACCATGCTTTTCCTCTACACATTGGCTTGAGCAAGTCACTTAACCTAAATCTTAGTTATTTTTACAAAATAGGAGTAATAATATCTGCCCTTCTGAACTTTCAAAGTGGTTATGAGGAATAAACAGGATTTTATTATTAATAGAACCACTTTATATAAAAAAGGAGTTGTGATATTATTACAGTCATATGCTGCTTACCACATGAGGATATATTCTGAGAAATGTGTCATTAGGCGATTTCATCCTTGTGTGAACATTATAGCATGCCCTTATACAAACCTGGGTGGTACAGCCTACTTACTACACATCTAGGCTATGTGGTACAGCCTATTACTCCTAGACTTTAAGCCTATATGGCATGTTACTGTACAAACCAACATGAGATTAAGTCAAGCATAAAAGAAAACAATACAATCAAGAGATGCAGTTAACTCAAGAGGTGTGAGGCTGCTGCCAATGTAACATGGGATACTGTTTTACAGCAAACTTTTTTTATGTAAGTAGAAAGAGTGCACTCTAAAATAATGATTAAAAGTATAATATATTCAATACATAAACCAGTAGTCTTTTATTATCATTATCAAGTATTATGTACTGGTTATAATTGTATGTGCTATACTTTTATACAACTGGTAGCACAGTAGGTTTACTTACACCAGCATCACCATAAACACATGAGGAATGATGTTATAGTGGCTACAATGTACTAGGCAATAGGAATTTTTCAGCTGCATTATAATCTTGTGGGATCACCATCATATACATGATGGCCAGGGCATCATCGTGTGAGCATGACTGTATTCAAAAATATTTTCTAAACCTTTAAGTGCTTAGCTATTTACAGACCACCATGCAACCTAGCTAGTGTGGCTATTAAAAGTGGACTTCTTTGTCTTTCCATTAAAATGACTTATAACCTTGGACACAAAACATCTAAGACCAGAAATTATTTTACTAAGAAAATTCTAGAGGCTTACCAGTTATTTATTCAATAAACATTTTATTAAATGTTCCTCTATGCCTGGCACAGCAAAAGACCTTGGAGATGCTGAGACAAATAATTCAGAGTCCCTCCCTATAAAGGGCTTGGAATATAAATGAAAGAAATAAATACATGCTATAAAACTTTATAGGTGCTGTACAGAAGCATGTATGGAGAAGAAACAACACAGAAGAGGAAGTGGTTGAGTTTAGCTGTGGGCAAGGAGTGTGACAAACTTTGCTGATTGACTCCCTAACACTCATCCTTTCCCCTTCCCCCACATCACCTCCCACTAAATAAACTTAGAGTCAAATACTCCTTTCTCACCCTCTCTAGCAACTAAGTGTGTATGTGACATAGATGTGTTCAATAAGATATGTATAAATTTGCTGGGTGGTTTCTGAGAAATTGTGATTTTTCTTAATAAAAGGACTTGTGGCAAGATTGTGTTTTTCAAAGATAGCCTCAACAGTATCACCCAGCCATATGCTCTTCTTACAATGTGATCTTAAATCTCCCCCATTAAGAAAGAGGACAATATCCTCTTCCCTTGACCCTGGAGTGACCTTTGTGATTGTCTTAGCCAACAGAGTATGGTGGAAGTGGTACCATGATATCTGAGTCTAGATCATAAAACTGCTATGCCTTTCCACTCTGATCTTTTGGAATACTTGCTTCTGGAAGCCAGCACCCATGCTGTGAGAAAGCCCAAAATAGCTATGCCTAGAGACCACACAAAGAGATCATTCTAGATTTTCTGAATGACAGCACAGTGGAGGTCCCAGTCAACAGTCAGCACCAACTATAAGACACGTGAGTGAGGACATATTGCAGACCTCACCATAAAATCATGCCCAGCCTCCAAGTCTTCCTAGCTGAGACCCCAGACATTGTAGAGCAGAGAGACAACTTTTCCCCACTGTGCTCTGTACAAATTCCCATGCCACAGAAGCTGTGAGCGTATTAAAAGAGTGGTTTTTATGCTACTTAGTGTTGGGTGATTTGTTTTGCATCTGGGATGTGGCTATGGCTGGTATTACCCTTTCTCCTTTCTTCTTGATTCTGGGAGCTCAGCATGCTAGAAGCAGGGGAAATATTAAGACCATGTGGTGAAAGCATGATGTTGGCCTTGACACTGTTGATTTGTCAAGCCAACACCCACAACTGTCTGCCTGCACACCTCTTGGAATATGAGAAAAATAAACTCTTGTTTGTTTATGTCACTGTATGACAGATTATCTGTTACTTAGAAGCACCCCTAACTCATACAAGTGAATTAGAATATTTTTGGCCACACATGTGATATTCAGTGGCTTAAATAACATAAGACTGTATGTATATCTGAGATAAAGTCAGAGTTGGTACGATGATTTTGTTCCGGGTTCCTTCTTTCTTATGGTTTTGTTGTCCCTAGATATTGCACTTGTCCATGTGATCTAAAAGCACATATGTATTCCAGACAGCTGGACATCCTATCAGCCAGTACTTATTCATGTGCCCATTCTTTGCTGCAGAGGAAACTAGGAATATAATATTTATTCCAAGCAGCCTTGCTAAAAATTCTAATACCATGGGAGAAAGGGTTAATGTGCATACATATTTTTAAGGTTTTTAATATATATTATCTTATTGGTCTGCAGAAAGATTGTAGCAATTTATATTTTCATCACCCTGCCAACACAGGACATTTAAAATAGCTTGCCAAATTAATAACTGAAGATAATTGTGCTATTTATTTTACATTTTCTTAATTTCCAATGATGTTTGCACCATATTTCTGTTGAAATACATCTCAGAAGTGACTTCAGCAATTGATTCTAAATGCAGATTTAAAAAAAAAGCCAAGAGTTCAAGATTATAGACCCTCAGTAGAGCATGCCAGCTTGCCCACCATCTTCCAGGACTGTTTTGTTAGACAGTTCTAAACTCGGTTCTCAGGGGTGGTCCCTTATCTTGCACCAGGTATGAACCTACTGTTGCCAAGTAAATCTGCCCTTGGGTTTTACTATT
Organism: Macroglossus sobrinus; assembly: GCA_004027375.1. Lineage (NCBI taxonomy): Eukaryota > Metazoa > Chordata > Mammalia > Chiroptera > Pteropodidae > Macroglossus > Macroglossus sobrinus. Next base: position 280,624 of record PVKZ01000698.1, read on the forward strand.
TCAAAGACTCATGGTGAGACTTCCCCTTCAAGGTTAGGGGAAATTACTCAGAACTTAAAGGTCTCTTTCTTCTGGGAATTCCAGCTAGTCTAAATTCAGTGTTATCTTTATGCATTTAGTGTTGCAGGTCACCCAGGACCACCAGTCCTAACTTAGACTAGATAGCCTGATCCAGGGCCACAAAATCTCTTGCCAGGTCTGGGAGATGTCCACTGTATCTGTCAGGAAAGGCTAGGTTATACTGAGGTAACAACACTTTCATGTTTACATTACTGTCTGTCTTGGCTCAGTATAGGGGAACTCTTCAAGTCACCTTTATCATAGGACCCAGGTTAGTAGAGCCTCATCTTCTGGAACACAGTCAGTCACTAACAGAGCAAATCACGCACTCATTCATAAAGGCGTTTACTCAGAAGTGGCATATGCTATTTCCACTCATGGCCAACACAAGTCCTATGGTCACACTTATCTTCAAGAAGGAAAGTGCAATTCTACAATGTGCCCTGAAGGAAGAGAATCAGAAAAATTGGGGAACATTACTAATGACTACCAGATTTCTATTCTCACAAAAGTGGGAGGTGGGAGTGGACTTCAGGTTTTAGACATCGCCAGAGCCATTGTGGTTGGTGTCCTAAGGGGTCTAAGCATGTTTCCCATGGTCCTTATAAGCCAGCAGCCTCCTTAAAGATAAAATTTTGTCTTACTTGCATTGGATCCCGAGCACCTGGTACATCTGTTGGCACATGGTAATTGCTCAGCAAATATTTATTACATGAGAAATGAGAGAAGGAATGCTATCCTTGGACTATATATATATATATATATATATATATATATATCCACACACACACACACACACTGAGACTGCAGTGCCTAGCACCAAAATGCTAGCATCCTCAAGTCATCACATGAAAGGAGCCAGAAATAACAAGACCATATAATGTAAATAGGTGGTATGAGTAAAATGGTGAGTGGCTAGCTAGAATGAAAGGATATGGGCCCGCTATTCTTATCAGCATACATCCATACCTATAGAACTTTGACTAACACACACATTCCCAGTGTGTCTGAGTTTGCATGTGCATCAGCTTAAGTTCCAATTATCACATAATGCTATGTGTACTGATAAACATGCATACACATACACTGAGCAAAAGCTGACTATAAATGTCTTGTTCATTCTTTAAAGAAGTATGGTAATAATCACTACCACCTTGGAAAAAAAGCAAGAATAAAAAGCCTAAAAAGTTTCCATGATTTAACTCTTCATAGGCAAAAAGACAAAATAAACCCATTCTCTACCGTTTTATCCTGTTACTTTTAAACTAAACAAGTAACATACGTTGTGTCAAAAAAGATATTTTGTTGCAAATCCCCAAATCAAGTTAGCTAACCTAAACCAAAGGCAAAACAAATAGAAAAACCTCAGTAACCCTAAAGATCAAAGTAACTTCTAAACCTCAAGAGAGACAAAAACCCAAATGAGGTAGACAGTTCTATCTATATCAACTCTTTATTTGAGCTATTTTAAGATAATAATATGTAGAAAGCCATATGCACTATTAATATAACAATCTGTACTGAGAAATGTCATCCACAATTATCATTGTTCAATTTGGCATACTAGAATATATGGTAGAACGTGAAATGTGTTTCAGAATTACATTTGAGGTTTAAGACATTAACTTTCAAACCACATATATTCTCCTATTGTATAAGACAAACTGCACCCATTGTAATATAACAACAGTGTTTTTATAATGAAAAATAAATGCCTTTCAAAAAAAAAGAGACTGATATAGAGGAGGAAAAAAAATGGCATAGATGATAGAGGCTCTGTTCATCCTTCTGGCAACCAAATCAAAGTTGTGACGGAAACAAGGAGCAGCAGCAAGGAAAAATCACCTGGGATCTAGATAAACAAGCCATACAACTATGAAGAAATCCAAGAAAGCACCCTGCAATGGCAAAAGGTAGGATGCGGGGAGAATGTGGAGCTGCCTGATTCTGAGCAGCTGACTGAGACAGAGGCTGGAGCAGCAGACGTCTCTTAAAGGGGCCGCATGCATGAGCAGATTTTTGCAGTGACGGACCTGCTTGCTCTGAGCACCAGTGCCTGTTTGGCTGTGTGCAGGGGGCACCAGGGGCTGACAGGGCGACATTGTTAGAGTGAGGGCAGAGTGAGAGTCACTGGGTACAGAAGTGCTGGCGGTATCTATTTTCCCCTACCAGTGTGCCAGACACAGCGCTGCCATAGCTGTGACGTCATCAAACTGGATAGCAGAGGAACCCACAGGATTCCCTGAAACCCCGCCTACCCCAACTCGGGCCCCACCCAAGCCACATCCAGGTGTATCCTCAGTGAGTCAGGTGCTTCTTGCTGAGACTCACACTGGTGGAGGCAGCTGACCGCAGTTTCTAGTGTTGCCTTTAGAGGCATCTGTAAGCACAGCATCTGTGGATTGCTTGATGAATCTTAACAGGTGGCCCTGTAGGGGTAGAGGCTTGGACTAAATTTGGCCTGTAGCTGAACCCCTCTCAGGACTGTGCCATTGAACATCTACTTCACAAATCCACACTAATAAGACTGGGAGACTTAGGAGTTTTGCTTAGTACATAGAAACAGACACAGAAAGGCATCCAAAAAGGGAAGACAAAGAAGCAGAAACCATATGATAGAACAGAACAGAGATCCAGATATAATGGAGTCAAGTAATCTAACAAATGTAGAGTTCAAAACAGTAGTTATAAAGATACTCAAAGAACTTTTGGGAAATGTAGAGAATTTTTGGGGAAGTGTACCCAACAAATCAATTAAAATGAAAATGGAAATTATAAAAGGGAACCAGTTTGAAATGGAGAACACATTAGCTGAGATGAGAAGTATATTAAATGAAATAAACAAAGTGAATAAAGAAGAAGATCAAATGCCCTATCTAGAGGACAGGAAAGCCAATCAGGACACTTAATCAGAATGGCAAGAAAAAAGATGCCAAGACTATAAAACTAATTTAAGGAGGATATGAGACACTCTTAAGGCTCCGAATATTCATCTGATCAGTGTAACAGAAGAAAATCAAGATGTTGAACAGCTGTTTGAAGAAATAATGATGGAAAACTTCCCTAATCTCATGAAGGAAATGGACATAAAACCCCAGGAAGCTCAGAGAATTTCAAAATTCAGGGATCCAAAGAGGTCCACACTAAGACACATCATAATTAAAATGCCAAAGCTTAAATACAAAGAAAGAATATTAAAAGCAGCAAGAGATAAGCAGTTAGTTACCTACAAGGGAACACCCATTAGACTGGCAGCTGATTTTTCAAAAGAAACTATGCAGGAAAGAAGGGCTTGGCAAAAAATATTCGACAGGATGAAGACCCAGGATCTTCAACCAAGAATACTTTATCCAGCAAATCTATCATTTAGAGTTGAAGGACAGATAAAAAGCTTCCCAGACAAAAATAAGCCAAAGGAATTTATCATCACCAAGCCAGTATTATAGAAAATGTTGGAGGGACTTTTTTAAGAAAAAAAAATGTATCAAAAAGAGGAATGAAGAATAGTAACAACTACATTTCTATCAATAAGTACCTTAAATGAAAAAGAATTAAGTGCTCCAACCAAAAGATAGAATGGCTGAATGGAAAGGAAAACAAGACCCATACATATGAAAAGGAAGAAGATGAAAAAAGGTATTGCTTTGATGAACCTAGAGGTATTTAAGTCAGATAGAGAAAAATAAACACTATATAATTTCACTTATATGCAGAATTTAAGGAATAAAAAGAACAAACTAATCAAAAAGAGACTCACAAATATAGTGGATAATTGGTGATGGACAGAGGGGAGAGGGTTTTGGAGAGCTGGGAGAATGGGGTGAAGAATTAAAGAAGCACAAATTAGGAGCTGATGGATAGTCATGGGGATAAAGAGGAAGGCATAGGGAATGCAATTACCATTAATACATTGGCTAGGTGGAGGGTCAGGACAGGAAGAGAGCAATTAGGGGAATCATTTTACTAACTATATAGATCTAACCAATGTACTATATACTTGAAACTAATTAAAATTTAAAAAATTAAAAAATTAAAATTAAATAAAAAGAAAAAAAACAAAGTAAGTTCTGGGGATTTCTTTTGACATGGTCAACAGAAGATTCAACTCCAAAAACTATCAATTCATATGCATCCATTATCAAGATTCAGGTTCAGGGAGTGTCTGATCGACCAAGTTCTGATAATATATATCCACTGTTACATTGGATGGGATGGGGAGTTAGGAGACAAGAAGGGATTCTTTCAGTTCCCAGGACATCCAGAATTACATGGACTGAAGGCAGGACAGTTACTTAAAAGAATGAACACTAATTAGAACAAAAGTAATAGATGTTAATGATATATGCTTATAATTTTTTAAATAGAAAATTAATATACAGAAAGAAAAGTAAAATTACCTATATTCCTGCTATAGTTCATATTTTGATATCTAACCTTCCAGACATTTCTCTAATCATATATAATTTTTTCCTTGCAAAAATTGAGTCATATTGAATATCTTGTATTGTAATTTACCTCTCTTTTTTATACTTAAAATATCTTGCAAAAACTCTATATAAATAGCAACAGAATTGAAATATAATTTTTAATTCTGGGTAAGGAGCCTCAAATTAATCATAATCAAAGGTTGTGACCAGTAGAATAATTAATCAATATTAGTGTAAGAATTTTGGATTCATAATTTCTAGATCAGTGGTCCTACTCATGAACAACTACTATCAGTATATGTGAAATTTCATTCTCTCTATAGTCTGTCTATCTACATATACACCTATCCATCATCTAGCTAGCTACCTACTTTACCAGTCATGACAAGCTAGGTTATGCTCTAGTAACAAATAACCCTAAAATTTCAGTGTATTTTTCACATGTCCAGTGCAGGTTGGGGAGATTCTGCTCATCTAAGCATTTGGGAACCAGGATAATCAAAGCTCCAGTTCTACCCAGCAGGGACACAGAATATGACAAGGCACAACCTAAGTCTCAAAGCTTTGCCCAGAAGTGATAACTCTTTTTACTTCCACTCATAGTTAATTGGAGAAAGCAAGTCTCATGACCAAGCTAACTCCAAAGCAGCAATCTTGCCACATGAATTTATCATATCCACAGAAGAATTAGAATATCTGTGAGTGGACGTGGCAAAGATGACACTTTGTTTGTTTGAGTTTTTGAATACTTTAGTAGTAGAAATTGGGTTTGAATGGGGAATAAAATCTTTCCCGATTTGCAAATCCTTTAAGAGGATTAAATGATTTAACCACATTAGTCAGAGTTCGCATCATAAATCATTTCCATTTCTATCTCAAACTATATTTTGTCCCTCCCCCTAATCTTCTGTTTATATAATATCAAACAAACAGAGAGTAAGGACATAGACAGCTGGTGTGGTAACTCACACAGAAGACAATTTTGTGATATCCTAAAAAGCCCAATGTTATAATTCATTCTAGTGATCTAAAACAAAATATGAATAATTTTGATTAACCATTTAAAAAATTATCCTGAGGAACTGAATATTAATATCAAAGCGCTATTATCAGTGAGTCTGACCAGAAAACTATTATGAAAATAATACTAATAATAATATGTAGCTTTGAACCAGTTTATTTCATGTGTTGCCTACTGAATATATTAACTGATTAAATGTTCAAGATTTTTTTTAAAGTAATATATTATATAGATTATAAGAAAATGACTTCTGTAGCCACTATATGTCTAAGGTATACCAATCTGTTACATTTATTGACAGAGAAAAGAAAAAGATGCCTAGAGAAAGAGAAAGATGAAATAAGTCATCATCAGAAGGCACCTGAACCAAGGACAAGTTGGCTGGGTACCACTGATACAAAACTATACAACCACTTGTCTTAAGTGGAGGCTAAGATAGAAATAAATGTAGCTGACTAAGTCTTACTGGAATCTACAGATTTCAAGCTGTGTTTCCAGGGATGACCTCATTTATAATCAACCTCATCAACTCACTGGTAAATGTGCATCTGACATGGGAATGGAGAAAAGGGAGAAATGATGGAACTCCAGAAAGGACAATGTGCAGCTTTGGAAAGAACAGCTGAGCCAGCAGAGGACATCCTGTGGCATAGAGAAGGGCAGATTGAGGTCTGGGTAGGAAAGGAGTTCTGCATATGGGGTAATAGAGGAGGATGTTTCCTAGATAACAGCCATAAAGACTTACTGAAGATTTAAAGTTAATTGAAGAGGAAAACTCTCAGATTGGGGTCAGGGGCAAGGGTTTAGTTTCCTGGTCCTGTCTTTCATTCACCAAACAGATAGGGAGGATATGAAAAAATGTCCTGTGTCAAATGCACATTCTTTTGCAAGACTTTGATTGCTCTTAGGGGAGAGGAGATGATCTCCCAATCCTAAAAACAGAGTCACAGGCTGAGGGCAGAGGTATGAATGAGACAAAACTGAATTCAAAAGAATAAAACCAATTCTGCTCCTGTTCAGTTACTCTATCCTCCTTTTGGAGTCCAGAGGGTTTGGTGACATAAATGCAAATTTTAATTGAGTCAGCAAGTATTTATTCAGTTCAATATAAGCAAAATGATTAAAAACCATTTATTTTTCAAAAGCCTCAAATATATTAGAATTAAATTATTTTCTAATTATAAAAGTAGTACATATAAATTGTAGAAATTTTGGAAAAGCAGAAAACTATAAAGAAAATATTTTAAGTACCCATGATCTCACTGCCTGGAGATGGTTACTGTTAATATTTGACATATTTTCTTCTTGTCTTTGTCTCTGCAATTTTTAACAAATTAGATTTAAAAATTTTTTAGACTATATGTTATATAATGTGAATTCTATATTTATCATTTTAAATTAAAATATGAACATTTTCCTATGTATCAAAAAATTCTATTACTATTTTAATGGCTTTACACCATCTTAGTGGTTTACTACCATTAATTTATTCATTTTTCTATTATTAATCATTAAACCTATTTCTAATATTTCACCATTATAATTTATAATGAAAAAACATGTATGTATATATTTGAACATAAAATTTTGTTCACATTTTAAATTAATTTATTAAGAGAAATTCCTAAAATTGCAATCACTGGGTCAAAAGACATAAACATTGGGGCAGTTTTAAAACATGACCTCAAAATTCTTTGACTCTCCTCCTATGGAGAGCTGGGGTCTATTTCTCCCTCCTTGAATCTGGAAAAGATTGTGACAACTTCAACCAATAGAATAAGCCAAACTGATGCTTCATGAATTCCAAACGTTGGTACTGGGAGCACTCACACTTTGTCTTCATATAAGCACCCTGACTACCACAAGGCCACCACACTGTGAGGAAGTCAGCCCACACGGAGGCCAAGTAAGGCACTCCAGGTGACAATCCTAGTCTTTGCAACACACCAGTCCAGGCAACAAACTTGTGAATGAACAAACCTGCTGAAGATCCCAGCCCCCAGCTACTGAATCACATCCAGCCTTCTAATGTTACCAGCAGAGGCCCCACACGTCTGGAACAGACAAGCCTTCTCCTCCGTTTAAATTCCTGATTCACAGAATCTGTGAACTTAACCAAATGGTGTTTTTAAGCCAAGTTCCTGGGTAATTTTTCATGTAGCAATGGTAACTGGAACAAACATTTTTAGGGCTCTTGATACACCCTGTCAAATTGTTTTCTAGGCAGCTTATAGCAATTTGGCCTCCCATTTAGAGCGCTCACCTCACTGTACTTTATCCACACTGGCATATTTCAGAGTTCCTCTCTTATTTTTATATTTCTACTATGGAAAATGGATATTCACAAAAATGAAAAAATAAGAAATGGGAAAACAATATGTGAAAACAGTAAAAGAGAAAAATGTGTTATGGCCCAATAAGGTCAGGGTTTCTACTGTATGTGGATAAGGATCTTAGTTATATTTTTTTAAAAAATCCAACTTCTGGATTAATATGGAGGAATGGAGCTGCCTCATAGCTAATTCCTAAGGAAATAATGAGAAAAAAAGCAAAAGCAAGTTATTTAACACAGTGAAAGGTTTATCTGCTTTAAGCAAGCCCTGTCCATTGTTTTTGTGTATCTAAGTTACCTTTGAAGGTGCATGTACACATCACCCAACTTCAATAATTCCCACTCTTATTCCATCTCTTCTTCCTACTCCCATCTCTTCTATCAAGTGAATTGTTATGTTTCTATATCATTCTTCTTAAATAAAGGTGTATTTGCTCCTTTTCGTCAGTAAAGACCAAGACTTGCCAGTGTAGCTATAATAAACAATAAACAACAATGAGTAAAAAAAATAAGATATGACCAACTACATATTAAATAGTTTCAAGAAGCTAGAGACTGTTTTAAATACATCACACATAATACTCATTTAAGCTTCGTAGTAACTCTAAAAGGTAGGTAAAATTAATCACCATCCCATTTTACAGATGCGGAAATAGAGGCACAGGAAACTAAGCAACTTGTTCAGGATTGTACAGCTATCTAGGAAGTGATAGAGATAGTAATTGAACCCAAGCTGTCTAGCTCCACAGTGCAGGCTGATAATCACTCTTCTCCATCACTGCTCTTGAGGGAAACTGATTTCTGTGGATGGTTATAGCAAACTAGTTCGTATGGCACTCTGAACTGATTCTCTGATCCACCATTACCTATCAGTTACTGGGGAGATATTTGAAAGTTGGAGATAATATATGATGCCATTTTACCAGATGGCTCATGAAGAAGTATTGCTGGTTTATGTGTGGAGTCTAACAACAACAACAAAAAGACAGGCCAGAAAAGAGGAAAATGTGTTATGGCCCAATAAGGTCAGGCTTTCTATTGTATGTAGATTAAGCTCTTAGTCATATTAAAAGAAAAAAATCCAACTTCTAGATCGATATGGAGGAATGGCTAATAGCTAATGGCTCATAGCTAATTCCTAAGAAAATAATGAAAAAAAGAAAAAGCATGTTCTTTAAAAATTCACCTGCAACAATCAAATGAGGAAAGGAGCACACTCCAACACTATAAACCTCAAAAGGCAGTCCAGGAAAAACACAAGTTTTGGAAGCCAAGTATGGCACCACCTTGGTAAAGTTAACAACCCAACTCCTCTTCTCATGAGTCATAAAATCTTAAATATACCCATCAATACTCAAATCTGCAAAGAGCCAATCTCTGTTTTCCAGTTGCAGTGAATGAAAATTGCTACTGGGGCAAAATTAGGTGAAATAATCAACTCGAAGCACACGGATGGGAAAGCTATGGGGCTACCCTGTTAACTGGAGAAGGAATTCAAACCCTGAGAAAGGGAATGTACTAAGTGGAATAAATTCTCAGATAGAAATAAGCACAGAGCTTAGGGTTTCTAATGAAGAGTAGACACGGCCTCAGCTAAACCCCCCTACCATGCCTATGGGATGCAGAAAAGTAGGAAACACCAAGCCTGCCAATTATACCACTATGGAGAAAACAAAATGGTCTCAGACAAGGTGGGAAGGCAGTCACGAAGTCACCCACACTCCATCAGAGCCAAGAGGGGGTTTGACAGAGCTGCCCGAACTTGAGCAAGATGAAAAGAATCAGCCCTGGCAAGGAGGCACCGGTGCCTGAGGGGCTGGGGGTGGAGTGGGAGTGGAAGGAACAGAATTTAACGAAAGACAGACACACACCACAGCCTGCATAAAAATTTAACTCTAGGAAAAGGAAAACTTGCCCTTCCTAGAGTCTCAAGGACAAGGCAGGGTAACCTGGTGACCAGGACCTTCAGGAGAAGACTACCATAGAGAGGATGGATTGAAGAGAGGAGAGCCAGCACGAGAATTTCTTCGTGAGGCATTCTATTAAAGCCCAACCTGGGAAGTCTGAGACCTGATTCCTTTTTGTGACTCAAGGGAGTTGTGGATGAAAAAGGGGTTCTATGAAAAGTAACCCCTCAGGGTGACCTGACCGTAAATTCCTAACTGGGCAGGTCATGGTGGGTAGTCACATCCCAAGCATATAACTTTTTTAGTAAAAGGTTTATCTTTGCTTTCAGCAAGTCCTGTCCACTGTTTTTGTACATCTAGGTTAACACACCTCTGAAATAAGTGAAACTATCCTCATGAGAGCACATAATCTTGTTAACTATCCAATCCCCTGCTTTGCTTTCTCTGACCTTTATGTAAGCGTCCTTACATTCCCTCCTTAATTCAAAATGCATAAAAGAAACTACAAACTGCCATTCTAAGAAGTATTTGAAATCTTGCTTCTTGACAATTATTGTCAGTTTTGGCCCAAATGCACTCTTATCAAAAGTCCCTACAGGTTTTTTATGTTGACAGAGTGAACTAGCTCCAGCTTCAGGACACTTACTGAACTCTTCGGAAAGTTATTTGAGCACCATCATGTGTGAGGTACTGAACTCATTTTATGTATTAGCTTATTTAATCTTTACAGCAACCTAAGAGATATATAATATTATCAATCCAGTTTACAGATAAGAAAACTTTTGCCCAAGGACACACAGCTAGTAAGGTGGTCTGGATCCAGAGTCTATTCCCTTATCCATTATACTCCCTCGGGTTTTCTTTCCTCATAAAAGGTTTAATCTTCCTTGAGAATTGGAGCAGCCCATTTGGTTTATCGGGTAGACAGGAGAGGTAACCAGAGTGCCCAGCGTTGAAGAAATTAAGAGTTCTTTGATTCCTCTCCCCATTTCAAGCCCCAAAGAGCAGCTGGGAAGGGGGACAGCATCTGCCATGTGGTTACACTTTCTTTTTCTAACAAGTCTTATTTCACATGTAAATAACCAGTTGAAATTAATCTGATCCCTGTTAAGTGTTAAGATCTTTCTCTTAGGTAAATAAAAATCCCTTCACCAACAGGTTTAGCTTCCCAAGCTGTAGACTACACCCCTACATAAAACACCCACACAGGTATACACAGCTTGCAGCAGTGTTTTAACACAGACATAATTATGACTCACAAATAAGCATGGCTAGAGCATAAAGCACTCAACCAGAAGTTACATAAGAATGGATGACATCCATTTTCTACTAGAGCAGTACTGACATGATGCATAGTGGGTTGGAGATTAAATTAACAGAAGGCAGGATTGGAGATTAAATTAACAGAAGACAGGCCATTTATTGGGGGTTCTGTCTCATAATCACTAGTCCACTGTGGGGGAGTGTAATATTCCACCAATTAACAATAAGCTCAATGATAAGTACAAATATTGATTCCAGAGAGGAGTTTGGCCTGCAAACTGGTGACTCTGAAGACTTTTCCTCTGGACTCAATATCTTGTGTTCTAGAGTTGATTAGCCTTACATAACTCCCACCTGTGAATAATGATGAATTTTGATAACTCCAAGAAAGTACCTAAACTGTTTCAAACTCTTCAAATCTAGAACAGAAAAATGGGACAAAGCCAGGAGCCTTAGCTCAGGAGCTTAAAAGAACATGAAACGCCTACAGCAGACTGTCTAGCACAGACATTTGGCCCAAATGTCATACTCATCTCCCTGTTTAGTCCCCTCTAGCTTATTTGCTCCTTGATTCTTCTCTAAAATTTTTGATGTGTGTATGGATGGAAAACTTGTGAGAATAGGAGGAATAAAGGAAGTTCATCATGACCTTACCTCCAATAATCTAATTTAATAATATTTATCTATTATTATTATTATTATTATTATTATTATTTTGTCTGTGGTACACCAACCTGTTGGCACACCTGAAGGTGTTAGTTGTGAAGAGTACAAATGACCTTACAGGGAGAATAGTGGCCGAGAGCTATATTGGCACAGATAAACCTCCCTCCCCAGGAGACGTAAGCTTGGTGCAGGAAATGATCTCACATTTTGGGAAACTCTGGAGCCAGCCCTGTGGCGATCATGGGTGGGTGTTTAGATTCAATGTAGGACCAGTCAGTAAGAACTACTATTGCTTGGAAACATCTTGGGTATATAAGCACTTTGGGTGGGCACATGTTTAGGGGACAGAAGAAGAAAGTACATCTGTGGAAGAATTTGGAAGACTAGCAAGAGAAGGAGAAGGACCAGGGAAAAGCAATTGCATAGAGGTCAAGAAAGTAATTTCAAGAAGGAAGGGGAGAAATAAAGGTGTCCAAATATTAGGCTTCTTGAAACTTTCTAGTCTTCTAAAATAATTTTTTCTGGATCCTACATATCCCCCTCATGGCCTCTCTCCAACTACTGTCCAACCACACTCTTTTCCTCAAGAGAAGTCTTAAGACCTTTTTTCATTCTTCCACCCATTGTGTAGTAATTCAATCTACTTTCATTGTTTCAGTCACCTCACCATCTACATGCTGAAGACTCCCAAATTTATTCCTCTTGCCTAGACCTCTCCCTGTGGTTTAGGCTCATTTTTCCTTTCAGCTATAGGTATAAGGAGATGCTGCAGGTTCATTTCCAGACCACCACAATAAAGCAAGTCTCCCAATAAAGCAAGTCACAATCATTTTGCTGGTGAAAAATCTTGCCCTCAATTTGACAAAAATGCTACATTGTGAAGCACAATAAAATGAAGTGCAATAAAATGAAATATATCTGTACTTGCAAGCAATTTCACTTGGATGTCCCACAGACCCAAATAAGTCCTTACTTCTTCTCTTTAGTCTGCAACTCTCAGCTGGACTCATGATTATCTAACAATTATCCAAGCTGGAAACCTGTGGGTCATCTTTGATAACTCCTTCTTCAACCCTCATTTCTAATCCTGAGACTTGCCACTTTGGGATCCTAAACATTTCTCAAGTTCATCACCTCTTTTCCAGCCCAGGTTTTAGCCATTTCACCTCTCTCTTCTATCACCACTGTGGGCTTCTATTACTAGTCTCCCCATCTCTGGTCCGGCTTTCCTCAAATCTATGCTTCCCACATCCAGAGTCACCTGGTTGCAAAGCTATTTCAATCTTCTGTTTAAAACTGTTAGTTTGCTGCCCACCATCCTTGGACACTGTGGGAACAACCTGAGTATTCATTGGATAAATGGATAAAGAAATGTAGTACACACACACACACAACACACACACACACACACACACACACACACTAGAATATTACTTGGCCATAAGAAAGAAGGAAATCTTGCTATTTGCGACAACGTGGATAGAACATGAGAACATTAAGCTAAGTGAAATAAGTCAGACAGGACGGCAAATACCATATCATCTCACTTATCTGTGAAACAAAAAAGACATGTTCATTGATACAGAGAACAGATTAGTGATTGTCAGAGGCAAGGGGTGGGAGAAGGGGCCAAACTAGTATCAAAGGTCAAAGGCACAAATTTATTCATTATAAAATAAATAAGGATTGGGGATGTGATGTGACTATATGGTGACTATAGATAATAATAATAATAATGTATTGCATATTTGAAAGTTGCTAGAAGGTTAGATCTTAAAAGCTCTCATCACAAGGGAAAAAATTTTAATTATATATGGTATGGATGTTAACTAGACTTGTGGTGATTTCACAAAACAAGTATCAAACCATTATGTTGTGCACCTGAAACTAATATAATGTTATATGTCAATTATAAAAATCTTGTCCATTTGCTGCCCAGCAACTACTGGATAAATCTATGTGGGCCCTCCATCATCCAGCCCTTGCCTCCCTTTTCAATCTCCTCTCAATGTTCTGTTCTCCAAACTACAACAACAATGAACTTAATAAGTTTCCAATTACACATAATGCTATTTTATTCCTCTTTATCTCTGCTTATGCTCCCTCCTTAAATCCAGTTTAGCCTGACCAGCTCACACTCATACTCTAAAACTCATTTCCACTTTGCTTTCTCCAAAAAGCTTATTTGATCCTTCTGGACAAGTTTTCTTTCCAATACCTTTTACACTGCAGGATTTTTAAGGTCATGCAGGTAAAACACTCTAAATAGTGCTTGGCATATAGTAATCAGTCCAGTGTGTGCTATATAGCTATTCCATTACATCCGATATTATATTGTATTGTAAGCATCTGATTTTATTTCTGTGAGATACCAATATCCTTGAGGACTTTCAGGATATCTTTCATTTGCCATCCAGATCCACTCCACATTTCTCCTACTTGTCCTGCTCCAGAAGGCTGGTGTAAAGACTACACCAAATGGCTTCCTCTCCCACTGACCTCCAACTGGTTTGGAAAGGGAACCTCAGAGTAAGGAGACTGAGGTCAGGGTATTTATTCCCCAGCTTCCTCCTTGCTAGGTTGCCATCTGCAGACTGTGCCCTTGATTGAAGGCCATGCCCTGTCAAGATGCATCTTTACATATAGCTTGCTGGTACCTCTCCTTCACCTCCCATGTTCTAGTAGCTATGCTTCCTCCACCCCCACTGAAGGCCTAAGGATGATAATCTCCACTCTTAACAGCTTTATACTATCCCATGTGGTTTCCCTAAACTCTGTCTACATTCTCCTCAAATGACTCAGTTTGAAGTGTGCTCTGTATTCTGCTGGGATCCTAACTGATGCAAGGACAAATATGGTTTCTTATGAATCTCTGGAGCCTCATATCCAGCATGGCTGAATGAATAATGAATAAATATATCATTCTGCTGCAGTTTGCCAAATCATGCCCAACTATGACTTAAATAACAGAAAGTGGAGGTAATTAATAAACTAATTAAACTTAGATTCAAGAGGAGATAGAAGGAGATACTTCCAAAAGCAGAGGTAGGAGATCAGTGTCAACAGGGGGATTCAGAATTAAAGAAAAGAGAGACAGTTCTCTTAAATCTCCTGGTAGATTTAAGAAAATAGAAGTTCACCTTTGGAATGTAAAGAAGTTTAGAACAACTGATGTGAGAGATGAGATATAAAAGATATATATATATAAAAAGAACTATCAATTAGCAGAGAAAGCTGATTTGTTGTTAGTATTTTTTCTTTTGCATTTGCACATGTTTATAGTATGCCAGGACAGCAGTTCCTTGACTTGGATGCAAGAACTGAATTCAAATAAACATTGTGTTGAATGCTTCCACATGCCAGGTGTCGTGGTGGGATCTGAAGACATAGAAATGAATGAGACACAATTTTTATCCTCAAAAAGTTCACATTAGAGAGAGGGAGACAAACATGTAACCAGATCATTTCAAGGACACCTGGTAAGCATTATGGTCTGTGGGGAGCATCAACAGACACAGGAAGGATTATCCAACCTAGCCTTGGAGAGAGAACAGAAAAGAAATCCAGAAAGACTTCCTAAAGAGCTGAGCTCTCTGGGATATTCTAAAAGAGTCAGCCAGGAGAAGAAAAGAAGCCTAGAGTTGGAGAAAGTAGTGGTGAGTGAAGGAGAATGTCAGAGGGTAGAAAAGCAAAGGACCCCTTCTTTCAACCCCAGGCCCAAGATCCAAACACTACGACTTGCTTAGAAAACACTTTTGTTTTTATCATTAGGAATGAAGACGATTCATAGCCAAAGCTTTAGAGTCCAAAACCCTAAAGGAAAGGTATTCTCAGTCCCCAAATCTTGATGTATGGATCACAATCAGAGCCCTGAAATATTCAAGTCTAAAAGCTCATGGCACGACCAGTAGATTGGAAATACAATGGATGAAGAGTCCAACTTCCTGACACCAGAGACTAGATAGGAAGTAGAGTGATGGAAGGGACAGGATATGATAACTATGGGTGGCGCAGGAGTCTGTGTGGCTCAGGATGACAGGCAGGGCATGAAGCAACCATACCTATGGAAGAGGAGATTCCACCTTCCTCCCTGTGAGCAGTAGAGAGCCACAAGGGGGCCAAGGCAGTGTCTGCAGAGGGTCCAGCAGCCATTTGAATAAGAAGAGTCATGGAACACTATAGCTGTTCTGGTTGCTCTCTAGTGAGGATTTCCTATAAACAACAGCCATGATAGTCATCAATTGTTCAGCAGTTTGATGGTTGTGCATGCCTCAGGACTTTGCCCTTTTCAAGGCCCAAGACATTTTCTAGGCCTCTAACGTGGAAGGTGGAACCAGGATATCTAACAAGTGGTGATGTGGTAAAGCAAACCCCAACATCCATATCAGGGAGTCTGAAGAGAGCCAGCTTGAGACTTCTCTACTGCCTGGGCATAGGGGACCACACACTAATACACATTTGTATACAAATGTAGAATATTGTTTAGCACTCATTGATCATGCTACATAAACTATTCTATAATTTAATAGTTTTAACTTTCAGCACCTGCAACAATAAGGACTAAGCCCTCAATAAATATTCATTTGATTAGTGAACAATACATGGGCAATATTTTCACACAGAACGTACACACTTCCAGTATTTTTTTAATTGGCTGCATTGTCCTCTATCAAGTGATATAATCTATTTAACTATTTCCCTACTGGTGGTCATTTCAGCAAGTACATTTCTATAGATTAGATACAAGGTGTAACTACTGAGCCAAAGTATACAGACATTTTGATGGATGCTGCCAAATTATCTTCCAAAAAGTATGTACAATTTATACTCTTAGCAAAGGTAAATGATATGATAACCGATGTTGACTGAGAATTTCTTGTACCCAAGCACCTTCTCAAATGTGGATTAATTAGTTTATTTCTTGAAACAGCTCTTTAAGATAGGTATATTTATTTTTCATATTACATATTTAGAAATAGAAGCACAGACAAATCAAGTAACTTGGCCAAAGTCATGGGCCAGTAAATTAGATTCCAGAGCACATGTCCTTAACAATGTGCCTATCTAATGAAGAAAGACCTATCTTCATTAACAGTGGATTTATGCCTTTTGTTCAGTAATGCTTGTGAACATTACAAAGCGGATGTAAAGGATGAAAGATTAGAAAGTTGGCACCATGTGGCTACTTCTCGAGTAGACCCAGATTTTAATATTTTTGTGACTAAACAAAAATTTCTAATGTTCTGACAGTGAGAGTATCACTGTCAAGGATCTGAGTTGCAGAGAGCAGACTCCACTCTAGCTAGTTTCAACAGAAATGGATTTATCATTGGTATCTAAGTTTATAGACTTTCTAAGAGGGCCAGAACCAAATTTGGTGGCCACACAGCCAAGAACATTGCCACCAAGAGATACACCCAACCACACCAGGAGCTTGTATAATACCAGGAAACCTTCCAGCTGCCACTGAGACCACTGGACACCAGACAGTTGTGCTACCATCCAGCTGCCCTAGAAAAATCACAGTCTCGTCTACAAGATCCTATATCCCCATGGGCTGCCAGCTTGTATTGTTCATTCCACCTTCCAAGTTTCTGGTGGAAGCTACTTGCAAAGAAGTCTTAAAAAATGGATTTCTTGTTTTCTAGCCTCTGAGGTACAGTCCAGGAGGGTTTAAGTGAGTTCTACACAACTGGCAGATTCCAATACAAGTACAATTGTCCTGTCTTATCTGAGGGGCATACATTCCAAGACCCTGGTGGATGTCCAAAACTGTGGATAGTACTGAACCCTTTATATACTGTTTTTTCCTATAAGTACATACCTATAATAAAGTTTAATTTATAAAATCGGCACAGTAAACGATTAACAATAATAACTAATAATAAAATACAACAATTACAACAATACACTGTAATAAGAGTTATGTGAATGTGGCCACTCTTTCAGGGGATCACTTGCTGAAGTCTTCATGTAGAATCAATGTTTTCTGCTGCAACACATTTCCATCACTCAGAACACATTTTCTGATCATGTCTTCTGCCCACAAATTTAATGCCTTTTACATCTTTACTAAGCATTTATCACTCACTGTAGCCATAAGTTTTGCAGTTTGAGGTATGACAGCAAAACTAGCACAAATTTTTTTCCTTTTTCACAATTCCACAAATAGATTTATATTTGTTCTTACCATAGAGCTTAGCAACCTCAGCATATCATTTTTTTTTCTTTCCTTATTAAGTCGAGAACTTTAACCTTTCCACTTAGAGGAAGCACTTTATGGTTTCTCTTTGACATATACGAATTTCCAACATCTCTGTTCTTGTGCTTTGGGACCATTATTAAGTAAAATAATGGTTACTTGAACACCAGCACTGGGATGTCATGCAGTCAATCAGATAATCCAGCCAGCTCCTAAGTAACTAATGGTGGGGGAGGGTCTACAGTGTGGAGACGCTGGACAAAGGGATGATTCACATCCTAATGGGATGGAGCAGACATCGCGAGATTTCAACATGCCACTTGGAACAGTACACAATTTAAAACTAATGAATTGTTTATTCCTGGAATTTTTCATTTAATATTTTCAGACCTTGGTTGACTGTGGGTAACTTAAACCATGGAAAGCAGAAGTATGAATGAAGGGGACTACTATAAACATATACTTTTTCTCCCTAAGAATTCAGTAAATTGTTGTCCTCTGTGAATGAGAAAAACATATATATGGTCTATAAATATATTTATTTTTCCTGAATTGGTCCTCTTGCACTTTGTCATAAACATGAGGGCAAGAGTGAGTGAGAACTGGTGGGTCCAGCTGTGAGGAGAATAAAGTGCAGAACTGGAAAATGGTAAAGATTTAATATTCCCAAACCAAGAAAACTGGTCATCTGTTAATATAAATATAACAGTGGTGAATATCCCTGGCATTGTCCCCCCAGCATTGACTTTTTTGCTTCTGAAAAGTGCACTCCCCACCACCACTCCCATCTACATGGCTACTATAGGACCTTCTTTATTTATTTTTGGTCTTTGTAATTCTTGTATGACTACATCTCCCCAGCCAAATGTGACCAGTCTAGGGCTAGACACCTGACCCGATTCAGATAATGAGTGTCTTTACTGGTAGTTTTGAATTGGTGACCAGTGGTGGAACCCATAAGATATGAAACTAAAGAGCTTTTGGTAGTCCTGTCTCTTGCATATAGAAGAAGCCAGTCTGCAGTTAAAGAAATGAAACCAAGCCAAAAGAAAAAGCATGGTCACAGAGAGACAATTCCAGCAGTGTTTGAGCTTCTGGTTCAAGTAGTCCCTGAGTTCCAATTGCATTACAACCTCTTGTGTCTTCTCATATCTATCGTTTAAGACACCATCAAGTAAAAGGTGCACCACTATGTATGTATTTTATGTAAATACACGTGCAGTTAAACTATAATGTGCTACCAATTGATACTCGTTTTATTTCAGAGATAGCTCTAAATATTGTAATGCAAATCTTTCTTATTTATTTATTTATCTATTTATGTTTTGTTTTCTAATGTCAACTGACATTTTTTAATTTCCCATCTCCCCAGCCTTTCCCATTTGGCAACCGTCAGCTTATTCTCTATATCTATAAATCTGTTTCTGTTTTATTTGTTTTGTTTTTCAGATTTCATATGTGTGTGTGTGTGTGTGTGTGTGTGTGTGTGTATGTAAAGTTATATGGCAATTATCTTTCTCTGTCTGACTTACTTCACTTAACATAATATTTTTTAGGTCCAACCATGTTGTTGCGAACAGCAAGATTTTTTATGGCTGAGTAATATTCCATAGTATATATGTACCACACTTCTTTATTCATTTATCTATTGATGGACATCTAGATTGCTTCCATATCTTAAATTTTTACTAGCAATGCTTCAATGAACATAGGGGTGCATAGATCTTTTCAAATTAGTGTTTTTATGTTCAACTATACCCAAAAGTGGAGTTCCTGGAACATATGGCAGCTCTATTTTAAAAATTTTGAAGAAATTGCCATACTGTTTCTCATAGTGGCTACATTGTTTGCCATCCCACAGTGTACAGAGGTTCCTTTTTCTTCACATCCTCACCATAAAATTATAATGCAAATTTTAGAATCAATAAAAGAGAGCCATTATTCATCTCCTCCTAAGTAAATTCAAGTTGGCTTGCTTGACTTACAATCACAAGAATAACTAATATATTTGGACTACATATGTGAATATGATGCACAGATAAATTCTGATCTGGGGATAGAATAATGTGAAAAAGACACAGCAGTAAGTATTTCTTAAGGGAAAAATTATTTCACGCAAGAATTATAAAGAACTTAAATTACCCTGAAAGTAACCGTGATTGCCAGCATCCTCATTTGCTCCAGTATTACTTGGAAGAACTCTAACAACCCATTTTGAGGTAAAGAATTAATGAGAGTAACAACAGTTTCAAGCAAATCAATTAAGTTGTTTTCCTATAATTATCAAATGTAAACACAATTTTAAATATTGGTTAATATACATGAGCATCTTTTCAAGAGTTAGAAAGTCCTTAGAATCCATCCTCCTAATATAATTAAATTGTATTCTAACGATTAGTGATGAAAGAATAATTCAAACTAAAGAAAGCTTAAAAAAAAACCTTGAAATTCCACTAGTAAGCAAACTTTTCTTTGGTAATAAAACAATTTGGAAACTCAGATTTACCTTTGTCTGAGCAGGTAAAGAGCCCTATTTGAAAGCCTACATTGATTTACAAGCCATTAAGGGTGGTAGTCCCACCCCCCAAAATTTTTGGAGCTAAAGAAGAATTTGTTCTTATACATTCAACTGTCCTGTAGCCCACTTTTACTTTAAATTTGGCTTGTGGTCTTGCTTCTGCCATAGTGTGAGCTGTGAACTCACACTGTCTGCCAGATGGCAGTGGGAAGCCCATTAGTTATGCATCACACATCCTGATCAAAACTGAAAGAAATTATGCTCAGATTGAGAAGAGATGCTCAGGAATAAGGCAATGATTAGAATTTTTTTTTTGTATTTTTACAGAAGATTTCACATAATCATTTGTCCATAAATAAACTCATTCTTATGAGCTGTGGACCAAATCTGGGATAACTTCCAAAGGAACTCCTCTCATGGTTTGGGTCAAAACGTGCACATTCCCATGATATTCATTAGAGAATGCCATAGAGCTGATACCCTTTCAAGGTTATCTTGGAAAGTCTGAGAATCAGAGTGTAAGCTAATACATTAAATGTTGTGCCTTTCAGAGGAGGTCTGTTCTGTAAAAGGTACTGGGGAGGAAATAGAGGAATTCAGGAAGCTTATTAGAATCTTCAAGAGAACAGGCTTGATGAAAATAAATGGAAAATGCAGTATATAAATATTGCTAATGAGGAAGATTTTCAGTAGTACTTTTAAAAGGGCTGAGGGACCCAAATGTATAAAAATTGTAAAGTTTATAATTTTTAAAATAAAATATAAGATTGTGTTTGTTGCTCAACAAAATCATGAGATTGTATTATAATCATACATTACCAGTTTTCTGCTAAGCAGAAGACATTTATGTAAGGTCTTGTTCTAATTTACTCTCCTGAGACAAGATCTTTCTTTTGTTGCTTAAGGAGAGCCAATCACTGTAAATGTGTCCAAGGAAGCGAGTCCCAGCTTTGCTTTGAATTGTCTTTTTGACAAGGAGCAAATGAATAAATATTTCTAGTCTTTGGTTTCCCCATCTATAAAATAAGAATTAAAATGCCTGTCTTTTCCCACCTACTGGGATGCTGTGAAAAATATAAGAAAGAGATATTTCAAAGGGAGAAAGCTCTGTCTCAGATGAAGAGAGGAAAAATATCTCTGCCATATCCCCAGATTCTGAGAAAGCCAGATGACATCAACAGACATTCACCAAGTGTCTGTTTTATAACTCCCAAATCGACTCTGAGGGTAGTTTAGAAGACCATGAACATGCAAGTGCAGTAATAGAAGTAGGAAAAATAGCGCTGGGATCTAGGGTGAATATGGACATCTATTTGTGAGGAATGCAAATATAGATGCCCTGTTCTGATCGAGCATCCAGTCTAGTGTCCTGGGGAGCCCTGACGCTGCGGTGTCCAAGCCTGGCTCTGCATCAGAATCATCTAGGACTCTTCCTAAGAACACAAACTCTGGGTGCCTTTCCAGATGCAATGAACTGAAGCATCTAGAAGAAAGAGGGTAGACTGGTAGAGATGATCTGATGATATCAATGGACTTCCCATTTGAACTTGCATCAATGTCAATGTGCCTTATTTATGTTCTTCAAGATAAAATTTTTAAAAAAACACCTTTGATTTTGAAAAACCATAGGCAGGAAATTCTTTCTAGAGTTTCATTTATTCACTCATTCATTCAATACATATATTTTTACGCCTATTGTGGCACTAGTATTTCAGCAGTGAAAACAAAGTCCCATCTCTTACGAAGCTATCACTAACATAAATTGGACATCCAGGCCCCCAGCTTTTTTTCTTTTTAGGTTTTACACTTTAACTGAACCAGATGTTCTTCCCATAATTCTGCACATTCCTTCTTACCATAACCACTTTCTGCCACCCTTTCTTCCCTCCAGAAAGTTATTTCTATTTATTCACAAACACAGATTTTAACATTTGTTCATCTGATGTATATTAGTTGCTTCATATTTCTCCCATTGCTTCTGAACCAGGCAGTGCAGTAAAAAGTATGTCTGGGTAACATGTGCTTATTCTTTTGTTCATTTTCTTCTGTTTAATATTCAATATGACATGTAGGAAATGTCTTACAGCAGGATGTTTACATGTACATACCTTGGGTAGATATGATTTGGTAGACAACATAGACATAAGCAATCAATCAACAAATATTCATGGAGACATCCCTGAACATAAAAAACAATGTCCTAATTCTCAAGAAGCATATCAAGCTTCCTGTGAGGAACAACTCAGTAAAGGTACCAGAGGCCTACCTCTCTGTTTAGTCATCTCAGACAAGGAGAAGGAAGAATTTTAAAGGCAACAGAAATTATCTTCTCTTGGAGTCCAAAGCCAAAATAATGACTGTCTTAGAATGAATAGTTTCACATTAGGGTGTGCGTGTGTGTGTGTGTGTGTGTGATGCAAGAACAGGACTAGTGGGTCTGCAAAGGGATAAACTTTTCACTGTTCTTGGCAGGTATCTCATCAGCTTTGTGCAGGATGAAAATAAGGTCAAATCTAGATAAAATCAACTAAATGAAAGGTGGCCCTGAGTGTCCCTTTCTCCTTTGTTCCCTTTACTCCCCCTCAGGTGGGCTTTCTCATCATCATGGCCTCATCAGCACTAATTCCCATCTTTCTGCTCCTAGAAAATTATTCCCCAAGGTCCCACTGTGTGTCCTACCTCCTAAGTAGGATATGAGGATGCAGCATTCATACTCTCTCCCCACCTCCATTCATCAACAGGGTAGATCTAGCTCTTCCTTGGTGGGTAGACCTTCTTTCCTCTCTGCTCCACAATGTCCCTCCTAAAGCTGGCTGGTCAAAGGGAGAGAATGCCCTTCCCCGATAGAGAATGACCATTGTCCATGAAAAGAGTCTATCAGTCTCTCCAACAACCCTCCTAGTTCTCATTGTTTTTTTCTACACCACCAAATTTATCCTCTCTGATCGAGATTCCTTAACACTGCTGGTAAATTTTAGCAGATCAGGTTAATGATTCCATGCTAATCAGCCAATGAGAAAAAAGCCATGGAGAACCTAAACACTAATCCTCTACCTCTCTGTGTCATCTGTGACTTATTACAACCTCTGAAGACAATGTTCTGACCTTTGCTCTCTAGCCCAAAAAAATGACTCTAAGGGAAAGAATTTTAGGTCAGGGTACAAAGGATGGAAGTTATATTAGAATTGGAAGGACCTTCACCTCATACTAATACATATAGGTCATTTTCAACCAAAAACTAGTTCAACAACAAAAAAAAATTCAGAGATCTTATGCAAGGCTTCTTCTGCAAGGAGAGAAAAAAATTAATATATACTTCAGTAGTATTCATGTTTTATAAATTTTCTGCCATAGTTTAAGTTGAAAAGGTTTACATACAACTATAATGTAAAAGTATTTCTCTATGTTTCTAATAAAACAACCAGAGTTCAAAAAAAGTTTATAATAAAATGTTGGGGAAAATAACCTTAAGAATTAAATACCAATTATTTGCTCTTTAACCAAGGACATATTTTTCTTTGAACTCTTAAACCATCATTGAATAACTGAAAGATAAAAATTGTAATATTTTTGACTTTTCGTAAGAGCTTTTGCTTTGTTTTGAACAACTGAAGATATAAACCGAAAATGTTATCCTGACCAGAGCAATGTGATCATTATTTATGAATGAGTTGTTAGCAAAGGTATTTGCCTTTGTTATGTAGAATTTACCTGGTGTATTATTATCCTAGGGTTGCTGTAACTTGGTGACTTAAAACAATAGAAATTTGTCTCACAGTTCTAGAGGCTAGAGTCTGAAGTCAAGGTATTGTCAGGAACATGCTCTCTCTTAAACCTGCAGGAAAATCCTTCTTTGCCTCTTCTAGCTTCTGGCAATTTGCTTGGGCTTTGGCAGTCCTTAGCTTATAGCTACTCATTCTAATCTCCGCCTTCATCATTGAATAACATTCTCCTTTGTCTCTATGTCTTTGCATAGCTATCTTCTTATGAGGACTCCAGTCATATGGAATTAATGGCCCACTCCATTCCAGTCTGACTTCATTTAACTTAACTCATTATAACTGCAATGACCCTATTTCCAAACACAGTCCATTCTGAGGTTCTGGGGGTTACAACTTTGACACATCTTTTTTGGAGGAACATAATTTAACCCATAACATCTGCAATCTGACATTTTATATGAAAACCAGATCTTGCTCTCTGGAGAAGCCAGCTACTTTAAACCAGTGACCCATTTTCAAAGCTGAGTTATCTATAGCCCACAGGGCTCCCCTTCAGAGTGGCATAAGTTGTAGAAGAACCATCAAATTGAGTGTGAACATCTGCGTTAGAAATTCAGCTCTGTCATCTAACAGGTGTGAAACTTTGGGCTTGGCATTTAGTATCTACAACCCTCTATGTTAGGTTTTTCAGGAGGTTAGAAATACCTATGTATTACAGAAGGTAAAAGCTCTTAACCTAGTTGTTTACTGCGACTATTTTTTTAAATCTTCAAATAATAACATACATTACTTATAAAATTAAAATATTTTAATGCAAAAAGCATGAAGCTTTATAATCTGTACTCACAAATTAAGATATCATTACATTTACTAAATTATACCCAGTCTTAAAAATATTAATATCCTTCCAAAATACCTAAAGTTCACCTTAGATTCACTTGTGCAAATAAAGCACTGGAGGCAATTGTCCATAGCACTCTCACTGTTCCATACTCTACCTTTCTTTTTCTTCCTCGTGCCTTTCATCTTTCTCATTTGCTCTTCGGCCTTTCCACTGTTGTTTCTCTTAGGGCTTCCTCAAGGGCATTTCTAAAAGCACACAGGATGCTGGCATCCACATGCCTGCCCTTGACATTAGGTCCTACCTCCCATGCATATGTGTGCCTAAGAACAGGACTTCCACTTTTCCTCATGGATATCTCCATAGCTCTGGGCAGGATGAAAGTAAAGTCAACTCTAGGCAAAATCGAACTAAAGGAAAAGATGGTCCTGTGAGCCGCCAAGTATTAAAACCACAGGCCTAGAAAAGACTTACTAAGTTCATAGTCCTGGATCACAGTCCCACCCTTAGAACAGGAGCAAAAGGGCTCAGCTTCAACTAAATCACATGGTTCCTGGCAGTGAAGAACAGCCAGCAAGCAAAAGCAGTGGATGCTTTATGTATAGCTGTATGTATCACACTCATATAATCCACACATATCTATTTATCCAATTATCATTTACTAAGCATGTACTATATGCTAAGAACGAAAAGACAAAGCTGACTAAAGAAAATAGATCTAAGTCAAGATGTTCACAGTTTAGTAGAAGACGGAAAAATAGAAAACAATAACAAATCAATAGAATATTTTAATTCACATTATGGAAAAGGAGAGAAGGAGATCTCTGAGTCTGCCTGGGTTGTCTGGTCTATTTCACAACAATGTCTCAGACAGATGAGAGGTAGGTAATTCTTTCTGTAAAGGGCCAGAGAGTAAGTATTTTCAGTTTTGTGGGTTAACTGTCTTTGTCGCCACCACTCAGCTTTGCGTTAGTAGCCTGAAAGCAACCATAGACAATATGTAAACAAACGTGTATGGATGTGATCTAACAAAACTTTATTCATAAAAAACAAACTTTGAATTCCATTTAATTTTTCATGTGTCATGAGATATATTCTTTTTTTTTCAATTATTTAAAAATGTAAAACATGCAAAAATCATTCTTGAATTGCAGGTTGTAGAAAAACAGAGGGTGGATCAGATTTGGCCAGGGGCCACAGACCAGACTATTGCTGCAGTTCTTATCCCTCCAATGCATTCCCCATGCTGCAGCCAAAGGAGTCCTTATATGACCGAATCATGTTACACCTGTCTTAATGATTTTTCATTGATGATTGTTTATTAGATGCATCAACATCCCCTCCTGAGCCATTTTCATTCCCTTCAAGAAGCCATGTATTCATGTTCTCTACTTCTATTTTATATTACCTAAATAATCTCTACTCATTCTTCTACCTATTTTCTCCTCCAGGAAGGCTTCCCAAAACTCTGCCCCAGATCTGGGTTAGGTGTCCTGCAGTGTTTTGATAGCACTATGTATTGCCTCGCATTGCAGAATTTATTCTATTATAATTATTATTACAACATATAGTTTCATTATTATTATTCCATTTGCCGGCCTATATCTTCAAGCTTAATAAGGACACTCTAAATCTGTTTCTCACTTATATCTGAAATTTCTAAATTGAGGTCTGGCATACAGTAAATGCTCAATAAACATTTATGGGCTAAATGAGTAATATTGGGGAGGGGCAATCTAAGGAGGATTCACAGAGAAAGTGTTCCCTGAGCTGAGTCTTAAAAGATGAATAATAGATTCTAATTTTGACAGAAAGTGATAGGTGTTTTCAAGCAGAGTGACAGCTATATCAGACATAGAAGTGGGAGATGGCATTTGAGGAACTCTGGATAGTTTGGGATGGTTGGCATGTTTGTTTTCTGTTGGAAACATAAATGAGACTAGAAAGATAACCTAAGAATTTGTAGGCTAAGATAAGAAATTTAATTTTAACTCTTCAGGTAATTGGGCATGTTAAAGTTTGTTGGATTTACATTATAGAACGTTCACTTAGCTCTCATTGCCCATAGAGATAGTTTAGATACAATTAAAATGTCTGGGATAAAATAGACAAGATCATTTTGGCAGTAGAGTTGACTAGAATTTGATGCCAACTTCACATTAGGAAATAAATTTGGAGACTACAGCAACAGTTCACATAAGAAAGAAAGACCACATGAATTAAGGAAATGTTAAGGAAAACATAGTGGAAGTAGGTATTTGAAACTCAGGGAAAATGGCCAAGTTGGAAATACAGAATTAGAAGAAGTCACAGCTTATAGATATATGCTGCCTGATTCAGCCCCCGTGTGGCTATTTAAATTTGAATTTAAATTAATTGAGTGAGTAAAGGGGGTCAAAACATACAAACTTCCAGTTATCAAATAAATAAGTCATGGAGATGTAATGTACAACATGGTGACTATAGTTCTAATACTGTTTTGCGAAAAATGAGTAAATAAGTAGAACTTAAAAATTCAATTCATTGGTCACACTAGCTACAGTTCATGTGATCATTAGCCACATGTGGCTAATAGCTACTGTATTTTATAGAGTAGAATTATGGAACATTTTCATTGTTGTAGAAAGTTCTATTGGACAATACTACATTGACCATGGTTGAAGTTATAGGTAAGGTCAAGATTGTCCAGGGAGTTCCTCAAAAAGTTAAACATAGAACTGCCACATGACCCAGAAATTCCACACTGCTAGGTATATACCCAAAAGAGTGAAAGGCAGGGACTTGTATACTAAAGTCATGAGAACATTAGTCACAAAACCCAAAAGGTGAAAGCAACTCAAGAGTCCATCAACAGATGATTAGATAAACAAAATGTAACATATACATACAATGCAGTATTATCCAGCCATGAAATGAAATTTTGATATATTTTACAACATGGATGGACTTTTGAAAACATTATGCTAAATGAAATAAGCTAAACACAGAAGGACAAATATTATATAATTTCACTTCTATGAGTAGTCAAATTCATAGAGAAAATAGAATAGTGATTCCCAGGGGGTTGAGGGGTTGGTGGGAGGGTGCAGGGAGTTACTGTTTAATGGGTATGGAGCTTCTATTGGGGATAATAAAAAAGTTTTGGGTATAGATATAGTGGTGATGGTTACACAACCTTGTGGAAGTATTTAATGCCACTGAATTTTCCACTAGAATTATATTTTACATTAGAATTATAACTACATATATTTTACAATAATAATATTTTTTTAAATTGAGAGAAGATTTTTAAAAGAATAAAGAAGAAACGGAGTTCTTCAAGGAGATCCAGAAAGTCAAGGGGCAGAACAGGAAACGAGGAGTGCTGTCAAGGAAACCAAGGTGGAAGAGCAAAAGTAATTTACTACCTACAGGCCCATTTGTGATAACTGACAACAATGTTCCCCATTTAAAGCCCACAAGAAAGAAGTACAACCAGACTATCAACTATGAAAAGGTAGCTTGTGTTCCTCTGCTTCCTCCTATTCCAGAACTCATTCTAATTATTGCCTAAGTGAATTGACCACCCTGACTCCATTCTCTTCTTCAGCTCACATTTTAAGTTATTTCTGAAAAACTGAAAAGAAAATAGCTCAAAGCTTTCCTTTCCCTTAACACTTGTGAAAATGGGAGTTTTTTTTTTTCAATGACAATCCAGTGTAATTCGTCATTGAATGTAATGTTTAAAAGAAAAGTTAAATCTGAAGATGGTGGTGAGGCAGCATCATCCTTTCATCTCTCCTTACCCCATGTGAAGACAGAAAGGACATCTAGATAGATGTCCACAAGCAATATTTATAGCAAAACTTGTTGAAAAAGTAGCCCCCAAAATCCCAAAATATGAGCGAATGGGGACAAACCACCAGTTGCCAAAGGTCTGTGTGGTATTAGCACCTATGTGTGAGGAAGGAGGAAAGAACTAAGCAGTGTTTGTTGGACCTAAGAATAGGAAAAGTCCCAAAGAGTCAATAGATCTTCACTGGGATGCAAGTAGTTTTCACTGGGAATGGCAGCTGAGACTGACAGGGGTTTCTGCACCCTTGCCAGGAGCAGACGAGAACAAGGGACCACAGTAGGAAGGTCTGAAGGGACTATAGCAGTTTCATCCATAGGCTTCTCAAAAGAGATCCTGAGTGCTCACTTTTAAAACAGGGAGACATCAAGGAGGAACTGCTAGAAATGGAACCAAAATGGATCAGAACAGGGATAAGAGAGACAAAGAAATAGTCTAGAGTAGACTAAAGTAGGAGATGGAGGGGACATAATAAGGAAATCTGAGAAAGTAAGCTTCCATATTCATAACAATAAAATATAGACCTCTGTGAAGATAGACAAATTTATCTAAACATTCCTCACTCTAGAAGTCCAAGAATACTAATTTCACGTACAAATGAGCAAGAGAAAAGTAGTGAGAAAAAATCTTATATGAAAATATTATAAGAAAAGAAACATGAATGATTACTAAAACATTGAAAAAGGGATTAGCAGACATTACATGCCTCAGATTTGCCAGAGGAAAAAACCTGAATCTGACCAAAACTATGGAACCAGCTGCAAATCCACGGGAAATGCAAAGGAAAATGGCCAACTGCACCATGAGTATGCAATCTGCCAAATGCAGGCCATGAAGTTAAATGACCCAGGTTCTTTAAATGAGTTTTCTGGAGCTGCTATAACAAATAACTGCAAACTTGGTGGCTTAAAACAACAGAAATTTATTCTCTCTCATTTCTGGAACCCAAAAGTTCAAAATTAGGATGTCAGCAGGACTGGTTCCTTCCGCAGGCTCTCAGGGAAAATCTATTCCATCTTTCCTCCTAGTTTCTGGTGGCTGCAGGCAATCCTTAGTGTTTCTTGGTTTGTAGACACACAACTTCAGTCTCTGCCTGTTTTCACATGATCTCTTCTCAGAGTCAGATTATAGATTATATGTATATAATCTGTTAAACTGTGCACCAAAAAGATTCTTACCTTAACTATTTTGCAAAGACCCTTTTCTAAATGAGGTCAAATTCTCATTTCTGGTATCTTTTGGGAGGGGCTATTATTCAACTCATTACATTCTTCAAGATAAGTTCCAAAGTAAGTGAAAGGAACGAATGAGGGAGGCATCATAGATTGAAAGAAATTTAAAAGACTATTAACATTTCTTAAAAGGGGAAGACTAAACTATCATTCCTAGAGATGTATATTTGAGTGATTAAAATTAAAAAATAAAAACACAGGGAAGTAAAGACAAAATATCAGGCTAATGGTTATTTTTTGTGGGGAAGGAAGGAGTTGTGATGATGATGGAGCATGTGAAAGGGACTTCAGGGCAGATCAAGTTCTATTTCTTGACCTAGGTGGTGACTTCAAAGATGTTCAGCTTTTAATAATTCATTTATTTATACATTTGTTTTGTTTTGTTTTCTGTATCTGTATTTTTTGTTACAATAAAGATCTGTTTCAAAAGGGAACGAAATACACACCTTTGATATAACACACCTTGAGATAACAACTTTCTTTTGACCCATCTAGTATATTTTGTCTGAATCACATGACTTGTTAATGGAGCAGGAAGAGCTTTAGTGAAAGAGGTAAACTGCAATTACGTAAAGTCTAAGTAAATAGTTAATGGTTAACAGTTGCTCAAAATATACTACCCACATGAGAATTTTCTAAGCCATAGTTGCCTAAGAAGCCAATTTTTAGGAAGGAGATTGCTAGGTCATGGATGCCTGCATGGCACTTTCTCAAAGTGTGTTCTGTGGACCACATGAATCACAGTTTTCCTGCTTATAATGCAGATTCCTGGACTCCAACCAGAGATTCAGATTCAGGAGATGTGAATGAAAGCAATGCTCTATGCTGGAAGTCCATCTTAGTTTTATTTTAAAACACAGAAGCTCTGTCCAAATAGTACCTTCCTGGTCAAAGAACTAGAGACAAGGAACTCTACACTGGTATCTAAACCACTATCTATAATAACTATAATAGTCAATTTTCTAGGATAAGCACCTAGAAATTTTGTTATTAGTGTTTGATGTGGTAATGGCTTAAGGAACATTCCTCTTTCTTCCTAACCAGGAAGATAAAATAAAGAATGCTATTTCTATGTGGGCAACTAACTGAATTGCAATATAAAATTCTTAAAATCTTCAACTAGTCTTCTCTGGACTCTAAAATTTCAAACTACATACTCTTAATCCAATGTGGCAACCAGATTTGGCTGAACTAAATTACAGGCATAATTTAAACTTAAGATGTTCCAAAGAACTTGCAGACTTATAAGCAGTTTCCTTAATCTCCTATAACTACAGTTTTTCCATTTGAATATTTAATATTGTATTCTCACACAACTGTTTAATAGTATTGTTTCTTGGGAGTTTTTTTATCTTTATCTTTTGGATGTTGGCAAAATTGCATTTTGAAATTGAAGATGAAAGCTTATAGAGAACATTTTAACATTGAACTTTACACACATAGTATGTATGTCTATACATACATGTTTATATATGTGTGTATATGTATGTGTATATGTGTCTACACACACATACGCCTGGAATAGAGATAGGAATTCAGAAGTTATGTTAACAGGCAGGATAATAAGGGGCAGGAAGATTAGAAACACCCATCAAGACCTCTAGGAACAAGCATCGCCATTCTAGCTGTGCCAATGGGAATTAATGGGAAGAAGGCCAAAGTCATACAACTGACTGTGGCCCTCAATCTCTAGTGCTCAAAAAAATTACCTAGAGGGACCTGTTAAATGAGTTTCTTGGGCCCTTTGATTCATCAGGTTGGGATAAAGCTCAGGAATCTGCATTTCTACAAGCTCTTTAGGTGAGTCTGTGCCAGGCAGTCAGCAAGTCATACTTAAAAAAATCTTTAGCAGAGACTATAGCCTAGGCTGGCAATTATTATCATCCGTGTCCAGCAAGGAATGATATCTTGGCAGCAACACACAGCAAAGTGAATAGCAGCTAAGAGGTTTCAAGGTTAAGATAGGCAGGCTAACAGATTATTAGTTTCCTATGGCTGCCATAATAAATTACCACAAACTGGGTAACTGAAAACAATAGAAATTTATTCTATCACAGAGGTCAGAAGTTCAAAATCAAGGTGGTAGGGCTTTGCTCCCTCCAGAAGCTCCAGGTGAGATTCTGTTCCTTGCCTCTTCCAGCATCTGGTGGCTGTCAGCATTTCCTGACATGTGGCTGCTCATTACAACCTCTGCCTTTGTCTTCACATGGCCTTCTTTCCCACTCTGTGTGTCTCTCCTCTGTTCTCTTATGAGGACACTTGTCACTAGATTTGGATAATCCAGATGATTTTTATCCCTAGATTCTTAATTACATCTGCAAAGCCTGTTTTTCCAAATCAGGTCACATTGACAGGTTCCGGAGACTAAGACTTAGACATATGGGGGTGGCGGGGTACCATTCAACCAAATGCAGAGTCCAATTCAGAGCAAGGGGCTGGCAAGAGCAGTCTGGCTCTAGTGTTGGAGCCGTCTAACCTTTAAGGGAAGGTCAAAAGGGCTCAGACTTAGGAACCAACCAGCAGCTGGCCACTAACAGACAAGCAGGTTAAAGTGAGATGAACAGCAGAGCCGACTTTATTTTATGACCCTGAACTTGAGTCAGGATTCTATAATCCATACTAACCAGGACACAACTGTGTGTTGCCACTCTCGGATAAAGCTAAGCTACCACAGTAAGTGGATATCCAGGGGCAGTAGGAAGATTAGAGACTAGGAATCAGATTGGACTACAAAAAGATGCAAAGCACAACTACACAAATAAGTAGTATCATAAATAGCTGCCACTTATTGAACACCTGCTATATGCCTGGCACTTTATATTTATTACTGTCTCTTCATCATAAACTTTCAATATGGGTACTGCAATATGGGTTCCCATTTGACATATGAGAAAACAGGCTTTTAAAAATTAAAGTTATATAGCTAGTAAGTGGCACAGTCAGAATTTAAACCCAGATTACTCTGGCTCCAAAGCTCATTATCTTTGTATTAGAGCATGCTACCTCTTCACAAATAACTTACCTCAAATTTTAGCATCTCATCTTCCAATACCTCTTCTCTCTTTGAACTCTTCCTTTCACCTCCTCAGTCTGGGGTCACTAGACATAAAAGGTCAAAATAATCTGTTTCTCTGCCAAATACCCTACATTAAAACATAAAAGGTTGGCTAAGGAAAGATGGTACATATTTCAAAGATTTTAAAATCAAAATCACAGGTATGGATCTGGACTGTGAACACTTGTTTCTCTGTGGTTGTGTCATAGTCATCTTATGGCAATCACTTGTGCAAGCTCTAGCAGGGATCTCGTACACATTTCCAAATCCTAGGTTTACCTCTAATCTGAAGACGCAGGTTGATAATAACTATGCTGCAGCACCTTTTGCCCCAACCCTCACCACCACCAAACACATGCCACCAGGGATGTTCTGCAGGTGGTAATAGCTAAGTAGTTACACCATTAGTTTTCTCCACAGTGACCCACAGTGGAAAACAACACTGATGGAAACATCAAGGAAATTGCTAATGCATTAGCCTCTAGTCCAACTAGGAATTGATGTACCACCTAATCTGTCCTAAAATTAGTGCCAGTTCTATTATAAATGTTTGGGTCCATAGATGTTTGGGTACCAGGCCATGGATCCTTAACTAGCTTGAATGCAGGACCAAAATATTCTTCTTGGTGCAAGATTTAATAGCTCATTTTGTTTCCAACAAAGTAACAGGACTGAAACATTAGGAGTCTGAGCCTGAATCGATAGATCTTTTCAGGCCTTGCATAAGACTGAGTATATATGAGTTTTTAGAAATTATTATTAATAATGATAATAAAAATAAAGTCTTGGGAAGGGCTTGAGGTATTGTAATCCTCACCACCCAGTAAGCACCAACTCAGCAGATATTTTGTACAATTCTCAGTGGTTGGAATTGTATAAGATGACACGACAGGTACACCTTTCCCCCACATTCCTGCAGAAGTCCCTTTTCCTGCTCAGTCTCACAGGTGCAGTCTTCAATTTTAAGAACCACGAATATTTGCACCAATACAGATGTCAATTTGACAATAACTTAGTATTTTTTTCTGGTGACAATTCTTAGTTTACTAAAAAATCCTCTATTCAAATATTTTGGAATATGTTTGGGTCGTCCCGCTTGCTTTGTCAGGTAACTTGCTATGAAACCGAGATTGTAAAGTGCTGTTGCAGCAGAGCTGGTTGGAAGTAAAACGTCATGGAGGGAAGCGTACTTCTTTGGGTTACTGCTTGGCTGATTAGAAACTCGCAGATGAATCTTAGGTTAGCCTTGATTAGCTTACCTAGGTGCTTCAGGGCCAGTGTGAGGTATTTGCCAGACTCAGACCAACACTTAAGACATTTCACTCAACAAAACATTTAGAGTTAATTTTTACTTAAAACCAATCCAGGCCTATAATGAAGCTACCAGGAATGATCTGGAATGTTAACTAAATGCTGCCCGCTTTCAGGTCAGTCCAACCTCCTGCCCCCACAATTCTATCTGCCCACATGCTTCTGTCTATCAGCCTCGGCCTCCGGATCAGCTCTCGCCGCAGCATTGGTTGGATTTCAGGAAGGGAGAAACCCGATTTAAAGGGCTCAGTTTCCACCTGCCAGGCATCGTCAGCATAGTTCAACTTGCCTCAGGCACATAGATAAAATCTACAGTTGTTCATTTCTTACAATAACTAGTCAAAGGAAAGAGCATTTCCGAAGGTGTCCCCTTGGTCACCTTGACAATTTCCAAAAGCGAAACTTGCGCTCTAGAATAGATCGACACTGAGTCGGCCGGGAGCGGAGTCCCTGCCCAGGTCAGCAGCGCCCGCCTGGCTGGTGGGCGGGCACCTGGGCGGAGCCCACACCAGGCGTGGTCTTCCGTGGGAGAAAAGAGCTTTGCCCCACCCCCTAAAATCCAGCCAATCAAGGAGGGGTATGCAAATAGGACACCTGTCGCCCCGGTAACCATGATGCATGGCAGCCAATGGAAACCATCAAGTCTCAGTCCCGCTAAACGATTGGGATTGAAGTAAGGAGATAGAGACCCAATGAGCTGTGGGAACGGTCCTCCGCGGGTTGAGGGGCGGAGATATGCAAATATCATTTGAAAAGCCGGCGGGAAATCTGAGTTTCGCGGGAGGACCTTGGCGCGTAAACCGTATCCCTTCATTCATTGTCAGCAGCAGCTTCCTGGAGCCATTTTTCAGCTGCCGGCCGCAGCACCCGGGCTGCTGCTGCCGACTCGCAATCCGTTGCATCGGCTGCCCTCGACGCCTCCATCCCCCCTTGGGGCCCGATATCCGTACCGCCGGGACCCTCCTCTCTCCAGATCCCCGATTATTTTTGGCCCCCGGGGCCCGTGCGGTGCCGAAAAATAAAAAGGAAAGAGAGAGAAGGGGCTCGGAAGCGCCGGGCGGGGAGGAGAGAAGGAGAGAGACTTGGAAACTCCGACTGCAAATAATAAAGAAATTGAAAACAATACATTAATATTCTATAGCAATAAAAAGAGCAGGACGGAGAGATGAGAAAGGGGATCCAGCCCGCCCTGGAGCAGTACCTGGTGACCGCCGGGGGTGGGGAGGGGGCGACAGTCGTCGCCGCCGCCGCTGCAGCCTCCATGGACAAAAGGGCACTGCTAGCCAGCCCCGGCTTCCCCGCCGCCGCCGCCGCCGCTGCCGCCGCCCCGGGCGCGTACATCCAGATCCTCACCACGAACACTTCCACCACCTCCTGTTCCTCCTCCCTCCAAAGCGGCGCCGTCGCCGCCGGCCCCTTCCTCCCCAGTGTCCCCGGCGCGGAGCAGACCGCCGGCAGCCTCCTCTACACCACGCCGCACGGACCCTCCAGCAGAACCGGGCTGCTGCAGCAGCCACCAGCGCTGGGACGCGGCGGCGGCGGCGGCGGCGGCCCTCCGGTAATGCCCCTCTGTTCCCGGCGTCCCCAGCCCAGGCAGAGGGTGGGCTCGCACCACGCGGGTTGGTGGGCGCGCTGCGGGCTGCCCCGGGAAAGCCCGGGCCGAGCGCCTTGGGCCTGGGGGCTGCCCCTCCAACAAGGTTTATTGTTAGATTTGTGCGTTATTCTTAGCGCCCATGGGATCGGGGGGCTCCGCAAGGCGCGCGGGGCCGTGGGGATCGCCTTGGCGCGAACCACACCAACCACTCAGAAACTTTTCGCGCCCCCCCCTTCTTTTCCTGCACTTTTCCCTGCCCCCACTCTCCCCTCCCCTCCAACTCCAAGCTTCCTCTTTCTCCGGCGTAGGATGGGGTCACGCCCCGGATGGAGAAGGGGTGGGGGAGGGAGTAGTGAACTGGGGAGTGGGGGACTCCTGGGGATGAAAACCCGGGGACTGTTGGCCCAAAGGTCCCCCGCTAGGCTCGGAGGCCCTTTGGTGGCCAGGGGTCCCTAAGGCGTGCTTGGAGCGCAGGGGCTCTGCCACGCTGCGCCTGTCACATTTTGGGATCTGTAACTCCGGGCAACAAAGGGGCTGGGGGCAGCGGAGGGGAGATATGTTGGGGGGGGGGCGCTGGAGATGGTAGCTGGGTGAGAGCTGGGGCGTGGACTTTCTGGGGGTGAGGGGCTAGCGGACCGGCGCCCCGGCCTGGGCGCATCCTGGCGGTGGCAGCGGCGGCACCCGCGTGGCCCGAGCGCCCGGGCCTTCCTCGCCGGGCCCCGGGCCTGCCCTTGACCCGCCTCTCCCCTTACCCCTTCCTTCCCCGCCCTGAACCCCTCCCCGCCCCCCGGCGACGGAGGGCGGGTGCAGCCGAGTCCCCGTCCCGCCGCCCGGGTCTGTCCCTCTCCCCGGGACCCGCCGGTGACGTTTCGCACACGTGCGCGGAGGACGCGCCTGTGACTGGGGAGGAGGCGGCGGCGGGAGGGGGCGCTGGAGGGGGAGAGGGGGCACCCAGTTCCTCCTGCTCGCCGGCTCCCTGGCCTGGGACGGTCCCGGCGCCCTCGCACCCGCCCCTGGCACGGCCACCCTCCCTCACCTCTCCCTACCCCCCTGCGGGCGCCCGCCTTCGCCCGGCGCCGCCGGTCTGCTCGGCCCTCCGGGCCCCTCTCCAGCCGTCCCCCCCCCACCTCCCTCGGAGCCGGGCTGGTTTCGGAAATGCCCTTACAGCAGCAGGTTAGTGACCCGGACCGCGCGGGGGCCGCCGCCGCCGCGGGGGCACGGGATTCTGTTGGGGGCTGGAGCCGAGAGGGTAGGCGGTTGAGCGGGGTTTTGGAGTGGGAACGGGGGGTTGGGTGCTCGAGGGAAATGAGTAAGCAAGAAAAATCTAACTAAGTAAATGCCCCGGCCTCCGGTTCTAGGAACCTCGGGCGCGAGTGTCCGCCCGAGGAGGGTAGGTTTGGTGTTTACGTGTAATTTTTCCTCGGGGGCCTGTGGATGGGTGATTGAAAACCGGAGGGGGCTTCTCGCCAATGGCCGAGTTGAGCTCTTTTCTGTCTTCCTTTCCTTGTGCTGGAGGGGGAGGGGGCGGGTCAGAGGGTTGGGTGTCAGTAGAATTCCCAGGCCACCCGCCACCCCCTCCCTTTGTCCCTGTAATTTATGAAGCGCCTTTGAGAGATGATTTAGGTCAGTATGCAGCTTCTCTTTTTGTTGATACTAGAAAGAAGTGTGGCCCTGAGGCCACCCGCCTTCCCCTTTTCTCTCCTTCATTCCCTTCCTCCATGCCTCCTGTCTTCACCCTCGTGGTCAGGCTTGGCCCCCACGAGGCTAGAAACGAACCAGACTCAGATAAATAAATGGTTGGTTGATAATATCAATCGTTGACCTCACCTTTTTTCAGCTCCAAATGGGTTTATATTTTGGAGGATCAGGATTTCGCAGGGGTCTTTAAGAAGG
The DNA here is from genome assembly GCA_004027375.1 of Macroglossus sobrinus. Classification (NCBI taxonomy): domain Eukaryota; kingdom Metazoa; phylum Chordata; class Mammalia; order Chiroptera; family Pteropodidae; genus Macroglossus; species Macroglossus sobrinus. The sequence continues at coordinate 318,500 of PVKZ01000698.1, forward strand.
TCAGCACATGGGCATATTTTGGGAAATGAGATAGATTTTGGAATAATGAAAATTTTTATTTACTTACTCTTCCCAATTTCTCCTTGGGTTGTATCTTAACTGCTCAACAGCCCCAGAGATAACTTGCTGAGGATGTGTGATACGGTCTCAGCCAAAGAAGGTGATTTTTTTTTTTTTTTAGTGACTAGGGTCTGCCAGCAGGGGGGAAACTACTGTACCTGCTTACACATACAGCATCCAGTGTGTTAGATACACAGTCACAGGAATATTCCATGCTTTTATTAGCATTAAATACTATTAGGGACTTGACTTAAACATTCTTGGACTTATTGTAAGCATATTTGCCCCCTACACAGTTCTGTTAGTACATCATAAACCTAATTTTTTTTTTTTTTTTTTTAAGAATCTTAGCCTGCTTGTTGGGCCAGGTCTCCCAAACTGTCCAGCCAAACTTATATGTTTAACATATGAAAAACTACCCTTACCGTCTTCAAAGTTATTTCAGGACTTTGTCCTCCTTGCCATGAGAATATAATTCCAAAGTCATAAGCCCTGAGTCTAAAGTTTGTTTTACTTGTTTCCTTATCAAAATTATACTAGATTTCCATTTAAGTCTTAAAATTTGTTGATATTCTTTCCCTAAGCAGAAACCACAGCATGGGGATAGCTAATGATTGGTTGAGTAAAGAGACTGTTTTGACACTTTGTATCCAAGAAGTGGTTGAGAACTTGTGTTCGGGTGGCCAGAGTTGTAGACCTGCCAGGTTCTTATTCCATGTTCTGCCTCAAGAACATCTAAGAACTTGAACAAGAGCAAATTCTTCACCTTTTTTAATGAGAAAAAAAAATATTTGAGTACTAGCTGATTGCCTTTCATTTACAAGTTGTATGATCTTAGGCAAATAATTTAATCTCAAAACGGTTTCCTCTTTCGTTAAATAGGGACAGTAACAATACTAACTTGAAGGTTCTTTTTAAGGGTTAAAGATGATAATGCATGTAAAATAGCACAGTGCCTGGCAAAAGTAGACACCCAACAAATTGAGTATGCAGTTTATAACTTAGAGAAATAGTGTAAGACCACATACACAACTGCCCCTTTGTTTACATCTATGAGCAAAATGTTTTAAAGTTTTCTAAAGTGAAATGTAACTAATTATACCTAATTAAGTTTTAAAATCTATAAAACACATTTATCCTAGCACTAGTTAAAATATGAGACATGCAAGTATGACAAGCCTACGTAGAGATGGTGCTATACTGCCCAAGCATGAGCTTGTGCCTTGTGTTGTGACAAATTTAGAGAAACTCATCCTCACTTTTTTGCCTGAGTTCAGCTCCACCCATGACTCATGGGCCTTCCAACTTTTAAGTGCATCTATGCTTAGTAGCTTTTGTAGAACTGAACCCAGTTGTCACCAAGTCAGAGACATGCACTAGATAAACTCAATTTTAAATGATGAACTGTTGGAAATGGAAGAGCTTTAGAGAATCCAGTTAAAAGTGCTGATTTCTGGAACATAAAGGGCTTCTTCATTTTCTGCTTCTTCTTAAAAGAAGCTGACAGTTCATTCTACTTCTAGAAAATTTGGGCTCTTTTAATGCAAGAGACAATGGCCTGTTACACCTTACTTAATTTAATGCAGTCATAGCAACCCACTGATTATATTTTGGAAAGTAACCCACAACGCTTGAAATTTCCATGTAAGAATGGAGGAACCATAGGTGCTATAGCTGGGTTTCTTTTTTCTTGTGCAAGTATAAAGGAAAATGCTGGGTCATGTGGTTCTGTACTCAATAATCTTGCTTCTGTGATACATAGCTGATGCTAAGTTTAAGCTCGTAGAGACTTTTTAGTCACTACATATCCTAAAATGGAAGTTTTAATATAATTTGGTACCCAGACTCGGGCAATACAAATAGCTCAGTGCCATAATCAGTACCAAGGGCGCCACTCTAATCATCCTCTAAAACAAAGCACCCTTAAATGTGGCACTGTGAGCTAAGGAACCCAAGCTTATGAACAGGAAAGGATTTTTTTTGTAGTTGTTTTTCTATAAATCGTCACCTTGTGTAATACTTGGAAGAGTAGATTCTGAGATTAATGTGCTGTGTAAAGCTAACTTGAAAACAGAAAATAATATTCTAAGCTTAGACATGACTAACAGCACCTGAAGATTGAAAGACTTTGGAAAAAAGTTGCTTTTATTTTCATTTCTCAGAGATACAATGTAGTAGTTTTCTTTCTTTATTGCCATCCCCAAAGACATATCTTCCACACCTTCAACCTTTTTCCAAAGGATTTAGACTCATTTGGCAAAGCTTCAAATATTTAGTTAATTTTCCTGGCTGTTTTTCTAATTTAATGTGATTTACATATATTCCATTTGTATATCCAGTTTACGTTCACTTTTCCAAACTAACCAATTCCCATTTCTTTTTAACCACCTACTACCTACTAACATCTTAAATTAGAATGAGTGAAAATCAACAATTGTCTATGCTCATCGAATCAAGTCCCTCATAGAATCTCATGAAACGATCCCAAATTGTGCAAGGCAAAGAAAAGGTAGATTTCAGTTCTTATCAGATTATCTGGTTCATTTTGTTTCTTAAAGCAAAGAACTTCCCTGAATTCTTTGAAGTACTAAACATGTGGTTTAATGCATATTTCATGCTTGTTAGCTGCTTAAAAATTGTTTCGAGGACTGTATTTACAATTGCTAAGAAGCATTTTCTACTAATCATTTTGTGTGGGGGGGGGCAGGACTAAGGCAAGATAGCTGAGAAAGCAGTAAATATAGGAAACCACTAATGGTATCTCCTTCCTCCTACTCTGATCCTCTCTTTGGCTTCAAAGAGTGACTTGGAAAATGTATCTTACACAAAGAAAAGTTATACAGCAGAAGGTACAAAAAAGCAACAGTTGAGATGGGGACAGGAAACTTGGGGGTAGGAGGTAAGGTTAATGTAGAGGAATAAGGCACATAGCTTTTGCTTCATTAAGAAATTGGTTTCTCACTTTTGCTTCAAGACACTCTCCCCAAAAGCAGTGTGCTTAGAGCACTTAAAGAATGTTTAAGTTATAGGAATGCATTCTCAGTCTCTACCCAACTTTAACTGGGGGGGTCAGTCTTGTGGCCATAGTGGCCACAATTGTCTACAATATCACTTTGAATGAGAAGAGAAAGCCTTCAACTTACAGGTTGCTAGATTGTATCATAAAGCTTATACATTTTGCTTTGCTGGAGAACCTGAGCCAAGCAGGCCACTGTTTAGCTTTGTAAACTAAGGCAGGAAGTTATGTCAGTGGGTTGATATCAGTGAGAATTGACAGCTGGTGGAATAAGGCGGCAATAAAAGGAGGAAACTTAATTTTACGTGACTTTAGTCTGCTTTCTGTTACTGTATCTCATCAGTTTGGGGCCATTTGTAGTGTCCAACGTTTTTATAACTTGACGGTCCCTAAGAACAATACTTTAGGTTAGCACAGGCTATAATATGTATTTCCAATGGTCTTTGAATCACAGCATTTGAAAGTTCTAAAGCAACAATTGTCTTGTGACCCAATCCCCTTCACTTTGCATTAGAGGAAATTAAGACCCATTGCAGTTAATTTACTTGCCCAAGGTTACCAGCTACCTAGTAGCAAAGCCAGAACTGAAATTGGAGACTAGAATTCTTAGAAGCGGCCTCATTCACCAAGAGAAAATTAACTATGTTTCATGTGCCCTACATAGGAAAATTGGGATGTATAGAATACATTTTAGATCGCCTTCAGGAGTAGTTACATTTTAAAAAAACGTACACATACCTAAGTATCTTTTGAACAGTTGGTTTTCCAGTAATCTCAAAGATACAAAACAAGCACAGCTACTTTAGATGCTAAGTGAATAAGTTTTTTTTTTAAATGGAAAGAATGACCGACTAATAAAAACATAATAGTATTTTTAAAGCTTTATTTGTTATTTGCAAATTTGATTATTTTCTGTGGAAATGACATTCCTGGTACTCAAAAATTGAAACATATACTTCACAGAAACTAGAACCTAAAAGGATTTTTGACACTTTGGGAGAGAGGCACATTATATCTCGAATTGGAGCTTCACATCCTTAGTGACCTGTGGTTTTCAGAGGGCCCCAGGCCCTTGCCCATCAATATTAGACTAGGTGCTCTTCCTCCAGGAAGATTTCTGATTTAACATAGTGGCTGATCAGTTAACCCATTCAGAAGAAGTCACCAGCCCCTAAAAGCCAGAACTAATTTCCTTAAAATGTCTTCTTTTACTTGTGGTACTGAGAAAGCTTAAAAATAGAATCACTTCAAGCCCTAAAGCCTAAAAGTGAAACATAATCCAAGTGGCTATAGTTCACCGACTCACCAGAGGCAGTGATACATGATTTGTCTATAATCCACAAACCAGAAAGGTGCCACACATAGATCCAGTCTTATAGCCAGTGAATAGTAAGAAGCAATTGATGAGAGCTGTAGTTATCAGTGCAGCTGATTTCCCCTGGAAGATTTTTTGGTGGATGTAGTTCATCTTTCAGGAAGTGGAGGAGCTAAATGCCCTTGGTTCTCCCAGTCAGCTCATGCCTGGCTACCCCAGAGATCTTTTTGGCTCCTCTAGCATGCTCTTGACTGACTGCTGAGAAGGGCTTCTCCCTACTGTTTTCAGAATCTTGACTGTTTTGGCTCTGGACATGGGCTGGACACTGGCAGTCACAGGAATTAAATTCAGCCTATAGATTTTACCCCTCCTTTGCCCTTTTCTGTGTCTGCTGCCTTGAGGCTCCGGAACTATACCAGAGCAGTAGCCCTGTGTCCCCACACCATCCCTTCTGAGCCTTTGGGTCTGGCAGCCCTTAGGAAAGGATTAGATTCATGATCCACACTCTCCACCTAAAAGGTAAAGTGAAGGACAGCTGAGAATAAGTCAGATTATGGAGCCTGAGTGCCTGGTTCTTATTCTGGTTCTTCTTCCTAGCTATGTGTCTTTGGGCAAATCACTCACCCTCTGTCTTAATTTCCTCACCTATAGGAAGATAAAATGAATTCATACTTGTGAAGTGCTCACATCAGTGCTTGACATGTGGGAAGGATGATGTGAGTGCTCAATAGATAACACATGGTGGAACTGCCCTTCCCTTCTATGGGCTATCCTTTTGTGCTTTATTTTCTGAACTAGCCCTAGTGTTCACTGAAACCCAAAACACCTTTCTAAAAATGGTGGTGATGGGGAAGAGTGAACTGTGGGGCAGTTTTTCTCCTGAAGGACTCTTTAGGATCTTTGTATCTCTTAATAAGCTGCCCATTGACTTGGAAAAGGAACAGAAGAATACACTTATTATAATAGTACTTTTGGTAGTAATAGTGTTGTGATGAAAATCTCCATTTCTAAGATTAAATGTGTTAATACAGTTGTACCATTAACATGAATTGCACTGTTAACATGATTTCACTTCTATACAGTAAATTTTAAGACTTAATGACAGAAATCAGGGTGTCTGAGGTCTGGCAGTCTTGGAGGTCCCAGTTGGAGGTGGGGGAGGGGCTGTCTCTTGCTCTCTCTAGAGTCAGGAAACCTGCCTCTGGACCTTCCTTTCCCATTCACATCTTCCTTTCACCCTCAGTTTTTGTGTTGTATCTGTTCTTCCCCTTGCCCACTCACCTCTCCCTCTGCCTGGGTTTTAGAAGGATGCCAGAACTGCAGCCTTCACTGGCTGCTTCCATGTGACTTTTCAAATTAATTACACCCTTTTCCTTAGCTTTTGAGGTAAGGAGAAATCTTGCCTTTCGAGTTTTGCTTCCCATTCCTCTTCAGGTGGCTGAGGTTTCCCTCCAGTGCATTCTTTTGCTCATAGATTCTTTCTCCTCCCACTTTACCTGGTTCTGGCTGCCCTCCTTCCCACAGGCCCATCAAGGAAACCTGCACAGAGCCTTCTCTGATTCCTCAGGGACTTGGACCCCTTCACTCACATTACTGCTTCCTTGTAGTTCTCAGTCTGCTTTGTATCTTTATTGTTGGCGATCTTGACCACTCCTAAACCTGCAAGCGGGAGAAATTAGCCTTGATTTTCCATCCTATCACATCAATGCCTTCTGCATTATAGACTAGGATATTTGAGAAGAGGTGTTTTCATTAGACACCCACAGTGTGCTTGGTGCCCCAGTTGTCCTGTTGGAGATTCAAAGAAGTATTGAGGTGTGATCTGCCCACTCTTGGGTTTGCAGTTTGGGGAGATGGATTGGCAAGCAAGACTAAACAGGAGTCATGATGGAAACAAGGCTCAGTTGTATAGTTTTGGCAAGAGGTGCCAGCTGAGCCATGAGAATGAGGAGGCCATGGTTCCCTGGTCATCAGTCTTAGAGCATAGCGTGCACATTTGAATCGCCTCAACACTTTCAAAAATACCAATACTTGGGCCTAACCCAGACTAATTAGAAGCTCTGTAGGTGGGTCCAGACATGGGTATTTATTTTTTTAATGTCCACCCTCAAATGGAACCTCTGAACTAGGTAGAAGGGGAAGATTGGGGAGGTTGTTCATGGCTGGGTAAAGAGAGACGTGCTGGACTGGAGTCAGCATGGGGCGGGCATCCTAGGACCTAACATTGGTCTAGATAGAGGCTGCCTTCCTACCCGGGCTGGGCAGTGAATTACTGCAGGCTGGGGGTGGATAAGTGGTATGGAGGTTGTGCTTGAAAAATAAGAAACGCTCTATCAAAGGGGGCCATGGGACCCTGTCCTAGACCATGGCTGCCAGAGGGGAAAGCCTCATTTGTTGCTAGATCTTCAACCGTAAAGTGCCAGAAATCTACCAGTTTTTAAATGTTGGCTTGATTTAAAAGGAAAATGTGTAAGCCAAACAAAATAGGTCTCTAGGCCAGATTTGGCTAAGGGCTGCCACTCAGAAGTCTCTGGTCTCTTGGATAATAATAGCTAATGTTTATCAAGTGCCTGTGTGTATGGAGGACACTAAACTAAGTGCTTTACATGCATTAGCACATTATCCACATAACAGCCTATGGAGTGGTTGTTATTATCGTGCTTTTTCTGCACAGGAAGGAACAGACAGTGAGGGGTTAAGGGGCTGGCTCAGGGATCCACTGAGGAGCCTGGCTCCAAAGTCTCCGCGTATTCTTGGTTTTTATCCTCTATGTTCTCTGAAATTGTATTAATTACATAATAGGAACCCAAGATACCTGTCCAAAAGAAATAAAACAATTTAATGTTTTTCCAAGTTTACTTGATAGTTGCTTGTAGCACTTGTTCCAAATGCTTCTTTCTAAGCTCGACTTCTACTCTCAATCAGAGAAGCACCAAGGTCTTCTAATCTTCTGGAACATTTGGGAAGTACTGTTATAGGTAGTTTAGCACAAGCAAAGATTCCTTAAACTGGAATGACCAGGTAATGCATGTGCTGCCTGCAGAATCAGTGTACATTTTGTTTCAACTACGACCTCAGTTGGAGAGAATAGCCCTGCAGATCCCAGAGACCTGGGCCTGGGGCATTGGTACCCTGTGCCCATCTTAGTGGTATCAACTTTTGGATTTCCAGGTTGTTGCCAAGGTAAACCCACCAAAGAGGAGTCACCCAAAACCCAAAGGAGGTAAAATGAGAATGGATTCCCAAAGAATTGACAATCTTAGTTCAGTAGGTTCAATGAGCACTGTTGTGTGCTGGGCACCAATGCTGGCTGGAAATGAGGGCGATAGTGCTGGACACCCTGCTTGGGAGGGCTGTACTTGACCTCATAACAGGAAGGCTTTTCATTTAGTTGGGTCTGGGCCTACCTGGAACAGGTTACCTAGTAGATCAAAAAAAGTCACATTTTCCAGGGAAGAGAACCAGGGCATACTATTTAGAGCAGCGGTCCTCAACATTTTGGCACCAGGGACCAGTGCTCTCATGAGAATCTAATGCCTGATGATCTGAGGTGGAGCTGAGGTGGTGATATTAGCTCTAGGGAGTGGCTGCAAATACAGATGAAGCTTGCTCGCCCACTGCTCACCTCCTGTTCTGCAGACCAGTTCCTAACAGGCCACGGACTGGTGGCCTGGGGGTTGGGGACTCCTGATTTATAGTATGGGTGCTATAAAGTCGATAAATCTGGAAGTAGGACAGTTATAGTCACATTGTAGAAAGGCAGATGGAAGTGAGGAACAAGCTAAAGAAGAAAAGAAATATAAAACTTTTGACTCCCAAGATGTTTAACTCCTGGGCTGTAAGGATGGATGAGGTTGAGCTTTCCTTATTTTGGGGTGTGTGCTGTGTGGAGGGAATGGTTAGGTTGGTATGAGTTGGTTGTGACAGTGGAGGCCATTTGGCTTTCTCAGAGGCTAGGGCAGAGTGCTGGGAATGTGGCTTTGGCAGAGGAGTTTTTGTAGAAGTCTTAATGAACAATCACAAGCCAAGAACTGGTCTCCCTAGCTTAAAAAAAAAAAAAAGTGATGCCACCAAAACCTTTTATTTTCATGTCTCCCTTTATAATATGAAAACGAGACAGATTCATGAGGTTGATTTTTGAGGATCAATACTGTCAGGGCTTTCAGGGGCAAGGGCTTCCAGAGACAAGCCATCCAGTGTTATTTATTATATGCTTTCCCAAGTCTAGGATGGCTCCTAGCTGCTCTGAGAAAGCCCACAGTTTTCAGCCTCTCAAAGCAAAGAGCCAGCTGGAGAGTTCTGTGCATAAAGAAAGAACATATAATTCTAAGATGGCTCTCTAACTTATGTCCTATGCCTTCTAATTTTGCTAATTTAAAAAAAAATCTAGAATTTTTAGCATATTAAAAATTATAGTCTTTGAGTACTACTCTGGAAGAAAGAGCCATATAAGTTCTAAGTATCTTTATAATTGATTGTTAAATATGTAACTTGTATTTAAGCCTATTAGAAGCACTCCCTGAATTGACTAATTTTGTTGCTATATCAAGTAGCAAAACTTGTTATGATCACACTAATAAGTAAAGTTTCCAGGCTTTCATGATGCTGTTTCCCTTGTTCGCATCTCAGACACCTTAATTCTGGGACTAGTCTTTAGGAGGTGAGGTTTTCAGCCCTGGAGACCTGGAATGTAGTGGGTATGGAAGGAGCGTAGGACTTGAAGATCTGGCTCCAGAAATGTGCTCTGTCACTTACCAGCATGTGACCCTTTACAAATTACATATATGAACTGTACTTAACATAAATCAATGTTTCTGTCTCCTCAGTGATTGGAGGGATTAAAGGAGATAATGTTTGTAAGACATGTACTGTGTGTTCCTAACTAGTGTGTGCCCCTCACCAAGCATGGTAAGAATTCTTGAGTGCTGGTTGAATCAAATTCTCAGCATTTTTACCCACTTCAGGGAAAACAGACTATTGGACAAATGCTGATTGTACACCTACTTTATGCAGAATGCAGCTACCAGTATTCTGGGGGTTTCAAAGGGGACTAAGACTAAGATTCTCTTCTTATCCCCAAGGAGTTTATCAGGAGATAAGGGAGATGAAACATGTCCTTCAGTAACTTAAGACAAAAGACAGTGATTGCTGTGAGAAAATACTTTTATTTTAGCAACACGTTTTCATTTTACATAATTTCTAATAGTTTAATAGGTTCCCCTCTTTAACTACAAAGTAAATTTTTTAAATTTGTTTTTCTTAACTTTTCAGTGATAATTGATATACAATAATGTATTAGTTTCAGGTGTACAATATAGTAATTAGACATTTGTATAACTGAAGTGATCACCCCAGTAAGTCTAGTACCTATCTGACACCATATGTAGTTATTACGATATTATTGACTATGTACTCTATGCTGTACTTTACATCCCTATGACTGTATAACAGGCAATTTATACTCCTTAATCCCTTCTCTTTCTACCTGTCCCCTCGACCACCCGCACCCCCCAACCATCTGGCAACCATCAAAATGTTTGTGTCTGTGAGTTTGTTTTGTTTGTTCATTTATTTTTGTTTTTTAGATTCTGTATATATGTGAAATCATGGTATTTGTCTTTTTCTGTTTGACTTATTTTACTCAGCATAATAATACCCTCTAAGTCCATCCATGTTGTCTCAAATTTAATTCTTTTTTATGCTTGAGTAATATTCCATTGTATATATGTACCACAACTTCTTTATCCATTTATCTATCGAAGGATACTTAGGTTGCTTCCATTTATTGGCTATTGTAAATAATGCTACAATGCACATAGGGGTACATGTGTCTTTTTGAGGTAATGTTTTGGATTTCTTCAGATAAATACCCAAAAGTGGGATTGATGATAGTTCTATTTTTTAAATTTTTAAGGAACTTTCATACTATCTTTCATAATGGCTGCAGCAGTTTGCAGTCCTACCAACAGTGCACAAGGGTGCCCTAAGAAAATATTGATGAAGTTTCCTAGGCATCCATACTGGGATTTTGGGGTGAGAGGTTGAGGGGAGGAGGGCAGAGAAGGCTTTAGGGAGTTTGACACCAGAGCAGGGTTTTGGCACACTGTCACTTTGGCCAGGTACTTCTTTGTAGTGGGGGCTGTCATGTGCATTGTGGATGTTTAGCAGCATTCCTGGCCTCTACTCACTAGATACCAGTAGCAACCCCTAGTTATAACAAGCAAAATCATCTCTGGACGTTACTGAGTGTCCCCTGGGGGCAAAGTTACCTCTCCTCCCATTGAGAACTATTGAACTAAACCTTTCAACTTTGGCATGCCTAACCCTTTCATGGAACCCCAGAGCTGTGATTCACTGCTCCCGCTCTTCATAGATGATACAACTGTTTTGTGAAGCCAGCTTAAGCACTGTTTTAGTGTTATGCATTCTATGATTTGGCCACTTGAAGCTTCTCTGTAAGTTGGAGAAGAAAGGATCAAAGTCTGCAGTTCCAGGAAGGCCAAGGAAGTTTTGCACTTATCATTTACTCAACTGGGTAATTAAGGGAGACCTGCTCTGAACTAACTTCTCAGTATGGTTGTTGGTCCCAGCTTCACCAGATAGTTGATTTGGGCACATCACTTCCCATCTAATCTATTTTCTTACCTGTTAAATGAGGGGATATTTTCTATCTCATAGGGTTGTTTTAAAAATTGAATGCCATAATTCATGTAAAGCATTTGCACCAGTGCTGGCCAGTGCTAAAAACTCTGAAATGTTTATTGTCATCATCTATATTATTATTATTATTACTATTATCACTACTATTAAGTTGAGCTCCCCTTTTAGGGCAGTTCAACTGTTAGCAGCCATTTTCTTTGTTGCTGGTGCTTCTGCAGCCACCTTCCCTTGAGCATCCATCCCTATGCTGGCCAGTTTCTGCTATGGGCATCCTGATTTATTTGATTTATTTAGTGGCTGCATATGAAGCACCTAGTACATGCCAGCCCTTGCTCTAGGTGCGGTAAAAGCAGCATTGTCAACCCAGACAAATTTCCCAGCCTTTGCATGGCTTGTGTCATAATTGATGAAGATTTTGCCATGTAATAAATTTCCTTTTTCTGTCTTTGATGGATTCTGGTCTGTTTTTTTTAGGACAGTGGTTCTTATATATGTGTGGAACAGGACCAGCAGCACTTGAGAGCTTTGTTAGAAATGCAAAATTTCAGATCATACCCCAGACCTATTGAGTTAGGAACTCTGGGGTGGGGCCAGCAGTGTAGGGTTTAACAGACCTCCCAGGTCATTCTTATGCACTAAGTTTAAGAGCCACTGTTTGGGAAAAGATACTTCTCAACAAGAAAAGTCTAGGGAAAGCCGAAGACCTTCATTAGGCTGCAGTATTTTGTACATGGAGCTATCAAAGAAGTTGTTGCTCTTATAGTGCAATTCTAATAAGAACAGAGGTTACAAAAGATAATCTTTGGTGTATCAACATAGTTCAAAACCGCTATACCTTCTGATCTCTTCCTGGGCCAGGTGTCCCTCTTTGAAATGAGAGGATCGTGTACACCACAGCACAGGACTGAGTAACAAATGCTTGGCCACCTTTGGGCTTCTCATCATCCAGTCAATGAACAGAGAAAACTTCTTCCTTTTCTTTTCTCCAAAGTCTTTGAAATGTTTGTTTGACAAATGTTCCTTCTTTTAATTCCTTCTCTTTTAACTGTCCTCTTATCTAGCACCATTAACAGTCTTTATTATCTATAATCAAATTGCCAGCCAGATGTACAAATGAAATGGTTGCTTTCCTTACATGTCTTGTAATTTAGGTATTTAAAGATACTATAAAGAGTAAATGAAACGAGGGACCATGGAAAGCATCCAGCCTAGACCTGGACACAAAGCGGCCAGCCACTAGATAAATGTTGGTGCTATTCCTCCCCCTATCCACAACTCCATAAAACCGAATAAAGGTATTGAATAGATACCACAGTTCTTTGTGTGAAAAGTTTTCGACTTTCCACAGTTTGAATCGGTGTGACTAATCATATAAATTATAACCGAAATCATGGAATCAAGTTTTGATTATTTAAAACTTTTGATAAGTTTATATGCAATTAAATAAACTCAACTTAAAAACTCACCAAAATAGTTGTTACCTGATTGGTTTTCCTGAAGATGGTGGCGGTGTGTGTGGGGGGGGGATGCTAATCAGATTGGCAGAAATTCTTCACTAGCCCCAATTTGGATCTACATATAAATAACTTGTCATTATAACAACCATTTTCACTTTACAAATACTAATTAATTACTACCATGTTAAAAGGAGTATTTGTGTTGGATTGGTAGTTCCGATGATAAAAGGCCATATCTTGAAAATGCATGTGAAATATTATAAGGCTTTATTATAGCCCAGGTTCATCTTGGTTCTCTTCTAAAAATGTCCCAGTGGCCATTGATGGGCATTTCCTCCCTCTTTCCATCCACCTTCAGCCAAAACAACTTTGGTTACAGTGACAGTTTTAAGTTTTGCCATTTGTGGCTGATTATATTATAGAGGTTAGGAAAGTAAGGCAAACAGTACTCATTTCTTACTTCCTGCTTTGCTTGTGAGAGTGAGGATCAGCTTTTTTAAGTCCTCGACTTTCAAAGTTTGCTCCTCTATATAGCATGGGTGGCCAAGGTGTGGTCCTTAAACATGCACCACCTCTGAAGTTCTAGCATGACTCAGCTACTGCCATCCTTTCCAAAACCAGGTCTGCGGGCTGGAGTGTGGGCCTCATGGAATCAAAGAAATGGGAATAGAGCTGTGCTGTCTACAAAGTTGAGTTTTATAAATATTTGTTCGATGGCTTTAGACATGTCACATTTGAAAGTAACAAGTTGCCAAGTATTGAGCAGTTCTGAGTTTTGCTTTTTTTTTTTTTTTTTTTTTTTGCTGTGATATAAGAATAATGTTAAAATGGCGTGCTAGTTGGCTACCCATTTTAGGTAAGGTAGATCTGCTATTTTTGCACCTTAGAGAAGAGATCTCAATAGGAATATAGGCCCCAACTTTGCATGTTAGGAACTCAGACTAATTGCTCTGGGGGACCACCTCAGGTTAATCAGTTCCGAAGACTGATGAATTGGAATGCAAACTTATTTGATTTACCTGAACAAATATACCTGCCAAGTGGACAGTTTCAGAAGTTGGTATTACTTGATGTTCCCAATCAGAGGGTTATTAGCTGAGTCAGAATAAAGAGCTGAATGACTGTTAGTATCCTCCAGCTGTGGGATAGCTCCTTGAGCGTACCTGCAGAGGCAAGAGTCCTGCTGGCTGTTTAAAGAACATAATGGACACTGGCATTTAGTCAGGTGTCCAGTAATGACTGTTATGAAACACTGACTTTGTTGCCTTTTTTTTTCCTAAAGAGAATACTTATTTTTAGTACATGCTTGTTATTTAAAGAAATCAAAGAATATATGTCAATGGAGTAAAATTTAAAATACCCTCACTACTCCTTTGTAGATCTGCTTCCCTTCCTAGAGATAATCACAACAGCCTGGCCTTTCCCTTCTATATCCATTTGCAAATGTATACTTTATATAAAAGTGCAAAGTGTGGCTTGCAGTTTGCACTGAGCAAGGAATTAGACATATTTCCAGACCAATGTTCACTCTTCTTGCTAATAGCTACACTGACACCCATGATGTGGATGTGCCTGACAGACTGTAGTTAGCTCTTGCTGTTTGATTGGTATTTCTGTTATTTCTCATCTTGACTGTCGATATAATAAATAGTCCTACATTGAATATCCCTGTACATATATTTTTGTGCAACTGTGTATTTCTGTAGGCTAGATCTCTGTATATTGGATTTCTGTCACAGGGCACATAGAGTAAAATGTGGAGAAAGCCAGATTGTCCTCCAGTAAAGCTGAACTCATTCTCATTCCTATTACCAGTGTAGACAGTGCTTGCTTTCTCGTGCTCTTTCTAATACTGGATAACATTAGACTTTTTTGCAACATTGCTAGTACTGGGTGGTATTTTGTGTTTCCTTTACAATTACTACTTTATCACTGCTACTACTCTCACTGCTGCTAATATTTATTGACTGTTCTTATGTGCCAGGATTGTTTTAAGCACATACATGAAACTTACACATTTAAACTTCATCGCTGTGAAATTGATATAATTATCGTCCTCATTTTACAAACAATGAGAGATGAATTAGTACATTTAATTCTTTATCAGCTTTGTTTACAAGGTTGTTTATAACTTTCTTATTGACTTAGTAAAACTTTTAATGAGTTACGGATATTAGATTTTCTCTGGTGTTTGTGTACGTGTGCGTGTAGTAAATATTTTTCCCCAGTTTGTCATTTTTCTTTTTTATTTATGAGATATATTTCTCTCTATAGAAGTTTTGCTCATTTTTTTTCATGTAAAGCTATAATCTTTACAGTTTATGAGTTTGGTGGCTTGTTTTGGGAAAGTGCTAATGTCCAAATTATAACAATAGTTCGTATTTTCTTCTGACTTTATAATTTTATTATTAGCATTAGTATTAGTATTTTGGAAAGGTAAACATGTGTCTGGGTATATATTTGACATATCTGACTTTATGTTTTTTCCCAAATGGATAGCTAATTATACTAATGCCATTTATTAAATGTTTCAGCTTTTCCTCATGAATTTTAAATACCACTTGTATCATGTTAAAGTGTGTGTGTGTGTGTACAAGGATTTGTGTTGGTCTGTATCTGGACCTCCTACCCTGTTCCATTGATATCTTTGTCTCTTTCTAAGGAAACAACACACTGCTTTAAATATAGTACTTTGTGGTATATTTTGCTGTAAATAGGGAAAATCCTGCCCTCATCTTATATTTATTTTTTTCCCTTAAAGTTATAGTTTTTATCATTACACTTTTATTTTACTTTCTTGCACATTTACAGATTAGGATTCTGTCTCCCCCATCCACTGTGAGTTTAAGGTGATAAGAAAGATAATAATTACCTACCTTCCTGGAAGTTTTGTGCACCAGAAATGGTAATCAGTATTTATATTATGTCATCTGATATAGCAACCATTTGTCATCTGTAGATGAGGAAAGTGAAGCTCGGAGAGTAAGAAATTTGTTCCAAGATACATTTCTAGACAGTGGTAATAGACCCAGGGTTCCAGACCAAGTGATTTCAAACCTCTCTTTTAACATGGTGTCTCCTCAAGGGCTGTTTACAGGCCTTTGTCTAGGATGGTTACTAGGTGTCCCTGTGTCCTATGAGCAGTTGGTGACATTTACAGTGTGAAGTGGGGCAGCAGGAGTTGAAAAATTTAGCTTTGCTAAGAGTTATTTGTCCAACTTAGGACATGAGTCCAGGTGGGACTACAGTGTAAAATATAAGTGAGAGGGGAGAGAAATCATTTAGCAGATGCTTCATCTTAGGCCAGACACTTGCTTAGTAACCTCCCTCAGTTCTGAGAGTGCTGGGTCTGGCTTTGATTCGGAACACAAAGGTGAGGACCCAGCCCTGGTCATTAAAGAACCAGGCATTCTGGTAGCAAAAGCCATAGACACAACCCCAGGAGTTTGTACCTTTTCAAAGAAAAGATAACACTTGTTAGCTTTCTAGTGTAGGAACAAAGGTCTGGGGTGGGTCTCGAAATGCTTTGCAGGGCGGGGCATTTAAACTGGGGTGTTTTGTCTCTGCATCTAAGTTGATGTACCTACCCGTCTAAGCCTTCCCATCCTGCAGGTGGTTGCTTCTTGAAACGATCTTTCCGGGGTGCCTTCTATTGATACTTACGGGTGAACATCAGGAAAGTTAATTTTCTTTGGAGAACTTTGAAACTGCCTCCCAAACAGAGGTCCAGCTGAGCTCCCACTGGGAGCCTAGGAAAAGTAATCCTTTTTATTAGTGGTAGTATATTGATTTTGTGTGTAAAATGGACTCAGAAGCCTGTGACAATGAGTCCATTTGAAATTATAATTTAAAATATCTAACAGAATAGCTGTGTAGAAATACTGCCCTGGAATATAAATGATTAGATGCTTAGTGAATTTCTCGAGTGCATGTAATTAAATCGGCAATTGATAGGTCAAGTTTGTTTTCATATCCTAAATCCTTTAATTTACCTTTTCTTCAGCAGTCACTGGTGTAAGTATAGAGGAATAGCTATTAAATCTTATAGGCCTTTAGTAAAATATATAGTTGTGCTTTGTTCACTTATTTGTTTCATTAGTCCACATTGCATGGTCCTGTATTATAAATAAAATAGAAGGCACCTCATCAAAGAATTCTCCTTTTTACTACATGACTGCACTCTTAATTTTGTAAAAGCCAACAAGTTTCCTTCCAGGTTGAATGGAAAACATATAATTATTTTATTATTTATGTAGCGCATGTTGCCCGACCTTGTTTTTTACTTCTGCAGTTATGGCTGGCACATCTACTCTGTTCTCAGCCTCCCTGTTCCTGGTATCCCTCTGATCACCACCTAGTGCAGCTCGGGGATTATGACCACAGGTGGGGCTGACGGGGCTGTGCTGGTGGTGACTGCAGGTGCTAGTAACCCTGACGTTGGTTGCTTTGCCTCAGCTGACCTGAGCTTTCTCTCATTCCCAGGGCTTAGCTTTAGCCTACCCACTGTGTTAGCTGTTTTTCTCCACATTTTCTTTAAAATATACTTTCACTTCTTCCCATCCCCCCAATACAACTACTCTGGCATCCTGGCTTTTTCCATTCTTGACAAATGATCTATCCACTGTAACTGTAGCTTCACTGTGCTGATATCTGTTGAAATTAGACCTAGAATCTAAATGTGGCTTCATGAAACGATGGGTGAGACATTTTTCTCTTCTAATAGTCTATGTTCTGCCGGCATCCCAAATCATCTATCTGTGCCTTCACCACTTAGACATTGCGGGGGAAATGGGTAATATGTGTCTGAAAGTGACTTAAAATGAAAAGTTCTACATAATGAACAGTGTTCACTATTTTTTGCATCTGTAATAAAGTAGAGAGATGTCCACTACCATTGCTGCCTGCCTCCCCCAAGCATGTAGAACAAACTTCAACCTAATTGTATTTCTAATCATGTAATAGGAATCAGGAACCCTCCCTATGTTCGCTCCTATAGCTACTTCTTACCCTTATGATGAGACTTTGTAACCCAAACATTAAATGTTTGTTTAATTTATGCTTCTTGAACTGAGTTACATAAACACTTTGTATTTGGTCCTTTTTCTCTTAGAAAAACAATAATTTGGTCCTGAAACTACTCCTTCAAAATAGATCCATGACAAATGTGACTCTTGTTTGTGCTGGAGGTGGGCCAGCCTGCGTGGTGATTACTTCTCCAGAACATGAGGCTGCTTAGGAGAGGGGTTGGCCAGGGCCTGGGCAGCGGTGGGGTTTGCTGTGTAAGTCAGACTCAGGGCATCTAGCAGGGGACACAGCTTGAATGGGGTTGGTCAGTTTTTCACCTCTTGGCTCTGGTTTCTTTCTGATAAATGTGAATCATCTTTATGCCCCTTCTTTCACTCAGGCCTCCTGCGACTTTGTCCATTAAGCGACAAAGACTCAGCACTGTGGCCCTTAGGTTCTTGGGGACCTTGGGAAGGTTTTGCTATCAAGGTGGCTACTCGTCTGCCAGCCTTGCATGGGAGTACCATTGGGGGTGACTCAGACCTTGTGCAAGGAGGGAGCGCCAATGGGAGTGGCATCCCTCCTACCACTTGCCACACCCCTTCTCTTGCCAGACTTCGTGTCTCTTCTCTTTTCAAAGTCCTAAGGGTTAATTATGATGTTTACTGTTTACATTTGCATTCCTGATAGTGCTCTTTCAAAGTGGGTTGGCACCAGTTCATTTTCAAGTAAGTAGATCTCAGAATCAGGGTGTGGTTCTTCTGGGGTTTGAGGATGTTCTAGTCCTACAGAATCTGAATATCACTGCCTGCCCATTGTCAGGACTTCGGTTCCTGCCCTCCAACAACTCCCTGAACTGCCTTTAAGTTCTTGTCGAAATTCTGAGAAATAATGAGAAATGTTATTTCCAGGTTACAGATGAGGAAACAGAATGAAGGTCAGAGACACTGAATGGTTTTTTCCCCCCAAGATGAGAGGTGGTTAAGGAGTTAGACTTGGAAGTTACTTGGCTTTAAAGTCTTATGACGCGTAGAAGCTCTGACAAGTCACTGTACTAGACTGAGTTTCCTCATCCATGACATGGGACAGTTAATGACCTACCTCTTAGGGTTAATGGAGGGACTGAATGAAAATGCATGTCTGGAACATGGAAAGTGTTCAGACAGGTTAGCTCTTACTATACATGTTGAACAAGTGGAGAGATCAGACTGAAAATAGGTCTCTGCTCTAAATCTTGTATAATTACACACAACTTCCTATGTATTAAGAGAATTGGAAATGTCTTTAGATAGAGCTATTTATTATAACTATATATAAATATATTTAGAACAATTTCCACATAGATTTGGTGGAAATTTTATTTTAGTTTTTTCTTTCATTATTCTAAGCTGCCCTGCAATGGTATATGTATTTTTTTAATTGCTGAGAACTTGGGCCTGTGTAATTGCCAAGGAAGAGCCAAGACACTAAAGGTTTTCCTAGGCCAGTGGTTCTCTACAGAGGGCAGTTTTGCCTCATGCTCCACCCCCAGCCCTGCCCCCCCCCCAGGGGACATTTGGCAATGCCTGGAGACATTTTTGGTTGTCATTAATGGGGATGGGGGGATTTCTACTGGTATTTAGTGGGCAGAAGCCAGGGATGCTGTTCAGCATTCTGTAATACAACAAAAATTATCGGGCCAAAATGTCATTAGTGCGGAGGTTCAGAAGCTGTGCTCTCAGGTAATCCTGTTCCTGTTTCTGGGAGGCTTTCACCCTTACTGCAAAGTCTCATAAGTCTTTTCAAACAAGGTATATTTGTTTTCTAAGGTATATTGGATTTTCATATGAGAAATCTTCGAAGTCCTGAAAATATAGAACCATTTCTCAAACTGTAAGGGCTAGAGGAGGCTGGAGAGGAAATAGTTTAATTCTTCCATACAGCTTGGGACATGCAAAGCTTTTAGATCCAATCAGACATTTTCTCAACAGCTTTCTCTTTTTGTTTTGTTTTCTAGGATCACATAACCCACACTGATGTTTTAGTTTTTATAAGCACTACTTACAAAAACAGTAGCAAGCTATGCAAATAAAATGTGTTCTTCCTACATAGTAATTGTTCTTTTGTACAAATAATACTTGGCCTTTGTTCTTACACATTGATTTCTAGAGGAATTTTAATATTTGTTTTAAAAATACTTTATTTCCTTCAAATAGAGCTACCTTAATTGTTAGAATGAACCATCAGTTCTAAAATGAATTTGTTAGAATAGCAGCTTATCTAGCCAGTCATGCTTTGAGCATTCTGCTGTGGTTTATTAAAGTTAAGACAGGAAGTTTATATTTTAAATGGAAAGACTACTTTTAAATTCTAATTGTGCTGATTTTCCATTTTGGAATATTAAGATAGGTAGGGTTGCCCTATAAAATAAAGGATGCCCAGTTGAATTTGAATTTCAGATAAACAACCATTTATACTTAGTATCAGTATGTCTCATGCAATATTGAGGATGTACTTATAATAAAAAATTATTTATTGTTTGAAATTATAATTCAACTGAGTGTTCTGCATTTTTATTTGCTAAACTGGCAACTTTGAAGATAAGACTTGGAGTAATTTGAAAATACCAGGAAATGCCATTTATGTTTGAAATCTCCCTGCATAACTTCATCTTGAATGTTGTACTTTACAAAGATATTAACTAATAAATCTCAGTTTATTTGCCCAAAAGAAGGAATTAATTTCCTGAAGATAATTTAGAAAATGTGTTCTATTATCACTTTAATTGATTTTTAAGGGTAGCTTGAATAAATTGGAGTTATATATCTCTTATCTGATTTTCAGAAGCACTGTATATTTAACCTAAAAACTGAATTCTAGAGGTAAAACCTGGATGAGAGAGAAAATCTTTTTCACGGGTTGGCTCCCAGGAATTACCTAGAACTTAAATGAGGTGATAATACAGTATCTAAACTCTTTCTGCTGTTCATAAACATTAGAGTTCATTTTAGAGCTAAAGGGCCAACAAATAGAACAAATAGAATAGGGTGATTGTAAAAGAATTAAGTTAGCTTGGGAAAATAGCAAAACAAAACAACCAAAATTCTCATTTAAAATACAGAACTTGTAAGAGTCTGCTGAAAGTAAGTATTCCCCAGTGAGTATTCTTCAGCAGTCCTCTCCATTATCAAATGATATCCCTACTTACTTTTTGGAAGGAAAGCAACTATCACAGAATACCAGCACCTTTATATCTTTGTGGCCTCGAAATGGGTCCATCTGAGATCTTGCTGCCCTCAGCTTCCTTAACGCTGTTTTTGCCTCTGAAGAAAGAGGATTAGTCATGTCAACTGTGATCAGGTAACTGCACATTTCCTCTGGTCCTGCATCATATCCTTGTGGCCCACCTTCAGGGCTTCATCAATCAGTGTCCTTGGAGCTCAGATTTCCCTCCTCTTCCTTCTTGCTGACATAGCTTGCCTCAGATACATGCAGCACTGCCTTTTCCCAAGGTGCTTCTCTAGTGCCACTGCCCCACAGCACTACAACCTACAAGACAAGGGAGTTATACCCTGAGGGCAACCCTCTGCACTTTAGGACCAGAAGAAAGCTGGTGGGTAAATGTCCCTATCTTCTAGAACAATTTTAGAGGACATTCTGGATGCTTCCAGGGAGGCCCCAGCAAAATTAAGCTCTTGTTTCCCATGGCCATGACCTGGTTCATATACCTTTAAATAATTGACTTGCCTCACTCTACCTGCTCCCTCCCTCCTGCTTTCTGGGGTTACTTCCAAAGACACTACCTGTACCCAAGTCCTTATTTCAGTCTCCATTTTTGGAAATATCTAAACTTCAGCACCTGTTATATTAGTTTTCTGGCGCTGCCATAACAAAATACCAATGACCGGGGTACTTAAACAGCAGAAATTTATTTTTCATAGTTCTGGAGGCTGGACACTCTAAGATTAAGGTTAGGTTCAATCAAGGCCAATGGGTTTGGTTTCCTCTGAGGCCTTTCTCCTTGGTTTGCTGATGGCCACCCTCTTTCTGCCTCTTCAATGGTCCCTGTGCGATTGCGCCCCAATGTCTCCCTGCGTCCAAATCTCCTGTTCCTATTAGGACACCAGTCAGCTTGCATGAGGGCCCACCCTAACAGCCCCATCTTGACTTAATCACCTCTTTAAAGGCCCTGTCTCCAAATGTAGTCACTCCAGGTTATGGCTTCAACATAGGAATTTTGAAGTGGACATAGGTCACCTCATGAAACCTATGAAGAAGAAAAACTCCCATCTAGAATACAAGCTACCTCAACATAATTATTTGGTCTTATGTTTGTGCCTGTTTTCATAAAACTTTTCTGTCTTGTCTACTATAGGACCTTGGGGAGGTAGGTCTGTAAACCTGGAAGGACATTAAATTTGTCAAACAGTCTGTATGTGTCCACTTCTGCTCTCTGTGTTCTGGAGAAGACATGTAAGGCAAGTTTGCTGCTAGCCTGAAGGAGCTTAAAGTCTAAATAAGACAGGACCATTAGACATTTATCAGCAGAGAACAATTTAGCTTTGTTTGAGACAACCTATATGGCATTGCCTGTAAACTTAGATTCAGGGGAGACATGCTGCTTTAGTAGGGTTGAGTCTCTTGTTACTGAAGGAATGGTCAGATTTTTACTGGTCTGATTGAATTAGATGATTTACGGAACTTCTGCCCTGAAATCGACTGATTGAGAGATCAGCGTAGCCCTTGGAGTATGTGAAAATGTGGTGGATGGAGGGAAGAAGGGAAGGTTACAGGAAAAGGAATAGAGCCTCTTCTTCCACGGCCTTGGCAGAGACCCTGGAAAATGTTGAACAAGGTGTGGTATGGCCAGGTATACTGAGGAAGAGGGAACATTTTATATGTTTGGGCAAGGGACCCACAGTGCAAAAGTGTTTAAGGAAGATGTATTGGGCTGTGTGTGCAGGAGGGAGGACAGGGCCAAGTTAGGACAGCGGTGCTTTAGAGTACGATGAGTTAGGAGGTAAGAAAGGTCTGTGCCAAGCTTCTTCCTGCCTCTGAGCCTTTTATGTGTGGTTCCTTCTGCCTGAAATGGCATAGGCCCACATCTTTTCATGCGAACTTGGCTTCTTGTCATTATTGTCCAGCATATGGTTTTGAACCTGGATCACCAAATAGAATTCTAGATATTACTTCTTTATTTTTTACCATTCTCTAACTGAAATTTAGTATTTCCTGCCTTTATGAGTATAGGCAATAAACCACAGTATCTGTAACTGTGGCAGTATCTATAACTTTTTCACCCACAGAAATCACAGATTTTTCATGTCATATTACATTCTTTGAAGATTATCTTGAAATATTGTGTATGCTCATCATAACTTCAGGATTTGGTAAGTTGTTGACTTGCTGCTAAGTTTTTTTTATTTAAAGCACATAGAGTGCTGTTTCATAAATTTTAATATTTTGAATAGCAATATTTCAATACAAAGTTTTCTTTGTAATCCTACATATTTTATTTTAAGTATATGAAAACTTATGAGAAGAAGTCTTGTAGGCTTCACCAGAGGCCATGTGGCACAAAAAAAGGTTGGGAGCCCTGATGGAATTATGTAAAAAGGAAGGAAATTATATTAGTGAAGATTCCTTTCAAAAATGGCCCTACCCCCTGCCCCAGGCTTATTGACTCCCTTTGAATCTCTGCACCCTCTGATCATTTGTAAATTCAGCGTATACCTTTTGTGAGAGATTTTTAAAAATGTTTTCATAGTTTGGTTGGTAACCACCTTATCGGGACTGTAAGAGAATAATATTGAAGTTTTGATGACTGAGCAGAAAAATCTTAGGACAGCTGGTCAAAACAAGCTTGCCCTGCATTGTGGGAGTGACAAGCTTTCCAAATGATTTTCTGGTTGACACCTTAATTGAAAACGGCCTAAACAAGTGGTTGTGGAGAGAATTTATTAAAGAAAAATAACCAGGAGCAAATCCCTATCATGTATAAAGAAAAGTACACTCTAAGTGAGAGTCAGGGGGCTTGAATTCTGAACTTGGCACAAAGGAGCCAAGAAACCTGACTGGTAACTCAATAGTATGTGATCCAATAAAATTAGGGGGTGGTCTGGTCACTAAGATCTAAGAACCTCTGTACTTGAAGACACTATGCCTTTATAGATATCAAGGTGTCACAAGAAAAACTTTAAAGTAATACATATGTTTCACTTCTATGTCACTTAAATCTTAGATCTACTAAAAGCATCTAAATTCATCAGTGGATTTTTCAGTGTTACCAAAAGTGTTCTGCTTGCTCTTTCTCTAGAAAGTATATAGAGAAACACAGATTTCTTCCAAAGTGCCTTTATTGTATGACGTTTTTAACTTTTGCACCTTGGAGCTTCACTTCTTTGTTTCACTTAGGACCAGAAGACGACCACGTAGCTGAATATTCCTTCCTTGCCCTGACACCCCATTCACGGCTGCAAACTTTATAATGCTTGTGGTCATCCTTAGTATGAGTGAGCAGTGGGGACTTCACCATGGGCAACACTGAGCAAGACCAGTGGCTTCTGCTCTTCAAAATTAGCAAAGGCACATGCATATAATCAGCATGGCAAATGGATAGTGAGTGAGGGATTTACACAGAGTAACCAGTTCCATGTGTAGGCTCTGAGAGGAGGGCATAGGAATACGGTGCCAGATCCAGAACAGTTGGCATCTGCCCCGGGTGCTCTGCATAGAACCCATGTGCAAATGGGTGTGGCCTCAAGTGGGGTCCTGGTGGATTATTTCACAGTATTTTGTAGTGGTTTTTGTTCTTCCCAGCAACAGCTCTTTGAAGTAGTTTAGTGGTATGTCCATTTACAGAGGAAAAACTAGAGGCCTAAGATTGGTTAAAAAAATTGACAACTTCCAATGTGAGGGAGACTTGAGTACTTCTTGGCCTTTGGGCTTGATAATGATATCAGACCACTTTAGTACAATAAAAGTTATAGAATTTATTAACTTAAAAAAAGAAAAGAAACAGTGAACATTACTAAAATTCATTGAATTGCTGAATACCATAATTAAAGTGATACAGGAAGTAAGAAGAATGGACTCCTTTTGTTATTAGAGAACAACAACAATAATAATAGTAATTAGTATTATTATAGCTTTCTTTCCTTAATTTATTGTCCCTCTCAACTTACCCTGTGGAAAAATTTTACAAAACTAAGATCATACACTAAAGTATTATCTTTATAAAAAAGGAATATTTGCATTTTTCTCTTAAGACGTTTACAGTAGAGTGGAGATTTTTTGGTTTTATACTTCAGATATTCTCCCTCGTTAGTGGCCCTTTTTTCTCTCCTCCTGTAAACAGAATTACCAGGCAGGAGTAGGAAAGCAGAAGGACAAAGGGAAACATGCTGCCTTGTAATTTAAGTCTTTGAATTCCAGTAAAATTCTGATATAAGAGTGTAACAATTAACTCCAATTAGGAAGTGGGAAAGTCTTTCATACCTTTTAAAACATCAAAAATCAATATTTCCAGGTGGGATGTACTATTGAGAAGTAGAAGTCTCTTGGTCGGACCTAGCTTCTTATATGGGAAATAAAACATCAGTTATTGCCAACGGCAATGATTGGTAGTTCTGAATAGAATTTATCAGCATTTGAAATGGCATCAATATAAAAGTAGTTTTTGTCTCTAGGGCAAGACTATTCTTTTTCTGGCTTCTAATACCCTTGATCTATCTGGAGAGTAGAAAAATTGGCTGATGCAATTCAAGTTTGGAAATGGAACTAATCAGCACTGTGACTTTCAGAACACGTTAAATAATTCTAAAAATGTCCTAAGTGTATATATATTGCTTTACTACTTAAGTTGGGCAAAAGATGGTAAAATACATTTTAGAATCCTGTTTTCTTGTAGTTAGGGTTCAGTGGAAAACCACCAACTCTGGAGAAGCCTTATAATATCCAGAGGAGGAAGAAAGTCGACACTTTGAATTCTGAGTAGGCGTGAACAGAAAAAACTGAAGCCACTTAGTTTCATAATCAGCTTGATGTTGAAGGGACCTTAGAGATTCTTACTCAGTTTTTTCACTTAACTGATTAGGAAATCAAGTCGAAGAGAAATCCCTTGCCCAGCCTCAGAGCCACGGGAAAGCAGCCTTCATCATCAGCCTCCAACCTTCCTGTGCAATCTTTATTCTCAGGCCGAGCCTGGTTATAATATTTAATGACATGTGTTGACTCTAAGATTGCTTATGTTGGTGAATACCACAGATTTGACTGGGTAATGAGATCTTTTTTTATTTGCTTTAAGTTAACTTTAGCCTTTAGCATGCATGGTGAGATGGAAAGGGCACTTGACTTGGATCCAGAAGGCTTGGTTCAGATTTCAGCTTCGACATTAGCTTTGCTTCAGCAAATCTGAGGGCCCTATTTTCTTAATCCATAAAATGGGAATAATAACATTCAACTTACCTCACATGATAGTGAGTATTAATTGTAAAGAGTTTTGTAAAAGTATAAAGTGCCGACTAAACATAAGAGTGTTAATCTCACATCTTTGATGATAGGCTAAAAAGACATATTTTTAAATTTTTACTAATTTGCATAATCTTATAAATTCTGTTTTTACTCTGTGTATTTTTTTCCTTGGCCCACCTAGGCACAGCCATGGCAGCACAGATTGGAAGATCTGGTAATTATACTCTAGTTCTTCTATGAATGTGGCCGGGTTGGAAACTTGGGCACCAGAGTGGATTTTTAGGCATGAATTATTTGGTTTAGTTAGCTAGATAATTGCCAGCTGTCTACTTTGCTCTTGCTCTTAGACCCCAGCCTGAATAACTGTCTTCTGTTTACCCATGAAAGCAAGTTGCTGGTTTCCATTTTCAGACAAAAACGAACTACATATTAGAATGGTATTTTAATTGAGCTATTTTTGCTGCTGATTCAGAGATCTTCCACCTCTTGCCAAAGGAGTTGCACATTTCACAACCCATTAATTTAGTTGATTTGGGGGCTTCCCTTGTTGTCTTCGGGAAAGATTTAAATATAGTGAGAGATTTGTAAGTCGATGGTATGAGATTTTGTGAAACATTCAAACCTTATCTTAAATTCTGACCAAATATTTTTCTACTAATTTTCCTAACTAAATGGAAACTCCAGCTGTATAAATAACAATTTTTGTTTGAAAATATTTCTTCCCTTGTTTTTAGAAATGTCGGGGGAATTAAATTATAAATAAGTAGCTGCAAAGAACTACTTTGTCAATGTGAAACATAATACAAAATGATTCAAATTTTGAACTGAGTTCCAGAATGTAGAGACCACCCTTTAGCCTGGGTTCATGAAGCAAGCTGCCCTTTGGGAAGCAGGAAGAAGCTTATTCAGATGTTTTCTGTGTGTCTGTATTCTACTTCTTCATTTATTTACCCATTTCTCTGTTCAATCTGATTTTAATACTGCAGTTCTTTCCATATACTCTTAACTGTCGTAACATGTCCCTTTGCAACCATCTTTTTGTTCCTCCCATTTTATCTCTAAAAGAAGAAAAGGCGAATTCACATTTCACTGACTTCACAAACCTCATCCTACTTATGCATATATAAAGAAAATACCTAAATATTTGACCAATACTTTTATCTCGGTATGTTTGTGTTTTGTTTGCAAACTCCAGTGGAGAAAGTGGCACATCAGCTCAGCCAAGTAATTCTCTACCCAGTAATTCTTCATCTCCTGCAATGATATTTCCTTATCAAGATGTTATGTGCTATCTGGCCCCTTCATTGTACTTTTCTCATACCTTTATTACTGTATTTCAAGAATTTACTTATGCTATTGAACTATGAGCTTCATCATATATTTTGAGCTTATCTTTTGTTTGAAGGAGGTGTTTTTATTGTACTCTTCATTCCATGAATACTTGAACCAATCCATATTCTGTCACAGGTACATTACTACCAAAGAAATTGTAATAATTACTTGGTTTTCTGAAAAAAAATTATAATAATTTAGATTAATAGTGTCAACAGTATCTTACACTGAACATTTTTCCAGAGTTACTCTATGGAAACAAATGGCTGCTGTGAATTTTTACCCAGAGCCCCAACTTGCTTCCTGTCAAGGAAGTTATAATTAGAGAAATATCTCCATCAGTTCAAAGAAGACAGGAGAAAAATCTGGCCCCTGTGTCAGGGAGAGCTAATGATCCAGCCATCTGTACATGGAGGCTTGGCACTTTTTCTCCCTCAGGCTTCTTGGTAGGAAGTCAATGATACCAGAAAAAAAGAGTACATTTTTCTTAACTAGGTTTTGGTCTGCTCTCTGGAACTCATTGGATAAACTGAAGTTTTCTGTCCATAACGATGTTAGGTGTTGGTAGTTACTGTTTCTGTGAAAACTCATTAAGAATAACTTATTTTCCTTTGGAAGGGGTGGTCTCATGCTGGAGTTAGCAGTGGAGCATCAGGACTGAGGATCATAAATCTCCTGCTTTCACTTTGGTTCCCAAATTTATTTGAGCCTACTTCTGCCAGGAGTAATTTCAGTGGACATCTTAAGTGAGGAAATGGACAGATAGTCAAGGAGAGTGAAAGCGATCAGAGGTAGAGAGGTGGGAAGACCCTGCAATCCAGCGTGAACTGACAAGGGAAGGACCTGCAGGAGTGAGGGCATTCTTTGGGAATTCTTGTTTTGTTCATTACTTTGTTTTATTATGGTAAAATATACATAACATAAAATTTACCATTTTAGGTATATAATTCAGTGACCTTAAGTACATTTATAATATTGTACAACCATCACCACCACCCATTGCCGAAATTTTTCATCCCTGTGCATCCATGTGAGAAACGGTCCTCATTAAGCAGTAACTCTTCTTGTCCCTCTCCCCTTGTTCCCAGTAACCACTATTCTACTCTACCTACTTCTCTATGAATTTGACAACTCTAGATGCCTCCTAGAAGGGTCATCATAAATATTTGTTTTTTTGTGTCTGTCTTATTTCACTTAGCATAATGTCTCCGAAGTTCATCCATGTTATAGCATGTATCAGATGTTCATTCCATTATATGGCTTAATAATATTCCTTTGTGTATATACTCCAGGTTTTTGGACATATAATACATTCATCTGTTGTTAATGGACTCTGGTTGTTTTCACCTTTGGCCTATTGTAAATAGTGCTGCTACGAGCATTGTCGTAGAAGCGTTGAGTTCCTGCTTTCAATGCCTTGAGTATATACCGGAAAATGTATTGCTGGGTCACAGAGCATGTTTAACCTTTTGAGGAACCGCCATTCTGGTGGCTGCTCTATCTTACATCCCAACCCGCTGTGCATGACACAGAAACCCTTGCTTTGACCCCTCTGAATGTTGTTTAACTCTGATTTGCTCACCAGGGCCTCATTCATCACTAGGTCTCCCATGAGTGACCATTTTTGCTTCTTGGTGAGTTGGCTTTGGTTGGAGAAGGAGCATTTTTGTTTAGTTGTTACCCAGTTGGCTGTGCCAGCCTGTTTATGAGGTGCAGGAAGGCCTCCTGTGGCTGTGGGTGGCTAGTGCTGCGCCACTTTGTGTTCTTCACTATAAAGGGAGCCAGTATGGGGAAGTGTTCTCAGCCTTCCTCCTCCAGAAACAATCTGCCTTTGAGTTTTTCCCTTCTCCTGGTAACCACCTTCTTAATAGCTGCAGGTTCATCTGAATGAAAAATTTATCTCATGCTGCTTACCCAAAGGAAGGGCTCCTCACATGTCAGATATTGTTTTACCAACTATCTTGGTTAACTTCTGTACTTTTTATTTCTTAAAGCAAAGTTTAGAATTTTTTGAGTTTCTATAACATTCAGCTTTTTAATGCATTTTGTCATATAGTAACAATAAATTAAGCAAGGTTTAGAATTATTTAAAATGTTCTTATACCTTCAATTATACGTGCTTGTGTGTGCGTATATTTATATCTGGGCATGCTTCTTGTCATTGACCAATATAGACAAAGCCTTTAGTGAACAGTTAGGTTTCTTGAACAATCATTTTTATAGAAATCTCAAACCCATTTTTTTTTTTTAATTTAACTTCTGAAACATTCGTATGAAGTAGGTAGTTCATGAGCACCATTGTCTTTTGGCGGATAAGGAAACATGTCCATCAGTGAAGCTGGACCTGCCCACAAATTCCCTTTGGGGTGCAGTGGGGAGAGGCCAGGATCAAGGCGGGGGTGGGGAACACCACTTCTGGTGGTAGGGGAAGGCACAAGACGGGGCAGAGATGTCTGCTTTCATTTCTGTGACTCCATAAATTTGCCCTTTACAAGTCCTCATTCTTTTTCTCTTCATGGAGTTATTGTGTTGGATATATGCATAACTTATCCTGCATCCCAACTCATAATTACCTTATGCCTTCTCTCTTTACAGAATATACACTTTCAGAATCCAGAATTCTCAGCATTGGATTATAAATACTATTCTTTGAAAACTGTAGTGCTTTAGATACTGTCTCAGACTGTGTGAATTCTGATAGCTTTATTTACCTATGGAAATTATTTAACAGTTATGTTTATCTAAATTGCATATCTTCTATCAAATGAAAACTTAATAGTTCTATTTTATTTACTTTAATTTCCTATTGAGTATTTTATTGTTGGTTAACTTTTTAAATGATTGAATGCTCTTCCCAGCTAGATTGTAGGCTTTTCAGAGATAAAAGTTTCCTATTAGTGTCCCCATGGTGTTTTGTACACTGTAAATACATACCACATATTTATGATTTGATACATTGCTTTTAAGCAAGGAGATTTTTAATACTAGCTATTTTTCATTCATAACAAATTCAGTCTTTGTTAAATAAACTTTGTTCAAATCCTTGAGATGTCCACTTTTCATCAAGCAACATAATCGACACCTAGACAGATTAAAGGTTTGTCTATTTCTTAATTTATTCCTTCACAAAACATCTAGTATCTGGTATGATTTCTGGTGGGCCCTCAAAAAATATTAGTTTCCACCTCCATCTGAAATCAAGTTGTGGGTCTGTTTCTTTTTATTTCACTGTATGTGAGTTGCTTACTATAGCTATTATTCGGGAGAAACTTCAGGAAAGCAGTGTGAACACAGTTCTGCACAAGGTGTTTACATCCTCACTCAAAAGCAAGAACCTTGAAAATGCATGGTATGTTAAAAATAAATTTAAAACAAAAACAGAAAACGTTTTATTAACCATTTGATTTAAGACATAATCATTAAGTCTTGAGAAATGTTGCAAGTCAGTGCAAAGGTCTTGGGAAGTCCCCCTGAGTCATGAAGGGTTGTGGGAGGACCAGGAGGTTGACCTCTGGCATTACCACCTCTGTGCTTTTGCTCTGATGCCGGAGTCACACTGGTACTAGGCCAAGCACAGCCCCTGTCACACGATAGGTGCTCATTACCATCTTTTGAACTGAACTGCCTTGGCTCTGCCACTACTGACCTCAAGTTCCTCCTCCGTCAGGGTAGGGAGTGGGGAGCAGGTCTTAGGGAATTGTTTCTTTTGTATAATAATGAGTATATTTTCTCCATATTATAAGACACATTTTTCCCATATGTCTATATGCATCTTACCATTGATCTCCCTCTACACTTGTTTATAAAATGATAGTACATCGTTGCAATTACATCTTGCAATCAGTAGCTTCTTAGAGCTGAGGAATTTGTTTTCCCATCACTCTTCAAGGCAAATTGGGTTATTTAGAAGACTTATTTTCAAGTCCCCACGTTGCCATTTTCTAGCTGACATTAAGTTTCCTCGTCTGTGATTTAGAAGTTGAGGGAAGATAAAATATTGTTTAGCACAGCAATCTGACTTTCAGCAAAGACTCGGTACATATTAAGTATAATTATTTCACCAGAAGGTTAGAGATTGACACTCGAAATTATTCGGAGTGCCTACTTGACACATGTAGGTACTGTGTAATGCCACAGGCAGCACTCAAGGCTGGAAGCACTACTGACCCCTCATGTAAAATACCAGTTTCTGGACTAGGGTACGAAAAGTGAGAGTTGTAATGTACCTTCTGTATTATTTTTTATGGAATAGACAACTCATTCATTTAGAGGGAACCTAGAAAGATAAAATATAAATTTTAATAACAAAGAAGCAGTTTCATAAAATATCACTGTTGTACCTCATCTTTATAAAGAAATACAGCCACCTTGGACCCAGAAGATGATAGTCTTTTAAACTGTCTTTCTTGGGTAATATCAGGCTGCCGTGTAATAAGTTATATTAACTTATTAGCTTGTGTAGCCTTGTCAGGGAAAATAGATAGGTCCTCAGAGCATAGAGGAGCAAGGAACCTGCATGAGTTCCTATATTTTGAAGAGAACTGGGACCCGCCAACACCTGATGTTCTGCAGATTTTGAGAGACATGGGGGAAGGGCATGCCTCTTATGAGGCTTCTTACCCAAGGGACAAATCAGCTAAAAGCAATACTGCATTATTAGTTGTGTGTGTATGTATGTGTGTGTGTGTGTGAGAGAAGAGAGAGACGCACACAAGCAGAACCAAAAGTCTTGCCATTTGCTTTATATCCATCAGCCACCCCCACCCCTCAGCACAGGAAGGTAATCATAACCCTATGCCACTGCTTTTTCTGCCTAGGCCTCTGAACTAGCGCAGGTCTTGGAGGCAGTTCGCCAAGCACCAGACAGATCTGTGGCCATCTTTGACAATTCGTTTTTCCTGAATGTCAATGAGTTGCATTGATCCAACCTCTAAAGATAGGAGACCAGATGAAATAGAGCATTTTATATTATGTCATCTTGTCCAGAGACTGCTGTATAATCAGGAGTCAGAAATCTAAGCATTAGGCTGTGAAGTCATTTTGTCCATGAGTTGGATTACAACACATTCATTCATTGTAAGCACTCACCAACAGATGAACCCGCAGTCATCTCCATTTATTCTTGCACGTAAATTGGGTTTTCAGTGACAGCAAGCTATTGGAATTAAAGCAACCTGGAGTTCCAAGCTCTGTTCATGAATGCTGGAAAAGACTTCTGTGAGACCTCAAGTATCACTGCTACATTTTGGAGATGAGCAAATGGAGGCCCAGAGAGGGGCAGTGACTTGCCCAGGGTCATACAGTGAGTTGGGGACAAATCGAGGACTAGAAAACTAGCGATTCTTGATACTCTGTCCCTGGGGTTTTCTACTCCCCTTCCTGGTGACACATGGATAGGATTTTACTCAAGTTTCATTCCTGTAGGTTGATATGAAAGGTTTTTCACTTGTCTAACCTGTTGTCTTTTTCCACATAGATTACATGTGGTACTTTTAGAAACTGAGCAAGGGATGCTGAAAAGCTAATTTGTATAGTGGGCTTTTTTTGTTTTGGTTGTCATGAGTGCTTTTCATGCATAGCTTAGAAACATCTCCAGAGACATGATAATCAGCTCTCCAAGGAGCACTGTGCAGACTGTCGTGTTCCTGTGCTTGCTGGTAAATATTGTCCTGTAAATTCCTGGCATCAAGAGTCAATACGGGAGAGGTCAGCCAACTTGTTTTCTTTTGTTGATATGTGACAATCATAGAAATGTAACTCTGGTCACATGTACCCAGAATAAGTTAAATGCATCTGCCTTTTTTTAAAAAAATTATGTAACATTTATATGAAGTGTATAACATTTATATGAAGTGTATATTAAAGTTTTATAAATTTTATGCAACAGCTATATGAATACAGGGGATGATTTTAAAATATGATGTTTTGGGGAACATGTAAGAACTGGTACCTCTTCAGGTAGACATGGAGGTACTAAAACCCTTGGTCACTATGAGGAATTTATATACTCCATGTGGTGTACTTTGTGCAGTGCCTAAAGATGGTTCCTATGGATAAAACAGAGGTTTAAGTAGGTTGTATTTCTTGTCCGAATTTTCTATTCTCGAAGTCTATAATAAGTTGATTATGTTTTTGTTTATTAAAACAAAGGTAAGAGAGAGTGCCACAAGAGTAAAAACCTATGGCAAACATCTGAGCTTCTCTTAAAAATATGGGCTGCAAAGAAATGTAAATTCATTGGCTTAATTGGAAGAGAGTATTTGTAGAAATTGAATGATCCAGTAAAACTAAAAGCCTGGCTGCTTTCATCTTCAGAGACCTATTGTATAGTAAATGCTGTTCTGAAAAGCCTTTGCCTGCAAAGCAGACTTTGCCATTTAATGTCTGACCTCCTGGAGGTCAGTAACTTTGGAGTAGCCCTGTCATTTGTCTCATGTTAATGAGTACTATTTTTTTTTTTTTAATTTGGGTTTGAAATGGGCTGGAAACATCTAAAGGAAAAAAATGTTCATATATACCAAAGTTTTCTCGTTTTTTAGATAGTTCTGCAATTTGATTTCAATAACTATTCCCAAGGAAGTTTTATAAGAAGGTATATTTTAAAATCTTGCTCTCAGGCCTGTTCCTATCCACCCCACCCTCCTGTGCTTTTTACAGGTCACCATTTCCATTAGTTTCTTATGAATTCTTCCACTGTTCATGCAAATTCAAAAATTAAATAATTTTTTACTTTTCCTCTCTTAGGAGGAAAGATGACAACTATATGTTTTCCTGCACCTCGTTTTTTACATTTAATGATATACTTTAATAAGTTTTTCAGATCAGAACACACAGAGCTGCCTCTTATTTTTTCGAGCAGTCGTCTGCTCTTACAAACAAAACTGCATGTACTGATATACTTCATACATGTGCAGGCATATCTGCAGGAAGAATTTGAATTTTGACCAGAGTCCTTGTGATAGTGTCTACTGCCTTCGCTGTGACTTGTTTCATTTTGCACTCCTACCAACCATTTATGAGAGCTTCAACACACACTTAACGGATTTTTGCCAGTCTGATATGTGAAATATAATACCAACATGGTTTAAATCTGTATGCCTCTTTAAACAAGTGTAAAGTCAGACGTCTCAATAGTTTAAAGGCCATTTGTATTTTTTTTTCTGGCAAACTCTGTGTTCCTGTACTTGCTTTTCTATTGGATTGTTCATCTTATTGATTGATAGGTCTCTTTATTAATGGGGAGACTAATTAGCTGTAAGTTCACAATATGATATCCAAATATTTTTCTCAGTTTCGTGTTTTCTTTAGTCTTTGAAGTTTTTTGTTTGCCCCATAAAGAAGTTAATTTTTACATAGTGACTTTTTTTTTATTCTTTTTTTTATTCTTTTATGGCTTCCAGATTTTGAGTCACATAAAGCATCCTCCCTATCCCCCTTCCACAGATACACACAGACATTGCTCTCCACCCTTTTTTTTTTTTTTTGCAGAATTTCTGTATTTTTTTTTTTTTTTACATTTAAATATTTGCCCCCTTTGGCATTTATCCTACTCTTCTGTACAGATTCAACTTTATTTTTTTCCAAATGTCACTCAGTTGACCTAACTACCTTGTTAAAAAGCCCACATTACCCCCACTTAAATGCCTCATTATAAAATAAATGTTTTATAAATGAAAAATAGCCACGATTCCCTTGTGAAACAAGAAACCATGGGTCAAGGTTTTTTTGTGGGGGAAATGTTTAGGTCCTTCTTTTTTAACTTAAGACATTTCTTCCACTTTCTCCTCTAAGGGTAGCATTTACTCATGGTGAATGAATGAATTTAAATGAACCCATATGTTCCTTTTTAGAGTAATGATAAAATTTTGCCATGTGACATAAATCTAAAGATTTATCTTAAGACAATGATTTATTTCACTCAAAGTAATTTGTCTCTTTATCACAAAGCCTAAAGCAGGATAAAAAACCTTTTCAGTTACTCAAGGAGCATGCTATTTGCGAGCCCTTAGAACAGTTTGAATTCTCAAAATGTGGTCTTCATACCAGCAGCAGCATCACCTGGGAACTTATCAGAAATTCCCATCCTTGACCTATACAATCAGAGACCTGGTGTGGTAGAGCACAAGCTGCAGCTAACAGCCCTCCAGCATGCTCAAGTTTGAGACTCATGGCCCTAACAAGTTATATTTAATCTCTTAATGGAAAATTACAACCTCCAGGTGCTTTCCTCTAGGTGGATAGGGTTGGTCTCTATCTTTTTGACATGGAAAAATGTAAAGACTAGGAAGAAATGACTATGTCTGTTTTTGACAATAGTATCCTTAGAGTAGAAAACTTCTCTGGGTTTTTCCAGGAGTCACAGAGATATCTCACTAGTGCTTTAGATTAGTACATCTTACACCCAAAATTCTCTGATTGGGTCAGTGCTTCACTTTGTCATATAATAAAAAAACCAGCGAAACTGGTTTCTATAATATGCTGGAGAGTTTTATAGCATTGAAAACTTGTCTTACCCCTACAAAAGCATCATTGTTCCTTCTTGTCCCTTACCCCTCTGTCTTTAAAAATAATTTGATATCAGAACAGAATCATATTTACCTCTGATGACTGTTGGCCACACCATAATTGTGCTTACGTTTATTTGGCAGGTTAAGGCATATCTTCTGAGCCTATTTGCCAACCAGGATTCAGCTTAAGCAGTGGTTCTGAAACTTTGCTGAACCTTAGAGAATCAGCTTTTTAAAATCCTGCCATTCAGACCACACTCCTATAACTAAATCAGTATCTCAAGGGTACTGATTCAGGCACCAGATTTTAAATTTTTAAACTTTCCCATCAAGTTTAATGTGTGTCCAAGTTTGAGAACATTTGTTTTAAAGTGATTTGGGTTTGAACTAAAAGGGCTATATAATAGGTACCAAATATTCATGCAAGTATATGGTCCTGAAAATGCCAAATACAGTCAGAACAAGAAATACGTAGTTTAAAAAGCAACATGCATGAAATTTAAATCACCTCCTTTTTGCATGACTCTCATCTTTTGAAGAACCCATGTTGTAGCATGTGTTTCTCTCTTTATCCTCTTTATTTCATTATCACAGTCTTCTGGTTTTGTTGGCTACAGGGAAAATGAAAAAGTGCCAGAGGGGTCATTATTAGACTTTCTCATTGGCTCTGCTTTGATGCATTTAGCAGGTTGAACCAAACCCTCTTTGCATACTTTGACCTCCAGAAGCTTTTGCTCTCCGAGAACTGGGAAAGCTATGTATGGTCTGTTTTACACCTTTTCTTGCATTTATGTTTATCAGATATTGCTTTGTCCACAGTGGCACAATGGAATGGTTAATTTTATTTTATAAAGCTCTAGCATTCTCAGATCTGTACACTTTAACTGGTTTGTAGAGATCAAGAAGTTTTATTTATCACATGGATAAGTGTTATTTTTTCAATAACCAGGTACTTATTTTGCATTTGTAATAATTAACTGCAAAGAAGTTAACACTGGTAATAGGAGTCGCTAGGTGAGTTATCAGGTAAGACTTCATGCAAAGCTCTTTGAAGTTCACTTGGGGGTATTCATCAAGAATGTTTTCCAGGTTTGTGAACACACTCTGCCCATAGGTGAGATTTCTAGATTGAGAACCAGTGGGAGGACCCTGTATAATGTATATGGGGCTTCAAAGATGAAGAATGTTTCTCTTTTATGTACCCGCCTTGCCTACACCTGGGAATAAGTATAGACTAGGGAGAAATTGTTCTCCAAATTGTCAGGTTCAACTAGAGTACTTTTTAAGATCTTTGCTCTCCCAATTAACAAATATATATTGAGGGGACATCTGGTGCCTTGAATTGTTGTAAGGTGTATAGGCTAAAGGTAGTGAAGAGATAAATGGGTTAGAAAAAAACCCACGTGAAAAAGGAGAGAAGCTACCAGTGTAGTCACCTAGCGTACCTGCCACTCACCATTGCCCCCGAAGAGAGACTCATTCACTCCACATGAGTGAAAGCCCTGTTCAAATAAATAGTTACTTTTCCTGTAATCATTGAGCTGCTGAATTGAGTCAAGCCCTTAATAAAGCTGATAGTTTGTTTTTTATTTTTAACATTAATAAAGGTTAGCATTATCATCATCTCTCTCCTATACAACACTGTCATTTTTTTTTTCAAAACTCATTGAAAGGACATTTTCCTTTGTCACCATGTTCATTGAATTTCTGTATTTCCAGAGCTATTGTATCACTATTATTCCATCCTACATTTTTCATAGCTTTTATTCCTAGTATGTCTCAAGATCTTTTTATGTGCATTTGAAAAATGAACACAATTTCATACGTATTCATTAGCAATCACTGCTGTAGGCCTTTCTGTTTGATTCTGTACTTCAAAGGCAGTGTCTCATGAAGTAGAAAAAAGCTAAGACCTTGTTCTGAACCTTTAGTGGGTAAGTAGAGGCTTCTGAATCATGATCTCTATCGAAATGTTGGTCCACATGAATACAACAGGAGCTGAGGTCCAATTTGTGCGCCAGAACCTGGGGAGTCATAAAACTGCAGAATGTGAGTGGAGGAATTGGACTCCTTTCAAAGAGTTGTGCTTTTTCTGTTTTGATGTCTGTATTGTTTTTCCTGAAGATCTAAAAAGAAAGAATCCATACTTCTTGCTGACCAGATTAAGGTTCATTAAATCCTAGGTCAAGCAGCACCTACTCATGGAATCTCTCTGTAGCTAAAGGGCCCATTGACATGCTGCCTGTTCACCAGCCTAGGTCCTCTCCATAACTCCTCCCAGACCATCCCTCCATTTTCTTAGCCTTAAGGAAGTTCACTGGTGGCCCTATTTGGAGATAAATTTCTATTCTTTGTTGTCTTTTAAAAATGTTTCTGAGAGCCAATACATGTCTTATTGATATTACTTGATTCACTTTCTAAGGATTCATTTCATCTTTTAAATTCCAGGAGATTTCTCATAAATGGTGGGCTTGTTGGTTAAAAAAAGAAAGAAAAGAAAAGAAAGAGAAAGAAAGACTGTCATTACAAAGGGGATAAACCTTCATTTTTGTTGTGTGGGTCATGCATTTGAAATAATCTGTTCCCCAGAAACAGGAGGCTTCTTTGAAAGTTATTGGAAAAAAAAAACAATTAGAGAAAGGAAGACTCTTCCATCATCAGCCCGTATCTGGGTGTTTAGGGTGATTCTCCTACCTAAAAAATTTAATCCTGTATACACCTTGTTGGGGATTACATGAATTTCGGTCTGTGAAGGATTTTCTACTTTTGTTGGTTCTTTAGTGATCTGGCCAGGGACAGCTCCAGTGGGAGGAATGAACTCGCAGGATCATCTGAAGAGACTCATTAATCCCAGGAACAATGATATCAGCTATAAAAACCAAGTACCACTTATACCACTAGATAAAGAGACTATTCTGAAATTCTCCTCTTACCAATATATTATGTTTAACACTGTGTTTCAGAATAGCAGGGTATCCGAGAATTGACATCCTTATTTTTACATTGAATTTTTTAAATACAGAGAAACTTTTATCTTAACGAATTAAAGATTTATTAGAGAGCCCCTTTCCCTTAATTATAATAATCTATATGAAAGTACACAGTAGGCATTGGATAAATTTTAGTTCCCTTTCTGAAAATTTGGAAGTTACCTAACTAGGGAATTAGAGACCAATATTATAGAAATGGTCAATAATCGTAAATTCTGAAAGCTCTCATTCCCCCCTTTCTTTGTCATTCTTTATGGAGGCTTCCCTGAGCCCTATATCCTTGAAGCCCAGCCATCTCCGAACTTCTTAGGGCCTAGCTGGCCCCTACTCTTCTCAACCTCTTAACTGCTGGTTCCTCAAATTTCTCATAATCACTCTGGTCCCTAGGCTTTCTTTTTGACATGTGTTTTCTCTGTTTATATACTATTTTCACTAATTTTTGAAGTGAATTACAAAGATACTGTATTCATATACCTTTCATTAGAATACTGCAGCTACGTAATGTCCTATACTCTGGGTGTATACTATAGAGTGGTTCATTTAACTATTTCATTATTAATGGACATTTAGGCTTTGTTTTTAACTTCTCCCTATTAAATGTTGTAACAAACATCCTTGTACATGTCTTTGCGTACTTTTAAAAGTTTTTCTCTGGGATAAATTAATTCACAGAAATACAGTTATAGGGTCAAAAGGATGTGCGTGTGTAAAATGATGGTAATACTGCCAGATTATCTTCCAAAATGGTTGGTCACATACCTACTCTTCTCCCTCCCTAGCTGACTCCCACTCATTTTTTAATATTTTAAAATTTACTATAAAATGTCAGATACAAGGGGTAAAAAAATAGCATATGGAATGATATTAACAATACAGCTGACGGCTGTTTTGTTTACTTCCCCAATTGCATAGTCCTTTTTTTCTCCCATTTCCCTGTTTTTTTCATGCTTTTCTATGTATGTATTATACATGTATACTTTAGTCTAATGCTATTTAATAATGTTTTCAGTGGTTTAAAATTTAACCTAAGGATATTATATACCTTCTGTAGTATTTTATTTTTTACTCAGTATTAATTTGTGGAGTTTATCTACATTGATAACTATGGCCCAATACTAATGCTACTTTATAACACCTCCTTGTGTTCAAGAATTATGGTGCATACTGAGGAGTTGATGATTTTCACTAAACATTGAGAAATGTTTCTCCAAAGAGGTTCCATCACCACCGCCATCACCTTTTGGCAAGCTGTAACAGTCTTGCATATTTCCAGAACTTGGTCTTTTCAGACTTTGCAATTTTCACCAATCTGATGAGTGTGAAAAAGTTATTTCATTTTAATTTACATTTTCTTGACCACATATTTTAATATTTTGACCATTCAGTACCCTCTTCTGGGAAGTGCCTGATTCCTGTCTCTTAGCTCTTTTTCTCTTGGGTTTATGCTCTTTTCTTGTTGGTTTTTACTGATTCCTTATATATTCTGGATTGTAATTCCTAGGAGGTTTCATGCATTGCACATATTTTCTTCTAGGGTTTGACTTCATTGTTTTATTGTGGCCTTTTGAGGACTAGAATTAATTGTAATACAGTTTTTCACATGAATGATTTGTACATTTCTGTTTTGTTTAAGAAAACCTTCTCTCCCATAAAGTAAAATATTTTTTTCTTTGTTTCTTTTTATAGCTTTAGCTTTAAAGTTTTGCTCCCTTCTTTTAGGTCTAGAGTTGAGTTTTGTCTATGATTTGAAGTAGAGATACAATCATATTTTTTTTCTTCTCAGATAAATTGTCCCGGCACCATTTATTAGATAGTCCATCTTGTCCAGTGACCCTCAATGCCTCATTTGCAATATGTGGCATGTCCATGGAAGTGTGGAATTGTTTCTGGGTTTTCTCTTCTATTCTCCTGGTCTTTTTGCCTATTTCTATGCCAGTACACATTTAACTAATTACTATAGTGTTACAGTATAAGCCTGGATAGCTGGTAGGACAAGTTCTTTTATCTCTTCATTTTTTCTTAAAAATGGTCTTAGTTTTCTTAGCTCTTTGCACTTACCCCTATTCATTCTTTAGGTTTGCTCAGAATTACACCACTTAACTTTATAAAGACATATGTTCACTTCTCCCCTCCTATACATTGTTATTACAGTCATGTATTTTACTTATATATTTGTTGTAAATTCCACAATACAATTTAATAAAGGGGAAACCTCACATATTTACCCAGGTGGTCACTATTTCTGATGCTCATTTGCTTGTGTAGATCCATATTTCCAACTGGCATTATTTCCTTCCACCTGAAGAACTTTTAAGATTTCTTCTAGTGCAAGTCTGCTGATGAAGAATTACTTTAGCTTTTGTATCTCTGAAAAAAAGTCCCTATTTTATCTTTAGATTTTATAATATATTTTAAAGATATTCTTGCTGGGTATGGAATTATAGTTTGACAGTTTCTTTCAATACTTTTAAAGATATTGCTCTACCATCTTCTGGCTACATTGTTACATAATAATAAATCTGCTGTCATTTTTATTTCTCTTTTGTGATATTGCCCCTGACCCCTGGCTGCTTTTGAGATTTTTCTCTCTTTGTCACTGATTTTGAGCAATTAGATTGTGGCATGCCTTGGTATATGTTTATGTTTCTTGTGTTTGAGATTCATTGAGCTTCTTGAATCTGTAGGTTTATATCATCTACATCTCTACTTAACTTTTTGAACTTGTGGAATACAGTTACATTAGGTTTTTCCATGTCCTTGTCTACTAATTCTAACATTTATGTTGGTTCTAGGACAGCTTTGACTGATCAATTTTTCTCCTGAATACAGGTCATATTTTCATGCTTCTTTGTCAGCATAATAATCTTTGGTTGGATGATGGCTGTTGAGTGCTAGACCTTTTTGTATTTCTATAATTAATCTTGAGTGGTATTCTGAGATACAATTAAATTTTTTAAAAACAGTTTGGTCTTTCAGGTCTTGCTTTGTTAGGTGGGACCAGAGCTGTATTTATTTTAGAGCTAAGTTTGCATCACCAATGAGGCAACGCTAGCCTGTGCCTCATAAATTATAGAGGATTTTTTTGTTTGTTTGTTTGTTTTTGTTTTTGTTTTCAGTCTGACTGGTAGGAACAATTGTCAGAACAATATGCCTGCAGTTTCAGGCCCTATGGAAGCTCTAGGCACTGTCTTCTGTTCCTTTCAGGTATTTATTTTTCCTGGCCTTGTATAGTTTCCTCACATGCATGCACTTATTAGTACTC
This sequence comes from Macroglossus sobrinus, assembly GCA_004027375.1. Classification (NCBI taxonomy): domain Eukaryota; kingdom Metazoa; phylum Chordata; class Mammalia; order Chiroptera; family Pteropodidae; genus Macroglossus; species Macroglossus sobrinus. The sequence goes on from PVKZ01000698.1 coordinate 360,554, forward strand.
TGCTAAATCTTCAGGAGGAACCTTTTGCAGATTTCCAAGATTCTATCTCTGAACAGTTTTCTTTTTTCTAGTAGTCTGTCCAAATTCTGGCTGCTTTGATCTTCCCAGACTCTTACCTCCATCTTTATGGGCCTCCACACAGGTTCTTCCTTAATATACTGAAGCTTGGAAACTCCCAGCCCCCACATAAGGAATGGAGTTTGCCAGTAAATAAAAGTTGACTGAGCAGGAAAGCAGCACTTTCTGGCTTTCAAGTCATATATTGGACATTCCTGGCAGATGTCAGCTTTCAGTTCTTTGTATTTCTTAAAGTAACATTTTACTACTTTAAGAGGAAATTATTCAACTGCTTCTTAGATTCAGGTCTTCCAAAAGTATTCTTACTTCTTGGAGGCCTTTTACCATTCTTCTGTAGCAGGAGATAGTTTATGAAATGTCCACCAGAAGCAAGTGCCCTGCCCCTTGGAACCAGAGTGCTAATTAAACACATGCTATTTTTCTGAAACTTAAGGTCTCAGCTCTGTGCTATAAGCAATTTTAGCAATTACATTCTAAAGTAAGCTTCCATGGACTCACTACAATGTCAACAATAACTCAAAGAGTGAAAGTTTAGTGACAAGATTTTTTTGGTACCAGTAATGAAGCTGTTGAATTACTACTCTCTAAAATTGATCTGTCGAGCCCATATTAAGACTTCCTTTATAGCTCTTTATTGCATGTATAAACTATCTTTTTAGCTATGAAACGTTGAGGACATAAAACAGTATCTCCGTGTGTTTAATTATCATTGTTTTCCATGGATATAGTGAGGTCCAACTATTCAAATGGATTGCTTAAATTTGCTTTTATTTTTAGTACTTATTTCTAGTCTTTATATATAACACAAAGCATGACGGAGACATAATTCCAAAAATACCCCAAAAAGATGATTAATTTTCTCACTTTATAAAATTTTAGTAGATGATATGTACAACATAGATATCCTTTAATAAAAACAGTAGTAAATTGCAGGAGGATTAATGGTTTCTCTCACGAATCCACAAATTGGCCTGCTGACATAATTTAGTCCACTGTCTATTTTGTAAATAAAGTTTTATTGGAATACAGCAAAGCCCATTTGTTTATGTATTCTGGATGCTTTCTTGCTACAGTAGCAGAGTTGAGTAGTTACAACAGAACTATGTCCCAAAAGGTCTAAAATATTTACTACCTGGTCTTTTACAGAAGAATGTCAACTTGTGGTTATTGGTGTTGAAGTGAGGTGAAATCTTAAGACCAAAAACTAGGGATTGGAAAAAGGAAGTAGAGGATTAACTAGATAGTACTCTGTTCAGAGCTTTAAGTACACTATTGGGAGAGACATCTGAGCAGCAAAATTAGAGCCTAAGCTTCCTAACCGCCCATCACTGAATACATTTCAGATACTTTTGCAAACCTCCAAATTAAAAATTCAGATGACTGAAGAGAATTCTTAAATTCCATTTTATGGGCAATAACTACATGTTTAAGGTTAGTACTAATTTAAATTAAAGAAAAACATTATGAATTTGTTAATATAAATAAATTTAAAACCCTCTTTTAAGTTAACAGTTAATTGCAGTTTTCCCTGATGTTTATTTTTTCTGTAAAAACAGATAAACGTTAGAGTTTGAAGGGAATAATAAGGCTTAAACACTGTATGGGGATAAAAACTTTTGCCCACTCTGATTTAGAGACCACTATGAACTTACAGATATAGTCATCATAGCATTTCTCTTATTAAAAAAAAATTCTCTTATTACTCATTTCCTCTTATTTCATCTGAGTAACATTAGGTCTATTTAATGTATTACCCAGGCCTTCCTCTTAAGCTTATCCATTTACTCAGAATTTAGTATGTACATACATACATATAGAATTTTCAGAGGTTTTGCTATTTAAGATCAACATTCAGTTATTGGGTAGGAAAGGTATTAGGGCTTCAGCTTCTGTTCGCAAAAGAAACCATCGCCTCCATTATGTGAGTTTATTTACTAATATAAAATGCCCAGCGCAGTTTCTTATACATAGTGAATAGTCAGTACCACTTGCTGATAAATGAGAATTAAATACATAGAGGGATAGTTCAGGTTCAGAAAGGCAGATTGTCATACAGATTTATCGCCTTTCCCTTGAAACCCTATTAAAATAATAGTAAACAGTTTTTTTAAATCACTGAAAATGAGAGTAGGACCTTTAGTTGACAAGATAATTCAACAGATTTCTGGAATACAGAGAATAGATGGAAGAATGGTAGTCAATAAAGTAAAACAGAGGAAGCTATGGTCAAAGAGAGTGTCATGTGCTCTGGCGAGTCACAGAAGCGTAAGTGTGAAAAAAAACAAGAGTAAAAGGGCGATTCATGTGAAGGTCTTTATGCAGAATAAATGTCCAGAATCTAGGAGTCTTTTTCCTAGATTAATAAATTTTTAGACATAAATTTTGAGAAATTATCTCAAAATAAATGAATTGGTTCCTTTCTGGTATTGAAGTGTTTCACTTCAACTTGAATCCTGCAGCTCCCAGTTGTCAGTGTATTGCTTTGTTCTTAAATATGAACAGAAACAAAGCTTGACCAGACATATGAGAAAAGACATTATAGAGTGAAAACAAGATTATTTTTTAAATGAGAGGAAAAGATGACTATGGAGAAAACAGATTTAAGTTTAGTGTAGTGGAAGCTAAATTTGATGTAAGGATAAGTAAGTAGAAGGAAAAAAAGAGGAATAAAGAAAAGAAATAGGAAATAAGAGCTTTAGAGAATCAATGCAAGAAGAATTCCAGGAAGATTAAACAGAGACAATGAGGAGGAATGATTTACAACGTATTACTCGTAGCTGAAAGCCAAGCATGTAGTTTCTAGGAACTTATGAGTTCCTCACACAGTGAGAGAAAAAAAGAGGCACACCTGAATGAATTCATGTTATAAAGTTCTACAATAATGTAAGACAGACCTGGAAGCTTTCAGAATGGTTGAAAATTGGATAGCTTCAAAGGAATGAGAATCAGAGACCACAGGTTTCTCATTATTAACACTGGTTATAAGCGGAACAGTGCCTTCAGAGTTTTGAGGGCAGCTGATGTTCAGCCTTAAATTCTTTACCTAGCCAAACTATCAAGTCTGTGGGTGAAATATACATTTCAAATATATATGGATGTATATTCTTTTCCATACTGCTGTTCAGATGTGTTCCAGGAAAACAATTAACAGTGGGATCAGGAAACTAATTCCATTGTAAGCAACAAAAATCAACTCTGGCTGATTTAAGCAGAAAAGGAATGTATTGCAAGGATATTGGATAACTCACTGAATTGTCAGGAAGTTTTGAGAACCAGGTTTGGAGAACAGACAGGAAGGGGGAAGGATCAATAGCCAGAACCACAGTCAAAATGTCAAACTACAGTGAGTCCAGTAACACTGTCACTTCTCCTAGGGTCGTACAGCTATTACCGCTGGTCTTCCTTTCAGGAGTGACTCCAGATTCCAGGTCCTGTGCCAGCCTAGGTAATGGCTTTGGCCCAAGGTTCAGGGAAGCTGGGAAGCTGGGAAAGGGCACTGGGGGTTCTTCAGTTTCTGTGATAGAAAGGTGACTGTGGTTCCCATCAGGACTGACAAAGTCGAGAACTTCTTAACCATGAGAGAGTAGGTTCAGAGGCTGGGCTGTCAAAGAAACTGACAGGTGTTTACTTCAGACTTGAACACTGCATGTAGTCAGGGAAAACAAGAATGATAGTTGTGCAACAGACTTGGAGAACCGTCAGCCTAGGGTCTAGACCAGGGGTCCCCAACCTCTGGGCCACAGACCGGTACAGACCATGGCCTGTTAGGAATTGGGCCATATCTCAGGAGGTGAGTGGTGGGTGAGCAAGTGAGGCTTCTGTATTTGCAGCCACTCCCCAGCACTAGCATCACCGCCTCAGCTTCACCTCAGATCATCAGGCATTAGATTCTTATAGGAGCTGTGGTCCCTGGTGCCAAAAAGGAGGTTCAAGAGTTAGGCAAGAGAAAAAAAATGGGGACTTGTTAGAATATCTGATGGAATGCAGAGTTGGGAAAATTTGAGGAAATTGACAAGGGCAAATAATGCCAAAAAGCAGGAAAGAGTTGGAAACTCCGAAGAAAACAATCTTTACAAGAAAAGAAATGCAATCTTAATATAATATTTGACTCAGCAGTGAGTGATATTTGTACAGTCAAAATGCACAGCACAGGTTTTTAATTTAAACAAAAATGATGTAACTATTGGGAGGATGAAAGAGATGTGGGTGTGGAATCACTGAAGAAAGTCTACATACATAACAAAAATGGCTAACCAAGAAATAGCTTGTTAGTTAGAACTACAGAGACCACTAGGGGAAATAGTAAAATTGGTTCTTCTTGTGTGGTAGCCATTATGAACTAGTGGATTTTTTTTTAAATCATGTTCATTTACTTATACTTAAATTGTGTTAAATTATTTTTTTTAATAAAGTAAATGTGTATTGAAAGGCAGTCACCAGTTTATATAAGTAAATGGTTTCTATTCCAAAAGTTGTGAATCAATTTGAGATTCCTTTTCTTTTAGAAACATTCATATGCATGTGGTTAGATTTCTAAAAATAAATTGTTAGTTAAAATACCCTCCATCTGTAGTTTAAAAATCAAAAGAAGAAAAATGGCCAAGTTTGGGGGGCATTCTAGTAATCCAATGAGAAATGATGGGGGAATTTAGCTGGGATAGTGAAACAGGCAAGCAGAGGAACACTTCTGAGAGAGAACAGAGATTCTGCTCACCGTTTGGTGGTGGCTGGGATGTGGGATTTTAAGGGAAATCTCCACCAAGATGAAATGCATGCTTGCTATTTCTGTCACCACATACCTCCATCAGGGCCTTTAGCATTCCTGTTTGGTTCACCAACTCTCTGAGATAATTTGGTTTCTGATTAGGCTTCTCACGTAATAGCTCATAGTGACACTGCTTATGTTAGATTATAAATTAACGTCTCATCTAAAAAGCCAGAGAAGACTTTAAAGCTCTTTATCTTAGGTAACCTCATCACAGAGAAAGGTTGATGCTGGAAGTGTGGTTATTAGCATGGCAAATAAGAGACAATGATCTGGCACCTTCTTTATCCTCTGCACCAAAGCTCCTCCCTATACCTGCCAACACCTCCAAACCAAGAGCCTTCCAAATCTCAGTGATTCTGCTCATGCTTGGACAGCTGCTGCAGTCTCCTGACTCTACTCCCTTCTCTGCAGGATGAGCCCATTGGCCTTCTAGGACTTGGCCCAAACACTCTCCAGGTCTCCACCCACTAATTCCAGCCCTCCTCCCTATCTTTCTGTACCCAGCTGAGGGCTTGCAGTATTGGTCATGCATTTCCTGCTTTTTGTCTGCCTATACCCTCTATGTATACCATGTATACCATGTCACCTTTACAGTCATATCCCTGGCAGAGCCAAGTACACAGCAACACTTAATAAATAATTGGATGGATCAAAAAATAGTCTCATTGAAGTAATATATAGTGTCACAGCTAGAAGCTGGATTTTCTTTTTTTAAAACCCACATGCCCTTACTCGCTGACTTGATAGCTAGAATCAGGTGAGAGTCAGCTGTAATCTGGCCTCCACCGGAAATTCCCTCCTTTGGGTTATTTCACTAATGTACTTAAATTGGTCCTCATTCTTTTTATTTAATTTCCATTTTCTTCTATTTTCCTTCTTTCTCTGTTCAAAATGTCCTGTCTCATGTTTGGCTTTGAGTCAAAATGTATCATATATCTAGTTCTTTTACCTTACCCAGATCTCCTATTAATGGGATTAAGGGAGTTGATTTTCGTGTTCACAGTTAGCCTACAGTGGGCTGTGATTTTTTCTTAATTTAACTTTTTCCTGGGGCTTAGTTGAATGGTAGCTAAGAACATCACTTGCCTTCCCCCCAGGAAGATGGGATGCCCTCTCTGTAGCATAGCCCGTTTCTTTGTTGAACCCATAGTCATGCACATTGAATGGTACATAAGATTTTCAATAGTCTAAAAGATAAACTACCAGACTTGTTTCATTTAACCTCAAATGGTAATGATTTTTGTTTTTTTTTGTTATGCAAGTAACCCACGCTCCCTTTCAAATGATTTAGAAATATAACCCAAAGATTAATACTCAGAACCATTTAGTATGTATCTTTAGATACTTTATTTCTATGAATGTAACTTCCCTACACAAATACAGTTTTACCATTCACACATGCTTTTTAAAAAACATAGATGTATATCGTTTTTAATTACATAACATTCCATTATATAAATGTACAGTAACTTACTGAATTTTTCTTCTGAGACTGGGCATTTATGTTTGACATATGTGGGAAAAAATATTCAGAAAACTGGCTGTGCTGTTTTCAATAGACAAACTCGAGGAATAACATAAATGTTCTCAGAATATACTCCAAGAAGTGGAATTGCTAGGTTGAAAGGTATAAATTTAACATGTATATAGACACCTCACTTTTAAAAATACAATCAAATACAACAGCACTATAAACTACAGAACTATAAACATGAAATTAATGCCCCATATTTTATTTCTCAGAGATTACCTCTACTTAAAGTTTATGTGGATCTTTCCAGACCTTTCCTCAGTGGATACTTGGAAACTTTATAGTGAGGTATATAGTTTTATAATTTTTTACCCCTATGAGATCATATTCATATCTTTCTACAACTTTAACTTTCCCCTTTATATTTTTTGGACATCTTTTCAAATATGTAGAGATTAATCTCTAGGATATATAAATACATATACTTAACTATATGTACATACATATACATAAATATTTTTTTTTAATATCCCCCTTAAGGGTGGATAATGTTGGAGCTTTGTGATTTACCTGCCAAGAGACTTTGGGAATTTTTTTTTTTTTTTTGGTTGAGTCAACATAAGTAAATTTGACTGAGTGCATGCCATATATAGGGCTCTGGGAAAACTAAGTTGCTAAAGACCTGAGCTTTTGGTTCAATGAGGAAACCTGGAGCGTATGTGTGTTATGATGGTAAAATCATGCCCTGGCAGCCCAGAAGTTGCTAAGACAACAAAGGAGAGACGTCTCAATCAGTCCAGAGAAGTCATGGTCACTGACAAATTAATTGAACAGACCTAGGTTCAAATCCTGGTATCTATGACTTATTAACTGAGCTATAGATAATCGTTAACTTTTCTACCTTAATGCGAAATGGGTATAGTAATATCTATCTATAATGCCATCATGAATATTTATTGGGAAAATTATTATAGTGGAGGAGTATTGAATATCCATTAATTAGTATATGGTTAAGCAAATAAATCATGGTGTAATAATACAATATTCTACAGCAATGAAAAATAAGCTTATTCAGTGTGTACTGATAGGAATAAAACCCTGAAGTATGTGGTTTGCTACCATTTGTGTGAAAGTTTTTTTAAAGGTGTGGTGGTGTAATCTATATGTGTACTTGCATTTACATAGACTATCTAAAAGGATATAGAAGTAACTTCATAGTGCTTGCCTTTAAGTAAGGGAATAAGGCTCCAAGAGTAGGAGAAAGGTTTCCTTTCTATGTTTACTCATTTGTGCTGTTTGAATGACCATGTGCAATTATTTAAAGGAAAGTTTTTTTAAATTATGAAAATAAAACTAAGTATAATCAAAGTTTATCAATATAAATGCTCTTCAAATATTCTTATAGAAATTTTTAGTAATCATTTTATAAAGTGGTGATAAGCATGGACTTTGGTATTGGAAAACTTACAGGCTGTGGGGTCTTGGAAAATTTACTTAAGCACTGTAAACCTTAATTTTCTCCAATAAAATAGGAGATAAGAATAACTAATTATGAGGTGTCAAAATGCGATAACACAATCATTTGGAAAGAAATTAATATGGTGCATGATATATTGTAAGCACGCACATGTTATAGTTAACACTACAAGGCCGTATCTATCAGGACTCTTGGTTGCCGGTGGTCGTAATCTAACAGAAAAGGGAGTTGTTGGTTCACACAAATGAAAGTCTAGGGCAGGACTGCCTTTGGCATGGTTGTATCTAGCATCTCTCTTGAAGATATTGGGACTGAGTTTCTCTCTAATTCTTAACTCTACTTCTGGGTTGGCTCAGTTCCCAGGTAGCTCCAGACTCACACTCTACTGCCTAATAACTCCCAGTTAAAAGAACCCAGTACTTTCCAAGAAGAGTCCCAGGATTTACCAGTTCACCCTGCTTTGGTCATGGGCTTATCCCTAAGCCAGGCACCTTAGTCAAGGGATTGGAATGCACTGATTGGTGGACCCACATTACAGAACTCACCTCTCTAACTTGGATGGGAAGAGCCAATTTAAAATGCTGAGCAATGACAAGCCTTTTGTTTTCAGGCTTCGAGGCATAGAAACCACCTGAACTAAGAACTGTTGGAAAGTTCCTTTTCCAGTAGAAAAAATCGGGGCAATGAATGCAACTATGGATGTTCCCCACAGCCCACTGCTTGGCTTCCTGACCATTAATCCTATTATTTTCATATATGCATTTTTAGAAATGCTTAACAGTACAACTGTTTCATTAAAGAGAAACATGATCTTAATTGGGGCTGAGGTTCTAGAAAGATGCCATGTGGGTGATCTGTTGAGCATCCCTCATGTCCAGTCCTTGATGCCTGCTTAGGACCAAATGGCTCAGTCTTCTGTTCAGCACCAGATAGATTAGTTGCTTTACTAGTATGAAGATCTCTTTATAAACAGAATAACTCTCAGTTCAGCAGGATGTTCACACTATGAGCAAACAAAAATTGAGACAACCAAGTGAGGAGACTTTCATCTGCCTTGGTGCTCAGCCCAGGGCATGGCGGTGTGGGCAGAGACTACTTGCACTGTATAAATCCTTTCATCTAGTTTTTGTTTGTTTTACCAAGATGTGTGTTTGAATTTGCTAAGGTAAGCATTTAAGTAATGCTAATCCATTATATGTCAAAATCCATAGCCCTTCCCCAAAAGAGAGCTCAAGTATTGCACCAATCCTCAGATCTAGGACCTGCAATTACTGTGTGGTCCTCTTAAGTCCATTGTAGTCCCCACTCACTTAACAAGGGAGGAAAAATAACAGGGCAACCCAACAGAAAAATCTCTTTGGAAAATGAAAATGACACACAATGGTCACCTCCTGTAGCATGTCATGTCCTCCTCAACAGGAATGCTGGCACTTGGAGACTTGATGGAGACAGGACTTGCTTGTGGAATCAGTATGGCCACTCTGATTTCTACCCTCTCACTGCTTGTTTCTTTTCCATGTAGAATTTATAAACTTAGTAGTTGGTTCTGTTAGAGGCTGAGACATCATAGGCCTTTGCCTTCTTCATGTAAGGATTATCTGGTGATAGAAGTGCCTTTAAAATTTAGTAGATTTTCTATCTAGTATTTAGATTTGGTGAACTCTACGGTTTGGTTCTCGGTGACCAAAGTCATGCATACTGACTAGTCCTAATCCTTAAAGTTGCCATCTCAGTTTCTTAGCAACACATTTCTGAGAGAATTTCCCCAGCCTACAGTTTATTGCTTCCATAGGCCTTTGCCTCAAAGCAATTTTAAATAATAGCCTCGGATAGGGAGGCAAAATTGATATATCCCCAGGCTGCTGGCCACTGGGTGGTTCTTTAATATAAGGGTTTAAGGACAGTACAGCCTTAGGGGCCCAAGAGTTCCGGGTCCCAAACCCTTTTCCCATTTGCCTTCCTTCTATCTTCTTGGATTACTTTCTACAGAGAAAAAAAGGCCTTGATGGCAAAGCTCTTTTTTTCTCTTCTTTTAGGTATAACAGCCTAAATGACACTTGTCTCTATCAGTAATTTCCTAAAGACTAGAAGAAGTAACCAACACACTTTACTTCTCTCTCACAGGCTTACCAGCCCTCCCCCATTGCACCATAGCCCATCTTGACTCAGCTAATCCCACAGACTGTCACTTGCAATACCACACTTTCAGGTTCTTAACTCAAAGTGCTTTAAGCAAAAAAAAAAGAGAGAGAGAGAGAGAGAGAGATTTTATTGGCTAATGTGACTGAAAAGTCTGGGGAAGTTGTTTCCGCTAATGTGTGACTTGATCCAGAGTTTTGAAAGATGGCCTTAGACCCCTTTTTTCTCGTCTCTCCACTCTGCTTTCCCCAGTGGAGGGTCCGTTCTCAGATAGCTTCAGGTTACAAGCCTATCAACTTTACTGTGAAGGCACACCCCATTCTTGCCAGTAGTTCCAGAAAAATTTGGTGATGTGCTGTTCTGACCTGTCGCTGTGGAGGAAGGGGAGGGGGAGGGGAGGATGGACCACAGCGATTAGCCAGGCCTGGGTCACCTTTGTGCACTTAGGCTGTGGGAGGGAGGGGGTACTCCCCAGAGAACAATTGTGAAGCTTTTGCCTGATGAAGAGGGAATTTCCCCGGGCCAACCAAAAACAACAGGCCCATACAAAGATTGGACAGAATATTTGGGAGGAGAAAATGAAGTTGAGAAAACAAATTTGTGAATTGTCATTCCTAGGCCTTTAATGTTTAGCTGACAGAAGATAGAAAGATAATGTGTGCCACAAATGCGAGCCACATAAGTAAAAATATACATATGTAGAAGGAAATAATTTTAATACTATCTTAATGTTTTATAAAGCCAAAATACTATCGTTTTAACATGTCATTAATATTGAAATCATTGAGATATTTTAACTTTTTTTCATACTAAGTCTTCAAAATCCAGTGTATATTTTAAATATATAGAACAAATTGGTTCGGATGAGTCACAAGTGGTAATTGCTTACTGTAATGAACAGTACAAGTTGAGTTGATAATTTTTTGTAGAGAAGCTGCATATTTGTCATCAGCTGAAAAGTTATTATTATTGTTTCTATGTCATGGGAAGTTATTTTGAAATGTGAATCTCTTCATCAGTAGAATCTGCCCTAAAATGGGCCTAAATATATGTTGCCGTATAGGGTATCTAGTCTGTGCCACTTCTGTCTGAACACCCATCACACCCATACAGTTAGTACTCAACAATGACTTCTTTATCTGTCTTTTTTGATGGACTATAAGCCCTTGGAAGGTAGGGATTCATCTATCTTCCTTACCTCTGTTCCCTAAACCCAGTGCCAGTACATGGAAGATACTAAGTGGATGTTTTAAAGTGAAACAAAAGTAGTAAATTAAAAACTTAGGTGAGGATTTCTCCTTTTCCAGGTTTGATGACAAAATGGCAAAAGCAATACTAGTTGAAGCCCAAGATTGAGTGTTAGTAATATTCGTTATTCTGATGAATGACTATTTATAATCTGTGACTAGTTGTATTATTATTCGATTACTTTCTTTTATTATATATAATAAAAGAAAGTTATATATGTATATATATGTGTGTATATATATATACATATATATGTGTGTATATATATGTATATATATATGTATATATATATATATATATATATATATATATATAGAGAGAGAGAGAGAGAGAGAGAGAGAGAGAGAGAGAGATTGATTGAATACCTATAGAAACTCAGGCTCTGTGCCAAGCACTAGGTATACAAAGATAAATGGGAAACAGCCCCTGCCTTAAAAGAAATGATGAACAGATTAGTAAAATAACTCAATAACTCTTATATCCAGTAAGGGTTATGATACAAATAAACACAAAGTGTTTGGGGAGCTCAAGGAAAGGAGTTCAACCCAGGTCAGAGATGGAGAGAGACAGCAAAGATTCACTGGAGAAAAGTGAATTTAAGCTCCATGGTGCCTGCTGTATTCTTAGTATCTAGCCCCATTCCTGGCACATACGTTGAATCAACGAATAAATGAACAAAGTGGCTCCTGGACCTAGACCTAAAGGATCATTGAATTTGTCCATCTGGGTTTATATGGGTAATTATTGTGGATGAAGAGAGAGTCTGCGTGACAGCCCAGCCCCGAGCTAGACCCTGGCTGTGGGGAATGGCGAGACCCTGAGTAGTGAGTAAATAGAACAGAATTGGTAAGAGCAGGCATTAGCCTACAGCATTGGCAGGGGCCATATCCCAAAGAGCCTCGCTTCTTGTAATTGTCCATATGACCAGGGACGAACGATTGTACTTTCTTATTCCAGGCCAAGAGAAGGCTGGAGCTAGGAGAAAGCGGTCACCAGTACCTCTCAGATGGTTTAAAAACCCCTAAGGGCAAAGGGAGAGCTGCACTGCGAAATCCAGACAGTCCCAAAAGTAAGGATTCTTTCATCTCTGATTCTCTGTGGTGTGGGTTCCCAACTTTCAAAGCTTGTGGCTGGAAGGATGCCAAGGTGTGAATAATTTTGGCATGTTTGTTCTTTTTCATTTCTTTCTCTGCCAATCCAAAAAATAAATACAATGTCAGCAGACACCCAGCAAAAGGTTTATAGAATCACTTCAGTACCTAAATAGTGACTTAAGGGGGGGCCTCTTTAAATGTGTACAGTTTCATTTTTCAACTCAGAATGCAAACTCTTTGGCAAATTCCGTAATCAACTTTCATTTTAACTTTACTTAACGGACATTACTTCAGAGACTGGGGTTAACTGGGTGTAGACAAACTGTGCCAGAGTCAGTAATATCTATATCCTAAGTCTCTTAACTCAGCATAAGGCAGCATGAAAATTGATTGAGACCAATAAATTGTAGCTAGTTTATCTTTCCATTGAATATGATCATTTCTTCTGGGAGAGAGAGAAAAAAATAGGTTGGAAATAGCTAAATAGTCCTTTATGTCTCTGGCATTAAATGTGAAGGCTAAATTAGGCTGTTCTCTCCCATAGTTTATGAATTAGGCAATCCACAGATTTTGTGTTCTGCTAAATTAAACCCTTGACCTGTGTACCTGTAAGGGAATAGATACAATATGAAACATAAGAAATTTCATTCAAGAGGGATGGGGAGATTTGATTAAAAGACCCTTCCAGAGTCTTCATCCAAATTAGAAATATTGGTGAACAAGTTATATACACACAGAGACACCGGAGCCTATAAGGCCAATTGAAGTGGGTCTGTCTGCACCTCTTTTGCAAAATGCTGGCCATATCAGGTTAAGCTCCATATGTGCTGATCCCATGGGGCTCCAGCACTTTTTCATTCACTCAACAGATATATTTGAGCACCTCCTATGTGTGAGATACTTCACTAGTCCCAGGGAATAGGGTAAGCCAAAGTAGAAACTACTGAGAAACTCAGAGTCAAATACTTTCGTCAGGAATTTTTAATGTCCCTTTCTTTTCTAATAAAGCAATTTTATAGCTTTCTGTAACTTACCAGAAATAACAGCAACAACTTTGCTTCCGATACTAATACTCGGGCTGCAGTGGGAAAGGGGGCTTGCTTAACTGCAAAGAAACCCTTCATTTCTTTACCTTTCCCCCTGTCCCCCACCCGCTTGGTTTTTGTTTTTCTTTAAGCTCCAAAATCTCCCTCAGAAAAAACACGGTATGATACATCACTTGGTCTACTCACCAAGAAGTTCATTCAGCTACTGAGCCAATCACCTGATGGGGTCTTGGATTTGAACAAGGCAGCAGAGGTGCTGAAAGTGCAAAAGAGAAGGATTTATGATATCACCAATGTGCTGGAAGGCATCCACCTCATTAAGAAGAAGTCTAAAAACAACGTGCAATGGATGTGAGTATGGGCCACACCTAGCCCGCTCTTCCCCGGCTCTGGTGGGGTCCTTTCAAACACTGTGCTTTCTCCCAGTCCCAACTTTCACATGTGCCCACACTTCATTTCTTCACTCTCCTACTCTTTTCTACTCTCTCTTTCCCTTCCTTCCTCAACTTCTTTTAGTAGAAGTCCAAAGTCTCTTAAAGGAAAAGACCTATTTAGGTACTGGCAGATATAAAAGGATCTGTATTCAGTTAGCCTCAAACAGGGGAATTCTGGGATTAACTAGAGTTCTGCAGAAGTAAAATAAACTGTTGTTCATTTGTTACTGTGAGGTCTACGTGGAAGCTCACATGTATAATTTCATGGGTCTTTGGCTTATCACTAATAAAAATTTAGAAATTAACTATGGCTGTGTATTAACACATCTGTGTAGATGCACAATTGCCATATATCTTTATCCATGGTTCTAATAGCAAATTAACTCATTTTCTGTGAAAATTAAGGCAAGACTTAAAAAAGTCTCTTCTAGAAAAGGCAGATGATAACACTTGTCACCTATACTTTGATAACACTTGTCACCTATACGCCCACATATATGACTAAATGTATGAAGATAATGTCATTTGTGAACTATGGACAGAGTACTGAGCAGCCAGTTACTTAGAAGGACCTAGTAAAGTGTATTGGAAGGAATAAATCTGTTATGGGTCAACTTTCAAAAAACACTACTTTAAATATAAGATGAACAGGTGACTTTTATGAACAGAGATTTTTGGAATTTTGTGATGACTTGGTGACCTATTTTAGCCTGTGGCTTAGAAAACCTTTTGGGTGTTGGTCTGTGTTCTTGCATACAACACATACATCTGCTTCCTTAACCTCCTTTTCCTTTCTGCTGTTGGTATCAAGACCCGTAGAAACTAGCTAGGTCTCTTGTGTTTTTTGGATGATGTTTTGTTGAATACTGAATTATTCCATCTTTTTTTTTTTTCAAATTTTTCTATCTTCTGTGTCTGTTTTTCCCCACCTTGAGAGGTATGTGGCAGGAAGGAACTGTCTCCCTTTACCCTTGGAATTTGAGCCTTCTGAAGAAAGGTCTCCTCTGAAGAAAAAAAAAACCCTGAAAATAGCAGTGTTTTTTAACTTTAGTTTCTATGGTGTGAAAAGCGAAGGACTGTATGTATGAAAAAATATGTATAAATGTTCTAATTTTAACACTTGGCTAACAAACAGTGTAACCTGTATCAAAAGAGGACATTTACTCAAAGGACTGTTTTTCCTTCCCCTCCCTCGATTATTCATTTCCCTCCCCCCTTTAGCCTCTCAAGTAGCCATGAAGAGTCTGTGTTTGGGTTTCTAGGGGCTGCAGTCTGTCTGAGGATGGGGGCATGCTGGCCCAGTGTCAAGGCCTGTCAAAGGAAGTGACCGAGCTCAGTCAGGAAGAGAAGAAATTAGATGAACTGATCCAAAGCTGCACCCTGGACCTCAAACTGTTAACCGAGGATTCAGAGAATCAAAGATATCCTTTGTGCCATCTGGTCATTGGGGGTTAGTGTCTTCTAGACTCTTTCCAGAGTTGACGATCTTGACTTACATACACAAGATAGAATTTTACTCTGGTTTCGTGTGTGTGTGTGTGTGTGTGTGTGTGTGTGTGTGTGTGTGTGTGTACCTACTTATATTCTTGTTAGAAGTCAGATTTATGGAAAGATAGTAATCAGATGGATCCTAACATGTCTATTTTGATAGCAAGGAGGAAACCATTTTTTTAAATATTTTATTCATGTGTGATTGGGGCATATGGATACACTCATAGCATAAGACAACACTATTATAAGATATATTTGATGTCAACATTAATATTAGTGACAGCATTCAGCAGATTCATCTTTGGCTTCCCAGATTTAGGGTGGGTGTTAGCTGTCATTGTTGGGGTTCTCACATTCTATTTTCTTTTCATCAGATATTGGAACAATTGGAATTTGTTGACTATCTGATTGAGCCATAGTTGAAGAAATTGAAAGAGCATTAAAAATTTTTTTCTATAGCTTTTAAAGAGCATTATGCTGCTTCACAACACCAAAAACTGATGTCAGAAGCACCCCAAGGCCTGGGAAATCTCAATTTATCTGTTCACGTACAAACATTAGTCCTTGGAAATAAAATATAAAAAAACAATTCTTGTTTTCAATTGGCTGACAATCTGTTGACCACCTCAGGAAAGCTTACTGTTCATCATCTCACTTCAGACAAAAGATTAGGGAGATTACTTTATTATTTTGGCAGGAAGATTTTGCAATGTTCTGTTACCAGTACAAGACAAAACCAATATTTTAAATTACCCTATCTCTAATTTTAATTCCAAACTTCTGATTATTCCATATTACCTTTGTGAGACAGAAAGAAAAATGTGTCCTGCCCAGTTTGTTCTAGTATTTCCTCTGTAATAGGCTTTCCCTCGGAGGATGTGGGGACGTTTCTTTTTCAATTCAGGCATTTTTTTTTGAAACTGCAGTTATTCATTTCCTGTTGACCAAAAGATTAACCTTGTCAGCTGGTGATTAGTAAGGTGGAGAAGAGGTATGCTGGTGTGAACCCCCAGTGGTGGCTAGAGTGGGTTTACAGGGGATGAAAGAAGAATAGCTCTAGCTGGGCTGTTTCATCCATTGTTTAGTTGGGAGCCCCAGTAAGGAGGGGTTGTGGTAGTTACAAATGATTGGTAGCTTGTGTCATTTATAGATTGTCACCTACATGAGCTTTCTCTGGGGCTTTTGTTGCAGAAAATGAAACCTTCCTTGCAGGGGGCTGCTAACTCAAGAAGCAAATTCAGGAGGGAGCCACAATGGCAGCACTTTTTAAGTTTGTAAGATTAGATAATATGTTTGCACAATTTATTTCAATTTGCCATTCAGTTCCGAATTTGGTACAGCTTGTTCACAAATGTGTTGAAATTTTCCTTCCTGCAGTATGTTGAGTAATTGTAGATGAGCTTTTATTTTAATAAGTTCTTGTCATGTAGCTTTTTGACAGTGGGGCTGTGGAGTAAGTACCTGGTTATCAGTGTCCCCAGTGTTCTCAGTAAAATTCAGAACTATCAAGACGTCTATAAAGGTACCAGTTGGCTTCCTTGATAAGATCAGTGCTGACCTCAAACCTGAATCGTGCTTGAGCTGTCCTAGCAAGCTCACCACTAAATTTGCTTTTATCTCAACTATTGAGACTTAAAGAAGATAGTCTTTGATAAATGTCCCTAAATGTATGTGTAGATTTGGGGTGGATATGCAATTTTTCTGACCATTCATTTCATAGTTTCCTTCATTTGCTAATAAAAAGCTACTGTTCTAAGGGACATTATTTCCTCTAGACTAAGTCCTGTTTCTATATTAAACATGTTAGATCACAGACTCTATTAGCTACATTATATTACCGGTAGAAGTGCATTCATTGAGTTGCGATTTGCTATTTTATCCAAGGCATTTTTTTGTGGGTTAATATTTTAAAACAATTGGCTAAAGACAGTATACATTAATTATGTTACTCCATGTCCCTTTAATAAGAAAGCCATTTCAACCTATTCTCTCATAGTGCCAAGTAAAATCTTGTCTCTAGGCAAGCTTGCATGAATACTTTTATTATATAAGTACTATATTCTCTCATGATATCCTCTTAGGATTGGCTGCCAGGGCACTTAAAAGTATTGTTCAGTGCTCAGAAGTAACTACCAAGAGTACTGAAATATTATTTTACTCTTGTTTTCTAAATCAGTGTTTCTCAAATTCAGGTTGCAGAGCATCCGGAAGCTGCTTTCCCGCTTGTGTACACTGTAATACCATCATACAAAGGATAATTTTTCTAACAGAAATAACGACACGCTTATCAGTAGACAATATATAATCACAAACAGCCCAGGGACACTTAAGAAAACAAGTTGCCTGCCGGAGCAGTATTCTGAGTTCTTCCACTAATGTATCTATTTGCTACTCATTCATTCATTCATCCACTCATTGGGTGACTGCTGATACTTGTTAATAGTCAAGTAACAGTAATTATTGGAGTTTCAAAAAAAATTAAGGTTAATGGAGCTTAATTTTTTTCCCCTGTAAATTGGGATCTGCCGTCCTTCAATTTGAGTGATAGCATACTTTATTGAAGTTCATGGAATACCCATGCTCCAGAATGGACCTGGTTTAAAAATCCCAGACCAAATTGGGTTTTGGTTTCTTTTGATGCCTTATTTTAACTATTCTGCTTCTGTGTTCACTTTAACATTTTAAATAGCCATAGATTTTTTTTTTTAATGGGCAGGAAAAGGCTATACACTTCTTATGTGGTGTACAATATCACCTAGAAAACTGGATTCATGGGAGAGCCCGTATATTTAAAGATCTAGAAGAGACAGATATGTTCTTATAAATCATAAAATACTTTAAAATTTTTCCATGCATCTCTTTTGTTATCTTCATAATGGTTACATCTGAAGCAATTAGTTGGAAAATTTCCTTAACACTCATTACGTTAGCTTATGTTACATATCAAGATATTCGAAAAATTAGTGGCCTTAAAGACCAAACTGTTATAGTTGTGAAAGCCCCTCCAGAAACAAGACTTGAAGTGCCTGACCCAGTAGAGGTAAGGAGACACGTCTTCGTTCATCTGCAGAGATCTTTTTGGAGTGCCTGAAGTTAAAGAATCCTTGGCTTATGGTTAAAGTTTGTATCCTCCTAGAAACTTACAAGTTCTTTCCCCATCTCTTTTACTTAACCCTAACTTTAAAAACATTTCAACAATTCAATATATATTGAGTGTCCAAAAAATCTAATTTTAATATAGCAGAGCATTCAACTCAAGTATACGATGCCCTGTCCTTCTTGTACTTCCTTTTTTTCATAATTTATTATCTAGTTGTTTTGATTAATGTGAACCACTGGGGAATTTTATGTTGAATATTCTGGATATAGTCCCCAATATGAATAGAGGTATAAATGTTTTAAAGTAGCTCCCTAACTTAGCACATTTAAGAATTTGTTGTTTATATCATGTTTACTTTTAAAAAATCAAATGGTATTTTAGGTCAATTGAGAGACTAAGATATTGTAAGAAAGTAGGGGCATATTTCTGTGACTGGTTTCAGATATAGTTTGATAATATATGCCTAGACTATAACTAAAGGTAAAGAAATATAATAAAAAGAATATGCGTAGAAAATAAAAAGAGAATGAAAAACATTTTGCAAATATATATATATTAAGAGAACATAATTCACCTCCTCCAGGGCAGGGGTCAGCAAACTTCTTTTTTTAAAGGGCCAGACAGTAAGTATTTTTGGCCTTGTGAACCATACATACAGTCTCTGTTGGGACAATTCAACTGGACAACTCTGCCATTATAGCATGGTAAAAAGAGAGAAAAAACACCCAGCCAGAGGCAATACATAAAAAATAGGAAGAGGTGTGACTCTGGGCCAGTAAAACTTTATTTTCAAAGCCCATTGGTGGACTCAAGTTGACCCTTGGGTTACAGTTTCCTGAGCCTTGCTCTAGAGGATGACAGTAGGTAGACTAATGTAAAAAAAGCAAAATGAACTATGAAAATTACCCTTTCCAATTTTAGATGAAAATTAGTATAGCTTTTATTTCTAAAAGAACTTTTGCTCTGACCTTTTCTCACTCTTTTCTCTTCATAGAGCCTACAAATACACTTGGCAAGTACCCAAGGACCCATTGAGGTTTACTTGTGTCCAGAAGAGACTGAAACACATAGTCCAATGAAAACAAACAACCAAGACCACAATGGGAATATCCCTAAACCCACTTCCAAAGGTAAATATTCTGTTTTTATCACTTGGAAACTATTTTTAAAATGAAGGTGACTAGAAGGATCCTGTATCAGAACCACAAGTCCAAGCAAGAAACGAAATCTTCTGTTGTTATTGTTATTAAGGTAATATTTTTTTAAAGGCATTCTGTCTGGTTTATAGAATAAAACAGTGACTTTAAGCTTATGACTGCTCTTTCCACTAATGGAGTCCCTCACACTTTTGCTATTGGCAGAAACCATTTCTTTACAGTGTTTGGAAAACCAAAGTGAGGAGTAAAGCATGGAGCCATCTGGGTGAATCATCAGCTACACTTGGCCACACACCTTTGCCTGATGCTACAGAGATCATTAGAGGGGGAAATGTAAAATGTTTGGAGAGAAAAGCCTTCTATCAAAGAAATTTTGTCTTAATTCTCCACGCCCACCCCACCCCACCCCCCATGTGATGGGGAGAGGATATGTGAAGAAATCCCCAGGAAAATAAATCTTCCTCCACTGTCCCCAAAGCAAAGAGAGCTCTTTGAAGTCTTTTTATTTTTTTCTAGTTTCAGACTGGAGATACCTATTTAGAATTTTTCCCCCTACTTTCTCCCAATACAGCAGCAAGAATAGGAGTGATTTAAGTGACTAGGTCTGATTTAATACTGAGCAGGAAAAATAGTAATTCTCCCAGAGGATGCCCAAAACCAAGGATCGTACTGAACTGTCTACAGATGACCCTTGAACAGTGAGGTGGTTAAGCACACCAACCCCCACACAGTCGAAAATCCACCTAAAACTTTGGACTTAAGTTCTCTTGGTGTCCAAGGGGGATTGGTTCTGGGATCCCCTTGGACTCCAAACCACGGATCGAAGACAGTACAGAATTTATTGAAAAAAATCTGTGTATAAGTGAACCTGTGCATTTCAAACCTGTGTTGTTCCAGGGTTAACTGTATATACTTTTTTTTCCTTATACATACATAACTACAATGAAGTTTAATTTATAAATTAGGCACAGTAAAAGATTAACCACGATAACTAATAATAAATAATAATTTTAACATAACTAATAATTATAACAATATACTGTAATGAAAGTTATGTGAATGTGGTCTCTCTCTCTGAGAATATTGTACTGTACCCACCCTTCGTCTTATGATAATGTGAAATAATACAATGCCTACGTGATGAGATGAAGTGAGGCGAATGGTGTAGGCATTATGATGTAGTGTTAGGTACTATCCGTGTTACTTGAACGCAAGCAGTGTGATACCATGACAGTCCATTTGATAGATAAC
Organism: Macroglossus sobrinus; assembly: GCA_004027375.1. NCBI lineage: Eukaryota > Metazoa > Chordata > Mammalia > Chiroptera > Pteropodidae > Macroglossus > Macroglossus sobrinus. The sequence continues at coordinate 381,308 of PVKZ01000698.1, forward strand.
CAAGGCTGTTCTTACGGGCCTAATGGGCAGGGGGCGTCTACAGTGTGGAGATGCTGGACAAAGGGATAATGCACCTTCTGGGTGGGATGGAACAGGACAATACAAGATTTCATCACGCTACTCAGAATGATGGCAATTTAAAACTTGGAATTGTTTTTTCTGGAATTTTCAATTAAATATTTTCGGACCACAGTTGACTATGAATAACAAACTGCAGAAAGCAAAGCTGAGTTAACAGAGTACTGCTGTACATCAGATAATAAAACAAAAGACTTTTTTTCCCCCATAGACATTCAAAGTGAATATGTCATCTTTGTATTTTTAGAAGTATCTTTAATAAGCTGGTTGTTTGTAAAAGGCTAAGTTAAATCAGTGAGTTTCTATTAGGGAGCCAACTTTGCTGTGTGTATATTTTGCTTTGTTTTTCTTTAAACAGTGACTGATATCAGAGAGAAGTTTTTGAACTTGTTAGCCTCTAATCTTTGAGCTATTTGTTTTCTTGTTTGTCAATAGTAGGTATTTTAAAAGATGAGTGAGTAGCCTAGAAAAAAGGAAGGCTGCCAAGTCACTGCTAACAGTGCCTGTTAGCATAAGAAGTGGTCCGTATCATCACATTGTCTAATCGTCGTTAGCAGAGGGTGAATGTTTTTATAACAGCAACCTGTAAATTCTAACAAAAAAGTCATTTTGATTTTCTCCTAATGTGTTTTTGTGTTTCCATTCATTTTTTCAGACTTGGCTTCAACCATCTCAGGACATAGCGATTGCTCAATTTCTATGGCAAACCTTTCTCCTTTGGCCTCCCCAGCCAACCTTTTACAGCAGACTGAGGACCAAATTCCTTCCAACCTAGAAGGGCCATTTGTGAACTTACTGCCTCCCCTGCTCCAAGAAGACTATCTCCTAAGCCTTGGGGAGGAAGAAGGCATCAGCGATCTCTTTGATGCTTATGATTTGGAAAAACTCCCACTGGTGGAAGACTTTATGTGTAGTTGATTATGCTTTGTGAACTCCCCTTATAAACCAATATTTTTTTACTACGGAATCAGAACATCTGTCATGCAGTGTTGTCCCTTCCTACCTTCTTCCTCCAAGATAGTATCATGAAGTAAACTACATACTTCAAAACAAAGTTGACATTTTAATGAATTTTTTTTAATTGTCTAAACGCACAGTTGCAGGCTCCCTTGGGAAAACCCTGCTTTGCCCCAGGCTCCAAAATCTCCTGGATGAGTCAGCAAGTGAGAAAATGTGCAATCAGGTGTCTCTCACCCGTACTTTTCTTCCCTTCCTCCCGGACTGGCCTGCTGTGCCTGACGGATGGGCTGTAGAATGGGGTCTGGCCACCTGGCCCACTGGAAAACAGCAATCTTCCTTAATAGCATTTCAAGCCGTGCCTTCTCCGCAGAATGCATGTCTTTGGGGTCTGCTAATATGGAATGGAACTGCAGGAACTGTAAACTTGAAGTCATGCAAAAGTACGAGATGGATTTCTTCAGCTCTTCTTAGGAATATTTAAATTACTGTCATAATTCAATGTAAGCTATGGACCGTGTGTCCCACTAGGAGGTCAAGAGAACCTCCAAAGCCTTTCAGATGAAGAACTTCAAATACTTGTTGCAGATACAGAACAGTGGAGTTCTGCCACTCTCAGCTGTTGTGGATTTTCTTGTCTCCATAAACCACTCCCACTCCCCTGCCCCCAACGTATTTGTGAATTTAGAGTTGATTTGTAGCAAATGGAGTTCTTTGTGGATTGTTTTAGACTTTTTATTTTTTTTAGCTGCCGTTTAAGCATTCCTGTGGCACCCATCACCATTTCATTTTAATTGTTTACTTTGAAGCGGTTTTTGCTCATTCAAATTATTTAAGCAGAGGTAGAAAACTTCTCTGATCAGAGCATCTAAATGTGTGTGATCTAAGGTTTAACAGCCTCTGCAAGAAGCATCGCCCCACCTGGCTTCCTTTCCTGGAGGGGGAGCTTGGAGCAAGTCGCTCCTGGAGCTCGCTGACATTGGTGGCCCATTTGAAAAGAGAACCAGGTCAGAGGACATAGCAGTCCCAAGGAGCAGCAGGTATGGATCCCTCCATCCTTGGGCTTCCCGGGGCCCCGTGACCGGGGAAAGGGCTCTCTTACACTGCACTCAGGGAGACCACTTCTCAGGATGGGTTCAGATGGAGAGGCCTCTAGGGAGAAAGATATCCCATGTGTGAGTAGCATTCTGTCAGTGGTATTTACTTGAGCTGGTGAGAACAGGGAGCTCCCACTTCGTTGGGGGCTGCAATACCCCTGGCCAGAACCCATTCCCCTTCCTCTGTGAAAGACTACGTTGGACCAAGGGAAGTGTGGACATAGAAAATGAAGCGATAGAATGCCAGGGTGTTTTCCCACTTTACTCTTCAGGAATGATGTCCCAAGTTGGAGGCTTTGTGTCAGCTGCAAATCCTACCAGCTATGTCCAAGAATGGCATTCCCATTGGCTGGGGTAGATGGACGTTTCCCGCTGGGAATGTGACATAGTACCTCAAATCCATTCCTTGGATGCTAGTGACCGTGGGAATGAGGGAGTCTTATAAAAAACAAACCTCAAACCGAACAGTGAAATTGAAATGCTGTGTGCCTGACACAGTGATAGGCACATAATAGGCACTCGATTCATGTGTGTGATTGAACTGAAAATATCCCTTAGGAAAAATATAAAACAAAAAACCACGAACGCCCCAGTCAGTTTACTCTAGGTAGATTTCCACAATATGCAAAGTGGTGGTGGGGTCAAAACCATGACACCAGCACTTTAAATGATTTGTGTAGGTATGCGTGGGTGTGTGTTTGGGAAGAAAAACAAAGGTGCAGATTACCCTCCTTTTTCTTCTGCCTCCATCCCTAGCCTCCTCCCTTCACACACACTTGACTTGGTACAAATATTGGTGTGGTCCGAGATGAAACATTGGGGTGGGGGAGGGAGGGAGCTTTGTGTCAAGTGCCTACTGGAAATGCACTGTGGGGTTTTTTCCTATATGGGAAACCATTTATGCCAAGCTTTTCCCCATTTCCCATATTTATCTCATCTGGTTAGCTGCCTCTGCTTCCAGCTTTGTGTAATTCTCTGCCAGCTGCACAAAGCTGACTTTTTTCCAAAGTCTAAAGACTGAGCTCACCTGGCTAGGTTGTTGTGTGTTTTGTTGAATTTCTCGTTAAACTTTTTCATATTGTAATGCATCGTATTTATTGTTTTAAAAATGAAAGGAATACTAATAAGTCTTAAAAGTTCCTTCATACATAAGATTTTTTCCAGTTAATGGGCTTAACTGGTGTACTTTAATTAAAAGTTCATACTGTATTCTTCTGTTTGCATTAGTCATTTTCTTTCTGGCATACTGTCTGGCACACAAAGTGGGTTAGTACTACAGTACTTGTGTTACTTTAAGTCTAAGTATGCTGGTTTCCTGGTACCATTGAGTTGCTGCTATTAAAGCTCACACATGAAATGGCTAAAAGTTACAAGTGTGCGAATTATGACTGAGTGAGCCTTAGAAAATAAACTGTATAAAGGGCAACACATGAGCTGTCAAACAGTGTTAGTTGTGTGTTTATATGTACAGACTTGTGCATAGCAATTGTTTTATTTAAGTTGATACGTAGTCTACTCACATTTTCATTATCTAGCAATTTTGTACAAAGATAGCAATTAATTTGTAAACACTGCCAGACTATTTTCTAGCTGGTTTGTAATTTTTTAAGAGTGTTATTTTGTTTTCATTTTTTGTTGTGGTTCTTGTTTTCATTTTTTTGTTGTAAGTGTAGATCTGTAAATAAAATTGCAGTATTTAAGGCTTTAGATTTCAGGAAAAAGAACTCAGCGTGTGCATGACAACTCGTGTGTATGAGAAGGGATTTGAAGGAAGATGCCTTGTAGAGTGAGTCAGGTGGCAATTGTCAGATTGTGAGAATTTCTTTTCCTGTGGGGGTACATGATTTTGTCAAAAGGAAGTATTTCTCCCAAAATTGGGAGAAGGCAAACTACTAATCAGTTTAGCTTTGTGTTGTATGCTAGTTTAAAAAAGAAAATATGTAATATAATGTAAAAAAAAAAAAAAGCTTTTATGATGGATTTTGTAAATAGATTTGTTACAGGGTAACCTGTTCTCTAGCTGTGATCTTAGCACTTCAAATGGGTGTAATTTGAATAAATTTTGTATGGTAACGAATCAATAAAATGATTTTTTTTAAGAGTTTAGACTTGTGGATGGATTTTCTTACTATGGTCTTATGCTCCTATGTTAATTTCATTTTTAAAGACATACTTGAAAACAGGTTAAGGGAAAGTTTGCACAAAAACTTTTAAAACATTGTATGCCTTACTTTTCTTTCAGGACTCCACAAATATTTGTAGAGCATCTGCAATGTACTCCCCACTTTGGGAAGTACAGGAATTTTTCATGTCTCTGGCAAAGTGCAGAGACCTTTCCCAGGTATTGAAGAAGGATTTTTACACTGAGAACGATACAAGTCAAGTTTTATTCCTCATGAGGAGTATGAAGTCAATAAATTTTATTTCTCAAGATTGTTAATTACCTCCCTCGTCTAATGTTCTGTATTTCTTGTATTGCCACCTACAGCAGATTAGGACTTTTTTGACTGCCATGTCACACTCTGAGTTCATATAAAAACTCCGTAATGTATATCATACACACACAGCACACAATCAATAGAAAAGAGTATAAATTACAAAAAAGAAACATTTCTGGCCTCTCAGTCTATTCACCCCAGAGGTAACCACTATTTTCATTTTTCTTTTGTGTATCTTTCCAGTCTGGTTGTTTTCTAGGCGTATGTAAACACATGTGTGCATGCACATGTGTGTTTTAACAAGTCGCACTTAATAAATGCTGATATTTAGCTTTTTTTACTAAATACATCTTGTACATCTTTCCATTTTTGTACTTACAGATCATGTTGACTCTCTTCAAAAGCTGCATAACATTTCAATGATTAAAATTTAATCTATTTACCTAAATATTTTCCTTTTTAAGAGATTTTTATTTGTTTTGCTGTAAAGGTAATATTTACTGAGTGCTTATATTATGCCAGTTACTATTTTTTATGTAAAATACACATAAAATGAATCATTAGTGACATTTAATACATGTTAAATATGTTCAATGTTATATAAGACCACCACTCATCCCCGTTAAGCAATCACTCCCCACCACCCCCATCTATTCCCAGCCCTTGGCAACCACTAATCTGCCTTCTGTCCCTATGATTTACCTATTCTGTAAATGGAATCATACAATATGTAACCTTTGGTGTCTGCCATTTTTTATTTAGCATAAGTCCTCGAGGTTCATCCAAGTTATAGCGTATGCCAGTACTTCATTTCTTTTTATGCCTGAATAATATTCTATTGCATTGATTATGCCACATTTTGTTCACCTCTTAACCAGCTGATGTTCATTCCAATGTTTCCATCTTTTGACTATTGGGATGCCAGGTACTATTATAAATGCTTCATATGAGCATTCTGTTTTTTCAAAGCATACGTTACTAGCAAATATATATGTTATTTCTCCTCTTACAGAATGTAAGCTCAGTGAAGAGAGGTACTTTGTATAGTTCACTGTCATAACCCCCATTCCTAGAATAGTGCCTGGTAAATAATAAGCACCTACTACATATTTGAATGAATTACTTTGCAGATGAGGAATCAGGTTTAAAAAAATCTGAGATTTTTTTTAAAATCTCCAAAGGCAACACAAATATAATGTGCTCAAAGTTTTTCCACTTGTGTTGTCATCTTCCACATTTTGTACATTGTACTGGAATTTTTTTTTGTTATATGTTTTTACATTTTTGCTTTAATTCTTAGTACTGCTTAGAGTTCCGTTTTCCCAGAGTTTCAGCATCTGATTTCTGTCATCCAGCTTCGCTCTCTACCCAGGGATCTGCACTTTTGGTCAGCAGGTATTCTATGATCAAGGCAGTGATAAAAGCTGAATGAAGTTATACAAAGAAGTATTCCCTCTTCCAGTGAGACTATGGAAGGTAGGGGGTGGCGGGAGCTAGCATATTATAACAAAAATTGCCCATATACAAAAGTTGTTGAAAAATATAGACAAGATGAATTTGAATCACTCATGTAGGGCTGCATCCTTTAAAAAGATGAATGTATGACTAGAATATAAATATTTTATAATTGAGAAACTTGAGTATTGTTTCAGAAATGGGCTCATTCTATTCTAGGAACAATTTAGAAATCAGTCTCAATAACATTAAGAAATAGAAAATAAAACCATTATAGGAAAGTTAATTGTACTCACTCATTCAATGCCCATTAAGAGAAATAGTTGTTCCTTTATTCGTTTAGTTACTCTTTGAATAAGCATAGTGATTACTATATGCCAGGGACTGTTACAGGTGCTGGAGTCTGAATAGAAAGCTGACGGTATAGTTGGGGAAGAAACCATTTTTAACTAGAAGTAAATACTGAAGGCCAGATATTGAATAAGTGATTTTCCTTTCTGAAGCCTTGTCTGGAAGATTTGGAAGGACCAATGGTTATAGGCAGAAAGGAAAATGAATGAATGATGTAGCCTTTATCACCCATGAGCAATTCTAATATGGGGTGGTTTAGGGACCCATGCATCTAGATACAGAAGTGCTTCTTGAAAAAGCACAGCTCAAATATAAACAAACCAACAGATTCATTTTCTAGGATCTAGGGAGTTGGGGTATCTCAATGTACAGCTAAACTACAACCCTGATTTATTGAAGGAAAATGAAAAGATTAAATGGTAGGCCATGCACTGAGGTAGTAATGAGAATTCCCTCAATGGCTACTTAGAATGAATCAGGCAGGAGTCAAATAAGAGGTTAAAAGAAGTAACATTCATAGCAAGAAGTTGAATGCAAAAACAAGCTTTTCATTGTGCCCTGAAATCTCAGACTTAAAGACTGAAAGAAAAATAGGACAATTTATTAAATTTTTCTGAAATGTTATTAACAGCAATTACTGTTATGCTTTTTGTGTGTATGAAGAGTAATATTAAAAAGTTCTGGAGTTCCTTATGCCGGGGTGTCTGGGAAGTGCTGTGGGAAACAGAAAGGACAAAGTCCTGTGTTATCAGAGATGTGCCTCAGAAATAAGACTGGAAACTCCAGCAGTGCTTCTGTTGGGACTTTTGAGAAGTTGGGTATGTACCATATAACAGAATAGACAGATTTAGTTCATAGGGAAAAGGAGGATGTATGTGTTTTCTCTTTCGTACATCAACTTCAGTAGCTTCCTTCACACAAGTAAAGGACATGGAAACATGGGAATTAAAACAAAGGGAATCAAGATCAAAAAAAACATTGTTCAAGACCTAGTTTTCAATGTAGACAAAGCTATCAACTGGGAATGATCACAGAATCACAGAATTTGAGTTGGAGGGCAACTTCATATCCAACAAGGAGCTGTTTTCACCATGTGACAATTCAGTTATCACCTTTTTTTAATTAAGAAAACAGTCTCTAGAATCCTAGTCTAGCACGATTTTCGCTGTATGCATAAGTTCTCTTAGCACCTCTTCTCAGCCATGCATATCAGAAAACTGCCTCTTCCCAGTTCAGTCCTGGAACCATAGCTTGGTTGTCATGGTTAATTCATAATTTGGAATTAACTGAAGCTTCTGGAAGATGACTGTCATATTGCTCACTAGCACTGTGATTCCTGCTCATCCACACCACATTTCATGGGTTCATGCTATTATCCTCTGTGCCTATGTTGTGCAAATAGATTGGGAGAGATGAAAGCTGTTAGAAATATAACTTTGGAGGATTTCTGAGTGATCCTTTTGTCCTTGGTCTTTGATAAAACAGATATGCTCTATTTAAATAAAATAACAAATTAGCAGCAGCTTCTAAATAGGATGGTTCATTTCCCCCTTAAAAGACGCAGATTTCTCTTCCTATACAGATCCCTTTTCAGCTTTGGAAGCCTTTAAGACCCTGCATATCTTATCCGTGAATAGTCCTTAGCATAATACAGGACTTTACAGCTTACAAATATTTTCATATCCCTTATCTGTTCATCTAAAGCCATTTATAACTGATGGCAACAACTGCAGAAGTAACTAATCAATCTAAACATGACAGTTGTATGTGGGCAGTGATGTAAATAGAGGAAGAAAAGCATTTGGCTGTAAGTCATACTCTGGAGAACCAAGAAGCAATTCCACAGGAGAGAAATGAAATAACAACATCAGTAAATAAAAATTAAATCAGGTCAACCAAGAGAGATTTTTTAAATGAGTTAGGAATAGAAATAGAGATTGTGCTTAGAAATGGGAGGAGACAGAAGGTGCTTAAAAAGAGCTCGGTTTAATATTTTAAAATAAATTAATGTTATCCATGACATCAACAGGTTAAAGAAAAAAAAATCACATTATCATATCAATAAATACAGAAAGGACATTTCACAAAATCACACACCTCAGAAAACTAGAAACATCATCGTTAACAGTGAGAAACTAGATGTTTTCTCCCTGAAACTAAGTACAAGACAAGAATGTTGCCTCTCTCTACTCCCATTCAAAAACATATTAAAAGTCCTGGCTAATGCAATAAGACAAGAAAAATAAATAAACATATACTAATTGGGAAGGAAGAAATTAAACTGTCTTTGTTTGCAGATGACATGATTGTTCCTATAGAAAATTCCAAATGATCTACAAAAAATTTGTATTGCAGGATGTAAAGTTAGTACATAAACATTAATTGCATTTCTTTATACCTGAAATGAAAAATTTAAATTTGATATAAAAAATACACCATTTCCATTAGTGCTAAAGAAAGGAAATACTTAGGTATAAACCTAACAGATATGTGTAAGATCTACATGAAGAAAACTACAAAACTCTGATGAGAGATACTAAAGATATATATAAATGGAGAGCTATTCTATATTCATAGATAAAAGACTCAATATTGTTAAGATAACAGTTCTTCCCAATTTGATCTATAAATTCAACTCAATCCAAATTAAAATCCCAGCAAGCTAATTTGTGAATATCAACAAACTTATTCTGAAGTTTATCTGGAAAGAGAAAATCCCTAACATAGCAACACAGTACTGAAGAATAAAGTTTAAAGACTGACATTACCCATCATGAAGATTTGCTATACAGCCATAGTGATCAAGTCAGCATGGCATTGGTAAAAGAACAAATAGATCTGTGAAACAAATTACATAATCCAGAAATAGACCCACAAAAATATATAGTCAACTGACCTTTGAGAAAAGATCAAAGGCAATTCAGTGGAGAAATAAAATGGTGCTAGAACAACTGGTCACTCACATGCAAAAAATGAATCTAGACACAGGCTTTTCATCTTTTACAACAATTAACTCAGAATGACCTAAATGTAAAATACAAATCTTTAAAACTTCTATAAGATAACATTAAAGAAGATCCAGGTCACCTTGGATTTGGTGATGACTTTTGCGATACAACACCAAAAGCATGATCTACAAAAATTATATCGATAAGTTGAACATTGGTTGATATAAAAACCTTGGTGCCTCATCCTTAAGTAAGTTCACAGGTATACTCATTTTATTGTTAAGAATCAAAATTTACATTCATACTACATATAATCTGCTTGTGCATACAATTATTACATAGTTAAAATATGTTTCTTAAGGTTGGGCCCCATAATTCCAGAAGGATACAGGTAAGAGATTGACAGGTTCTTTGATAAACAACTGACCTTTAGGGTTCCAAGTGTTATATTTCACAGCCCAGTGTATTGCTAACTAGTTATGGAGGAATAATACACCATAGATTGAGTTCATCTTTTTTTTCTTGCTGTGTATTGCAGTAAAGCCTTCTGAAAGATAAAAATAGAGAATTGGGTAGAATTAAGAAAAAGACAAAACTTTATAAATCATCATCTTTTTTTTAAAAAAAGAACTAAATCAAAAGCAAAGACTTTAGAAGAAAAGAAAGGAGAGTACTTTGCTTAGCACTTTTTTGAAGTGCTGATGTGTGCAGACAAGAGTGCCAGGAATGGCCCTCGATAAAAAATGATTTCCTTTAGGCCTCTTGTCCAGTCGTGTCCCCTTACCTTCTCCTCAAAGGCCCCAGGCACAATTTACTTGGGGATTGGTGTCAATGAGGTACAAGCCATTAAGAACAGGAAGAGCTAAGGAGCAGGAACCTCCACTGAGTCTGTGCTATGTGCCCAACCCCTTTCATAGTAATTTCATGAAAATACTAGGGAAAGTAAACTGGAGTAAGAAGGACCTTTTTGGGCCATTTTTGCTGATTTATTCCTTCATGTCTCTGTCTTATCTGCAAATTCCATGGCTTACTTCATTCCTCTTTGCTTTCTCTTACTTTTTTTCTTTCTCAGAGCCACTGCTCATTTGGCTATCACAATCAGTGTGAACTTGACTTGGATGCACCGGCTCAGCACTGACTCCCAAACTTCCCTAGCCAAAATCCCCTTCTATCACACAGGGTTAATATTTGGCATCATGGGGCTTACTATTCCCATTCTAGCTATCACAGCATGCAGTTAATGGAAGAGTAGAGATAATAAAACTATATTCTATTAAATATTTTCTGGAAATAGCCACTCAACTCAGTTTAAATCTTCTTTAGGATTCTGTCCTTCACCCCTACCCCATTTATTGTACTTTGGGGGGAAATATAATATACCCCATATATATTTTTCATCCTTTAATTATTTCACTTCTTATGTTAAAATTACAAAGGTAAGCTCTTTGTGGTGAAATTACCAATTTTTTCCTCTCATATTTCTTTTGGTAATTCTTTAGCATAACAAATAGGTATTACTAAACTTTTAATGAAATGCTATATCATTTTAAAAAAAAAAAACTTCCTTTGTTTTAGGGTGACTATTTTCCTTCCCAGGACAAGAAGGTGCCTTGATGATAGAAAAAAAAAAAAAAGGAGACCATTCTCTGGCCTCTTCTTATTTTGGTGTCTATCACACATGCTCAGGACTACTCACAGGTTACCAAATGAACAAAGCATGGAAAGCCTCAACTCTCAGAGTTAAATATAATAATATAGTTCTCTATTGCCTCAGTTATCAAAAATATAGTGATTTCAATGTAGCCACCCAAACTTAATTGTGTAGCAGTTTAATTAACGAGACTTTTCCAGATTATTCAGGAAAGTTCTAATGACAGCCATATTTATTGAACAAATTCACATATTATTACAAAGACACTTCTGTTTGTTCTGTTTTTGCTCCCAGTAACTCTTTCTTATTTTTCCTCACTTTTCAGCTCTACTACCACTAGATGAAGAGCCTCTTCTAGAATTCAACATATTTGAAGATCTAAGGGAAACAGCCAGTGTGTGCTTTAAGGACATACAAGAAAAGCAGTTCAAGCTGGTTTAAAAAAATGCCTGGAGGTGTTTTGACTACTTATTGCAGCATTGATTGAGCTCTTAACTTTCATTATACTTTGAATGGTAGGAGATTGATGATATGTTCTGAGTTCTGTTTTTTGTTTTGTTTTGTTTTGTTTTGTTTTGTTTTGTTTTTTCACTCTAAACAGGAATGACGTTGGAATGGAAGAATGTGGAGATCAGATTATACGAAGACTTTAAAAAATATGTAAACTGCTCTTATCAGAATCATTAAAAATGAAGGAAGTTGGTAGATGAAGAATTTTGACAGATGTTTCCTTTCTTTTTATACCAATTCATACTCTTTTCATACAGAGCTGTTAAATAAAATAAAAACAAATTAGTGAGGGACCCACTTGTGCACTGCTGGTGGGAATGTAAATTGGTACAGCCACTGTGGAAACTAGTATAGAGGGTCCCAAAAAATTAAAAATAGAACTACCATATTATCCAGCAATTCCAATTCCAAGACATGGAAACAACCAAAGTGTCTATCAATGAATAAATGATTTAAAAAATGTGATATTAAAATGTCATTCGGCCATAAAAATATGTCTTGTCATTTACAACATTATGGATAAACTTTCAGGGTTTTATGCTAAGTGAAATAAGTCAGAGAAAGACAAATACTGTATGAACTCACTTGAATCTAAAAAAAAAAAAACAAACTCATAGATATAGAGAAGAGATTGGTGCTTGCTAGAGGCTGCGGGTGGGGGTGGGTGAAATGGGTGGAGGTGGTTAAAAGATACCAACTTCCAATTAAAAATACATAAATCCTGAGGGTATAATGTACAATATGGTGCCTATAGTTAAAAATTTTAAACCCAAAAATAAAAATACAAAACCAAATACAATTTAGTGAGGCAGTTAAGGAATGAAAAAAATGAGAGTTGTCTTGAAGATACTGTAGATAGCAATGAGATTAGTGTGCAAAAAGCATCTATAGAGCACTGAACATTTGATAAAAAAAGATTCAACTCCACCATTTTTAGTACTAACATGAAGAAAGAAATATGGTGACTTATATGATTCAATATTTGTTGGATAAAACAAAACAGGGCTCAGAAGAAGGTCTAACTATTCCTGGTTCTGAGACCTTGCAACCACAATTTCTAAGAACCTTTATAGAAAGAATGCTGTTTAAATATAGTAAACAACAAAAATTATTCAATTCAGCAAATGTTTATTGAGCATTTGTGATGATTAATTGTAACTCTCAACTTGGCTGGGCCATGGTGCCCAAACATGTAGTCAAACATGATTCAGGATGTTTTTGTGAGGATGCTTCTGGATGAGGTTAACATTTAAATCTGTGGACTTTAAGTAAAGCAGATTGCTCTCCCTAATGTGGTGAGCGTCATCCAATTAGTTGAAGACCTGAATAGAATAAAAGTCTGATCTGAAGGATTGACTGCTTACTCTCTCTCTCTCTCTCTCTCTCTCTCTCTCTCTCTCTCTCTCTCTCTCTCTCTCTGTTATGTATTTTTGGAGAACTCTGACTAATACAGCATCTATCTAGTAGAAACCTTTTCAGTGTCTGCCCCTCCTCCACTCTCCACTATCAAACTATAGGGTCACAGGTGGACCCTCTGTTATTACATGACCCTCACTTCTTAGACTCAGCTGACTGAACTGTCTCTTCCCAATGATTTGGAACTGGGGTTAAGAGAAACTAGTGTCTGTTTCTTAAATGGAGAAAATGTACCATTCAGGAGTGTTGGATAGCCATCTTCCACAGAACAGAGGAGCAGAAAAAGCCATGACAAAAAAAAGGGAACCTCAGAGATGAGAGACAAAGAGAGTAATGAGTTATACTTGCTTCGTGAAGACAGCTACATTCTCATCCTAGAATTCTCCTTATGATAAATTCTCCATTGTTTAATTAAACTTGAGTTTTTTTCTATTACTTACTACCAAAATATCCTAACTAACATAACCTAGTGTGTGAGACAATAGATAAAAAAAGATATGGTGCCCATTCCACTACCCTAACTCTCCACCAAAAAAAGGACATGATTGCTTCCTGCAAGGAATTTTCAGTTGTTCACAAAGGGAGAGGTATCCATAAAAGAAGATAAAATGGATATAGTATAGCCAGTGAGGTAATATGTAGTATGGCCAGATTTAGAAAACAAAAACAAAAACAAAAACAGGATGCCTGGTTAAATTTGAATTTCAGATAACAATAAACTTTTTTTAGTATGAGCGTTTCCCAAATATTTCCCAAATATCTGGCTACTGTGAAGATATACTATCTACAGATGTTAGAGAAGGGGAACTTAACCCACACTGAGGTTACTCAGAAATCTTATTTTATTTAGTTAGTTAGTTAGTTCATTTGTTCGTTCATTTGTTCGTTCTTTCCTGGAGAAAAGAATGTTTGGATACAATTTTGAAAGATGAACAAAGTTGGGCAGAATATTTGAGAAAGAGAAAATCGTGTGACTAAAGGCACAGCATCATGGCGTTGCAGTTTGTGTGTAGAGAACTCATGCATTTTACTATCACTGAAGCTCACAAGTGCCAGGCAATGAGATTAAAAGTGTTAGTAAATGTATGGGATTAAGATGACACACTAAACACAAACAATGATTTCCCTTCCTGTGTATATACACTTATTGAAATGTCAAGAAAGATATTTTAAAAGCAGTAATTCCTGACACCATAAATTTAGAAGGGCTGTAGGCAGCAGAAAAAAGAGTTGAAGGATTTCTGGAAAATAGGACATTTATAGCATCAGATTATCAAAGAAACAAGTTGGAGAAACTAGTCAAAACACAAACAGGAGAAAGTCACTTCAGTTTTATTTCAAGGAAAAGAACAGATTATTCTTTTTAAAAGTCTGTTTATTGTATTGTCAATAAGTAAAAGAAAAGAGAAGAGCCTGGATGCATCTTTATAATTATCAAATGATCTGACTTGGAACAGAAGGATCTGTTGGATCCCTCTTCTCACCCCATTTGCTAGCCCACAGTTTGCTCCCAGAATAAAGGCTTGAGAATGTATTTTTTTTCTAAGTATGGCAATGAAGGCCTTAGAGTTAGAGTTAGAATTATCATGGATAGTTGGGTCAGAGAGCATAGTAAGGAAGAGACAGAGGTAACTTTGGCCAAGACTATAGAGAATGAAAATTCCCAACTAAAGTCATGAGTACTGTTCTTTAAAGAGAGAGAACTGTGTTTCAAAAGGTAAGTAGAAGTCTTCAGTAAGTGTAAGGTGCCCCCATAACCACAAGGCACACCATCTCTCTCTCTCTCAATTCCCCTTGATAGATAGATGATAGATAAATAGATAGATAGATAATAGATAATAGATTAGATAGATGATAGGTAAATATAGATATGTATATTTATGTCCCCTATTTATAGATATGCATGTACAAAGTATATTTAATCTTTCTACCTTGGCAAATATTCTTTCATAAAAAAATTTCAAAGTGTACAAAGCCATGGTTTTGCAAAATACCAATGATGTCAGATTTTAATTAGTATTCTACCTGTCTGGATATTCTGTTGATGGACAAATCATGTTTAAATGTGTAAAAACAAAAATCTATAATTCATAAATTATTATATTTTCATTCCACAACATTTTTTTTATCATTTTAGCCAAATCATTAACTATATTGTTATAATCAAGGTTTTCACATAATTTGCATTCTATTGACAATAATTATCAGAGAAATTAAAAATAAAATGTAATATTTAAAATGTACAAAATTTAAAGTTTTTATCAAAATGTGTAAAGTAAATGTGAAAATTAGGTTTTCATATAAATGTTTAAAAGTGTTAATTTCCAAGATTTAAAAAAATTAAAATTAAATAACTACAAATTAAAGTTAATGAATATTAAATTTTTAAAGCTGAAATTTAAATTTAATTAAAATTTTTAAAATTTAAGTTATTAATTTTTAAATACACTAAAAGTTGGTCTTAAATTTAGTTTTCATTGTCCATCTAGTTACCAATAGAATGCACATCATGCTACATGTCTATTATGTCTAAATTTAGGAATAATATGAGCTATTTAGTATTGCAAAATCTTATTCAGCTGTCATGTACAATTGTTTCAAATATTGAGCTAATTCGAGAAAATCTCCAGATCCACAAATGCCAGCAAGAAAATAGATGCTCAGCCCTCTTAGAAAATAATCCTTCATTATGCAAGAAACTGTTGCATTTATCTTGAGAAGAAGGATTTGTCACAATAATTAATTTGTATTTTCTTTCTTAAATGTTTCTTCCCCTCAAATCCTCCCAACACCCATTTCTGAAATTGATAGGGCACAATTTACAAACCTTCATGGCATTTGGACAGGACAGTTTCATGGACATGGGATGAAGAAAAGTGTTTGAGGCTTGAACAGTGTTAGCATGAGAGCAGATGTTTAGGGATGCAGATCTTACTGTGCCAGGGCTGAATACTTGTCCTCAGTAGAAAAAGCATCTATGTATTCTTTAATAACTTATTTTTGTGCATAGTCTTTTATGCTCAGGTCTCAGAGTATGATTGCCCCATGCTTCACCTTGTCGCCTGAGCCAGTTTTCACCTGCAATCATCAGAAATAGTTTTCTGTGATCAAAACTTCAATCCACTGATATGTAACCAGTCTCACACTGAGCATGCAAATAAGCTGTTTAATTGCGACCCATACAGCAATATTAATAAGAAAGAAAAAAAAAAAAAACAAAGCAAGAACCACCAAACACTTAAAGAAAATCAATAATGTGAAAGAGGCACCAAATGCAACACATAAGAGAATTAAGACATAGACAGTAGTGTTAATAAGAGAGATAGGCAATGGCTACAACCTGACAGGGTTTATTGGTCATGCTAAGGAGACTGGACTTTATAAAGCTGTCAGAGGGCCAGTGAAAGGTTTTCACCAGGGAATGGCTTTATCTTATTTTTGTTAATAGATAGGTCATTGCAGTGTGAAAAACAGTTTCAAGGGAAATAATGTTAGAGGCAGAAAACAATTTAGGACTCTATTTAGTTGTCCAGATGGGAGTTGATGGAGGCTTAAACAAAGGCAATGGGAGTGGGATGAAGAAAATAGTCTGAAAATACTTGGTAGGTATAATCTTTGGAACATAATAATTAATTGGATGTAAAGAATGAAAATAAAATCAATCAAGGATAGTATCTGATGTTTTGACTATCTGAATCATTGCGCTAATTTTAAAAAACAGGAGGACAAGCAAATTTGGTTAAAATTAAAACAAAATATAGTCATAACAGTAACAGTAAATAATAATGAATGACATTTATTGAGTTTCTATTATGTGCTGTCTAAGATTTCATCTTATTATTTAAAATATCTACATCTAACATTATTCTAGTTAATGCTATAAACATTCTGAAAAATGGATACTACTTATTAGTCCCTTTTGACAGACGAGGAAACTGAAATGTAGCAAGGCTAAGTAACTTGACGAAACTCACAGACAATACCCTTAATAAACAGTGTCATCATTAGATAGCTAATAGTTTATTAGAATTGTTTCTCAAAACATCTTTAATCTATTGCTGCATAAAACAGTACCAAAACTTATTGACTTAAAAAAACATCTCATACAGTTTCTGTGGTCAGGAATTCAGGGGCAGTTTTGGTGGTTCTGGCTTGGGGAGTCTCATGAGTTTGCAATTAAGATGTCAGGCAGGCTGGTAATCATTTGAAGGCTTGAGTGTGACTGGAAGATTCACTTCAAGTTGGCTTACTCTCATGGCTGGTACGTTGATGCTGGCAGAAGGCCTCAGTTCCTGTCCATGTGGACCTCTTCATCGGGCTGCTCAAGTTTCCTCGTGACATGGCCACTGACTTCCCCAGAGTAAATGATCCAAGAAATAAAACAACGAAGTTACAATGCCTTTTTATGTCCTAGCCTCAGAAATCACACTCTGACATTTTTTCAATATCCTTTTGGGCACATAGATCAGTTGGATTCATTGTGAGATAGGCATATACAAAAGTGAGCATCATTGGGTTCATCTTGCATACTGGCTGCCATATGTCTTTTAATCTGGTCATGTGGCATTATGTCATAGTACCTTTCTATAGTGTGGTCTAGCTCTCAACTTATCTGATTTAACCCACAGATAGATTTTTAGAGACAAGCATGTACTCTATAGCCTTAGGCAATCCTCTATTAATATTGAATCTGTCAACCAAGATTTAGTCAATGTTGAGTATCAAGAAATTTGACATTGTAATCCATAACAAGTTCCTTGAGGCCAATTGACCTCTCTTGGTGGTTAACGGTATAGAAGACCTAGCATAAATGATCTCTGCCTACTTCTAAATCTCATCTCATGCCACTCTCCACTTGATACATTCCAGGTTCATTGGCCCTTTTTCCTACCTTGGAGCCTTTGAATTTGCAGTTCCCTTTGCCTGGAATGCTTTCCCAGCTTCCTCACACTGCCCCCTCTCCCTCGGCCCATGCTTACTCCAGACTTCCGCTTCCAGATCGCTATCTCAGAAGGAACTACTCTGTACACACAGGATTCCAACGGAGCAATGGCCTCTCACAACAGGGAGCCCTGAGTTACAGACCTGCCATGAAGCAGATAAAAAGAAATCTGTTCAGCACAGGAAAGCAGCTCTATTAGCATCCTAATGGGGAAGAAAAGGCACCATTTGTCATTGTTGTTATGATCAATAATAAAGATAATTATTACTACCATTTGCAGTTCTTAGATAGCAGTTGTACCCTTGTCCTCATCTCCTTCAAGAATTCACTTGCATAAAAACAATAGTGATTAAAAGAAACTTTACTAAAGACTTCAAAGGAAGAATGAGAAGAAAACAATTAGGAAAAAGAAGTATTCCTTAGATATCCCTGTTTCAAAGCAACTTTCTTCATTGAACTGATAATAGGGATATTTTATCCAGTGTCGTATTGTAAATGTTTACCAAAGGTGCAAAGGGTGTGAAGGGCTCATTTGTAGAATCACCAACTGCTGTGGTATAAATATTCTCACATGTTTGATTTCACAATACCCACATGACATCACTGAACACAGAATTGAGAAGAGATGGCAATAAAAGGCCCTTGGGGGACAACAGGAGCTAGCTGCAGCATACCTCAATACCCCTTCAACACCAACTTCATTGATTTTTTTCTTTTTCCTCGCAGATTTACCTCATCTCTCAGCTGCTACTCATCAAACTTTGCATATCCAAACCCTATCCATCATTCAGGGAAAAAAGGCCTTCATTTAACAAGACTCACCTTTCCTAGCAGGCAGTATATTTTGATAGCAGAGCTTGACTCTTAGGGTCTTAGTCCCAAAAATACATCAAAGTATTTCTTCTAAACTCATTTACTAGGTCACAAGAGTAATTCAAGAGAATGTAATTTCCCCTATCTCTTTATACATATGTCATCTCATTTATAATCCTCTATAACTGTCATTTGGGATAATATTATCTTAATTTTCCAATTAGGAAATTGAAGTTCAGGGAGTTTAAAGGACTTGCCTACGTTATAGGAAGTGGTGTATAACTAGAATTTGAAGCTAGGGCTGTATGACTCCATGTCTGGGCTCTGACTTCTTACCGTATAATAGGTGCACCTGTGAACCCATGCTGAGTCATCGAGTCCTAATTGGGAAGTACTGATAGAGTCATTTCTCAGTCAGCCACAGAGCCTTCCCAGGATATCACTGGAGAATTACATAATTAACACTATGACTCAAATAGAGTTTTAAATTCATAAAACTTTTCTTTTGTGTCATCTATGCACAAAACACAAAGCCAGGTAGAGTTGTGGATATAAACATAGAACCTAAGACATTTTTAACATTTGTAGAAGAGCAATGAATAAGTTGTTTTAAGTCAAATCCCACAAAGGTGCTGCATCTTGGGGACAATCTAAGAAACTGTTAAATGTACAAAGTTTTAATATGTCAGGTGGATCCTTAGAAAATCAGAATTAAAACACTAAACTCAGTTTTTGGTGGCCAGCATCTTTTGGCCCTTCCTTTGGTAAACAGTGTGGATTTTGCTCCTGGAAATCTGACCTAACTTTCAGTCCAGGTGTTTTAGTTGATGTTCATTCTATGTTCTACTTACAAAGAGTTCATATCGGGTGAATTTTATGGTATATAAACTATATCTCAATAAAGCTGTTATTTAAATAATAGAATTCATGTGGCTCAGTTTGGCTAATTAGAATATTACATTTTTTCCGGCTACAGTGAATTTGTTTGGGATAAATTATGTAACCTGATCAAGCTAACAAAAAGAAGTGAAACTTTTGCAGGGATTGTTGAAAGGCATACCTAAAAATGTTTTTAAATTAAATTGAACCTGGGAAGATGCTTTTATAGACAGTCATCTTGTTACCTCATGGAGCTAGAAAAAAAGACAAACTTTTTCAAGACAAGAAATTGAGATGGTATCCTGATGATGTTTTTGTTTAACCTTCCTTCTGATCCAGCATTGATTGAAGCAAGATCTTAACAAGATTTTTCGGTAGCAAAAGCCAATAACTCATTTTTCTTTATTTAAGCTAATTTTGATTGCAATTTTTGGTATTTGCAAATAAAAGTAAGTTCTAAATGATGAAAGAATTCATATTAGAATTGGAGTATAAAAGACACTATGCTGTAGAATCATGCAAGTTAAGGGTAATTTTAATAAGAGCAAAGACCCCTCTTTCCTAGGCTGGAAAGCTTGTAACTCTTAACCTTCAGATGAAGTGCAAAACAGCTGATTAAATGACTATTCTGTATTTTATCTTGGGACTCAGATCATTTATTGACAAAAGATGGAATTTTAGAGAACATAAAACAGTGTCAGAATTTTAGGGCATGTTGGCTATTTCTTGTGGCCCACTTGATGGTGCTGCAAAAGAAGAGCTTCAGGTGAAAGTGTAGGAAATCTGAAATCTAAGATCTAGCATCAATATTTTAAAATCACTCTTGATCCCATAGGTACCATCCAACCACCTCGCTTAATGTACTTCTGCCTGACAAAGTGGGCAACTACCATTTATAAAAATGTGTTGGCTGTAGTCCTGGAGCAGATTAGCCTTATCTACCTGCCCCAGAACATCAGTTTGAATTACTCAAGACAGATGTGGAGATGAGGGCATTAAGCTAAGACTTATTGAAGAACAACACAGTACTGTAGTCTGACGCTAAAAAACAGAAGTCCATAGGTCTAGTTCTAGACTCAACTAGTTGTCTGGCTTTGGTTAGCAGCCTGGAGGATTACATGGAAGCAAGAACTAACCAAACTCCAAGTCTGGCAAACAAAGATTAATGATTATTTCATATCTAAAGCTCTTGCCACACTATTTGTGGCCAAAGAAATATAATCTCAGGAAATGAAATCCTCCCCAATATCCACCTTAAATATGGCCATGGAGGAAAAAGAGTCATTTTGGCTGGTGAAGAAACATGCTCCACTGCCAAGGTTGATGACCTTGTTAGTTTTGTCCAGCAGTGTATGATATATACTATGGAATGAAGACCACTGAGTGTTTTATTCCTATGCTTCCTTTTTCCAAAGATGGGTTTTTGGGAGGTGGGTAACAAACACAAGATGACCGACAGATTGCAACTCCAATTTTATTCTTGATTCTGTTCCCCAGACACTTTGAAACTGGGAATAGAATGTTTTATTGGTTGCAGGCTATCGGAAAGCAGATGCTGTTGAAGTTAGGAGTGCAAAAGGTTTATTATAGGGTGGTGGAAGAATCTACAGAATAAAACAGCATTATACTACCCTAAAAATGTTTATTGAGAGTAATATTTGTAAAAGATAAAGCAGGGGGCAAGTTGGATTGTGTGGGGAAAGCCTTCAGTTGATAATGCAGTTCATACAAAGTCTGGGTCAGTGCAATGAGCAGCTCCTTAGCAAACACTGCAGTTATAGTAGACTGCATTGGACAGAAGGGGCTAGATATGAATAAGTCTGTCATGCTTAATCATTGCCTGCTAGGGTTATCCAGGAAGAGCATGGCCTCAGCTGAGAAGCTGGGATGGGTCCTGTGGCGCTGCTGGTGGAGGCTGTTAGCTAATTGCACAGTTCACAGCTGAGCAGCATGTTCTTTCTTGAGAGCAGAGCTGATAGTTGCATGTCCATTGCTGCCACATGACCAGTTGATTTGACTATCTGAGACATTTGATTCTCTCACTACCATTATTGCTATTATACATCAGGTATGCTGGTGTGTGTGTGTGTGTGTGTGTGTGTGTGTGTGTGCACATGGACACACTTGTTTTATTTTTATCATTTAGGTTGGGCTTTGCTAGATTATGTGGAGTCACCTAGAGAACTTAGACATATGTTTCGATGGAGTAACTAGATAGGACTTTGAGTTGTCTTATTTTGAAGATGGAGTGGTTGTGTTTTTGTTGCACATGATATTCCAATATGAAAGTGTGGGCATGTTTTAAGACACATATATGGGAAAAAGTGTGTGTGAGAATGTTGAGCTGCTAGAATGAATGAAATAGTGAAAAATCCATTTTGCTGCCCAGGACCCACTTATTATTCTTCTAGCAGAAGTACTCCAGTTTTCCTCTATGGAACCACACTGTCTCACACAACCAGCCCAGTTGCTTTAGAGAGGAGTTCTAACCTGGCCTCCAGAAGTGGGTGTGGCTCAGCCTTAACCAATCAATGCACTGCATTTTCCGTACCATAAAGATTCTACAAGGATAGGGAAAAGACCCAGTCAGAGCCAATGACATGCAATGAGGAAAGTAATTTTTTTTTTCCCTCCTGGATTTGAATCTGGAAATTAGACTGGAAGCTAATGACAACCTTGACATCTTGCAGAGTCTGAGAATAAAAATGAAGCCAAGATGAATGACAGTCAAGAGATGGGTCCTGGGTGAAATTACTTGAAGTCCAATCCACTTTTGCTTGAAGCATGATCCATCCTAAGATTTAAACATCTCCTGTTTTACTTTAGATACATATACACATGCATCACTCACACACACATATATTATGTATGTACATATATATACACACACACACACACACACACACACACACACACACACATACTGTTCTGTTTATATTTACTTCTTTATATTAAAAACAAGTTCACACTGACATCTCAAATTCAAATACAATACCACTGAGTTCACTCTTATTATCTTTCTTTTTCTACTTATAATTCTCTTGTTTGATGGTAACAAACTTGGCTTCCATTATCCTCAACATATTAACTTATTTGCTTAATCCTCCTGTATGTAACTAATCTCCCATTGTGGCCACCATGCTTCTTCCTCCCTATCATAGATATCTTCCTCATCCCACTTAGAATATGATTTATATAAAAATTCTTTCATAACATTTTCCTTTATAATTTTATATTCCTTTTGATTTGTTGGCTGTATCTGCATTCTTGTTTCTAAGTGCTGTGTTTTTTCTCTTTACTGTGTTATATCTGCCATTTGTTCATTTTATTAGTCTCTTAAAATAAGCAGCTTTTGATTTCATTTGTCAAGTGTATTTTTAATTTCTAATTAACTTTATTATGCTTTCAGTATTTTGTCACTCAGGATTAAAATTTTTTTTCTCCTAAGATTTGAAGTTGAATGTTTATTTAATTAATTGTCTATTAGTAATAAAATTATTTGAAAGCATATATTTTCTTCTTTTTCCTACACTTCAAGATTTTTAAGAAGTACTTTATTATTATTTTAAATAGACTTTTATTGTGTTCTTAATTTTTATTTCATATTTTTGTTATTAATTTCTGTTTTTATCACAACCAAAAGCCTAGAGAACATTTTATATGCACAATAGAGTGCACATAAATCTATTTAATTTATTACAAATATCAATTAATCCCACATTTGAAGATGGCAGGACCTTTCATACAATACTTCATCCACTCCATCTCTCATATTGACATTGGAGAATTAAAATCTCCAATATAATTTTGATTCTGTCAATTGCCTGAATTTCTAACAAATACATATACACTGGGGCTTTGACACTTGGTTCATGTTCTTCTCTACCTAACTTCTGACACTTTTCTAGGTAAATTATACATTCCATTTCTTAGCATCAGAGCGCCTTCATCTCTTTGCTAACTTCTCAACAACCCTCTCTTCAGGCCACATCCTGGACCTTGCTACAATTTGGGACTTTTCTGCCTTTGACATCTCACTCTCATGCCACTGTCTGGCCTCTCGATTCCTGACTCTCATAAAGAAGCAAACTCATCTAGCCCTGTCCTCCAGCTCCTCAGCTCTTTCCCTTCTTTTAGTTAGGTTTATCCCACTTTGGATTCTCTTTCTCAACCCAACTTGACCCTCATCTTCAGCAACTTGAACTTGATTCTCACTGGTACCTTCAATTTCCTTCCTCTCTTGTCTTTCTATTCCATTTGTCCTACAAATTCCCAGCCCTGGGTCAATATATTTATCTTCCATCTCTGCTACTACTTTCAGGAGCTGTAGGATTAATAAAGACTTTCTTTTTAAAATTAGTTTCATGTATATAGCACAATGGTTAGTCATTTATATAATTTATGAAGTGATTTCCCTGATTGACAATGAGAAACTAACTGGCACTAACTTGAAAGAAATTAACATGAAGATTCAAATTCGAACCCTCAGAGAACCATGGTTAAGAAAACAGCCTTGCCTTTAAAGGACCAGAATTAGGACTTCTCTACTCATTTTTCATCTCTGCTTCTCTCTGCCCTGACTGCTTCTTTCTTCTCTCATTCTCTCTCTCTAGAATAGCCTTTTCTTCTCCCACAGTCACATGGGAGCTCCCTCACATACAACTCTTCAGTTAGAGAGATGCCAAAACTGATATTGGACTCTTAGTCTCAACTTAGAAATCATGGGAAAGGAGTTCTGATTTGCCCAATTTTGGTCAGATTCAATTCTAGATTTACCAAGTAGGGTCCTAAGGGCATGGTCATATATTATTAAAATGGCAGCTGGGGACCCATAGTTGTTATCATGTGCTCATTCACGAACCTATTGTCAGGTAAGCTAGGATATGATGACAGGGCTTGCTTGGGTTATATATTCTCATGAAATCCAGTACTGTGGTCAGATAAATACTAGGTCTGATTGAATTGGTCTTAGTCACTAGCCCACTAGTAGAGGCTGAAGTAGTCCATGGACACCTGAACCACATGGAATCAGGGAAGGTATCTGAAATAGTTGCTAAATGATAGATAAGGAATGATAAATGATACATAATCACTTCTTGGTGATTAAGTTCCATCTATTTATTGCAAGTTTAATATGTGCAAGGCCAGGCTATAACCTGAATATGTTTTTACTCAATATGTTTTAATTACTTTATTTGAAGTTAAAAAAGTCTTAGAATGTTGAAAATATCCTCATTTATTGTTAAATACTGAACATTTTTTAAAAAGTCAAATATAAATGACTTTACATTATTTTGAATTAACCACACCATTGTTTCCTTCCATTAGCCAAGATAATCAACAATCAATTAAAGAAACTTACGTGTGTCATTTGTCTAATATACATCATAATTATGTAAAAACAAATCAACTTCAGGGAGTACAGTTTTGCTCTGGGCAAATTCATTTAGAAAATGAATTCTGTCCATATTTATATGTAATGTAATTAAATATATGCTTTGAAAAGAAATGCTGTAATTATTCACTAAGTGCCTTTTTACTAAACATTTTTCTGCCTTCTTATAAGTCATTTATTGAGAAAGTACAGAGGTTAAATATAACAGCATAACAAAGAATAAGACAAAAAAATCTTTCCTTTATTTTGTCCTAGTTGCTTTTTCTTTTGATCTCTGCTCTTACTCTCCTATTAAATGGGCAACAACCCCAAAGAAGGTCTTTGAGAAATTAAGAATAATCAAATACATTACCCAAACTGAATACTCTCTCTTCTTTCTCCCCTCCTAGCTGCTGCAGGGCAACCTGGTTTCTTTGTAGCTTTAGGGAGTAAATTCTCATGAAATCTGCAAGGATTGTTTTGTTCTTTGACAGAGAGTTTCTGACTAGTAAAGCCCTCCCTGGCCTTCTGTATTCTCACAACTCACTCTTAAAAAGATTTGCTCTCAGTGGAATTGCAAATCTCTGAATTTCTCCTACAGATTTAGCACTTGTAAGAAAATATTTGGAAAGAAGCCAGTGAGAGATGTGGCTAATAGAGAGCATTTAATGACTGCATTTTTTTTTTTTAAACAAAAGCCACTACTATCCTAAGGTTAAAAAAAGAAAAGAAAAAAAGAAGAAAAGGATTGTTTTTTTTTTTTTTTTACATCTTCCTGGCAATGACCAACCACATTCTGAAATCCGCCAGTGAAATATATTTCCAGTATAATATTTTAGTTGACTCTTGATGGTCATGGCTAATGTCTTATTAGAAAGCTCTCGTTTTAAAAAAGTCACATTTCTTTAAGTTTGATTTTTAAAATAATATAAGCCAAATGTATTTGAGTTTTTAAAATAGGTGAACAACCTTGATTTAGTCTCCAGATATTTATAGTTCAGGCACTGTGATATAATGCTTAGAAAATAGTCACTGTCCTTTCTCAAGAATATCACTTCAAAGATTTCCTCTGTACTACTTCATCCCATATCAAAGGGATTGTTCTCATTTAGCATATAAACATTATCTTTTTTTCCTCTTAAAATATTCTTTTTATGAACCTATTTTCTCCACTGCTACAGTCTCATTATCACTGCTACCTTTTGCAGCAAATCCTTAGAGTTGTCTATCTATGCTATCTCCAGATCTGTCCCTTCTTCATCCTTGAATCCACTTCATTCAACTTTGACTCACACCACTCCACCAAAACTACCCTTCCAAGTTGCTCAATCCAATGTTTAATTCTCAAAATTCATTTTTACTTGACCTGTCAGCGTAATTTGACACAGCTGATCACTCCCTCCTTTGTGATGTACTTTTATCATTTGGCATCTGGGATACTACATTCTTAGTGTTCTATCTCACTGGTTGCTCCTTCTCAGTTTTCTTTGCTGGCTTTTCCTTTTCTCCCTCATCTTGATATTGGATTGCCCCAGGCCTCAGGCTTTGGTCCATTTCACTATTTATATTCATTCCATAGCTAATCTTATCTTGTGCTTTGGCTATATGCCAATAACTCCCAAATTTATATCTTCATCTCAAACTTTTCACATAAACTTCAGATTCATAAATCTAACTGCCAAATTAATGATTCAATTGAATGCCTAATAGACATCTCAAGTTCAATAGGTTTGAAACTCAGCTCCTGAAGCAATGACACCCAGTAGCAGTGAGCACAACTAGTGCTTATCTCTTGGTTTCTAAATACCATTTCCCACTAAAAGGAACCATGACTCCTTGGAGAACTGGCTGATTCCAGGCATGGGGCAGAGAAAGTACAAGATGAGCTCAGAGCATCTTGTGGTTCCAAAAAATAAGGAAGTGCTAAAAAAAAAATGCAGTTATATCAAAAGAACACAGTAGCCAATCTGAAGGCCAATGGCCAAATCTGGGATAATTCAGCATCAAAATAATGCTATTAATATGTTATAAACTATAGTATAAAATAAATATCTATGAGTCCACACAAAAGTACATAAATAATTGAACAGATGAATGATGAGAAGGGACAGCTCATCTAACAATAAAAGTAGAAGGAATAATGGAAATGGGAAATTACCTTTTGGCAAATAGTACAGTAATAATTGTTGCCTATGAGAATCATTAATAGATACCAAAATTAGAGGGCAAATACAGCTGAAAACAAGATATATAATCTCAAAGTTTCTTCCCATGAGACACTAAAAACAAAGGGAAAGTTATAATTTTACATTGGGGAGACCGTATTCAAAGTACATCACTGATAATGAAACATATCATCAGCATGTGCCTTTTTGATATAATGGTCTGAGAGTGGCATGGTATCACTTCTGCAGTAGTATTGCCAAAAATTCATAATCATGGCCAACTCAAATTGAGGGATATTTTACAAAATACCTCAGTACTGTTTAAAAATGTCAAGGTTCTGAAAGACAAAGAAAGAAGGAGAAATCATCCTATTTTGACACAGTTAATAGTATCACATCAATGTTAATTTTGTGGTTGATAATTATACTTTGATTATGTATACTGTTATCATCTGAGGAAACTGAGTAAAAGTTGCACATAAATTAATTGTAATATTTTTGAAACTTGAAAAAAATTTGAAATTATTAAAAAAAATAAAAGGTAAAAAAATAAAAAATATCCCAAATACCTTATCTCCCCTTTAGCAATCTATTCCATCTCCATTAATGGCAATTTCCTTCTTGTAGTATAAGCTGAAATATTTGAAATCACTCTTTCCCTTTTTTAACTCATATCCTAATTCCAACCTACAGGAAATTTTATGAGTTGTGTCCTCAAATATGTACAGAATCTAACCACTTCTTATCACCTCTACTAAAACATCTCTAGTTTGGGATACCATCATTGCTTGCTTGGGTTATTGCAATAGCTCTCTAACTGACCTCCTTGATCTACCCTTCTCATAACTATCTAATGGCTCCCATTTCTTTCAGAGTAAAAGCCAGAGTTCTGACTATGGCCCAGGGGTCATATAGGATCTGGTTTTGTTCACTCTCTGACCTCCTTTCTTATCAGTCACTCATTCAGTCCATTCCAACCACTCTTATCTTCCTGCTATCTCTTGAACATGCCAGGCATGCTCCTTGCTTACAGCCTTTTCACTGGTCGTTCCGCTTTCCTTGAATTTCCTCTTTCTTCCCCCATACATCCCTTGGCTAACCTCCTCATCTTTTCGAGCCTTTGCTTAAATATATTTTTCTCAGTGTGCCTACTCTGACCACCTTCATTCTTGGTTCTCCTTAATCTGTTGCAAAATGTTGGCCATTTTTTATCACCTTTGAACACAGAGTATAATTTTTATTTATATCTTATTTATTGTATATTGCCTGTCTCTACCTGCTAGCATGTAAACTCTTAAGAGGGCAGATATCTTGGTCTTTTTTTCCCCCCTGAGCATTAATACAGTCCTTGGTATACTATACACTCAACAAATATATGACTCAATAAACATTTATTTTATTGTTAAACATAAATTTAACATTTATTGAATCATATATTACTGAAGGGCAGAGAAAATATGTCTCTTTCCCACAGATACTTATAAGCGATCAGGGAATTATACAACAGATGCAAATTATTTGTTTATAAGTCAAGAAGAAATGTAAAAATAAGCTTAGCTATTTTGGTTGCAAGTGAATAAAACCTACTCATATTAGCTGAAGGGATAAAAAGATGGTGGGGGGATATTTACTTGTTCACAAAACTGAACAACTCAGAAGTAAACCTAGCTCCAGGCACACTGGATGTAGGGGGCTTACAGTTATCTTTAGAACTTGATTTCTCCCCTCATTGTTCAACTGTACTTTCTTCTGAAATGGCATGGGTCTTGGGCAGGTGTTCTACACATGGTAGCTATACTGGAAGCTCCAGCATAGATTCTCCCGGTTGAGTGAGAGCCCAGAATTCACTTTGGTCCAGCATGGGCTACCTGTGCTGTGGTAAAGAAAATGTGGTGCTCTCATTGCTTTGGTCTGGGCCATAGACACGGTCCTCAAACCACTTATACTGAGAGTGGAAAAGGAACAGATGAAATTAATTATAGAATTGAGCCAAGCCACTTTGTGTAAACTTTGAATAGACAGACTTGAACAAGCTGATATTAGAAGTATAGCACTCTGCCCCCTAGTGGTTAGATTCCTTGGAGAAAAATTCAGCATTACTCCAAAGGCAACAGCATATTAATTTAATTCATATTACCTTTTTTACATGATCTTTTTTTTCAAGTTATTTAAAAATATCTGTGTCCTTCCCACCTATCTTCTACACTGAAGCTTTCACCCATTTTGGGTAAATTTTCTTTTGACATAGTTCTCATATCCCTTCTTTTTTTCCCTATCTCTACAGTCATCATCTTTCTTCTTGGCTTTATATTTAGACTAATGTGATAGCATCCTAACTTATTTCGTTATCTTGAATCTTTTATGAAAATCAACGCCTTAAAGATCTTCCTAAAAAATTCCTTTAGTTGTATGGTGTCCAGCTGGGGAATTAACTCTGACAATTTATCAGATCCAATAAAAATCTATGAGTCTAGCTTCAATTATTATGTGTCCCTTACCCTTTTTGGTTGAGAAAATATAGTTAGTTTTCTGTCACATGCAATGAGAAGCTAACATAAATAATAATATATTTGCATAATATATGTTGACTTGTTGAACTTTAAAAATTGAGAACACATATTACTTACATTTTTTTATCTCTTATATGAGATTCATTTATTTTGAATTTCATCCCATTAAACTTCTCTAATAGTCTACCCAGAAAATTCCATGTATACTTATCATTATAAAGAGTGAATTAAGTGCATAATTTATTTCTCATAAAAAAGATATTAGTTGGTACAAATTTATAAGCACACTGGCTAATTGTGCAGATCATAAGCAAAATCTAATACATGTGTTCCTAAAGTTTTACAATTTTCATATTTTATGCTTGCTTGATTAGTGGCTGAGACAGTAAGCATTTCCTAACTTCATGATTGCTTACATTTCTCTTCAATTTTCATTGTAAGGACTAACATAAAAAATTGAATCAATCATTCTGAAGGCTATGTATTTTATTATGCATTTCTCTTATCATTTTTTTTATTTATCTCTAATTTTTTTCCTAATTCAATTTTTATACTTAAACAAAAGTATACAGTTTCTGTCTTCTTAAGTATTCATATAGAGTTGTTTTAAAAAAACTGAAGTCAGACTGTGTAAGCTTCAGTTTTCTCTTCTGTAAGAAGATAATAAGGTAATAATAGTACTTCTAATTTATCAGATTAGAGAGTTATTGTGATGAAAAAATTTGATTCACATAGAAGGCTTAATGTGGTTACTGACACACCTAAATTCTCAAAAAACTTTAGCTTTTACTATTATTTTACAGATTCATTTGCATTTTTAGTGTCCTTGGATATACCAATTGGTTTGTTTACCACCAAATATGTATGGTGGGCTGAAAAAAAAATAATGAGATGGAGTGTCTATTCTTGTGAAGTTTACAATCTAATTTGAGAGACAAAGAATAAAATATAACAATTATAAACAAAATGTGTATAAACATACAATGAGATATTATTCAGCCTTAAAAAGGAAGGAAATTCTGACAAGCTAAAACATGGATGAACCTCAAAGACATTATGCTAAGTGAAATAAGCCATTTTGAAAAGGACAAATATTGAATGATTCCATTTATACAAGGTACCTAGAATAGTCAAGTTCATACAGACAGAAACTAGAATGGTGGTTGTCAGAGGCTGGGGAAGGAACAAGGAAAGGTGAGTTAGTTAATGGGTACAGAATTCTAGTTTGAAAGATGAAAAGTTCTAGAGCTGAATGGTGGTGGTGGTGGTGGTACAGAAAATATGAATGTACTCAATGCTACTAAATCGTACATTTAGAAATGATTAAAATGCTAATTTTACGTACCTCTTACCACAATAAAAAAGATTTAAAATTCAAATATTCATATGAGAAAATTAAAGTTTAATACTACAATGTAACAGGAAAACCAGTTAATTTCAAATCATATGTCCTCTAAATTTTATTAATAAAATGTATCCACTTATTTTTGAATAAATAATATATTTTCATGGTTCAAAAATAAAAGGTACAAAATGGTATACAGGAAAAAAGTAAATATTCCTTTAGCATATTCCTGTTCCTTTTCCCAGAGTCAACCCTATTACTTGTTACTTATATATTCTACCAGAGATACTATCTTCCAATATCTATACTTATATACACTATATTGCAACTTTCTTTTTCCATAAATATATTTAACCAATACTCTATTGAGGAGCCCAGGAGAGTTTCCATTCTTTCCATTCCATTCTTAACTATTTCAAGCAATGTTTCAAAGAATAATCTAGCACATATGTCATTCTGTGTAACTGAGAGCATTGCTGCAAGATAAATTCCTAGAGGGAGTGTCACTGGCTTTTCAGATGATTCAGACTGAAAGTACCTTCAGATTTCACCAAAGAGGAATCTGTGTTAGATGCTTTATCCAAAAACTTGAAAACATTACTTCTTTCATTTCCTTCGGCATCTATCAATCACTAAATCTTGCTGATTGTATCCCCTCAGTATCTCTTCTGTCCTTCTTTCCCATTCTTTACAGCCAACAAATCAATTTACGCTTTTACTATTTCATGTCTGTAGTATTGTCTTCCACCCATCCTCCTGAGAGAACAATCTGCTCACTTTCATTCTCCTAAATCACCTAGAATTGGGTCTATTGTCTCTATTTTAGCAAACAAGGCTCCTCTTAATCTGGTCCCTGCATTTTCCCTCTCCAGCCTTCTCTACCATCACCCAACATTACTCTTTTTGGTTTTATGATGTACAATAGTTTATACTTTCAGGCCTCCATGCATTTTGCTTTCATTATCTTCCCAGCCTGGAATTCCATTTCCCTTACTTCTTCTGTAGGAAATCTTGACCTCTTCATGAAAGAAGAGGAAACTTCCCTTTGTGCTCCATAGGTTTGTATTCATCTTCTGTGGGGATCATAATTCTCTACTAAAACTATTTCCTTGAAGTAGGCTGAAATAGTGGTGGGAGTGGTCTTTTTCCTTTCTAGTTCTAGCATCCAGCACAGTGTTTGAGGTCATATGGAGTGTACTCAATAAAATGTCTAACCAAATTTAACTAGATCTTGGAGAAAAGGAGTAGAATCATTTGTTTATTCTTATGTTTATTGAGTGGCTAAGTGCAGGATTATGTGCTAGGCAGTGGGATTACAACCAAGAAAATAACCCAGGTCCTACTTTTGGTCTAGTGAAAGAGATTGGGCAGTAAAAACATACAATTATCGTTTACTGGGGTGAGAACTGCAGTGGACTCTAGGTCACAGCTTAGATTCTTTTATAAATATGGACGAACAAAGCGTGGCATTTTAATTAGAGGGAATTGCACTAAAAATACATTTATGAAATAAGACCATAGCTCCAAATCACTGTGAAACCCGGAGTCAGACATAAAGCTAATGATTCTGACTTCCTGTTTATGGCCCATGGCCTCCACTTTTTAAAGTGGCGATGCTCTTTTGTTGAACAGAACACAGTGTCTTGGATAAAGATTAATAAAGTGAGATAACACATGTAAGAAAGGTCTGAATCAGTATACAACATAAAAGTTCTCTTTCTCTGTAAACTGCCTTCTAAGCATTCAAAAAAGCTTGCGTGGTGTTAAATGATCTATCTAAAGTTTAATCTACCGATTGTTCTTTCTCTGTCCTTTTCTACTCTCTTCTCTAATAAGACTGCTCTTTCACAAGTTTGAGAAAGATAGTACAATGTACTGAAAAGGACAGTTTTTTTGGGAGTTAAGTAGAACTGGATTCAATACAGAGGGCGGTCATTATTATTAGAGTAACTCTGGGCAGATACTTAAACTCCCAGTTTCCTCTTTTGTAAAATAAAATAAGTTGGGAGAAAATGTTTTTACAAAGCGCTTACCTTAACCCAATGTCTGACAAATAGTAAGAGCTCAGAAGTTGGGGGGGGGCATATAGTCCTTTGTAATCAAAAGAAATGTATGCGTAATCATTACTACTTTATATTAAACCAGAACTCGCGCTTCAGCACTGATGCAATTTGACCTCTCCGGGCCACTGTCGCTGAGCATGCGTAGATGAACGTGGCGGGACGTAGGTGTCATGGCGAGCTCCATCTGAAGTCTCTGCAGCTTCCGGAGAGCAGCGTGTTGATTCTCTCACTTTGGACTGGTTTGTTATTTCGTGACTACTGAGTAAGGGTGGTGGGTGGATCCGTGTGGGGTAGAGTGTAGCCAGAGCTCCTTTTATTGCGGAGTCGTGTTTCCCAGTTTTTGTCTTTTTCTGGCTATTTGCTGGTTTCGCAGTTGAAAGGGAACTTGCCAGCTGGGATTGGGCTACAAAGAGGCTGGTAGCACTGCCAAAAGTGAAGACAGGGTCGTTGATCTCAGGTGCTGCAGGGCTGTAAGAAGTATTAAAGGGATTTTTTCCCCTTATTGTCAAGTTTAACTTAATTGCTTTTCCCAACTTTCTACATTAGAGAATTCTTGGTACGGGAGGAGGCTCTCGCAGTTACCCAGCTTTCTCAGAGCTGTATCAGTTATGACTTTAAACTTAAGTTAGTCTTGTTTTTTTTTTCACTTCTCGTTTACTCATAAAACCTCTTTCTGAATCTCGGGCGACAGGTGTCTTTCGGGTGGAAGGTGATCTGGATATCTACTTCACTGCCTTATTCCTGCTTTGTAGTTGTTGTTTCTTGAATCACGCAGACGTGATGTAGTGCTGGCTAGTGTTATCATGGCCAGACGCTGAATCTCATCAGTCATGGCAATTATGGCAGAGTCAAATACCTGTTGGTAAGCTTTTGGAAGTAGTATGGAATATCATTAACTTTGCTGTATAACGAAGAGCAGTTTTTTATGGATTCTAATTCCTTTTAGGTGGTTTTAACGAGTCCTTACTGCGATTTTGTAAACTTAACTGCAAGCTTGCTTTTTCTAATCAGTTTTTATTTTCCAGACTCATCTTTCAAGAGGATTTGAGACTAATTGCAGATAATCAAGGTACTTATTTTAAACCTTTTACGTTTGAGTGATATATCATACATTATAATGTGCAGAAAGCTTAAGTTCTTAGTAATTTTGCCACCATCATTATAGGGAAACACCATAATCTCTATATCACTAAGTCCAAGAAACGTTTCATTCATTTTACTTAACCTTTCATCTGCATTGTGTAGCACTGACCATATCCACTCTGATATGCTCTCTGCCCCTGCCTTCTATGACCCACTGTTTTTTTTCCTTCTCTGGTAGCTGCTTCTTGGTTTCTATTAAAGTCTGCTTCCCTTCTATTTGGTAATTAAATCTGGAGTTCCTCAAGGCTTGGTCCTGTACCCTTTCCTCTTCTAACTCTTCTTTTTCTCTCAGGGTGCTCTACTCAATATTGTCATCAACATTGTTATTCTCTGTCTTTTTGATTTTAGCTATCCTAGTGGGTGTGAAGTGGTTATCTTCTGGTTTTGATTTTGCTTTTCCCTAATAACTTATGATGTTGACATCTTTTATGCGCTTATTGGCCACCTGTGTATCTTGTTTGGAGAAATGTCTATTCAGATACTTCGCCCATATTTTACAGTAGGTTATTTGTCTTTCTGTTGTTGAGTTGTATTTTTTTTCTGTATTCTGATACTGGACCTTTATCAGATGTATAATTTGCAAGTCTTTTCTCTGTTTGCATGAGTTGTCTTTTCACTTTCTTGATTGTGTTGTTTGAAGCATAAATTTTTAAAATTTGATGAGGTCCAGTCTGTTTACTTGTTGCTTGTCCTTTTGGTGTCATGACTAAGAAACCAGCACTTAATCTCACATCTTGAATATTTACACCTATGGTTTCTTATAAGAGTTGTGTTACATTAGTTCTTAAATTTAGTTCTGTGATCCATTTTGAGTTAATTTTTAGCCTACCGCCACAGCACCCTGAACATGCTCAATCTCATTTTATTTCAGAAGCTAATCATGGTCGGGCCTGGTTAATTCTTGGATGGGAATTAATTTTTTATATATGAAGTGTAGTAGGAATCCAACTTCATTCTTTGCATGTGGCTATTTGGTTATAGCATGATTAGCTGAAAAGACGTTTCTTTCTTTGTTGAATTTTCTTGGTACCCTTGCTGAGAATCAGCTAACCAGATAATATATTTTTGACAAGCATTCTAGATGATTTTTATGAAAGAATAACTCTAGGATAGTGATTCTCAAACTTGAATGTACATCAAAATCACCATGAGGTTTTGTTAAAGATTGTTGGGCTTTACTCAGTATCTGATCTTGTAGGTCTAGCGGGTGGCCCGAGCCTTCATTCTGACATGTTCTCCAGTGATTCTAGTTGCGCTGGTTTGGGAACCATCCTGTGAAAACTACTAGTGTTGATCTTTGTTTCACAACTGTGGCTACACACATGAGAATTACTGGAAAGTTTTCAAACCTATGCTCAATCTTCGTTCCCAGGGATTGATTGAACTGTTCTGGGGCTTAGTTTATAATTTTCAATAAACACTCAAGACAGAACCTCTGCTGCAAGAGTAGTTCTCATTCAAGGTGTTTAGTGGAGTCAGCTGGGCAGGTTTTACATTCTCATCCCTACATTCTACTCTTGGAGATTCTAATTCAGAATGGGACCTGAGTATTTGATTTTATAAAAGCTCTCCTAATAAATCACCTGTGTAAGTTACCAGTATTCTAGGATGTTGCATTCTCTCTTTTGTCATTTTCAATGTCTCCCTTTCCACTTTGTTTTCATTTCCTTAAAATCCTCTGGATTTCCTCTACTTTTGAAAAAAAAAATTATATGATCCTGTTGTTCTGTTTAACTTATTTTGCTTTCATTTTGTTCTCAAGCTTCCATTTCCTCATTACTTATTTATTTAAAAAGTCCCTCTGCCTGGTTGTTGGAAGTAAAAATGTTTATTAGTAGTAATGAATGAGATTGTTCAGATGCTATGATATCATGGATGCTAGGTTTAGGGATCTTTGCATTATATTATCTTTGTCTTCTTCGAGTGAATTTCTACAAATGGAGTTGCTGGGTCAAGGGATATATATTTTTTAAAGTTTGATACGTACTGCCAGATTGCCCTCCAGAAAGGGTATGCCAGTTTTATCATGCTTTCAGTGATGAGTGGGGTTTTTGTCAGTTTTTTGTTAGTGTGGTAGATGAAAAATAATTCATGTTTAAAAACTTGCTATTAGTGTGTTTGAATATTCTTTCCTATGCTTATTGGTAATTTGCATTTCTTAAGTGAGTTACCTATGTTTTCTTTGCTCATTTTTTTTCTGGAATGTGTTTATATCTTAGGGTCACATTAGACTCTTGGATTGTTTGTTTTTTGCCAATGAGGCAGAACCAGAG
The DNA here is from genome assembly GCA_004027375.1 of Macroglossus sobrinus. Classification (NCBI taxonomy): domain Eukaryota; kingdom Metazoa; phylum Chordata; class Mammalia; order Chiroptera; family Pteropodidae; genus Macroglossus; species Macroglossus sobrinus. Next base: position 417,716 of record PVKZ01000698.1, read on the forward strand.
TGGGAGAGCTTGGTGCTGAGAGAAGGCATAGGTTCTAATTCTAGCTCTACCAGTGAACAAATGTTTTAGCTTTTGTGGACTTCAGTTATGTGAAATAAGAGGCTAAGCAAAGTTCCCTACTTTTCTGACTTTGTGATATTGTATATCTACTGCAGTGGATCTCTCTCAGCTCTCTTCTTCCATTCTATTTTCTTTCTGTTATTTATGTGATTCAATTCCAAGTTCTTCAGTAGCTCTTTAGTAACATTCAAAGGCACTATCTGGTCTTAGCCTTTCTCACGTATCTTAATTATTTCATAGAATAATAGTGATAGAAGAAACCCTAGGGGTTCAGTATTTACTTCAGCTTTCCATCTAGTGTAAGAATTTCTTCCTATGTTAGAGGGAGATTAACTAAATTCAGCTTAAACACGAATTTTGTGAATTTATTCAGTCAGTCAACAAATAGTGTGCCTGTTGTGTGCCATGCATTGTTTATGTGTAGGTATAGATGTGATAGTGAAAAAGAGATGATGTCTTTGTCTTTGTGGGCCTTACACCATAATGAGAAAGACAGATGCAATTAGATAGATGGTGTCAGGTAAGTAAGTGCTATGAAGAAAAATGACATATAAAGCAGGGTTAGAGGTTAGTGAGAGTGTGTGGGAGTGCTTGGTCAGTGTGTGGTTATTTTAGACATGGTAGTTAGGAAAGGCCATTCTGAGGAGGTGTCATTTGATTAGATAAGTAGGCAGCAAGCCATACATGTATTTTAGGGGTGACATTCTATGCAGAGGAATAACCATTGTGAAGGCCCCTTAGTCAGAAGCTAGTTTGGCGTACTGAGAGAATATCTAACAGGTTAATATAGTTGGGTAGTGTACAATAAAAAATATTTATGGAGAACATGCAATGTGCTAGACGTAGTTCTAGGTGCCACCTGGGATAAAACAGTGAACAAAGCACATAAAAACCTTTACCCCCACAGAGTGTATTCTAGTAGAAAGAGATAGACAATAACATAATGAAAACATCTGAGCAGGTGATGAGTGCCATGGTAAGAAAACAAGGTGGGGTGAGGTGGGATTTGCTTAGAAAGGCCTCACTGGTGACATTTGGGCAAAGTCCTGAAGGGCTTGAAGGCATTCTAGGCAAGAATAACACCCTGAAATGAGTGTGTACTTCTTGGTAGGTATGAACTGGTAAGGAAGCCTGTGTACCTGCGTAGAGTGAGGGGGAGAGTTAGAGAGGTAAAAGGAAAGCTGATTATATGTGTCCTTACAGATCTTTGTAGTGATTTTGGGTTTTTATTTTGAAGTGTAAGACAAGATTTTGTTGTTGTTGTTGTTGTTGTTTTTAAATTCATCTGTATTTGTAATAACCTTTTAAAGCAAAATGTGACTTGAGCACTACATTTCTATTAACAAAACTTACTCAAAGGGCTTTTCAGCATACTTAGGTAGGCTTATAATTTTGCTACTCTAAACAGTACTTTTTTCTGTAAAACAAGCTCTATGGATGGTTACTCCTGTCAAGTTGGTTCAGCATAACATATTAATTTCTTGAGATGAACTTAGGTTTTAAAGGGATCCCTGGCGTCTGTGCTGAAATGTCCTTCGGGAATTAAGGGTAGAAACAGGGAGACTAACTGCCAATAATCTAAGCAAGTGTTGATGTTGGTTTGAACCAAAAATGTAACAGTGGATATGGTCAGAAATAGTCAGATTCTCAATATATTTTGAAGATAGAGCCAACAGGATATTTTGGATTGAGTTAGGGCAAAAGAAAGATGACTTGAGAATGATTCCAGGATTTTGGCCTGACCAGGTAGAAGGTTGGCATTGCCTTTAAATGAGATCAGAAAGTTATGGAAAGATCTGGTGTGTTTTGTGATTGTTTGTGGGGGAAGGTGGAGAGAGGATCAAGAGTTCTCTTTTTGACTTTTTAAGTTTGAAATAACTCTTAGACTTGTAAGCAGTGGTGTTGAATAGGTATTTGGACATGAGAGTCAAATTCAGGGGAGGACTAGGGTTGGTTAAATAAGCATATAGTTGATATTTCAAGGACATGGGGCTGGATGAGATCAAGGTATGTCTGAAACTAAAGGAGATGTCCTGTAACCGAGCCATGGGGCCATTCCAATGTTCAGAAGTTGGAGAGATGAGGAGGAAGAAGCAGAGGAGACTTGGGGAGTTGCTAATGTGGTAGAAGGAAAACCCAGAGAGTGTGGTGTCCTAGAAGCCAGTGAAAGTCAGTAGTCAATAGTGTCGATTGCTGCATGTGGAGTAATATAAGATGACTAAGAACAGATCATTGTATATATTATTGGAAGTCACTGAAATCATGATGATGAAGTCTGGTGGAGTGGTGGGGTGAAAACTTGGTTCATGAGAGAATGGGAGGGGAAAATTTGATATTGAAGTATAGCTAGCTTGGACATGGTTCCATAGTGTAGTGGTTAGCACGTCTACTTTACACGCAGAAAGTCCTGGGTTCAAGCCCCAGTAGAGCCATGGTCCAGGGTCTAGAACCATTCCACCCTGAACAAGCCTGATGTCTGATCTTGGAAGCTAAGCAGGGTCGGGCCTGGTTAGTACTTGGATGGGAGACCACTTAGGAAGACCAGGTGCTATAGGCATAAATAATAATAATCATAATAATAAAAAGAAAGTATACATAGCTCTTGCAAAGAGGTTTTTTTTTTTTAAAGGAGAGAAATGTGATAGAGATAATAAGTGGAGGCATTTGGGTCAAGATAAGGTTTTTGTTTTTTAAATGGGAGAAATAATAGTATGTTTGTATCTAGATAGTAATGATTCAGTAGGGAGATAATTAGTGATGATGCAGGAAAAGGGGGCATGACTGGAATTTTTTGCTTGAGTGATTCAGAGTTGAAGCAATTTTCTTAGGGAGGTGGACAGTTATAGTAACAGGTAGTTAGGCTGAGTACATGGGCAAAGAACCATTTCCCGGTAAATGAAGGAAGTCATCCACCTGTGCAGAGTGTGGGAAGGGTTTTGTGACTGGCTTCATTGAAGCTTTCTGCTTTCAGTACCATCTTTAGCCTCATTAAGCGGAGATATGTAAGAAATAAATTTTCAGAAAATTTCTAAGATAAATAAGTTTAAGTTTCTTACTGCAGTTGTTCATAGTCTTTGCTCTACTAATGCACACTGGGAATCTGTAAGGAGGCAGAATTTCCTAAATATATTTGACCTCAGAACTATTTTTTCATTGAAAGTTAATATCTCAAATAAATAGAACCAATTTGAGAAAGTTTTAGTTTATTTCACCTTACCTAGTTTGTTGAGTTGTTCAGGACTCTTGTTTGCAAGAGAGAAAATCTAACTCAAATTAATTTAAGCTACAGAGGAAATTTATTGGCCCACATGATTGGGCAGAGTTGGGCAGCATCTAGCTTCAGGCGTTAGTTGGATCCACGTGCTCAGATAATGTCATATATGGCTCTTGATCTCTCCACCTTTTACTAGATTTCATTCTTTAGGTATGCTTCTGCACTGTGACTGGCAGATGATCTCCAGCATTCTCAAGTTGACATTCTCCCAACATAACCACTTCAGTGAAAAGAGAAGCTATCTCTTCTGTTAGTTTTGGCATAGAAGTCCGTGTGATGATTCTGATTGACTGGGCTTGTCATATCCAACCCTGAACTAATCACACACTAATCAGTGTGGCCAGAAAAATGGGTTACTCTGGCAGGCCTGGCTCATGTGCCCCATTCCTGTGTCTAGGGAAGGAGAAGGACTGTGATGGATAGTTCCGCAGTGTCCATGTTGTATGCATGTTAACTATAAGTTAGCTAGATCTTGATTGATTGCCATTGGGTTATTTCTAATCTTTTGCTCTTACTAAGAATGTAAAGCTAGCTGAGATTTGAATAGAGGTTTGTCTGATTTACAAGGCATAATCTGTCATAGTTGCAAAGAGTACATTACAGTAAAGGGTATAGGACGAGTCTGGCTTGAAGCCATTGTTAGTTGAAAGTTGTTAATGGAAAAATGGGAATCTGGCATTTGAAAAGGAAAATTGATTAGAAAGGCTTGAGACCAGAGGAGAGTATAGGATCCTTAACACAGATGAGGAACAGTGGTCACTCAGTATATATACACTAAGTAGGCAGTGGGGTACCACACAGCATGAGGGCTTGGGCTAATCTGACCTGGAATCCTTGTGCGGCTTTGGGTAAATTAGCGTCTCTGTTTCAGATTGCACTTTAAAGTGAGGCTAATAATACCACCTGCCTCAGGGAGTTTCTGTGAATGGTTAATGGGATGACTCTGTATCTTATTTTAACATAATTGTAGATTCATTTACATTTATAAAAGTTATGTATAGATGCTGTACACTTTACTGATCTTACAAAACTGTAATACAATATCACAACCTGGATATTGACATTGATATAGTGAGGATATAGAAACATTTCCATCACCACAGAGATCTCTGTTGTCCTTTTATAGTCATGTTTACTTTCCTCCCACTCATCTTCTCCTTCATTCTGGGCAACTACCATTCTGTTCTTCATTTCTATAATTTTGTTACTTTAATCTCAAATGTGTTATATAAATGTAATCATACAGTATGTTACCTTTTGGGTTTGGCTGTATTTACTCTTCACAATTCTCTGGAGATTCACCCAGGTTGTTGCATGTATCAATAATACATTATTTTTAATTGCTGAGTAGTAATCTATGATATGGATGAACCACAGTTTGTTTAACCATTCAACCCATTGAGGGCATTTGGGTTATTTCCAGGTTTTGGCTATTACAAAGAAAGCTGCTATAAACATTTGTGTTCAGGTTTTTTTGTGATTATAAATCTTTATTTTTCTTGGATAACCGCCCCCACACCCTCCTGCGAAATACAGTTGCCAGGCTACATTATAGTTGCATGACTAGTTTTTTAAAGAAAATGCCAAACTTTTTTCCAGAGCACCTATACTATTTTATATTCCTATGAGGACAGTGTGAGCGATCCATTTTTCTGTATCCTTGCCAGCATTTAGTGTTTTCACTATTTTTTGATTTTAGTTGTTCTGATAGTGGTATGGTATTTCATTATAGTTTTAGTTTGTATTTCTCTGATGGCTAATAATGTCGAATCTCTTTTCATGTGTTTATTTATCCTCTGTATATCCTCTTAGATGAAATGTCTCTTTATGTCCTTTGTCTATTTTCTAATTAGATTGTGCTTTTAAATATTGTGTTTTGAGTTCTACATAGTTCCTTCCATTTGAACCTTGGAATGTCCCACTATCAATAGGATTTGTCTGATTGTTTCCTTATGTTTCTTTATCTCTGCATTTTCTGTAAACTTGATGTTGAATCTAAAGGCTTTATTGGATTCAAGTTCAGGAAGGATATTTAATAAGTGATGCTATGTTAAACAGATTTCTAAGGGACTCATATCATTTATAACCTTTTTATGTGATGAAGAACATGCTTTCTGCATCTCATGGTACACTACTGGATGACATAGAAGATATCGTGTCACACGAAGACTCAAAGCCACAAGATAGACATTTTGCAAGAAAGCACGTTGTTCCAAAGGTGCGAAGGCGACATACCCAAAAATATTTGCAAGAGGAAAACAGTCCACCAAGTGATAGGTAAGCTATTTTTTTGAAATTATATTTGGTATCATTTCAGGGGAGAAGCTGGTACTGCTGGTCTCTGTGATATATAAAATGTCTTAAAAAAAAAAACTCTGAAATTTTGAGATGAAATATGTAGATTTATTTTTTTATTTGAATGTTTTTTAATTTAGTGAAGTAATTGGTTAAAGAAAGGTCGAATCACGTGTTCCTTGAAGGCAAGGCCTCGGACAGTATTTGGTATAAAGATAGTATTTTCTACCTCCCCATCTCTTTGATATTACTGTAGTTAGTATGTCATTTTTTTGACTTCCAAATTAAATTTTTTTAACTTGGAATTTGTGGTTCTTATGAGACAGTAGTGGTTGAGGCATTTAATTTTTCTAGTTAGGTCTCTAGTGAATATGGCCTAGCCAGAAATGATTATGCTGTTGTATAGTTTTAATATGTCTACATTTATTTATCTAGTAAATTGTTGAACATTTTAATATACTTGATTTTGTTTGGAATATTAAGCTTTTAAAAGCTATGAACTTAAAATTTGCTTATATTTTGTTTATTAAATTTGTCCTGAATGTGTCCTTAAGATAATTTCTGTTTAATTATAAATTATCCGGGCAATCTAAGTTTTTTCTTTCTAAAATGATTATATTTTTAGAACTCTATATATGAAGTACTTTTATTAATGCCGTAGGGTGACAGTTTTTCCGTTTAGCTTCAGTTATTTATATCAGTAAGTTATAAAATAAAGAGCGTAGGTAGTATATCATCTTTTTTATGAGCAGATAGATGTATTTACTTTTTCTTTCATTTGCTGTTGTTACTGGATCCATTTTCTTTGCTGTTATATGTACCTTTCTAAGAGTTGAACTTGGTGGCAGTACATTAATAGTACTGAATTTGTATTTCTCTAAAATCCAATTCAGAGAAAAAGATATTTTTATGTAGAGAGCTTTATCTTAGAATCCTGTGGTTATTTTCTTTTGATTTTAGACTTTTGGTTAACAACATACTATGGATTAACTTGGTGCATGTAAAGATTAGCTTATGAATGGGTTGCGGTGAATGTGTATGTGTGTGTGTGTGTGTGTGTGTGTGTGTGTGTGTGTGTGTGTGTGTATTTTTGCATAATTTGCCCCCAAATAATCTAGTACTTGTTTTTTAAATCCCCTAATGAGACTTACTCTAAAAAAATTTTTTATCGATTGTTTAATAGCACTATTCCGGGCATACAGAAAATTTGGATACGAACATGGGGTTGTTCTCATAATAATTCAGATGGAGAATATATGGCTGGACAACTAGCTGCCTTTGGATATAAAATTACAGGTAATTAGATTTGTAATGTATTTATTGAGCTAAGTTTTTTAGAGATATGTGTTATCGCTTCAGCAATTCAAGGGTATTTTAAGGCAAAACAAAAAGCTATTATACATTGCCCATGTAACTATGAATATCATATTAAAAAAATAAACTATTTTGAAATACTTTGAGTTACAAAAAAGTGGTAAAATTGCAGAGTTTGCATGTGTTTTTTACCTACCTCCCTTAATATTAACATCTTACGTAATTATAATGAACAAACTAGGAAATTAACATTAATGCAACAGTGTTATCTAAACTACAGATCTTATTTGAATTTTGTCATTTTTTCTATGTAGGTTCTTTTTCTGTTTCAGGATCCAATCTAGCATCTCACCTTTCATTTATTGGTATTACCTCCTTAGTCTCCTTCAATCTGTGACAATGCCACAGTGTTTTCTTGTTTTTTATGACCTTGAACTTCTGAAGAAAACTGATGAGTTATTTTGTAGAATGTCCCTCAACTTGGGTTTGTCTGATGTTTTCTCATGATTAGAATAAAGTTATGTATGCATTTTTGGCAAGAAGAGAACAGAAATGATATTATATCCTTCTCAGAGCCTCATATCAGGAGTTTCATGATGTCAGTATGTCTTATTACTAGTGCACTAACCCTTGTCTGCCAGATTTCTCCACACTAAAGTTAATATTTTTTCTCATTGTGATGAATAAATATCTTGTTTCTCTTCAGCCTTTTTGTCTACTAATTTTAGTATCTGTCATTGGATCCTGTCTGCAACAGTTATTACTGCATTGTTTGCTTAGTGGTCATTTTCTATTTTGTTGTTTCTTTCACATTTATTAATTGGAATTCTTGTGTAAGAAAGTGCTATCCTTTCTTCCTCATTGACTTATTTATATCAGTATGGACTCATGGACTTTTTTTTTATTCTGTGGGTTGTAAATCCCCTTCATTAGAAGAATGGTGTTTAGAATCGGATCAGAGATCTGGACAATGGGTATGTCCATTGCCATTGTGAAGTGTTGTTGCTTCTAGGTCATCTCAATGGACTAAGCTAGGAAATAAGTGTATTAACAGGCATGTACACACATTTATATTTGTTACTGTATCTAGCTCTAATATATTAAATGGCACCATAATTTGAATGCTTTGTGCAGTGCTTTATATATATTATCTTGCTTCGTTCTAGTGTTATGAGAAAACATTGGCATCACTGCCATTACAAGTGAGAGTGGAGAGGTTGTGTCTTACCTTAAATTGCATGGGCAGTGAATTCTCTGTCACTCCAAAATATTGCTCTTAACCACTATTCTATATACCTGACGTTGCCTGTGTATGTGTAATGGGCAATTCCTAGCTTCAAGATAGCTTGTGAGAATTGGAAACATACTCTATAGTATTGTTTTCTTCAGCAGCTAAATGATCATATGTCATTAACTATGTGTTTTTGGTAACTTATTTTTTAGACATCAAAATCATTGTTAATACTTTTGTTCTTTAGTAGGAATTTTTGGCATACTTTACCTCGGCTTTGCCTTAACACATTCTGATGGGGCAGTTTGAGTATTAAGAATATAGCCTTTAAGATAATTTCCCAAAACATTAAAAAAATCAGAGGTGACTTTCCTAGGTGCTATTAATTATCTAACACATTTTAATTTAAATTTTAGACCATTAGCAGTTTGTGTTTGGTAATTTAACAGTAGTCGTCTATTTAAAATAATAGTCGTGTTGTGTTTACACAAGAATATTATATACACTTTTGTTATGTACACCTACTTTTGGCTTCCTATTTGGGAAAGTAGAAGGAGAGAATTAAGGAAGCATTCCCTTGAATATGAAATTAATTTATCTTATTAATGTAGTATATTTCATATGCATATATTACTTGTCTATGTTTATACTAATTTTATATGCTGTTGATTGTCCCCACTTTATTAATTTATTAATTTATTTTTTTTGTTGTGCCATTGGTTAATGAAATCCAGTGTTTCAGATGTACAATTTAACAGTAAGGCATATATATATATATATATATATATATATATATATATATATATATATATATATATATATTGCATTGTGTGTTCACTGTGTGTAGTTAGATTTCTTTCTGTCCCCACATATCCACATATATGACTCCTTTTATTGTCCCCTCCCCACTTCAACTCTGGTAACCACTAGTCTGTTGTCCATGTCTATGAGTCTCTATTTGTCTTGCTTATTTTGTTGCTTTTCAGTTTATAGCCCACAGAGTAAGTGATAACCATGTGGTTTTCAACTTTTTCTGTCTTGCTTATTTTGCTTAGCATGATTATCTTGAGGTCCATTCATGTTGTTGCAAATGGCAGTATTTCATCTCTTCTTATGGCTGAGTAATATTCCATTGTTTATATGTACCACAGCTTCTTTAGCCAATCATCTATCGTAGGACACTTAGGTTGCTTCCATGTCATGGCCACCGTGAATAGTGCTGCTGTGAACATCAGTGTGCAAATATCTTTTTGGATATATGTTTTCAAGTCTTTGGGGTAAATACTTTGTAGAGGGATTGCTGGATTATATGGTAGATCAATTATTAGTTTTTTGAGGAAATTCCTTACTGTTTTTCATAGTGGCTGTACCAATTTGCAGTTCTACCAGCAGTGTATGAGGGTTCCTTTTTCTCTGCATCCTCTCTAACACTTGTCCTGTTGATCATAGCTATTCTAACAGGTGTGAGATTGTATCTCCTTGTGGTTTTGATTTGCATTTTCCTAATAGCTAGTGATGTTAAGTATCCTTTCATATGTTTGTTGGCCATTTGTATGTCTTCTTGGGAGAAGTGTCTTTTCAGATCCTCTGCCCAATTTTTAATTGGGTGTTTTGTTTTTTGTTGTTATTGAATTGTATGAGTTCTTTGTACATTTTGGTTAAAAGGGCCTTATCAGAGGTGTTGCTTACAAATACATTCTCCAATTTGGATGATGGTCTCTTTACCTTGTTGATGTGATTGTCCCCACTTAGAAATACATCTTCAGTTTTTAATTCTAGTATGGCTTGTATGCAGCAGATTAAAGGACCACTTTCCTCACTTGTTTAGGTGCTGTAGGCCCAGGAAATATGAACAATATTAGCTGTGTAAAACATTTAAGAAGGAAATCAATAGATATTATATTTAGATTTGATATATGATATAAATGATTTCTGGATTATCTATGCCAGTAGTCTCTTTCATTATTGTGAAATAGTGGGATTTTATAAAAATTAAATTGCTTAATAATTTATAATGTTTTATTAATCAAACATAGGCCTAAAATATTTAATTGTATAATTGATTAAAATAGGTATAAAATATAGATCATAATGTATGCGGAGATTGAAAACAATATACAGAGAAATTCAAAATTAGCTCTCAGTTACCAATAGTAGATATTTTTACTATTTGGGGAAGAAAGATTATGTGGGGTATATACTTGAAATTGTTGCTTTTAACTGTGATACCAGGAATATAATTATTCCAGTTAGGGCTTGTTCATTACCTCTTTCAGACCCTCATTATTTTGAGGAAATAGGTGGTTCATAACATAAAATAGTGTGTGCTTGCTTTTTATTTCAAAGAATGAAACTTACTGAGAAATGATGTCATTCCCTTAAACTCGGAACAATTAATTAAATCACGGATACACGTTTGCCTAATACAATTAAATTAGTATCATGGAACGCAATTAAACTGTCCCTGTAGGTACAGTGGCTTTTTAAAGAAATAGGTTTTTGAATGCATACATTCCATGGGTGTTGTCTTCTTCAACGAAGCAATTTTTGTGGAATAAACTTTCCAGTAATTCAGCCTTCGATTATTGTTTTTGGATTATTTTTTTGGAGATGTTGCTAAATCATTTTCAGTGTTTTCAGTAGTGGCGAGCTTGGTATCTTGAGAGTACATTTAGTGTTAGAATGGTCACAGATCATTTGAAGCTAAATCTCATGAATAAAGTATGTGATTTGGTATTGAGCAATACTGGGTTAGTTAAAAATAAGGCATTTTTATTTATCTTAATCACTTCTGAAAACTTCTAAAAGAGTTTCAAAAAGTGTTCATAATAGTGATTTTTGTACTTTTTGGGTCTCATCAGAACATCGCAGCTCATGTAATTTTGGCAAAGAACACATAATCATTATCTAGCCTAATAAGGTATGGTCTCCCAAGGTGACTGCTTTAGGGGTAGCCCTCATTTAGATATAGATATGGTAGAGATATATTAGAGATATTGGAGGGAGAGAGATGTTGGAAAGGGAGATGTTTAGTTTGTAGTCACATTTACTCTGGAATATAGCATATGCTTTTTGGTTAGTGGAAAAAAGTCTCTTGTAAGGCCATCAGCTCAACTTCTAGTTCATAAACACATAAGAATAATGGTGTTACATGTATGAAATATTTGTGATAAGCTTACCCGAGTTAGAATATCATGTTTATCTTGGGTGCCCACAGTTTCAGAGAAATCATTTTAAAATTGCTGGGCTACTACAGTTTTTCATAGTTTCTTTTTATATAGCTTATTCATCATATGTTCTCTGAACATGATATATGTTATGATGCTAGGAGGTATGAAGACATGCAAATGAACTAGATATGGATTATAGCAGACAAGAAATATATTGTTGTTTGGCAAGGGAAAAGCCTTCTTACCGTATGTTAAATCTTTGAAGTTATTTTAGTAAGTGGTCCATCTTTAACGTATTCTTTTTTATTTTATAATAAAAGGGAAGAAGGGTCTGCTTCATTAAAAGAGCATTTACAGTTTACATTTTAGACATGCTTGGTGCTAATGTCAAGTCTGATTACAACATCTTATGTTTGAGTAAAGAAAATATCTCTGTAGAAAGAAATAAACAGTAGTTTAACTAATAAAAGAGCATGTATTATAATTAAATGACTGTATTTTAAACATATTTTCTGGACCTGGCCATTTGATTTGAGGTAGTTTTAAATTTTAAGACTGAGATCAGTGAGATATTTTCTCTCAGTCTTAAGAACTGTTGACCATGACATTTCACATTAATATCTTGAGTTTATCTGTAAAATAAAAAATATTAAGGCAAGGAGTAGATTAATTTAATGGGAAGCTGAAAAAGTAATGGACTTCAACTTCAAAATACAACTAAGTGAAAATGTATTGCGTATTATGCTTTTTTTAGGTGACACAATATTTTGTGCCAGCTAGTTTTATGTAAAATCAGGATTTTTGTACACATTTTCTTTGAAGGGAACTGAATGGTTAAAAGCTACTGTGTTTTAGGCATTTCACATAAGTTATTCTAAGGATCAAATGAAATAACTTTAGAATGAAGTTTCTGTGTTTTTCCAGATGAGATTGAGACAGGGCAAAGGAAGACACATGACATATGTAGTGTCACCCAACTAATATGTGCTGTAACTGACATTGAGGCATATCTGCTGTCTGTCTCCATAGTCTCTGCTCTGCACTATGCTATGTAGTCTCTCACAGCTTATATTTTAAAGGTGTTTTAGTTGGAAATTGACTAACAGTAATGGCTTTTATTAGAATCTTTTTTTCTTGCCCATCATTTTAAAATTTCTTCTCTTTTAGAAGTCTTTTACATATGAACCTTAGTAAAAGCTTTCTTTTTTTTTAATTGTATGGGGGAGAGGGTGATATGTACCACTGGACTCCATACCACAGAAGCACACTCAGTTGATTAATTTTAGCACTGAGTTAGGAGTTGGAAGTAAGCTGTTCCTTTTGTTATAGAGAACAGCGTCAGCTGAGAGCTACATGGTTCATTCCCATTTCCTTAATTTTAAATGTCAAGTCATCTCCCAGTGGAACATAAATATGTCATCATCTTGATTTCTATATTCTTCTTGAACCTCTAGTGGAATTCAATGAAGGAATCATCCACTGTCTTAGTACAGGGCTCTTAATTTGCCTTCCACATGTACTTCTTTAATCTAGCCTTTTTATTTTTTTCACCATCATGATTATTTACATGTGTATACTGTCTTATAGTTTGTAAAACATTTTCATGTTCATTGCTGATTTTATATAGCTTATACCTGAAGATAAAGGCAGAACAAGGACTTCGTTAATCTAGGCTTTTAAAACTTTTTAAAAAATATACTGCTATTTAGATTTCTGACTTATATGTATTAGTACTAAGTATAATAAAAAGGTTAGTTATGTGCTGAATAGAACATTTTTCTTAATGTCATCCAGAGTTTCCATGCAGAAATTCTTTATTCTCTAGCCAAAGGTGATGCTTTTTATCTGAAGGTTCTGAAATCCTTCTGGAATTACAGTGACAATAAATTGTATTCTAATCATTTGCACAGTGTCTGCAATGCAAGTGATGACCATCAGCTTATAGATTAAGTTGAATCTAAGCATTATTCTAAAGTTCAGAAGTTAAAGAAAGGTTATATAAAGAGAAACAAAGCCTTTCATGTATATTAAAATAGAAACTGTCTATTGATCTGCAAAATGTCCTCCTTATGTGGGCATTTCAGGCTAATTTTACAAGCTTTTACTATTTATATATGTCCTATGTGCAGGAAAACTATAGTACTTCCTTAACTTACCAGTAATTCACTTTCACCATCCCTTCCTGGTTAGTTTGCAAATATTCTTAGTAGGTTATTGGCATGAAATACTAAGAGTATTCTTTATAAGTTTTATTTTTTAAACAGAAACTTGAGACTTTTATTAAAAGCTGGCTTTGCATGAGGATCTGACAGCACAGGGGTAGTAGAAGTAGACATTTTTTCAGGGTGTGACTTCCAACGAAGTAAGAGATGTACCAGTTGTGGCAGGGATGACAATTGCTAATGGATCACTGAACTGTATTCCTTCTATCAGACCTCTCCAAGGAACTCAACTTTCAAGGAGAGATGTCTTAAAGAGGTTTGGTAGCTTTCTTACCTTTTATTTCCCCAGACAACGAAAGCAGAACATCTCACAATGTTAGGATTTGGTGAGAGAGAATAATTTGGAGATATCTAACTGTAAAATGAGACCTCTATGCACATTGCATTGCAATATATGGTAAAGAGTTGGGTTAAAGCAGTAAATGTGTGAACCAGACAGGTTTTTTTTTTTTTTTTGACTTGACCTTGTGTTATAGGTAGATGCAGTTTTGGAATCCTATAATGAGAGTTATGGAATGGCTAACCTGAGCTGGGAAAAAGCCTATTGGGATCTCAGAAGGAGTCAAGTAAAGAAAAGTTGCTCTTCACACCACATTTCCCTTTTGTTGAAGACAGTAGATTGGTAATGGTGACAAAGTAAAAGATGTATTGGTTGAAGTTGTGGAAGGTGAGCAGCAATTTAAAAGAGTTAAAATATGATTTTTAAACTGGAAATTGCAGAGTACATACCTGATTTCCTAAATAAAGTCAATATAAGAGAAGTAGTGTATGCATATGTGTGTGTGTGTGTGTGCATGAATGAAAGACCCCATCATTTGGAAGGATGTGGAGACATGTAACTGAAAAACCATTTATAAATAATTAGGTCTTAAAAATGCTTCAATTTGGAAGGCCATTAATACATATAATTAATTGCCATATGTTAGGCATAATGTTTTGGAAAACTATTACTGTTGCCTTTGTGACCTCAGGGATAAATATACCCTGTACAAATATAATAATGTTGGTATGTGACCTGAAAAGGAAGCTGAATATGTACATTTGTTGAGGAAAGTGTTGTGGTAAAGATACTGCATAGCTTAACTGGTGCATTGTGATTAATATTTTTTTCTATATTTTTAAAAAATTTTAAACAACTTTATTGAATATAATTTAATCATAAAATTTACCAGTTTTACCTATAATGTTTATTAAGGAGATTGTCCTTATTTTAAAAGGAGTCCAAGATGACTGAGAAATGGGGGGAAATTGCTTTTCATTACTTAAGGAATCATATTATGCTTTATAATAAAAAACTGAATAAGATTCTCTATTTCAGTTCCTAAAATTTAAATTACAATGTTAAAATTTTTGTTTAAATTTTGCAATGCTTTAGTGGAATGTACTATTTCAAAAAGATGGTTTAATACATTTTAAAGGGATGTTGGGACTCTTTATTAATGTGATTTAAATAGGATGCTTATCAGTTTCTCTCATCTTTGAAGAAAAAGCCCACGTGGGCTTTTTTATCTCCCCTTCTTTAAACAGGGCATGGAGAAATATGGTTTCTGTTATTTTCATCTTGTTGGTCCAAGAAT
Organism: Macroglossus sobrinus; assembly: GCA_004027375.1. Taxonomy (NCBI): domain Eukaryota; kingdom Metazoa; phylum Chordata; class Mammalia; order Chiroptera; family Pteropodidae; genus Macroglossus; species Macroglossus sobrinus. The sequence continues at coordinate 432,859 of PVKZ01000698.1, forward strand.
CTCCTCTTGTCATGAGATGAAACAAAACTATATGTGTTTGAACCAACGCTCCATTAAGTGGCCCTGGTTTTGATTTTATATTAAATTGTGTGTTATCTATACAAATTTAGTAGTGTCAACTTTGTAAAAAGTCCTAAGCAGTGTTTTCTTTTATGTTTAAGAGTGAACTTGCATGGTTGATTAGAATCTCCATCTTTTAAAGAGATAAAGATAAAATCTAGTCTATAGCCATGCCACTCTGAACAAGCCTGATCCTGTCTGATCTTGGAAGCTAAGTAGGATGGGGCCTGGTTAGTACTTGGATGGGAGACCACCTAGGAAGACCAGGTGCTGTAGGCATAAAAAAATAAAAAACAAGGGATTGTAAGCTAATAAGGTCCTTGCAATCGGTGAGGTCAACCAAGCGTTGCCTCATTAAAAAAAAAAAAAAAAAAAATCTAGTTCACTCTTGAGAATTATAAAATATTTTGGTTCCAGGTCCTAATTTTTCTTATCCTGGTATTATGTCCAAAGTGAATGTCCAGTAATAGTTAATATCTCATACATGGTCATTCAGTTACTTTGATAAAAGTTTTAAACTTCTTTTCCCTCAATTTTCTCACTGGTAGATGTGGGAAAAGTTCACCTTTTTTATTGCCTTTCTTTGGGAAATTGAAGGTCATTTTTTATCTCATTTCACTTTTGGCCTGACCTTTTTAGGTCACTCGAACCTCTTTGCATTTCTCGTAGCATGTCATAGTCATACTGCAATTCATGTGTAGTCATATTAATTTTTGTGTGAATAAACTACTGTGGAGTGCTAAATTGTGTTAAGATGATGATTTTTCATTATCTTAACACAATTGCTGACATTCTAGTTTTGAACCACTTATTTTCTAGAATTTTTTTGAGAGACAAATCAACACAGACCCATAAATTTTTAGAAACTTGACATTTGATTGTTTAATGAGTGAAATTACTATTTGAGATTTTATAAAACTTTTTTGGATAATTCATTTGAAATAACAGTTTGTGTTTAAATTTTATTTTTTTTTTAAGAAAATGTGCAGATGATAAATTACCATGAAAGCTTTACATAAAAAAAATCTGCTTTCTGCATTGTCATATTTTTTTTGAGGAAAAACATTTTTTTGAGATGTTGACACTTGTATGCGTAAAATAGTTTTGGTTCTTTTGGCCTTTAAAATTTTAGTGGGCTTAGATTAAAGAATGGTGTATTTTTAATTCTTGGACAATAGATGGCAGCATTACCTTACTTGATCACTACAGACATGAAAAGTGAATTTCATGATACAGATAGTCTTCTGATAAAATTATTAGATGTTGTTAAATTAGTTAACACTTAATTTTTTATGATTTATTGCTTTTTAAACTTTCACTAGTATCTATATAAGAATTGGACTAATTGCCCTTTTCAGAGGCAGCATGGTCCTGTGCAGATAGCAGCCGGCAGTATGTATGCTGGAGACCACATATGAAATAATTCATTCATTGACTTACTGCTTGATAACTTTCTTGCTCTGTTGCCCAGACTGTGTGCTTGTCTTAGAATGTGGTCATTGTCCTTTTGTCCATAGGAGCTGACTGAGGTGAGAGTTTTTGAATCTAAGGAGAAATATTTGTTACCGTTACCATGGATTACTTTCAGACTTATTAAAAACTAACTTTTGCATAAAATGCAATTTGATTTGCTCATGAATCCTCAAACCTATTAACGTATGTTAAGGTTAATATATTTGAGTGATTTAATGGCTTTTTTTGTGTGTGGTATTTGTTACTGTACATTATTACATCACCTAATCTGATCATTTTAGATCCTAACTTGTATATGATGCACTGTTGCTGTTTATGTTATTTTCCCCTGACTTAGAGACAGAGAGAATGGTACCACAGCTAGTTGCTATCTTAGGTAATTTATCTGTTTTACATGTTCTTTCCCATGGCATGTGAGTTCCTTCTTAGTCATCTTTAACCTTTGACACCAGAGACACTGTGGACTAGTGATGAAGAGCAGACTGTAGTCAGCTATTAATATTAAGCCAGATTGTAAAGCCAGCTATTGCCATTTATTAGTTATATGACTTTGGGTAAATGACAGTATCTCTGTGCTTCAGTATTCTCACTTATTTGATGAAGACAACAATAGTAGTCTTTTCTAAAGATGGAATGTGAGTACATACATGTAAAAGGTTCAGTGTGTTTGGTATTATTACAATCATTAAACATTGTACCTGGCACAAAATAGGAATTCAGGTGTTTTTGTGTGTGTATGCATTGGTGAAGAAGTAAACAAAAAAGATTTTTGACTATAATGTATTGAAGTAACTTTATTCTTTGTAAAAGAATAAAAAATGTATTCTAAAGGTTAAATAAACGTGGCATGTATGTCTGCATGTGTGAATCCCTTGAATTTTTCAGTAGAATCGCATTTAGGTGGCTGTCAAGTCCAGACTGCATAGTCTTGACGGATCTTGGATAAGATCCTCATACTATCACTTTTCCTGACATGGACACTACAAATTGTATTGAATCTGAGATCTAATTTAATCCATTCTTATTAAATTGGAAACAGTAATTGCTTTCAATTTAATGGGATTTAATTCAGTATTAGAAATTTTGATGTTCCTTCTAACTTAATAAAATTTGGTTATATGTATTTCCATGTATTTGTATGCTTGTGTACTTGCAGAGAGCAGTGATCTTGGAGTGTGACTTGTATTCAGATGTTGAGTTATTTGCAATGACGTGTAAGGGAGCATAGTGTAAGTGTGGCAATGAGAATGGCCCTTTCTCATTTCTTTTTCCCTTTTTACCCAGGGAATAAAGCAGAGAGAAATAAAAGTAAGGGCCTTCAAAATCAGACTTTCATCCATTTGAAAGAGGGGAAGGAAATTAAGAGTCTGTAGAGAAGATCTGGAATGTTGTTTACTTTTGAGGGTGAGCATCCATCCAGCCCTCATAATGATGAAAAAAGAGCTGTGGGTGAAATGAAATCTTTCAAAAATTTATTCTTAGCATTATATTCACTCTTTCCCACTAAATCATTTTTAGAAATAGCTAAGTTTACCAGTTTTCAAGTTTTAAACTGTGCTTTTTCTTGAATATATTATGAACAGGAAGTGAGTCTAATTAATCACCTAAGTACATTTCTGAGTTAATGTTTGATTATTGCATTTGATCATGGAATTCTGTTTCACAGATGTACTATGGCTCACCCTGTGGCTTGCTCTTTGCTTTTACTCTTTTAGTATTTTCAGTAACCATTTTAGCTATCATTATATTAGCTATTTTCTTTTTCTTTTTGCTTTATTTTTAATTGCGTTGCTATGTAATTTAACATTATTACTTATTAACTATGATTTTGAAATCTCTATAAAGAATTCCTTGATGACTGCAATTTGAGTAAAATTTGTAGCAACAACTGAATCAAAAATAGATCATTAAGAACATTTTCTTCTTTCCATGTGAAAGCTGAATTGTTATTTAGCTTATGAAAATGAAAGAACTGTAAAAATATTATAGCATAAATATTTTAAGGTCTAAGAAAACCATTCAGGAAATCATTGGGAGATTTAAAAATGGAAGACATTGAAAATGGTATACAGACATCTAAATGAGAGATCAAATTAAGGCAAAGAAGCTTTAGGGAGAGTATTTAAAACTTATCATTTCCATCTCATTTGTAGCAGCTTTTTATTGTATCTTAGGTAAATTGCAAATTACATGCAAACTATAAATAAAAGGTGTTTTTTTCTGGGGGAAAAAAGAGATAACCCTTTGTAGTTTTAAATGCAAGGTTTTTTTTTTTTCCTGTTAGTATAGATAGGAGGAATATTGTATGGATTAAGAGTTTTTGCATTTGGGAAATGTAAACAGCTATGTGAATGTAGTCAGTATTTGTGTATTCTTCATGTAATAATTTAAACATAAATATCTTTTCTTGCTAAATGTATAGAAAATACATTATAAAAGCAATAAAGTTATTTTGCAAAAGCTTATGCGACATAGAAATGTGTGTATTACTTGTAACATGGGATAAAAAATACAGGATAAGTATGGATGTAACTATGGATTTAACTCATTAGCAATTTTGAACCAGCAATGGTTCCACTGAGGGATGTTTGGATCTGTCATTAAAATTTTCTAAGCCTCTGTTTTCTTTGAAATGAAATGATGCTCTCTCCTGACTTCATGAAATTGAAATGAAAACATTAATAAGGGATAATATTTTAGTTTTTGAAAATAATTTTAAGTTTAAAAATAAACAACTCATTTATTAGGCTTCAGTGTTATTAAATTGTAAATTGATGGTTTTTGAATTCATTGCTTTACTTTCATCTGTCATTTTTGTACAAATTAGGAGCTCAATTCTTAAATATACCAAAAGGTGGCACTGTTTGCCTGTGTTTAATATTTTAATTTGCTTTTTGACAAAAAAATGTGTTGGATGTTTTATCTGCAAATATATTAAATTGAGGTTATATTTTTTACATTTAATTTTCAGTTTTGTAAATGGGTCTTTAATTCATGTAAGGTTTACAAGGACCAGGTTTTATTTTTATTTTATGGTTTGGAATTTTAGATATTTAACAATCATTTCGTAGCTATACACTCCTGTATAATCCAGTATAATTAACGATAAAACCTTGTATTAATGTGACAGCTAATGTTTCATGGAAAACATAGTTGCTTTTGTATAGCAAAAACCATTAATTTTTTAAGCCTCTAAAAACAATCCAGTGATTAAAACATAACAGCCATAAAGAAATGATTTGTGTGACTCAGGTCACACCACATAGGTTTATCCATTCCGGAATGTTACTTTGTGTTAAAAATACCTTTGAAAATTTAGCAAAATCCTTCATTGCTTGAGTTTCCTACTGGCAGTGGTGTGATGAAAGGAAATCTAAATTTTATGAATAGCTTCTTTAGGTGAGAAATACAAAAATTAGATAATATGAATTTGATTTGAAGTGAAGATTATTTATATAGCAGAATGTGGTAAATACATTTCCCATAGTTATGTGAAGACCTCCTGATTGTTCATTCATAGAGCATATTATGACCAATGTAGTTTGTGACCCAAGCAAGATATACAAGTAGGATATTTTTATGTTCACTTAAAGCTATCTAGAGTGGTTTTTCAGTATAAGCAGAATTTGCCAGTGATTTTTACTGGAAGTGAGAAAGCACAGAATGCTTCTGTTAATATAAAATGCTTGACTCTTGTTTTGGGGGTAAGGTGAAGAAACCTTAGATAATTTCAAGTGAGTTTCCACTGTTTTTATTTATTTATTTTATTCAAAGTAGAAAATGTTTCAAGTCAACTTGTATATTTCAGTTTTTCCCTTAAATATCACTTTTAAGTTACTAATCCTTAAATCTTTTCCCGTTTAAAACATCCTCATAACTCTGAAGTGACCGTCTCAGTTACTAAATGTATGTAGTTTGGGGGAATTAGAGACATACTTGGCATTTAGAAGTTTCTTTTATGTTCCTATTAGTCTATGTGCTTATATATTTAAATGCTCACTCTTGTTGCTGCCTTTGTTGATGTTGGTAATATGATACATATGTGATTTATTTTAACTGTTTAAAAATGCATAATTAAAGGAGGATTTGATTATTCAGCAACTGTTCCAGGAGCTAAAGACTATCATTTGGACATTTTCTTTCAGTATTTACCGATTGTTCTTTGAGCTATGAATAGTGTGAAAAATCGAAAAAAGTGTATTGTGACACTTTAATGCTTCAGAGGACATACTCTTGGGATATTCTTATTGTAGAGATTTAAAAAATTTTAATTACATAGCAAGGCACTGATCTACTATTTTACCTATTTTTGTAGCTGTAAAATTCTATGGATATGGTAAATAACAAAGGTTTATTTTCCTAAATGACTTGATGATTTCAGACTTTTGTAAGAAATTATAAAAAGCAAAAATGTACTCAGAATGACTTTAAAAACAACTTGTTTCTGGACACTAAATTGTATGTCCTAAAAGTGTCCTAAAGAGTGTCCTAAAAATGCTTTCCACAGGTTTCCTCTTCTCTCTCCTGCTTGCCTCACTCTCAGGCTCTCTGTAATTTCACATTTGACTCTCAGTGTAGGAGCTGAAGTAGTCAAATGTGATAGACAAGCAATATTTTTTTCTCCAAATAATACTTGTGATTAAAAGAAATCTAATCAAACAGCATTATATATTTGTTAAGAAAAAAAGATCTATCATGTAGGCTCCATCTAATGCTCCTTTAGATGCCTTATAATAATGTGCTAATTTATGCTGATGATCTTACCTCATGACCCTTCTGTGTGACCTAGATATGTTAATATGTTATAGCTTTTTAATTTCAGTCATCTATGTAGGTTGAATATACTTGTTAGTCCATAGTACCACTTACCAGTCTGTGTCAAGGACTGGAAAAGAACAAGAAAAAGTGTATTTCAGAATCAGTTTCTTTAAGCATGCATTGGTAATAGAGGAAATTATAAAATAGACATAATTTTAATAAGACTGTTACATCTGAACATTCATTGAAAACTGTTAGTCCTCCAAGTACTGTCAGCTTTTAATTAGGAAAGAGAGTTGGGTCATTGGTTTTATTAAGCAAGGGCTTATTAACATTTTTTGATTTTTTTTTTAACCGTCAATGAGAAATATCACAAGAATGAGGAATAGACAGAATAGGCAGTTTTTAAGAAGTCAGTCATTTTATTACACCCATTCTTTTATTTTGTAGACTTGATTATGTGTCTAAAAATCCTCATGGGAGGAGAATACTATATGTGGTTGAGAATTTCAAAATCTTATGATGAGGATGGGGTAAGGACAACCAAGGCCTAAAACATGAGAGAACTAAAATATTTTTAAAAATTTGTTAAAATTTTCATAGAAGGAAAACAGTTTATGTGACTTGATTTATTTATTATACTTCTTCATCCACAGAAACTTCTTACAAATTACATTTTTATCTTTTCTACAGTAAGTATTTATATTAGGAGGGATTTTTTTTTATTTTTTTATTTTTTATATTTAGCCCTTCATCTGAAAGTGTAGTGCTCCTTTAGCTTTGTCTTGAGGATGTTGTCTTCCATGGTTGGGTCTCATCTTGAGCTGAAAGACACCAATCAAATCAAATGTCTGAAAAACTTGAGGTAATTTTTAAATTAGTATGCTTGGTATAACTGAAAACATGTTTCTCAAACCTCTGTGAGCCTGTGGTTCTTTGTCTCTAAAATGGGTTACAGAGTTCTGAAAAATAATAAATGATCAAGAGATGTTATATTAAGTGTTAATAAAGAAAACACCATTGTATATAAATGTTTTAGATTTGAATCTATGAAATGAACTGGTAACTTAATGGAATTTGATATAAACATGTTTAATCCATTTAAATCTATTTAAATGTCTTTTAGTTTTATGTGTTTGTTTCTTGCACATCTTTTTGTTGGTGAGTGTTAATTAGGAAATGTGGCAAAATAGGATATTGAAGTAACATAATAAATAAATGGCTTCTTTGGGGAACTAGTGAGACAGAATGGAGTAATTTATTAGAAGGAATAAGAGATTAAGAGTTGGAAGATTTGAGGTCTTTCTTCAAAGATAATAGTGATTATTAGTGAACTTACTATCTTTTTACAGCTTTTAAAAATCTCATCTATGGAATAACCCATTTTGACTGTTCCAGAATTTTGAGGGACCTAAGTGTGAGGGATGGGTAGTATATATTCACTCATATTGTCTAACTCTGAAAGTGGTAAAGCACTATATTAAGAAATGTCTGGTGTGAAATCCTTCTCAAACATTTCTAATTCCACTCCTCCTTATCTTGTTGTCCCCTAACACACCTCAAATCGGGCTCTTTCTTAACATACCACTATGACTGAGTTTACCTCTAATTGTAGCACTTATTAGACTATTGGAATTATTTACATATCTTTCTCTCCTATTAGACTGACCTTGAGTACAGAGATAGCCCCGTTTCTTGTATTCACAGTACCTACTACCATATTTGGCCTATAATAAGCATTCAGTGTTTGTTGAATGAATTTATACCAATGTTCATTTCATTTATGGAGAAATTAGTAAAACTAACTGAATGATTTTACAGAGTATAGATTTGGTTTCTTATGTTGCTCTTCTTTTTAATATTCAGTGTAAAACAGTGATGATTCTTACCTCCTATATTTAGCATTTTTTGAGTTCAAGTAGTCTTTTATAAAATTTTGAGACCCTTTATGAGCTTGACCATAGTAAATAGCCTTATTGATGCTTAACAAATACTGTGATTCATGGGTGCGTAAGTATGGATTTCTTGCTTAAAGTGACTGAATAAAATAGGTACATTGTTCTTTGTTAGTTTCCTCAATTGGTTCTTTTTAATTTTCCTGTTCTTACTGGTGATACCTTAAGGCATCTGGCCAGTGTTGAGTATTTCTTCCTGACTCATCATTCTTTCTGCCACCTGCCAAAGAAATGCCTTTACTTTGGTCAAGAGCATTTAGAGTTAGCTTTCATTGTTGGTGTAAGTCATGGATCACCTGATAAGTCTAAACATGTCATACTAATTTGCATTGACTGCCAGCCACTGGAATACTTAACTCTGATGCTATGCTTTTTTAAACTTAAAGATGTTATGGAGGATGGAAAAATCCTTAATCTGAATATGAAAGTAGCCACCCAATTTGAAGATTCTTTTCCCATTCCCAGTGTGATTTCCCTTTGTGTGAAGTCTAGTAGGTTGTATTAAGTTTACTTTTATATAGTCTTTCAGGATCATTAGAAGTTTTTCTTTCGTATAGTTAAGTCATACCCTTTTAAAATAATTTAGATAAGAGAAAATTGAGGGTTGGGAACTAAAAAGGAAGAAAAATGGCTGATAGGTCATATGTAGAGGTTTAAACCTTTCAGCAGAGAAAAGATAATTCTGGGCCCTGGTACTTACTTTCTTTTTTCTGAAAGCTGTGAGGAAGTTGAGATCTTTGTTGGAGGGTTCCTGGAACCTTGCAAGACCCCAGAAAGTGGGAGTCTGTTACAGTAAGAAAAGAATCGATTGGGGCTTATAAATATTTGGGTACAGTGAAAGCTTCTAGAATGCGTTTTTTCTTTTGCAAGTGAAAAGAAAGTTCTCGCATGTGAATGAAATTGTGAAAGTGAAATCCTGATTATTTTAGAGACTCTTAAAAGTTCAGCAGTCGTCATTACAAACTGAAAAAGTAAATTGTCACATATAGTCCTGTCTTTTGATGCTTTCTTTTAGTACTACAGACTATTGTAGTAAATTTAAAATACATTGGTCTGGCTTCCATGGATTCTTTTTCTACCTTTAATCTCCCTATGTTATCTTTTCATTATACCTTAAAATCCTCCTAGAGGATCAAGACATTATTGGTTTTATCTGTCATTAAATGAACATCTGCATTTTCCAGGACACACTGAGTTCCTCTTAAAACTTTTGAAAATACATGACTGAAGACTGTATAATATTTATTTATATTATTAATTAGATCATTAATATATTATTTATTAATATGTAAGTAATATATTATTTATTAACAACATTCACATCATTTAGAAGCATATACACAACACAATTCCAAAATAGTTACAAGTATTTATTTTAATGCATCATTCCTGTTTTATTTTGTTCTTTCAGTTTTCTTTTTAGACTGATAAGGAACTATCAGTAATTTCAGTGCCTTTGAGTTTGCATGCCCAGGTATTTGTTTATTTATTTATTTTTCCAATTCTTCCCTTTTTTTGAAACAGATTTCTTAAGGAATTAATGATTAATGGAATTTTCTTTATCTTTTGTTATTAAAATGCCACTTCTTTCTCAAAAAAATATATTCTCCTAGAATATATTCTCTTGCTATGGGAATTTATAGAAACATTAGCCCCCTGATTGGGAAAAGAGGGCTTTCCAGGTTTATTCTACAAGGGGGGAATCTATGTAAATCTATAGAGAGAAGATTGTGTTGAGCTTAAAGAATAAGTACTATAGGTGGGAGAATTAGAAAAAGCTTGATGTTAAAGCAGCATGTGTTGAGTTAGATTCTGTGCAAGGTTGACCTAACTTGGCTTGTGATCTTATCCAAGCCATTTAATCTTTCTGAACCTCAGTTTACTAATATATAAAATGAGTGAGTTGAGCTACAGTGTTCTCTGGTTCTTCATAAGTTCATTTATTCATTAAATATCTGTCCTGTGCCTGTGATACTATGTATTTAGCACTGAACAAGACAGATATGGTCTCATCCTTGTAAGAAGGCTCCATTTTCCCTGTTTCCATTGACCTGTCCTTTCCTGGTCCTTCCATTATCTAGTAATTGGGTGGATAATGATAAAGTGAAGAAGTGTGAATGATTAATTACAAATTTTTGGGGGCTGTCTGCTTTCATTTACAAATGAGTCAAAGAACATAGTTTATATGGTTAAAAATGTTATTAAAATGAAGAAATGAATTATCTGTTAGTGGAAATTATTGAGTGACTTGGGAGTGAGAGAAGTGAACAACTGAGCTAGAGAATGATCTTGTTTAAGTTTAGGTGTATCAGGTATAAATGCAAAAGATTTATTCTTGACATCGAAAAGTAAAAAAAAGGTATTTCAAGTTTTGGGGGTAGTTACTCATGCTGCTATGCTTGAAATTTATCTTGGAAAAAGGGGAAATAATTTGAATAGAGTTAATAAAAATAAAAGGAGTAAAATTTTACTTAAGCAATACAGTGAAGCATCCAAAATGAAAAATTCCACTTTTAGCTTCTAGATCTAAGATGACATTCTAGTCTGTGTAGGTTGGTTCAAGAGCCTTTAACTATATTGGAAGCAGCCAGGTTAGCTCCACAGAATTTAAAACTCTGACTACTCCCAAGATACTGATGAAAGCAACTGAATTTATTGGTTATCAGGTAGCGAGAATAAGTTCAATTTTCTCTAGACCTGTGACAATTAGAGGTTGGTTCTAGCATATCTAATGCTTAAGTTTTAAGGCTACCGCTATTTGAGAGCTGTTTGGAGGAGATAACCTTGTAACACATACATTTTAATGAGTACATTACTTTTACCACCTGCTGAAGTAGACTTGGAGTGACTACTGACCTGAAGTGAATGCCTGTGTTCAATATTAATATGGCATGTCTGGATCGAGACAGCAATCTTTCATTTTGACATGCACATAGTCAAAGTAAATTAATGTTTAAAACCCGAACACTTTAAGTGAGCCAGTGTGTGCATTCCATAATAATCCTTCAGAAGCAGTTTATATAGAAATGCTGAGTGCTTTCTTATACTTTATTTATTATATGTATGGGTCCACATTACAGTATTGTAACAAGATTTATCCAGTTCTATTTTTGTGACTCACTGAAGAAATTAATTATTTTAGGATTTAGTCTTTTCATGTTTTAAATAAAATTACACTGTTTTTATATATTTATGCCTGGCAAGATAATAGCCTACTTTCATTTATATTATTTTTAGATTTTTTTTTTTATTACTAATTTCTCACTTTACTTCTGCTCAAATAATCACTAATATTTGAAAGTATAGTAGTAATTTTTAATAAACTAGGTTTGGAAATAGTGTGTGCTTATGACTATGTTTCAAGAATATTGCTGGAGCATTTTTCTTCCTTGCATACCATTTTCTAAGCTTGCTTTTACTGGTTAAAAAGACATTCGTGGCAGATGTAGTAATGGGGAAATTATATTAACATTTAAGTATTAAATTAGCTTGTAGCCAGAGTGTCCTACTAATATGATGACATTTAGTAAGTTCAGGATTTTAAGGACCATGTTGCATAACTCATTGTTGCACATTTCCTGTTTGCCTTTAAAAAAACGTATGCGAGATCTACTTTTTTAAATTGAAATATTCCATTGTGGATTTTAATGTTGTTACTATTTTACCTTGCTTGTCAATATTTGCTATTTATGTATTAAAAATATGTGTATAGTGACCATAATGAGAATAGTATGTGATTGGTGCCGTATGTAATCAAGACAGTTTTCATAACACTTTTACAGTTTAATTTCAAAGAAAAATCTCAAGTTACATTTATTAGCAAACATATTTCAGCTCTAGGGAATTTTTTCCTCCAAAAAGATGGCAGATGGAAGTAAACCTAATATGTATTTAAAGAAAATATGCTTCATTTCTTTTAAATTATATCTCTTACATCAGCATGATGCTTTATATTTTGTCTTAGAGTTGTAATAAATGCCATACTGTTGTTAATAAAATTCAAAATTAGATTTTTATATGTCCGACCATTTATTTTTTGTTCAGAAATATATATGATACTTGCTTTAGAATATAGACCATCAAATAGCAATTGTAAGATTGTACTTAATATATTTGTAGTTTCCCAAATCTTGGACATCCCTTGGATCAGGAAAATATTGCTTTACCCATGGTGCAGTGGATTTAGATTGGATTTGGGAATGTTGTACAGGGAACACCTATCGTTTCCACTGAATGATGTTTGCCCGGTAGAGATGAACTTTTTGACCCACTGCTCTTCCAGTAATAATGGATTTGCACTACTGATTCGAGCATAGTCTCTCACTTGGTCCTGTTTTCAGTTCTCATGTGTGATGGCTGGCTGGCTGGCAAAATTATACATCTCTTTTGTGCCTGTGGAAGGCAGTGTAACTAGCTGCTGGTTCAAATTTACAATGCTGGCTTGATTATATTATGGTGTCACTACTTGAATTAACTAGTTGTAGATAAAATGCCTATATCATATGAATATACTAATATTTTTTGCTGCATGGGGAATTTTTGTCCTCATGTAAGGTTCCATGAAAGGATACATTAGCTTGGATTAATTGGAAAATCAGCATTTTAATTCCATGTCTCTCCCAGTCAGAGACTTTGTGAGTGATTTCTACAAAAAGAATATATAAAAAATTATGTGATTGGGCCTTTTACTCCTGATCTGATTTTAATTTGCTTGCTTTTGTAATTTTCCCTTGAAAAAACAGCCATGTTATACCTCCAAAAAGGTTAAGGAGTTTAAGTGTGCATGTGTAGGTTTTTATGGTGTCGTAGACATCTGTGCAAACATGCTATAGAGTACATTTTGTCGAAGTAATGAGATCTCTCAGGAAGTAAGCAGTTCTGTGGAGTCTCAGAGGTCTTGGGCTGTTTTGATGGAAGCTAATCCTATACCTCCATTGATACAAATATGACAGGCAGACATTTTCTTTGGTGAAAAATATTTCACAGCAGACTGTGAAATCCACTTCTTACAGCTTTATGGACTTACTTCAGGGGGCTGGTTACTTAGAGCAAAATATGTGCATGATTACATATAATCAAGGTTAATTTTTATCAAGGGTCACCACATTTTTGCTATGGTCTGACAATCGTGACCTACATTAAAAAAGCCCTGTGGGTCTGTCTGGTATATTTTTGCTTGATGTCTGGATAGTTTATTTCAGATGCTTGTCAGTTTCATTATATATTATCATTTGAGGCTCTTGCTAGATTTTCAGATATACCATATAAATAGTGTTCTTTGCAATTAGATTGTCATGAGGGAGCTTCTGTTTTATGGTGTGAAAACTTTAATCTCGAAGGATGAGTAATTTTGGGGACATATTCCATTTGGTTTTGTGTTATACTCACCTTATAATTTTGAAATAGACATAGACTTTAGCCCTACAACCAAGATTCCAGATTTGGTTCAGTTTATTCTTTAGTTCTTCTTGGAAAAAATATTTTGGAGTTTTTAATTCAAATATATTTTCCTTGCTTAAGAAAAATCCAGATGAGTACTTTATTTTAAAACATAGCAACTAAGTAGGATTTATAAGATCATTTTACAAACATTTTACTCTTTTGCTGGTACAAAAAGAATGGTGGATAGTGTTTTTAAAAAATGTGATTTAGGACATTTTGGTAACTGAAACACAAAACTTAGTGGTGGTTAAAACTGAGTATTTGGTTTTGTAGTTTTAAAATCATATTTAATTTTGGCTGTATCTTAGTAGTTTAAAGGATAAACAGTTCAAACAGTAAGAAAAAAGCAGTTTGTGTTTTGTCAGTTTTCAACTTTAGATATCAGTAAATCATTGCTGTAGCCTTCTTTATCTTTTGTTTGCACAAAAAACCTGTTAGAATTATGTCTGGGGGGACCATCTGCTGTGGTTCCCAGTCTTGTCAGTGTGATAAGGGATAAGCTGTATAAACAGGGGCACCAAAAAAAAAAAAAAAAAAAAAAAAAAAAAAAAAAAAAAAAAAAAAAAAAAAAAAAAAAAGAAAAGAAAAAGAAAAAAGAAAAAAAAAGAAGGGAAAAAGCAGGCTGCTTTTAGAAAAATAAAAAAAGTATGATGTGGACTTTATGTTATAGCTATAGGATTTTGCTCAGAGTCTGTCAGGATTGAGGCTATACTATGTTTATTTAGAAATCACAAGGCCATGCTATTTGAATGGTTTACCGTCACATTAACATTATATCTTCCTTTTTGATTAATTACATGGTTCCTGTTTTGGAGGTCAAGCTTTTAAAAACTCTTTGAACAGATTTCAATATAGTACTTGACATTGCAGTATTTTCCAAACTGTCTATTTAGTTTTTGGATTTTTTTCCCCCTAGCTATTAATTTTTCTCTGAGTTGGATCCTCAGAAATCATCCTCTTTCTTTTTTCATTTGCAATGAGGTAATGGTGCTTCATAAGGAACAAGCCAGTCATTTCCATGGCAATATATTCTATCAAACCATCACAAATCTGTCTTGCCCCTTACCTTTAAAATTTCAAGCATAAGGAGGACACCGGTGCATAATTATTCTTATAAGCTTACTGATTTACAGTAGGATTAGAGTAGGGAGAGGAAAGTTAATTAAAATATTAACCTTAAAAGTACCTTAAATTCACTTAGCAATATATGTGTGTATGTGTGTATATGTATGATTTATTTTATATTAAAGTTTTTTTTTAGGATGGAAAAATAGAAATTCCAAAAAATTGATTTGAAGATTGAAGATATAAGAACAGTAAAATAATAATAAGTAACTGAGTTATATTTTACACGTAAACGTATTACCTGTTACTCCAGTCGTGAGCTTGCCTTTGCTTAAAGGCTCTAGCACATTCCCATTAGTTAGTTTGGTTTAAGGCAGTATTATTTCAGCTCAATAGTGGCACCTTGAACTTCTACATGAGTTCTAGAATTTTGTCTTTTTTTTTTTTCCCTATTGGAAGGTGCTAACGAGATGATGTGATTGCTTATTTATGGAATAGGATAATAATCAGTGTTCCATCATTACCAAAAATCTCATACCCTTTGATATCAAGTATTATGATGTGCATTAAAATTATTTTTAATAGTTAAAATATATTTTAAGAATATATTTGCTTTTCCCATATGTATTTTGCAGAATTTCCATGGTTTGTTGGTGTAACCTGTGAAGATGGTAAAGGTTTCCCCATGTTTCCTGTCATATACCTTGCAGTGTATCTCTGCCAGTCCTTATTGTAGTCTGTCTCTCAATTGCACTCCAGAGGTTGGCTCACCTGCTTGACTGACTGACTCCTCCTGTTTGATGCCAGGAGCTTTCTTCTCTCTGTATATAGGTGACATGGTGCAAGTGTTCAATAAATGTTGAGAGAATAGTGATCAGAATGAATGGAGTTAGTTGTGATAAACTTTTTTTTCTATGGCAAAGGTATATGTTCTAATTTTTTTTTTCTGTGTGTGTGTATAAAATGAAGTTGGAATGTGTTCTACACATTTGTTTTGTTTTTTAATTTAACAGTTTATTTAATGTCTTGGGCCTATTGTGTCTGTTTGGGCTTCATATGCAGCCATCATGAGATTGCCTAGGCCTGTCTCTTTTCCCCATTGCCTTTATTTCTGATGAGCTGAGCCTGGCAACTCTTAAGTTATCTGTTGTGGAAGAAGGAACTGCTGGTGATGAAGGTTTTCAAAGTCTACAGGCACTACTTGGTGGACTGCATTAAGGTTTTTTATTAGGAAATATTTGACAGAGAAAAGGACTAAAAGAATAAGATAAGGAACAGCTATATACCACCCCTTACCTGGATTCAGAATAAAACAGTACTGATACAACTGAAGCTCACTGATATATGGAATGGGGATTAGGTGGAAATATACTTTCATTCTCCTTTTCTGCCAGTTCACTCCAGAATAGCTTCAGCCTTCAGAGGAAATCTTCCCCTCCTCTGTGCTTTCATATTACTACCCCAGGCCTGTGTGTATTATATTGAACCTGCCAGTGTGTTACAACCATCTGTTCAGATGTCTGTCACCTCTACCAGGCTGTGCTTCATCTTTGTGTTCCCAGCACCACACACAATGGCTGGAATGGAATAGGTGCTCAGTAAGTGCTTGTTGCATGAATGAGTGAATTAGTGAATGAGTGAATAGGTACAGTTCTATTCTAACAAACACCATTTTAATGAAGAATTCTATTTAGCAAAACTATTTCCTTGTCTAGTCCATAGTTCTAGGGCCTTGCTGCTCTGATTAGAACAAATTGAATTAAACAGAAAGTCCTGTAGAACAGATGCATTTACAAGTCTCTGCTCACACAGCTGCTGGTCTATTTAATAAAAACATTGCTTTTTTGATTGAGTATTCATAGTCTTTTTTTTTTGTTGTTGTTAACTCTATTAGTATCGTGATGTAAGCACAGACTACAGACTGAGATGACTGGAAGAATTAGCCAATGATCACAGCTAAGACAATAAGAGAGATGTAAATAGGATGCATATGGAAAAGTTTTAATCTTAGATGTAGTTTTTATAAAAAGAATAAATACATATATTTGTTTCCCTGAACCATAACTTGTAAGTCCTTGAGTCCATATTTCTCAGGTAATTATTTTAATTTTCCCTCTCTTAAGTTGCCTATGTTTAACATTCCTACTCTAAATTACAGAGTATAAACATATGCATTTGCTTTTTAAAAATTTTAAAGTTCAGATACGATTTATATCTAATTAAATGTATAGGTCTTACGTGTTTATTTAGTTAAGTAAATTTTCCTCC
This sequence comes from Macroglossus sobrinus, assembly GCA_004027375.1. Lineage (NCBI taxonomy): Eukaryota > Metazoa > Chordata > Mammalia > Chiroptera > Pteropodidae > Macroglossus > Macroglossus sobrinus. Next base: position 449,880 of record PVKZ01000698.1, read on the forward strand.
ATTTTATACACCTATATACCACCACCTAAAGAAGATAGAGAATATTTCCATCTCCCTGGAAAATTTTGTTGTACCATTTTCCAATAAATCCTCCCTCTCCCCTCCCCTCTGCAGCAGCTGCTCTCTGTTCTATTTCCACTTATTCATGGGGGTCATATAAGCAGAATCTGGCTTCTTTCAGAATATTTTTGAGATACATTTAGGTTGTTGCATGTATGAATTTCATTTTCTTCTAACAACAAAGTTGTGTACACTAGCAACCAGACAAATTTATTTTTACCTTAAAGCTGAGATGTTGAGTAATGCTTTTTTAGTATTGTTAATAGAATTAATGACAACTCACATTTATGGAGTGCTAGTTCCTGTGCTAAGTGCTTTACATGCATTATCATATTGGGTTCCACCGTTATCTGTTTACTTAGCTCTCTGTGAGAGACATATTTGGTGAAAGTCTTGACATCCGATAAAGGACTTGCTGTTTGCCAAAAAGAAGCTATCTTGTGTTCTAAAATTCTAATCTTTTCTCAGGACTAAGCATTGTTTATTGTTGATTTTGATAAGTTAAATATGAACCAAGAAGAAAAATATAAAAGGTCAGTGGAAAAGAGGCGTTGGGTAGAAAAGAAAGCAGTGCAATGGCTTAGTTTAGATTCCACTTACACTGGCTGCAAAGAAATAGCCTTTGTACATACGCAAAGTTAAATTCTTCAAAGTGCTGATACTAATGCCATGCCCATCTTTTTGTTTAGAATTATACCAGTCCAGCTTTGACTGGTATAATTAAATGTGTTTTTTCTTTTTAATCTTTGTTTTGCATATGAGGATGCTGAGGCACTGAGAGGTTGAAGGACTGGACCAAAATCATATAGGTATTAGGGGTGGAGCTGGGCTTCTTATCCTGGCAGGCTGCTTTCAGAACCCACACTTTTAATTACTACACTGTTTTCCACAGTTCCCCACACCTAACCACAGTCTTTTTCTTGATCCTAGTGGTGATGCTGGGTGAGTATTGGGAAGGTTAGTAAGGATTGACACTATCCAAACAGATGTAATGATTAGGACCTACTTTTATGACTTGGGTAATTCATGAAATAGGTCTTGAAATTATAGTTTTTTTTTTTTTTTTTGGTGTCAGGGGTTATATTTAGGAAGGAACTACTTACAGTTTGAAATCTGTGGGAGTAATAGAAAGAGTACTTTAAGCCTCAATAAAGCTAATCATGCAACCAATGTTGTGCTTATTCAAGCCTGTATGTATATAGATTGGTGTTTCTCAACTAGTTATCTGTAGACCCTAGGGGTGAGAAGCTCACCAGATTTATTACATGTGTTTTCTTAGTCATTCATAATTGAAAGTATTATATCACCACGTAGGGTCCTTGTACTCAGAAAGATTGGACACACTTGCATTAGGTCCTTTACTTTGGGAATTTAGTGTTTACGGTTTCAGTTATTTTCAAGCACCAAGAAAGTCAATGACATTTAGTAGTTCTTTATAATAATAACATCAGTTTTATAAAGTTATGAGAATTAAAAATAATGTACGTAGGAATCAACTATAAGAAGGCTGGAGTACAGATTCTAGTCATTTGGTTACTGAGTGAACTTAGGAGAGCTTTTTACATGTCTCTTTCACTTTCGATATTCATGAGTTTGGAGTGGGCTCAGAATGCATCCATTTATCATTCAAGGGGTCACTGTTGTTTCCACTCCTTGACCATGTGGGCCTGAAAGTTACTTTCCTGACTTAGGCCTTCACTGTTACTTCTGCCCCTTCATCTTTTCGATTTCTGTTTGGTCTTTAAAGATGCTGTTCCTTTATTTTTTATTATCTAACTCCCCTCTCCAGCTTATGACATAGCTGTTTATGGTTATCACCTTTCTAAGCATTCCGGATAGTATTTTATCTTTTTATTGCTGGGCTATTAGCCCTTGTATCTCTCTCCTCAACTGATGGTTAGGTCAGTCTCATTGACACTTTTTCTACCTTTACTTTTTTCATCGTAAATAATATTATTTTCCCAGGAGAAGCCCAGAAGTTTTTGCAGGTCAGCCTTCAGAACCTCAGTATCTCCTCTTGAAGCAGTAGATCATCTTGCATCTTACTAGCTTGTAACATTGGATGGAGTTATTTCACACTTTTTGCAGTCAGGCTTTCATTTTATTGTACTATACTGTAATTTGAAAAAATTAAACACCTTTATATTTTAACAAATATACCATATATCCTCTCTTTGGTGAAGGTTTCTTTAAATACACAATTCTTTTGTAAAGCAGTATTTTTTCCATATACTAACTCATAAGATATGCTGCCTATATTTGGTTTAATAAGAAGCCTTATAATTCTTTGAATTTTATATGGAGTCATTTTCATAGGGCCTGCTTAGTGTATACTTACTTTGTAAAATATACTGAGCTACATGCTGTGGGGGACACAGATGAAGCTCTGTTCTTTATTCTTATAAAGCATTCATCTTATTAAGACTTGAAATGTGTGAAGCTAATGTTTTGGGCAAAGCAAATATAATTCTTTTTGTTAGAGTTTAGGTAAATATTTGAAGAAACATTTTATATACTATATTAAACTCTTAATGTATCGCAAGTTTCATTAATCTTCGTTTTCAATGCTGTTTCTCATGAAGTGTAGGTATTAGATCCAAGTAGTATGACAGAGACAGTAATGATGACTGCTTTAGCAGCCTTCAGAATGGAGCAGTGGAAGAGTTACAGCCAGTATAAAGTGCCTGTAGTAATCATTAAAGTACAATCTTCAGTTTTGATATTCTTTTATCTATGATTAATAATAAACATCTCAAAATTGCAGATTTTGCCTTTTGCAATAAAATAGAAGTCAGTAAACGTCACAACCTCTAACATCTAGGTTTTGGTCTAGTAATTCATGGTAATATTCAAAATGTACTTAACTTTTACTAGGTGTTAAGCATTTTTCTGAGTCCTGTACCTATATTAACTTTATGGTTAGGATTAAGCATGGTTTTCAAAAATGAATGCTAAATCTTTTTGGGGAAATACAACAAAGCTCTCTTGAGAACCTTAGCTTTGGAAAGTCCAGCCCTCCTCCCATTTTAAAATGTGTATCGATATGTAGATAAATATATTTTGAAAAATAGACATATAGAAAAATAGATAGCAAAATAAAAATTGTTTTTTGAGGAGGAAGTATTTTCTTCATGTATGTAACTGATAAAATACTTTTGTTTTTTCATAAGACGTTTTACAGAGACACGTTCATATATATGAATTTTAACATGTTCTTTAACTCCAACATATCTGTGAGATATAATACTATGTGCTGAGGGAAATAATTTAAGTGAAAAGATTTAGTTCTTGCTTTTAATTTTTTAGTTATCGCAAGTGGCGGATATGGATGATCCCAATATAAGGTGATGTCCCCGTTTTCCCAGTGAGAAGATCAAGTAAAGTGTTTTGATAATCTGGAATATATAAACTTTAGGAATGAAGATAAAATTGTCAAATAGCCTTATGTTTAGTTCAGTTTTACATACATATTTAAAATTGCATTATATGAAATAATTTTAAAATGTTACTTTTCTCCCCTGGCTTTTCATGAAGCAATTTTATGTAAACTCTTCAAGGAAATCTTCAACACAAGGGTTTTTCCCTCTCTGGAATCTCTTTTTGAGTTGACTGACACAGTTTTCTAGACTTGATTTTTATTTGACTTTTTTGAAAGTCAACATGTTTTGAATATATCTATGATGTGGTCCCTGGAAATTTTCTCCCAGGTGCCTGTTCTCATAATTAAAGACCAGTTGGTTTTTTTCTTTACCCCTGTAGAGACATAAATGTTGATCTGTACAGTATAACCACTTTTTATAATGCTTTAAAATTAATCTTTGAAAGGCTTATTTACATGAAACCCAGAACTTGCCAGTATGAGGTTATATCTGTGGGAGTTATATCAGGATTAAATCTCATTGCAGCCATTTTTGCTGATTTCAGGTGACTGATTCAGATGACTTCTTTAGGCTTTCAGAGATCCTGTTGCTTAGGAGACTGTCTTCTCCAAGTCATTCTCTGTCAAAATAAGGAAATAGAGGGAGTAGGAACTCTGGGTATCCCTCTTTTCTGAGGGATACTTTTTTTGGGAAAAATAAAATATCCCTTACATTTGGGCATTTGTTAGTAGCTAGTTAATACCTCTTGGAGAGAGTGGATAGGCTGTATTTTAGCCCAGTTTTTTCTTGCTATACTGTCACCATTGCATACTGCTCTTTCTTGTCATGAATTTAGTTTTTTTTTTAAACCTGTTTCTTCATTTTTCACATTTCTCTGATATTACCTTGTTTGACTTTTTCCTCCTTTAGTTAAATGAAGGACATTTATCGTGATTGATGTATTCAGTTTCATAAATACCTGTAACTCATAATTTGGGTATGAGAGTGTTCTAATGGTTAAGATTCTATCAGATTGACCTCCACTACATATTGATGTATTTCTGGAATGAATGTTTCTGTGCTCTTTGCTTGCAGGTTAAAACTTTAATAATATTTGAAATCAGACCTGTGCGGTGTGGAAAGACAAAGTACACTCTTAAAATACTTGCATGATATCTAAAGAACAAAGCATTTAGTAGTTGTGGTAGAATGTTTCCAGGATCAACACTTGACTTGAATGTTCTGGGAGAACAGTTTTTTTTTTTTTTTTTTTTTTTAATGGATGGCAGGTGGTAGAGTTGAAAAACAGGTTTTTATAATGGAAATGCTAAGAGTCTCAGCTATAGTGTTGTGAATGGTATTGTTACAATAGATATAATAGATTATCTTGCATTATCTTATCTAATCAGACACTTTTGTTAGTAAAAGCTTCCCCCTCTAATTAGTTGCAGCATGTTTCTTGCAGAGAATGATTCCTCTCAACAATATTTACTCAAAATTTTTGAGAGACTAAACATTTAAAAAATTTTTTCTAGTTTTAACAGATTTAATAAGCTTACATTTATTTTATTAAAATTACTACTTTAACCTAGGAAAGTAAGTATAGGAAACAGCCCAGATGTATCTAGATTAGGGGGTATGACTTTGTCCCTTTAATGAACATTGGTAATGTTGGCAGTATTCTGCAGGTTTCCCTTTTTTTTTCTTCTGATATTACTGCTCATATTTCATGTTTGATTTGTGTTCCATATCCTTACTCTTAGGGGCTCAGGGACTTGACTTGCATTTTTATATTTAGTTTCCAATCTCATTCTTATTTTAAGAATCTGTACAGTTTCTAAAGGCTTTTTCTAATCAAGAGTCTATAGTGTTTGTGAGTCTGGGAGGCTAGGAGGGAAATACCACGCAAGAGTGGGGTTTGCTTTAAGTGGAGATGGCACTTTATAGTATGCTTAAAGGCAAAGGGACTCAGTTATATTAGAAGAAAGGGTAAACAGACTAGTGTCCTAGGGGGTCGGTCAAAATAAAAGTGGATAGTTGCCATTTGGGGATTTTAACCCAATAGGAAGAAAGTACTTCCTACACGTACAGGCTGGACACAAACCTCCTACCCCCATCTGAGTACAGCAGCACCATGAGGAAGGAGGTAGGGTGGCCTGTGGGTGATGATAGCTGTGACTCCTCTTCTGTGAAATGTTGAGTGTTCATAGTGAAGAACTGACTAGTAAGTCTTGTACAAGTTAAGGCTGAAACTGAGGTCCCTGGGTAGTTAGGTAGTTCTAAAAATGTATTTGTTCAATAGAACTCTTGAATAATTTAATGCATGCCAGCTTGTTGGTACTAGAAATATGAAGATGACTAAAACAGCTCATTTCTCTGAAAAGCTGTCAATCTAATGAAGCATATAGCCATTTAGAACCATTAAAAGAATATCTACGTATCCCCAATCCCAAATCTACCTGCCTGCATGAATTTACTTCCTGTACATGTTCTGTGATCCCTTCATTGCACTCCATGAATGGTCCATGCTCCCATCTGAGGCCAACTTTATCACTTTTGTACGCAACCCATCTCCCCTGCTTGAGGATATTTGTCCTGCAGTTTTCTCCTTTATTTGTTAGATTATTTTCCCTCTTTACTGGATCACTCCTATATTCAATCATGCTGTGATATATTCCATCTTAAATAATCTCCTTCCTTGACACCATATTCCTCTTCAACTATTCCATTTCATTCTTCTTTTTTGTAGCAAAACTCCTTGTAAGCAGTAGTTTATACCTGCTGCTTCCCCTTCTGTCTCCAATTTATTCCAATCAGGCACCTTTACTAAAAATACTCTTGTCTTATACCAGTGACTTCTGTATTGCCAAATGCAACTGTCACATTTGATTGTTTATAGTCTTTGTCTGTTAGCATTTGACATACTGGTCACTCTTTCCTTCTTGAAATACTTTCACTAGGCTTCCCATACACCAGCATCCCCCAACCTTTTTGGTACTAGGGACTGGTGCTCCTGTGAGAAGCTAATGCTTGATGAACTGAGGTGGAGCTGAGGTGATGATGCTTGCACTGGGGAGTGGCTACAAATATAGATGAAGCTTCACTTGCACACTGACCCCCTCACTGCCGGCTGCGAGGCCTGGTACCTAACAGGCCATGGATCCAAAGCAATCTGCTGCACAGGGACTTGGGACCCCTGCATACACCACTCCCTCTTACTTATTTTTTCTCCCATTTTACCAACTCTTCCTTCAGTCATCTTTGCTGGTTCCCCTCATTGTTCTATTTAAGTGTTGGAGTGTCCCCAAGGCACTTCTTTGTTTTACTTCTCCACCTGTACTCACTCATTTGGAATTTTATAGAGCTTCACAGCTTTTAAGTACTCTTTATTTGTTGATACTTCCCAAATATATTTTTTCCAAATCTAGTCTCATTTGAACCCCGGACTCTATGCCTATATAACATTTGAACTTGGATCTTTAGTAGACATGTCTATTTAACATGTCTAACATTCCTAGTCTCCCTCACAAATCTGCTCCTCCATGGTCTTCCTTTCTCAGTAAAAGGAATCTGCATTTTTTTTTGTTGCTTGGGCCCAAAATTTTGGAATCAAGGATAACTACTCTCGTTTCTACATCCCACATTGAATCTAACTGCAAATCCTGGCTCTACCTTTAAAACATACCCAGAATCCTACCATTTTTAACATTTCTGCTTAGGCCATTACCTTGGCCTAAGCCAGCATCATCTTGTCTAAATTCTAATAGTAGCCTGATTTATCTCTCTGGTTTTCCCCACACCCACAAGCTATTTTCTATATAGAAGTCAGAGATTATTTGAATACCTAAACCAGATTTTCTCAGTCTTCTGCTCACATTTTACAGTGCTGTCCAGTGGAACTTTTTGCAATGATAGAAATGTTCTGTTTTGCACTGTCTAATACGACAGCCATTGGCCATATGTGGCTGGGAAGCACTTGAAATATGGTCAGTGCAACTGAGAAACAAAATTTTAAATTTTATTTAAGTTAATTTTTATGTAAATAGCCACTTTGACAGCAAGAATTTTTATCATGACCTGTGAGGATTAAATAAGCTGAACCCCTCTCCTCCAACTTCATCTCCTCCTACCACTGTTACCCTAATTTTCTATCTGTTCTTGGAAGAAACTAAGCATATGCTCACAGTAGCTTTACTCTGCCTGGAAAGTTCTTCTTCTAGGTATACACTTGTTGTGTTCCTGTATTTCAGGTCTTTGCTCAAATGTTATTTTGTCTGTGAGTCCTTCTCTGAACACCCTATATAAAATAGCATCCTTTCCTCACTGTCTTTAAACCTTTATGTCCTTTGAATAATGATCACTGCCTGATGTATTAATTTGCTCATGATCTGTTTCTTCCCCACTAGAATGTTAAGTTCTTTGAGAGCAAGAGTCTCATGTGATGATACTGTTCTGTCATCCAGAGCCTAGAATAGTTGCCAGCCTGTAGCAGGCACTAAGTAAATGTTTAATTAATGAATAGTAATTGGGGCCAAGGTGATATACTCTTATGGGCATACGAATGAAGATTTCTTATAGAGGAAGTTAGTAGTGACTTCCACTTCAGGACTTGGGAAAGCTTCATAGAGAAAATGAAGTTTGAATTAAGCCTTAAAGAATGAATAGAAATTCATTTAATTTTAGTAGAGAGATTAAAATCTAATGATATAATTTATATTTTAGTTTTACTTTGTTTTAAGTAATTGTGACGTTTGGGCAGCAAACAAGTATATGAGTTCTGTTGTGTCGTGGGCACTGTCCTGGGTCTTGGTGATACAAAGGTGAATAAGATTAAGATGCTCTCACTTCTTTCATAGAATTTAGTGTATATGATAATCTTGTAGTGTCCACTGATTGGAAATAAAGTAGTGAAAAGTTCAAACTCAGCTCTATTTCTGTTAGCATTTTAAATGGTATATTTTATTATTTAATGCTTAAGAAATTGCTATGTAAAAAATATATCGAGAAATATCTATTTGAGTCCATTAGCACCTAGACGATCATTCCTTCTAGCAGTTGATAGGCTCTAAGCTGTCGTTGATGAAATTGTTGGGATCAAAATTTTTTTTCTACCTTTCTCTTCTTTTTCTCATTATGGGATGGGAATTCTGTAGGAAACTGAGACAATAAAAGTCATCAATTGTCTATAAACCTTCAAAAATTATAAATCTTATATGTTGAGATTTTCATTTTAAAAAAGAAGCATTAACTTGGTTTATATGATAATCTCAGACTGCTACAGACCAATACTGTGTGAATAGTTGATGAATTTAATGCTTGTTAAAATCCAATAATAGATTGAGGCTGTGCCTTAGTTCCCCTTTCATAACATTTTGTGGTTCATTTAGGTATTCTGGGTGATGAATGGGCTTTTCAAAAATCCTTTCTTTTCTACAGCCCAGAGTATATTCTTCAAAGCTTTCTTTTGCATCTTCCCCTCACCCAAGAAAATTCATCTTTCCTTCTAGCTGCCTATGTTACTCTTGTTTCTATGAGCCCACCTTTGAATTTAGGACTTGTAAAATTATAAACATTTGTAAATGTTTGATCTCTATGTCCATGGAATAGCTTTAAAAATCTTCTTTAATCTCTGAGATGAGGCAGTCAAGAGTAAGGCATCTTCGATTACAGAATCTCTTTGAAGTTTTCTTTCTATTTTAGTTTTTCCCTCTAGCACTGCTACTTTCAGTGGCTCTGTGGTGGGTTTTATATTAAAAAAAATTTTTTTCCCTTCTTGCTTAGGTCTTCTTGGCAGTCTTTCAAAAGTTTGGAGGCAAAATTAGTAAAATTATACTTTGATTGAGCTTTGTTTATTGTTTTCATACTCTGCTTCTTTACTAAGATAGCTTGGGATGGAAAGAGACCTCCTTTTAAAATATTTTCATCTATTTTACATTTTATTGCTGCTTCTGTTGTAGATATTACAGTCCTAAGAATGAACTGCTATTTTCCTGAACTAGACCAGAGAGCTCAAATTAATTAAGATGCTTGAGTCTAGGTTAGTTACTATTCACTTTTGTTTCATAGGATTCTATACTTGTTTTATAAAATTAAAAATTTGAAATCTTAAAATGTAGGATTTTTTTTTTGTGGTTTTATAAGACTCAAAGTCTTGGTCTAGGCAATAATATTTAAAAATTTCACTACAAAAAGAAGATATCTTATTATTTTTTCCTTTAGGTAGCCCTGTGTGAAAATACTGTTGGTCTTTTTGTCTCTGTGTATATCTACTCTGCTACACTGAGAAATTTACTTTTTGTGATCAGATTTACATTTTGTGATCAGATTTTATCAGAGCCATTAAAATATATGTGTCATAATATCTTGCATATTTATGTTGGGCTTTTACTTCAGCAATAGATTTGCTTACATTTTCTCCTTTATACTTAATCTCTCTCTCTCTTTCACTCTCTCTCTCTCTCTCTCTCTCTCTCTCTCTCTCTCTCTCTCTCTCTCTCACACACACACACACACACACACACATAATCTAAGTAGGAGTAGTTTCAGATTGCTTCCTATTTGATCCTAGTTGTAATTGATACTCTTACTGAAAGCCTAAAATGAAATTGAAAGGCTTAACTTTGTAAGTAGAGTTTTTGTTTCTTTAATTTTGTAATTAATAATTATTGTTTCTCAAGTTTCTTTTGGGAGAATATTCTCATGGAACATTCCAGGATCCTGTAGTGCTTCTGTTTGATTAGAAAATTATTCATCACTTGCCTCTCAGTTCTTTAGGAAAGTGTAGGGCCTCCTAATTCACATTAGTGAGATCAAATTTCAGAAAAAGAATATACCATGAAAAATACCTTCTTAATTATTTTATTGGTACTTTTTCTCTTATTTAGACAAAATATTAAAAATTCAGTTCACTGACTGTAGAATTGCATTTCTTATTTTTAGGCAGCAGTGAGGTAGTGTAGAAAGAAAGCAGGTAAGAATGCATGTGATGGCACTAGGCTGCCTTAAATACAAGAGCCATTTCCTTACTTGCTGTGTGACCTTAAGTAAGTTGTTTAACCTCTCTGTATCCAGTTTTCTCATTGGTAAAATGGAATAATAATACCTATTCTATATGGTTGCTATGAGTAGTAAATAAATTAAAAATACTTAAGACATTTAGAAGTGCATAGAAATGTATTGAGAAGAAATGATACCATAGTAGTTGGCAGCTGCTACTACTATTATATTATTGTTCTTATTAATAACAACAAATAGGTTTATGTTTGAATTCTTACTTTGCCCTTTAGAGTTATGGGGCTCTCTCAGCCTGCTTTATTTTAAATCTGATTTTTCATCTTTAAAATGAAGACTATATTATGTTGGACCTACTGCAGTTGTGAGGATTGGAGATGGGAAATGTAAATTACCTACTTTGGGCAGAGGGGGGGCACCATAGCTTTTTTATAATAGTTGTAGTTTTTGTGTGTTTTTTTCCTCCTGAATACCCCACTTGATATCCATACCCATCCCTTTTTCTTAATCTATTGTAATCTATATCTGTATGCTGCTAAATGGATATATAGAGAGTTTCTAAAAGAAGGAACTCTTTGGAATTCAGGGCTTTAGACACAATTGAAATAAATGTCTCTTAACTGCAGGCTATGAGAGAAATATGGAGGCGATCATTAAGGTTCCACTACCGAGTGTTAAAAATGGATGTGAGCGCTGAGCCAACTTTTTCTCCCTCCTTTATCTCCTATCTATTATTCCCTCCCTTTTGTTCATTAATATCTGTGTGCGTTGTTACAGTGCAGGCACAGTAGTGCAGTCCTTTTATTTTAGAGTGATCGCATAGGGGCCACAAAAACCTGAAGAGGCATAAAGGATTCAAAGTTTTAGAGGCACGGTTAGAAAAGATGAAGTTGCATTTCCTTAAATTCTTTTATTTGTAATGGTTATAGTTACAAAAAACATTGACTTCTTTTGGAATCTAGGGAGGGCTGTGGTGTGGGCCAGTTTTGTATCAAAATTTGCTTTGCTAATGTCACACACTGATTTTCTTTTCCCCTAGAAGGCAAAATTGCTTTGAAAATGTACTGAGAAATGTCTGTTGTGTTCATTAAAATATACGTATGAAACTAGAATCAAATTAAACATTTCAAATAGCTAATTTTACAAACTCTTAATAATTAATTAGTTTTTAGCACTGAGACTAAAGGTAATTAAAATAGAGGTACTATATATGCAGTAGGAGTTCTGCCTCAGGAAGATGAACAGGGACATTTATATTTTCATATACTTAAACATTGGCATTTCTGCTTTTATTCTCTAGGAGTTTTTATATAACAAAAGAAGTTATTGATTTTTTTATTATAAAATTATAATTGTAAACTATCTTTAATGCTTTTTAGTGTACCTAAATTTAATTGCAGTCTGTTTGAATGTTAAAATTCCATCTTTCACTGCTGCAGTTGATTAAAAAGTATCTTCGGCGACTATAGTGTATTGTCACATTTTATTTATATTTTTATTAATCTTTAGAATGGCTTATGTCTTTACATGGTTTAAAATGCCTAAAATATAAAAAGATTTACAGGCAAAAATTTGTTTCTATCTGAATTTCTTATTTGCTCAGTTCTCATATTCTTTCCAGATTAAAAAAAATTATTAGGTACTTGTGTATCCTTCTATAGTTTATAAAAATGCAAACAAATAGAAATACATATCTATTTTCTCCCCCTTATCACATTTTAAAAAGTTGAAATCCAGAGATATATGATAATAAATGTTAGATGTTAGATAGTAACTTGGAAAGAACAAAGTATTTTTATACTTGGAAATCAGTTCATTCAATTATGTGCCCCCCTACCCCCATCATTGGTTCTGGTTGAGTGTACATGTTTGCTCCCTCTTCAGAATAGAAAGTTCCTGGGGGATACCTACTCTTTTGGAACTGTTTCTGTTTGACCCATCCCATGCAAACTTATTCACTTATGCAAACACTGGGTGCTTTATACAAACATTACCACCTGTATTTTTTATTTGTGTTTCTCAAAGCAGTTTTTGGTAAAATTTGCATAATGACATGGCTCATTTGGCTTTGTGTATTGTTAAGAGTTCAGATGCTGTGCATATGGAAGATTATAGTGTGTGCCAAATAAAAAGGTGCTGTGACAGGCAACATTCTCAGGATAACTCTGTCTTAGGTATTTAAGTCTAATTTCCATATTGATTGTAGATCTATGATTATTAAACCAGCTCCATTTATAGTTGATGAAAATTTGCATAAAATTGGTCGTCTTAATAGCTTGAGGTGTGATAGGGAGGAAAATGTTAACTCCTTATGTAGTATGTGTGACGTCATGAAAAAACTGAGAACATTCTATATACTGATAATCTTTTCTAGAAATTACCTGTGGTAACATGTCAGAATATCAGAACATGTCTGACAGTTTGCCTTTTCGTACTGGAAATGGTAGATAGGATATTTCAAGTCCCAACAACTGTGCATTATTAAATCCTCTTCATAAGAATCTCCTTCTTGGTAGGCAGGTCATTTAGGAGGGGGAATTACGCGAATTATATTCACTTTATGTTGGCTCTTGCTCTATTTATGCCCTTAACTGACAACTTCCCAATCACCTGGTATTTTCTTGTTCGAAGAGAGTGATTCTTTTTTATTAAAAAAGAATTGTGTGGATGTATGCATGTGTAATGGTTTAGTGGGGCCAGTGAGCTGATATAAATCACCTTTTCAGATGAAGTTCCTGGCTATTTACAAAGGTTGATGACTTCTTAGAATGGAGTTTGCCTCAGATTTGCAAAGGCACAGGGAAATTACCCCTTTTATTTTACCTTTCTTTATCTGTGGTTAAACCTACAGATACATATGTTGGTAAGGATGTTATGCCACTATTCAGGCTTCTGTATTTGAACAGTTTGATTCTGTCATTTTCACTGAAGTCATTATTCTTTGTAGGACCCCAGGATGATACTACTTCTGAGATGACTGAATAAACCTTAGTCCTTAAATAATAAAATTTCTATTAAAATTTTTTTCTTTTATCATGAATAGTATTTATGCCTTTGAAAATAAATTTTTAATAAGATGGTAATTAAATAATACTCAAAATATTTACTTTTATTTATAAAGTTTTGGTTGCCTTGAGCAAATCTAATGAAATACAAAAAAAACCTCTGTGTATGTAATATATGTAATATAATGATATTTGTAAATTGTAACAGTATTTATAAATTATTTCTGGCTAGCAAGTACCCTTACTGTATTTAAAGTATTAGATTTGTAAAATTCACTTTATATATAATATTAGATTAGGATGGGTGTCATACTTTATAAAGTGAAACATGCTTCTTTGAAACTTGGCGTGTTTTTCATTCCCAACTTCTGTGATGTGTTGAATGATAAACAGTCATGTTCTTAGATTGATCCCAGATCCCCTGAGGGAACTGACATTTCCTATGGATGGCATTGCTAAATCTTTAGTCTTTTTCCTGCTTTGCTCTCTCTTTGGCCCACACTTAGGTCAGATTACTGAGAAAATCAGTGTTATTGATGAATGCATTGTACATGATTATAAAAGACTCAGACCTCTGAGAAAAAGCAGAAACACATAATTAAATGCAAATTGTGGTAACTTGTTTAATTTTAAGTTAATGTAGGTTAATCCAATGTCATTGATCACTTGGGGATAGCCCTACTTGGGGTCCATCTAATAAAGATTATAATGATTCTTATTTTTTCTTTTAGATAAATTAATATTTGAGGATAACAAATTTTTATTAAGTTTTAAAAGTTTTTTTTTGGGAGAATGTTAAAAGGTGATTAAAGTTTCGAGTTTAATGAATGGAAGAAAAAACTCAAGAATTGATTTAAATTTGTTTAGAGGAGATTAGCACTCTCAGAGCCTCTCTTCTGGTAGTGAGCTGATAGTTGATGGGGGTGAAGATGATGGTGATATAAGCAAAAGTCTGGGAGCATCTAGCATAGATATATTTAAAACTTAAAATAATTAATGTGTGGTTATTTCATTGTATAATTATAATGGAAGAAAAAACTCATGCCAGCATTTAATTCAAATGTGTCTTATAGCTAAGAAAACTGGGGCCTGTAGAGAATGGGGGACTTGTGCCAAGTTATTGAACTAGTTAGTGGTAGGCTTGAATTCAGATTTTATTTATTCAGCTCAGTATCCTTTATTCACTATTCATCTTTCATGTTTATTGGTTATAGAGAATTATTATTGGGTTAACAGATGGTAAGGTATGATAGAGAAGTGAGGTAGAAAGACATAATGAAAAGTTTATTTCACAGTTCTGCTCAAGACCAGGGCTGCTGATAGTTAATAATAGTAGCTAATGTAACATTGAGGGCTTGCTGTGTAAGAGGTGCTGGGCAAAGAGCTTTTCATGTACATGCATGTAATCTTCAAAGGAGGTTTATAAAGTAGGTAGCATTATTTTTCTGTTTTGTTGGTACAAAAGCCAAGTCTTATAGAGATGAAGTAACTTGCTAAAGATACCTACCTACTGAGTGTGGGAGCATAGATTTGAACTATCACATTTCATTCTGCTTTCCATTATGTATCAGCAGCTTGCAAGGGAAAGCCTTTGATCAAATCCAAAGCCCCTTCTAGGTCTAACATCCAGTGACCACTGGACTTTAATTTATTTTTTCTTTTCAATTATAATATGAAAGTTAGCTAATTGGATCTTACTATAGCTTGAAAGAGGGTAGACACCTTCATGTGTTGGGAGTTCATTCAAAAAGGTTTATCAGCCCTTAGGAAGGAATGAGGTCAGCTTGCTAGTAGTATTTGGTCCTCAGGATTTCAGGCTTTTCCACACTGGTGAGTGATTTCTTTCTGAAGTGGTTTTAAACCATCTTTAAAATGGTATAACAAGGTGTTTTTGCCTTATGTTTTGTTAATGTTGCTTGTCTAGGAGAAAGGTGTTTATGTAAATAAAAACAGTGAACCTAGAGCAAAAAAAAAGTAGATAAATGGTATAATTACAATCTTTTGAGGATTGATGGCAAATGAACAAGTTACCCAATTTACCTTTGCTTGAAAATTAGAATACTTCTACCTCTTGTCTTTTCATATTTCCTTCTTTCTTCATGATTCCTCAGAGACATTACTGATACATTCAGCAGCTTCACCTGCTTATTCTCTTATTGCCCTGGGATGTCAATTACCCAGGCTGGATTTAGAGCAGTGAAGCACTTTATTCTTCTTACTCTTAACCTCTAATTCCTTTTAACTATATTTATTATATTCTTTTCTAATTGGAAAAAAATAGTCACATCCAGTTTCTCAAGGCAAGGAAGAAAAACTCACTTTTCTCCATGTTTCTTTTTTAATTGGGACTATAGTACTCTTGTAGTGATTAAATTTCAGAGAGGTGTAGATTTAGGGAGTGGCATCTCCTTGCTCCCACTGTGGAGGATATTGTAAGAGAAGATTGTAGTCTATAATTTTTTTTCCTCCTACCTTTTCCTTTTTGCTCTGTATTTGCCTCTGGCAAGCACCAATAAGAGAAGCACAGTGCAGATCTCAAGGATTTGGGGGGCAAATCTATGCCCTCTTCTGAGCTGTGTGATGGACCGCTCTAAATATCCACGGACTATAAAGGTTGCGTCCCTTGTGAATGTACACCAAAGGGCATCTACTACAAAGTCTTTCTAATGAGTGGACAAAACAGTGTGCTCTGTGCATGTCAGTTAGACTCTTTCGCCAGCTCTCCTAGGGTTTGCTTAATGGGCCTGTGAAAAAGTGACCATGTTGGCAGGGCTGGAGGGTTCATCTTTCAACAATATGGACTTTCCCTTGACGTGGTTGACCTGGCTAATGTTGTTACTGAGTGCCTAATCTGCCAACAGCACAATCCTCCAAGGGAGCCAGCCAGCCTTCTGCTAGTGGTTGATTACACTGGGTCTCTTCCATCATGTGGAGGGCAAAGATTTATCCTCACTGGAATAGCCACATATTCTGCATGTGAATTTACTTTCTTTACCCATATGCTTCTGTCAGAACCACCAATTGTGGATTCACAGAATACTTTATCAACTGTCATGGCATTCTGTATTATATTGTTTCTGACCCAGGAATTCATTCCACAACAAAGAAGGTGTAGAATCGGCTCATGCCCTTGGAATTAACTGGCCTTGCAACATACCCCATTACATTAAAGTGGCTGGCCTAGTTGAAAGGTGGAATGGCTTAGAATCCTCCATTAGAGTACCAATTGAGAGATAATACTGTGAAAGGGTGGGGTTCTTTTTTACAGGATGTAGAGTATACTTTGAATTAGATGTTTCTATCTCATAGTCAGAATTCATGACTCTGGGAATCAAGAGATGAAAGTGGTTTCTCTCAGTATTGTATCTAATAACCCACTTGGAAGTGAGAGTGGCTGTTCTCAATATTATACTCAATAACCCACTTGCAGAACTTTTGCTGCCTGACCTGGGGATACTGCGCTCTGCTGGTTTGGAGATCTTGGTCCTCACTGGGAGAATGTTTCCACTAGGGATAACAACAGTGGCTAAATTGAATTGGAAGATGAGGCAGCCACTTGGCTGTATTTGGGTCCTTAACCACCGAACCAGTAGCCCCCACCCCCCAAAAGAAAAAAAAAGAGGCTAATGTACTTGCTGGGGTGATTGATTCTGATAACCAAAAGGAAATCGGGTTACTATTATATTATGGAATCAAGGAGATGAAATCTAGAATCTAGTAGATTTTCTGAGGTACCTCTTAGTACTTCTATTCCAAGTGTAAAGATTATTGGAAAACCACATGAGCCAAAAAAGGGGAAGAATGATTAAAGACTCAGATCTTTTAAGAATAAAGGTTTGGGTTACTCTGCCAGATAAAGAACTGAGAGCAGCTCAGATAGTTTAATTTTTAGAGATTAAATTTGTGTCTTTTTTTCCCCCCTTTTCGTCTTTCAGGTCTGTGCTTAATTTTTTGAACATATGTAATCTAGTTAATTTTTAATGTTTTTGTCTGCAAATTCTAACATCTGTGTCAGTTTGATTTGCTGATTTTTCTCCTCATTATGAGATTTTATTTTCCTTAGTTTTTGCATGCTTGATAATTTTTGATTGGATGCTAGACATTGTAAATTTTACCTTGCCAGATGCTGGATATTTTTGTATTCCTATAAATATTCTTGACCTTTGTTCTGAGATGCAGTTAAATTACTTGGAAGCAGTTTGATTCTTTTGAGCAAGATTGAGCCATGCTCAATCAAGGGCTGCTATTGAGGCAAGACCCTTCTGTATATTCTATCAGTGTCCCATGAACCATGAATTTTTCCCATATGGTAGGAGAGAGCAGGTGTTATTCTCATCCATGAGTGAGCTCTGGGCACTTTATCTTCATTCTTTTGAGGGCTTTCTTTACTAACTTTGAGTAGTTTCCTCACATGTATACACTAATTAGTAGTCAACTGAATATTTGAAGAGCACCTTCTGCAGATCTCTGGCATTCTCTTGCTCTGTAGCTCTCCTCTCTCCAGTACTCTGTCCTGCAAACTGTAGTAAACCTTGATTTCTCCAAACTCTTAACTATTTTCTTTTCATCATGGACTCCTCTGTTCTGCTTTGACCAAGTACATACAATACAGACTAGAAACTTTGTCAAGGCAGTAAACTGAGGCAGTTGTATGGCCACCTCATTTTTATCCCCTCAGGGGTTATTATTTTTCTTTTTCTGATGTTCACTGTCTTGAAAATGATTGTTGTATATATTTTTCACCTTTTTGGTAACTTTAGATGGGAGCTTTTAGTATAATGTTTGAGAACACATATTCATATAACATTTAAAAGGTTAAGATTAAACAGAAAAAGATTATTTAGAAAGTTAAAAGAGAACCTTTCTGTTTAATGGGAGCTTGTTTTTAAACATTTATAGCCACTTCTTAATCAAGGCAAGATATTTTGTTTTTATTTAAGATTTATCTCTCTCCAGATTTTTTCCTTAGAAATTGTAGAACATAGACAGAAAGCATATAAGATTAACTTGATTGCCTCTGCAGGTTTGTGTACACAGGGAAGCTGAACGTGTAGAATTTCAAAAAGGTAATAGAGAAGTCTGGGAGTAGAGTTTATCTGAGCACCAAAGAATTATTTGTAAATAAATGCAGGATTAGAAAAGCAAAGATTCAAAAGAGGAGCTTTTGAAGCACAATATTCCTGAGGTCTTGTCTTATGGATATATTCTTGTGTTATTTATCAATTTGAGGTCTGCTTAGTATATATTAGAAAACTCATCAGGCTACATGATGTTAATATGAAATGGGAGAGAAAGCTAACTATCATGAAACTTTTCATAGACTCTATTTCAATTCAGGATGAAAATTGCAATACTGTGCATCTCTCACTGAAGGGTATTCTGTCTGTTCATGTGTGATAATGAAGTGAGGCTTCATTTACTTGACTTCTTTTTACCTTACTCTAAAGTCGGATGCTTTACATGTTATCCCATTTGTCCTCTAGATAAAACCTATGAGGTATGTGGTGCCAGTCTCATTTTAAAGATGAAGATTTTGAGGTTTGTAGGATTTAGGTAGTTTACTTAAGGTCACTGCCAGTAAGTAAGCAGGGACTGTACCTGAGACTTTGACTCACAAACAAGTATTTATACCTCATCACACGCATGATTGCTTTTTATGAAGGTAATAGACATAAAGATTTTTTTCCTTGGGTAAAGAGTGAAAACTGAAGAACTGAAAGTAGTTCTTAGGTTTGCAGTTCCTTCTGGTCACCAAATTAACAGAAAAAGGAAAGCATAGACTGAGCAGCCTATCTAATCTAGGCTTTGTGTTTTCTCTCTTAGTCTAACATAATTTTTGTTGAAATGCTTACACTTATTTTGTTGAATGGCCATATAAGTTTTCAGAAAATTGTTACATATTTTTAAATGCATATTTTAATCAGTTAATTATGTATTCTTGTTAAGCGAGCCATAGACTATCATAGATTTTTATATTAGATGGCAGTCGAGTCATAATGTTAGTGTTATAGAAGATTCAGAGAACCCCTTATCCAAATAAAAATCTTATTTTGAAGCACAATTTAACACTATAAAACCAGAGTTGTTAGGAGAGGGGGTAGTGGCAACAGTTTACTCTTTTTCTTGGGGCCAGTAAGAATGAGGTAAAGTTGAACACATTCAATGCTTGTATGTATTTTTTATTTAAGCCTGATGTATTTTTAAGAATGTTAAAAAAAGTATATTTAGATAGCTCTTAGTAAATAGCTCACAGTTCTTTAGATTTGAGTGTGTTCTGATGTTCCTGAAGTTAACATACATATAGTAGATTCTAAGATATCATTTGGACACAAGTTCACTGAAGAAAGAAGTTTAGTGTCTGTCATATAAACACTATTATTACTTTGGTAATGTCTAAAGCCTGTGGCCAAAGTTGAAGAATGTCTGGAATTAGTAAAAATAATTTTCATTGTTTGATTGTAAGAGTGAAGTTGACATTTTGTGTAGTTTTGTTAACTTTGGTATATGCTGTGTACTTGAGGAAATTGGAAATTTTAAGAAATTGAAGATCTACTTTTTAGATTTGTTCCTGGTTCCAAGTTAGTATCAGTTTATATAACTGCATTGTGTTATACTCTCCTCTGTCCAAAGACAAAACAAGTAAATAAAATTCAGTGTGTTAATATCCTTGAGATGAATACTATTTTGTTGCTAGCATATGGTTAGTCATTAGTTATATTCAGTAACGTACCTTCTTCATTTAATGGCACCATCTGTTTAAACTATGACTGATACCAATAGAGAGGAAGCCAGTTATTTTTTAGTTTATGTGCATGGAATAAATGAGAATGTGTCTGAAGTTGCCTGCAGTCAAGTACTTTACAACTAGTTTAGTCAAACAGTTGGAGCTAGTGCTACCTTGGGAAACCAGATCAGGGAAGGGCATGATGATGCTTGTTTAGTGTCTTTATCTACTCTTAGCAAGGATGATATGTTATAAAAGATAAATAAAATAATTAAGTTATTCAGAAACATTTGCATGATGTGTTTTGTTTTTAATGCAAACTACTGGTGTTTGTAGTTTACAGTTGCAGCTAGCATGAAGAGAGTTAGAGAAAGTGTTTTCAAAATGAGGCAGAAACCTTAATAGAACTGGTTTTTAATAGACTTGAAATTAGGACAATTTCTTACTAATAAAATATGTCTTAAAATTATTTGATGTTTATAGTTTATTTCTTGCTTTTGACTTTATCTCTTTTGGGAATTAGAATTTTGCATTGCATATATAGGATTGTAGCAGAATTGCTGGTGGTGGTGTGGGGGACAATGGTTTGTTCTCATCACAGGCCTCTGTCTGTGTGTGTATCACTGAGTATGTGTGCTCTCACTCCTTTTCTGACTCCACTTAGGTTCTTTAAGTATTTAAAAAAATATTTTTGACTTTGAAATTATATATGGTTGTGTTTTAGTCTGGTTTCTTCCTCATCTACACTTCTTGCTCAAACTCATTATAGGACCTTTAACCAATATTCAAATCAGGCTTTTTCTTCTCTCTCTCACCGTCCTTTTTAAATTTTTTCCTTTTGTGAATAAATCATATCCAGATGATGAAAACAAAAATTAATACAATATAAAAGGTAGGATAATATAGCAACAAAATTTAACTTTGGCTTAGACTCTGTCTTGAATAATTTTGTCAGAAAAGGTGTGTGGTAGTAATTTCTCTGCTCATGCATGACTGAAAATGTTTCATACTTGTTGGAAAGGGTATAATTTTTTGGATTGAAAATAATTTTCCCAGATTTTTGAGGCATTTTTTCATTTTAGAACTCAATCTAACAGATAAGAGGTCTGATCTCAATCTGTTTATTTCTCTCTGTAGGTATCTTCTTATTTTTCCTTTTTGGAAAACCTTATCGTTAGCCTTACTCTCAAATATCAGAAGGGTATTTCCAGGTGTGCGTGATTTTTTAGTTATTGTGTTTAGTACTTTATGAATTATCAGAAGGCTAATGTCTTAGCTCTAGGAAGCTATTTTATTTTATTTCCATACCTTTATTTTCTTTATCTTCTCTCTCTCTCTCTCTCTCTCTCTCTCTCTCTCTCTCTCTCTCTCAGCAATCTTGTTATGTGTGGTAGACTCTGTGGACTTTTAATTTTTCTCTCATATTTGTCTTTTTGCTTTACTTTCTAGAATTTTCTTAACTGTGATACACTAAAATACACATAGTAGCAGTTAATTTTAGTGCATATTTAAAAATTTATATATGTATTAACTCTATCTAAAGAAATCTGTATTCTGCATTTCATAGTTTCATGCAGATTATTAATACACTCTTGAATTTATATGTATAGAATATTAATTTTATAAGCTAGGATAATTGCCTCTTTATCATCAGTAACTTACTGGCTCACCTTTCTTGCATCTCTGGAATTTTCCCACATTTCTCTGCTATAAATTGTTTTCTTTTAGTCACTTACCTACCTTTCATTTTTGTTGACTTCTTTATGGCCAGAGAAAGTGAGTTAGTTCACATCTGTTTACTCCAAAGTAATTTTCCTCTAGTGATGATTATTTTATTGTCTTTAGTGCAGAGAAAAATTGCAGGCAAACTATGCAGTGTTTCTTGATTACTTAGACTAGTACATATAATGGACAGTTCATTGTGCCTGCTACCTTTCTGGATGTAGGAGATAATTTAATAGTCTCAGTGAGAGCAAATTAGAGATTAAAGATTATTTTAGAGTGATAGTATCTATTTCAGGAGGCTAACTCTTTTAATAGTATATTTTGGATAGGGAAAGTTTTCTCTGTGACCCAGGATCAACACATTTGTTGCCTACGTCCAATTAAACTAAATAGTGCATGTAACTAAGACTCTGGTGTTTACTATTACTGTCATGCTTTTGGATCAAACTAAGAATATTTAAAAGCTTTTTGAATGGGTAATTTATTCACATGATATGGCACAGAATTCAAAAGAGAGAAAGGGTATATAGTAATTAAGACTCTACTCATCTGCCTCAGCTGCTAAGTCTTTCTGAAGAAACCTAGTATTACAGTTTCTCTTTCTATAAAGAAAGATATAAATTGATAAGGATATATATATACACAATTACACACATATATACATACATATTTTTTTACTCCTATTTCATTGCTAGCATATAATACACATGGTTTTGCATCCTTTTTATTTAACGGTATGATTTGCTGGTTATTTTCTACCCATTTTTTACAAATTTCTTTTTTCTGTATTTCAAAGTAGTATTGGTTTCAGTTGTATGGATGCAGGATAATACATTTACTAGACCCTTCATTCTAGAAGTTCACGTCGTTTCTATTCTTTTGCTATTACCAACAATGCTGCAGGGATACTCACATCTGTGTTGGGATGTTTCATTTTGCTTATGTGTAAATATGTCTGTGGAACAAAGATCTGACAGTAAAATTACTGGGTTAAAGGTGTATAAATATATAAATTTGATAGATATTGCCAAATTACTTTCCAGAGAGGTTGTGCTAATTCATATTCCCAGCAATAATGTATGGGCTTGCTAGCTTCCCTATAGTCTTGCCTGTGTAGTATATTGTCAGGCTTTTTTGATCTTTGCTAATCTTTTAATTTGTCTTTTAATTTGCCTCATAAGAGCTATTTTTATTTCCTTTTCTGTGACCTGTCCTTATCTTTTTATCATTTTTTATTGATGATATTTACTAATTTGTAGGCATTCATTATGTTGGAAAGTAACGCTTTGTGATATATTTCTAAATTGTCTTTTTTTTGTGTGTATATTTTCTTTGGTTGATTTTGTCATGAAGAAAGTAATTATTTTTACATGTTTAACTTTACCAGTGTTTTTTCTAAGATGATGATTGTAATTCATTGTTTCTGCTGTTACTTTAATGATTTAATTTTTTTCCATTTAAATCTTTGAGCTAGGTGGAATTTATTTTGAATTATGCGTAACATATGGATCTACTTCTCTCCACTCCTCAGATGACTTACCAGTTCTCCTGACATCATTCGTTGAGTCATTTATCGTTTCTTCTCTAATTTGAAATGCCACTTTTACTATACACTTAATTCTTATATACATTTGTATTCTTTTTTCATATTAAAGTTATGTTTGTTTATTATGAAAAAAAGTTTAAACATACAAGTAGAGGGAATAGTTTAGTGAACCCTCAAAACCTATCAACAGATTCGGTAATTAAAATTTATCTTTTTTTCTTTATTATTTCTGTTTTTGCTGAAGAATTATAAAGCAGTCCCAGATATTCTTTTATTTGATCCTCATATAATTTCTGTGTGAGCTCTAAAAATATGGACATTTTAAATGATAAGTTAAATGTTTGACTTTTTATTCTAAATTTAAGGGAAAAAAGCATTCGGAGTTAATATTTGGTTTCTCTGTGCTCTTATTAGTAATCAGTTGCTTCAGAGGGTGCTGATATTAGATTGGCCTTTTAGTTGTTTTGTGCTGTGTCATCATGAAGCTTTCCTTTCTACTTGTTTTTAGAAGAGGGCTGCCTCTGTACCATGGATATTGGAATGTTTCATTAGTGTAGAGGTGTTCAGATGATTTTACTAGTGGGCCACATAATGAGCAGTCTATCTGTAGGCTGCAGGCATAATAAAATTGTAAGCAATGGTTAAGCATAGCCAAGGTATGGATGAAAACAAGAGAGTCATACACAAATATAGCTTAATCTATTTTTTCCACAGTGTATAGAAGGCTGAATGCTAGAAATTGATAACGTTTTGATCAAATTCATGATGGCATTCTTTAGAATAAGAGTGTCAGGGCATATGTCCTATTTGATTCTAGAATTGTACCACTAAAATTAGTGCTCAGTTTCACATGTCAGTTTCATATGAGAAAATATACTTCCATGATGCCAGATGGATACAAACATTTTATAATAGAAACATTTCAGTTTAAGTTATAGTATTTGCCATTTACATTCCATGAAACTCTCAAAAATGAGGAGCTATTTTTATCAAATAGCGTTGGTATATGTCAGGATTCACCAAAAACCTTTTAGCGATACAAAATTAATATTGATTTTAGTTATTTGCACAATTCATATATTCAATTTGACTAGGACTTCTTTTTTTGAACAGTTCCATGGTTCCTTGATTTTCTTTAGTTTCAGTGTGTTTATGTGCCTTGTTAGGTCTTCCAGAGACCTGCAATTCCAAAAATATAATCGGAGGAGGCACTTTTTCATTTATCTCATTGGGTTTTGCTATGTAGTCATTTGATTAAATTAAAATAATGTCTTCATATTCTGCTTCAGTTTTTAAATATACCCCTAACTTCTCTGTGTATTCAACTGACTTGGAAAGGTTATAGCACAGTGTCTTAATGATTAATTTACTGGAAAGCTAGCCATACGTCTCTTCTTCTATTTGAATAAATTGTTAGCATCTTCTTTTCTTT
Source organism: Macroglossus sobrinus (assembly GCA_004027375.1). Taxonomy (NCBI): domain Eukaryota; kingdom Metazoa; phylum Chordata; class Mammalia; order Chiroptera; family Pteropodidae; genus Macroglossus; species Macroglossus sobrinus. Next base: position 474,742 of record PVKZ01000698.1, read on the forward strand.
CTTGTGTTCAATATAAGCAAATGACCTATGGCAAGTATACTCAGTTTTTCTGTGTCAGAATTTCTCAGTTTCCTTCTGGTAGGCTTTCAGCTGTATTATTAGTTCATCTATATTGGCTAAATTGGTAAAACAAAGTTTGTGCTCAAAGTCTTATATTTTACATGTATAAAACCATAGTTTATATTTGAGGGGAAAAAAACACAAAAATCAAAACCATCATAATCTATTGGAGGGAAATAGTAAAACCTGGAATAGTATTAACCAGGCAGTATGTATTTATTGTATTTAACAGGATAGCTAAAGGATTTCCGATTTTTGTGAATTTAATATCCTTTTAGGACTACTAAGTTTCGATTTATTGAAAATAATTATTAATCCAGATTCTTAAATAATTTTTAAAGAATTTAAATATTCCATTCGTTAAGCTTCTACGATTTGCTGCATCTGTCCTAGTTGCAACTTTGCACATATCATCTTTTTAATCTTGACAACAATTCTACAAAGTAAATATTATCCCCAAATCACAGATGAGGAAATCTGGCTTTTGAGGTTAAATGTGTTGGGTAATGTAACACAGCTAGTATGTAGCTGAGTGAAGACTTGAGACTACATTTCTGAATACAAAGCTCTTTCTTTTTAACATTTGATAGTTTCTGTAGAATTCATGAGAGAAAGCTGTCACACATATTTATTGTGTCTATGTACCGCTTATTTATCCATTTATTTATTTATTTATTTATTTATTTGGAAAGGCACTTTAGACTTTATAATAAATGAAATTTTATTCTTATTGGACTATTTTTTTGGATAGTTTTAAACTTAAAGAAAAATTGAGCAGATGGTACAGAGAGTTCCTACATACACCCTCATTTCCCCATGGCTTCCCCTATTATTAACACGTTAGTATGGTATATTTATTACAGTTAATGAGCTGATATTGATATGCTGTTATTGATGAAAGTCATAGTTTATTCTGCTTCCCTTTATTTTTACCTAATGTTCCTTTTTCGTTTCAGGATGCCATCTAGAATATTACATTACATACATTTACTTGTCATGTCTCCATAGGCTCCTCTTACTGCGACAGTTTCTCAGACTTGCCTTGTTATTTATGATCTTGATGGGTTTAAGGACTCTTGGTGATTGATTGTAGGGTGTTCCTCTATTGAAATTTGTCTGGTATTTTTCTCTTGATTAGACTCAGATTATAAGTTTTTGGGAGGAAGACCATAGAGTAAAGTGCCATTTTCATCATGTATCATATCATATCATATATATCAAATCAACATGAGTTATTACTTTTGATGTTGACCTTGATCAGCTGCCTAAAATAGTGTTTGTCAGGTTTCTTTGTGTTAAAATTCCCCTCCCCTTTCTCTACTTTATAAGGAAGCCATTGTGCGCAGCCCACGAGTTATGTTCACCTTTGTTTAGAGTGGGGTATTTATTTAGAATTTTTCTGCATGGAAGGTTTGTCTCTTCTCCTTCATTTATTAATTTATTCAGTTATTTGTTTATATCACTATGGATGCATGGAAATTTATGTTTTGGATTGGGTTATAATCCAATACAACCTTTATTTATTTTGTTACTTAAATTGTTCTAGCTTTGACCATTTGGAGATCTATCAGTTTGCTCCTGTGTCCCTTTGACAAACCCCCATCAATTTCTATTTTTCTTTTTTTAATTTTTGAGCACTTTCTGGCACTGTAAGATATTCCAGTTTCATTTATATATATTCGGGCCCATTGCTAGAATCAGCCCTTTCTCCAAGGAGCCCTGGTTTCTTTTATTGGAGAAAATATTAGAAACCAAGGTTTGGGGGCTAGGTGTGCTTATTGCTACTGTTTGTCATTTATTTTAGACCATCTCAGATGGTGGATCAAGAAAATATATTTGTATACAAGCCTGTGTATATACATATATGTATAAATATTTGTATATGTATCAATTTTAAGTTAAACGTGATTTCTTACCTATGTCTCCAATTCTAATTCAGTCCAATTCCTTATTTTTAAAGTGATTGAAGAAAAACATTTACAAGTTTATGGCAGTTGTATCTTATTCTAAAACAGATACTCTTTTCTGTTTAGTTTTGGGTCTATATTTAGATGGATTCAATGCTCACTCTCAGTTGTTTTATATAAGGACTTCTCCATTCCTAAATCATTTTTATTTTTCCATAGATTATCTAGTTTTTTTTTTTTTATTCTGAAGTGTCCATGGATACTATATTTTCTAAGGTTTTACTTGTATGTTCGGATTTTTTTAAAAATAAAAATTGAATCTTATCAATGAGGTGTTTGAGAATTTTATCCATTCACCTTTTCATTCTCATGCTCTTTGATTTTGGATGGATAATTCGAGTAATGGGAGTGTAAGTATTTGGTAGATAATTGAAATATTTTGTTGTCAGTTTTATTTGTTTACTTTGCTTCTAGATGATAATACTTAGAAGTTTGTAGATTGTTTGACTCATTCCCAGGTTAGACCACTTGTGGTGTTTTCTTTGCTAATTTTATTTTTTTTGTTTAGTTCCTTGGGATTTCAGAAAGATAGATTCAGTGATACTGTAGTATTCTGCCATCTTTTACCTTGACCAATACATTTTTCCCCCAAAGCTTTCCACACTCTACCATATTGCTTCCTTAAATTTACTATTTACACTTAAGTAGTTATAATACCTAATTGTTGGCTGTTTTCTAGCACAACTTTCATTTTATAGATAAGAAACTTTAAAATGTTTATGTGCCTATGCATATTTGTGGGACTAATGATATTGTTTATGTATGGATTTTTTGGGGGAAGAAGAAAAATGTATATTAAAGCTGTTTTGTGGGATAGTGAGGCAGTGAAATATAAGTCTGTATTGCAAGGGTGAAACAAATATAACTTCCCTTCAATTAAATTGCTGTAGTCATGTTTCATTGTTGCAGAAAGCCCATTTGTTTTTTAGTAACAAATAGAAAAGAGTTTAAAGTTTTAGTGAAATATATACCCTAATTTGATAAGAATGATAATGTTTGAAAAATCTTAAGATAATCAATATATAAAAAATTTTGGAAGCAAACAAAGCAAATTTAGTAAGTTTAGAGATCCATTTGGAACATGGAGAACGAAGTATGATGTAATACTATAACATGGCCTGCCAGCTTAGACTTATTTTATAGCACTTAAGTTATTTGGTGTATTTAAGGCTTTCAAATGGGATCCTTTAAAATATACTTTACCAACCTCAGTGGGAAAGAGAAATTGCTATGTTATGTTCAAATCTTGTTAAAATAAAATCTTAGTGCTATAGTTTACAGAAGCAATAGTATACTGGTTCAAAGTTTTTATAACATGCAAGATGCTTGCTATATGTGTTTTACAAAGTAAATCAGGGTGTAGGTTAGTTATTTAATAGGGGAAGTTTTGTTGGTTTCTAAGCCATAGTGCCTGACATAAAGAAAAATAGCACTATGTAATAGGCTTTATTTTATTATTGATGTATTTTGGTGTGCTTTTAAATACATTTGGCAACAATGATGATTAAGGTTTCAGAGTCTGTAGTCAGATTGCTAACCTCGAATCCCTGTTTTACCATTTCGTGATGTGCACTTGGCCAAGTTACTAAAGATCAGGTTTCTCATCTATAAAATGGAGTTAAGGATGTTCTTATCTTACCTTTTTAAGGATTGATTGAATTTACACATGTAAAGCTCTTAGAGTCTGGCATAAAGAATACGCTCAGTAAATTAAAGTTATGATTATATATACATTTAAGGAATATTGGTTTATTAATGTGGTTTCTCTGGGAGATTGGAGAACTTTTTACATGCAGTTTATTGTGGAATTTCTTTTCTGAGATTAGATCTATGCTATTTGGGAGAGTTTATTACTTAATTAGAGGGGTTTGTTTTCTAAATTTATGCGTAGGCATTTGGTAGTTTGTGGTGACTGATAGCATGAGAAAATGGTTGGTCTGCTCTTGGTGGAGACCCTATTTTAGGACTGGAGTAGTAATAGGTTTTGGAGCTCAGATTCATGGAGACAGCCTCCACCATACCACACAGACCTTTCTTCTCCATCATTAATCAGTAAGAGAACTCATTAGAAAACGATAGTTTTTTATTTTTTATTTTTATTTATTTACTTTTAGTTTTATTAAATTTATTGTGGTGACATTGGTTAATAAAATTATATAGATTTCTAGTGTACAGTTCTATAATGCATCATCTGTATATTGCATTGAATGTTCACCACCCAAAGTCATTTCCCATTTTTTTTGTGTTTTAGTTAAGACTTTTCCTTCCTCCTTAAAATCTACTTGTTATCTTCTGACTCAGAAATCCACACAGATAATATGTCCAGTTGCTGTATATATCCTGTATATACAGTGTGAAAGTCTTGCCTTTGATGTAGTTGGCTCCCGCTTCTCTTTAATGCTCTCTTAACTCACCACCCTGAACCCCATAAATTCACGTGACACTGGGATGTGATCCCACAGATTAGATCTGAGGGTTAGAATTAATTTAAAAACATCTATTTCCACAGATGGAATAGTGGGGGAAAATTGAGACTTGAAAATTTGAGAATTTCAAATTCTAAGATTGCTTAGTACTAAAATTTTTTTATATAAGTTTCTATATTTAATTCTGTATAGCACCATATTTCTATAGAGTATGGAAGCCATTTTTTTTGTTTGTTTAATTGAGTTTATTCATACCAACTAGTATTAGAACAGGCTATAGAATAGAAATAGTTTCTTTGTAGTAATTTTGTCGAAACAAAATTCTGGTCTCTAATACTTTTTTGCTTTTTGGCATTGGATTCTATGGCTATGGTTTATAAAATGTTCTCATGTCCTCTGTTCATATGTTTTCTGAGTAGTAACTTGATTTCCCAAAATATTTAGCACACACAATTCAAAAAAGACAATATTTGTCTTTGCTATGGTTGCCATAAGATAAGACTTTGAAGCATTCTGGGTAAAGATGTTACAGAAAGTTAATTACTAGGAAAAAATATTTCTATTGGAGCTTTTTGTAAGAGTACACTGTAGATGAGAATGGTATCTGTTTTATAACTGTAATTTCCAGATTCCACTTCAGCAAACTTCTTTTTTACTATACTGTAAAACTCTTAAATTACTTACCTGAGTTCTCCTATTGATCAAATGTAAAAAAGGCTATTAGAGAAAATTTTATAGGTGAATTAAGTTAAAATGTTCAGTCAGTATGAATCCATTTTTTCTTTTTTGCATTGGTTATTTGAACAAGAATTCCAGTGGTGTGTATGTTGGTCTAGAATGTTTCCCACAGTTCTCACCAGGGAAATATGTGAAATTCACCAAATTAATTTAAAAGTTTTGAATGTCTTTGTGACTTATGACAAGTTCCTGAAAATTAGGGCTTTCTAATGAGTCAAGTTATATAGGTAGTATATAAAAAGTCAATATATTGCTATAAGGTACAGTTTAATAAGCATTTAGACATATTTGGTTCAACTGTGCTTTGTGTATTTTAATCCCCTTAAGTGATTTTTAATATTTAGATGTATTTTCCCTATAGGGTTAGATAGAAGTAAGGCATTTACAGTCAGTAAATTGCTTTTGGGTAGAGTGTAACGTATTGCTGTAGTGAAGAATATAAAATAGCATCGTAGAAGATAATGTAGACTTAAACAAAATTAAATAAGAGTCTATAAAATTGTAATTGGGAGAATCTACACCCCTTTGACCAATTTTAGTTTATTAGCCTTTCTTCCTGGTTTAGGCTTAAAACAATAGTGCTGTCTCCAGGACCTGCCTTAATTGTGTTTCCCATTTTCCAGCCTTTAATGTCTGATTTAAGATCTATGTTTTCTTTGATGAAGTTACTTTGGGCAGGGATGTGGATTGAGTATACTTTCCCTACCACTTCTTTTATTTTGTATTTTTTTTACTACTTTTTTACCCTCCATCTGCTCATTTGGCTAATAAGTTTTCTGTTAGAAAGTAAGCTGGGTGACAGCAGAGTCCGTCACTAAATCCTGATCACTTTCTGTTTTTCCAGCACTTAGAATAATGCCTAACACATGGTAGGCACTTAAAACTATGTGTTAAATGAGAGAAAGGAAACAAGGTCCAGAGAGGCTAAGTGAAATAATACGTGGGAATGTATGCTATAACATATTATCAAATTAATATTTGTTATAAAAATACTCTAAAAGACTTTAGAAAGATCAGTTATTAGTATTAATGCAATAATAAATCATTATTCTTATTTAACAATAAATTATTTTTAGATAACATGCTCTTCATTTACTTAAGGATGCTTTTAATTAATTATATATAAGAGAACACCTAATCAACAGTGGATTAAACTCTAATGAGGATTTACTTTTCTTACAAAAGAAGTTTGGAGGTAGGTATCTGCTGACATTGGCTTAGCAGCTCAGCAATGTCAATGTTATTGTGTAATTTTCTCGGCCTTTCCTTCATGGTTGCAAGATGGTTGCTTCACCTTTCTGTTCGAGACACAATGAAGGAGCATGGATTCATAACAGCATTTTTCACTTTACCAGGAAACTGAAAGCTGTCTTGGAAGCCTTGTTGCACAGCAGACTTCCCCTTAATTGTATGGCCTGGTTGTTTCACATGGCCACCCCTAAGTGGAAGGAAGGTTGTGGATGTGTGATTCAGCTGCTTCAGCTTTTGGTAGAGATTTGGGAAGGGAGATGAAGTTTGGAAATAGGTCTTAGGTTTGCTAACCAACAGTAGTTGCAAAATCTGCCACTTTGGCTAGCTCAAATCCAAATATATCCTTCTTATGGATTTATTTTACAGAGAATATAGTCATCACCTCTCTAGGGGAGATGATACCTTTTCTCATCTATGACTGCATCTACATGTAGTCTAGGATATCTGCATGATGTATAGTTTTCTCCACCAGGACTGGTTGTAACTTGTACTCTGGTGACCTGAAGCTAAGAGAGAAACCTATGTTCCTGATATACCCAGCAAACTACAATGGATAAGGGAACAAGATAACTATAATAAATCCTCTCACTTAGACAAGGGTAGAATTAGAAAATCAAAATAGTCTCTAGTCCACAATATACCAAATGCTGGAAGATGTCAGTATTGAAAACTTCCAGCTCTGGCAGTTGATTAAATTCCATCGTTAACTGAGCTGCTGTCTTTGTTTCCCTGGGAAGATCTCTTTTGTCATCAAGTCAGTATTACTATAGCTGTAGAAGCAGTCTTGAAATCTGATAGATTGATTCCTTCCACTTTATTCTTCTTTTTCAAAATTGTTTTGGCATTTTTTAGGGACTTTCCCTTTCCATATAAATTTTGGAATAAATTTGTCTACCAAAAACTGTGCTTGGATTTTGATAAGAATTGTGTTAAATTTATAGATCACTTTGGGGGAGAATTGACATCTTTGTTATGTTGAGTCTTCCAGTCCATGAATATGGTATGTCTCTCCAGTGATTTGGTCTTTATTTCAAGAAATTTTTATGATTTTTAGCATACAGATTTGGTACATATTTTGTTAGATTTGTACCTAAGTATTTCATTTTCTTTAGAGCAACTGTAAGTGGTATTGCTTTTAACATTTCAATTTCATCTATTACTAGTTAGTATATACAAATGCAATTGATGTGTATTGATCTTATATTTTGCAGTCCTGCAGTATGCACTTATTAGTTCTAGAAGCTTTTTGTAAATTCCTTGGGATTTTCTATATATATAATCATGTTATCTTTAAAAAAGAGACAGTTTTCTTTCTTCCTGCTTTTGTGATTTTTTTTTTCCTTTTCTTATGCCGTCTAGTCCTTACTGTACTGTGTTGAATATAATAGGTGAAATTGTACTTCCTTGCCTGGTTCCTGATCTTAAGGCGGAAAGAATTCAATCTTTCCTTGTTAAGTATGAAGTTAGCTCTAGGATTTTTGGTAGATATTTTTTATGTGTCTTAGGAAAATACTGTTTATTCCTAGTTTTCTGAGTGTATTTTTATTTTTTTATTTTTATGAATGGGTATTGGCTATGTTATTGATATTTAAAAATACTGTGAGGGAAATTAGGCTTTTGTTTTTAGATGGAGGTAAGGTAGTACGTGAATAATAGAATGCTAAGGTCTGAATGTTATCTAATACATACAGTATTTAAGCACCAAGGACATTGCTTGGCTCTCAACCAATGTCACTTATTTCTCTATATGTAGGGAAAGATTCATGAATATAATTACATGTGAATATTCTTTCTTTCTCTTCGGCTCTTAAGTAAATGTTCCTTTAATATAAACATTTTTAAAAAGCACCATTTTGTCAATACCTTTCTTTGTCCTGCCACTGACATTGTTCCATAAAACTGACCTTTAATTTCTTATCAGGGAAAAAATACCTTTATGTGGATAGTCATGTTCCATGTTTTATGATGCCTTTTATTCTCTTGCAATTTTTTTGTGGCAGCTATATATTATATTGCCAAGTAGCTTGCCTCTCCAATCTCCTCAAAAGTTATAAAAAAAAAAGGAAAAAAATGGTGTTTATAGAGAAGTTGCAAAAGCAGTACAGAAAAAGTCTTTTTCCAAGCTATTTCTAAACTGTTCACTTGATGCCTCATCACCCCCACATACTTTAGTGTTTGTTTCCTGTAAAGTTATTCTCTTGCAGATCCACAACACAGCTTTCAAAAATAGAATTAACACTTAGACATCACTACCAACTAATCCTCAGACCTTGTTTATGTTATTTTTATAATGTCCTTTGTACCAAGAACATCCATTTTGGGATCACATTTTACATTGAATGTCATGTCTTTTTCAGGTTCTTTTAATCTGGACCATTTTCTCTCTCTTTACTTTCTTTTTTATCTTTGATATTTTTAAAGCATGTAGTTATTTGATATTTCACCAGTTCTTTGAATATTCACCAGTTATTTGAATGATTGACCCTTGATTTGTGTTTGTATGAGTAGATTCAAGTTATGCATCTTTGGCAGGATATCTTCAAAAGTGATGCCGTTTTCCTCTCAGTGCATCCTATCAGGTGGCACCTGACTTTTATTTGTGCCATTACTGGTGATGTTAACTTTGATCAGTTGATTAAGGTGATGTATGCTGAAATTTTCCATTGTAAAGTTATTTTTTCCCTGTGTTGTTAACATGTATCTTGTGAGAAGGTTCTTTGAGGCTATGTAATTTTTTTGTTCCTCATCAAACTTTCTTGTCTCTTAAACCCCTGTGCTCAGGTACTTTGTGCCTCTCAGTAGGATGCCCTCCTCACCCCTCTTGAAATTCAGCACCTTGTGGGCATGCTCTCCTAAAACTGGACAGGGCCTCCCTGCTGTGTGCATACTTCTGTCACTCCATTTATTTTCTGACAACAGACATCAGGCTGCTGCTACCACCTGCCCCTTGTGGATGCCTTCTTCACCTCCCTTGGGCTTAGACACCATAGGCCAGACTGCTTTTTGGTGCACATGCCTATCTCACTGTGCTCCAGCTCTGCCATCACTCAGCTGCCCCCACAGGGATGCCCGTCTTGCTTTGCTTGGGCTCTGAGACCCTGGGCCAGGCCGCCTGCCTCGATGGATGCTCTCACTCTGCTCGGACTCTGACATTCTCCTTTGTGGTCACCCCCACCCTCTTTACTTCTTGTACACTGATACCCCATGCTGTCACCCTCCCATATAGACGCCTTTCTCAGCCTGTTCATGCTCTGACACCCTCTACACTTTAGATAAGATCTGCCACCCAGCATCGCACAGCACTGCTGCTCTTCTTTCAGCCTCGCCTGATGGCTTTGTACTGAAATGGTATAGAAAGGTGGGGGGGTAAGGGCAATGCAGTCTCCTCTTAATTGTTACATTCTTTTTCAGTCCCTTTTGTTTGCTGTCTCTCCTCTTTCTCCATTAGAACTCTTTTCGTGAGGAGTAGAGATAATTTAGAACATTCTAAAAGTAAAATTTAGTGTCTTTAGTAAAAAATAGATGACTGTAATCTGTGTGATTAAACATACAGGCATAGTTGTTTTGGGTATCATGAAGGAAATAGTCCCTGTACGTGGTAATAAGGACAGCTTACATTGCAACAGCTAACCACATAGGGAAAATTGGTAGTGCAGATTCAAAGTGCTTCAGCTCAGCAGCCTTTAGAACAAAAGACTAGTCTTGGCCTTGCCTCTTGGTTTTCAGTTTATGTGGGCTCTTTGCAAGTCACAACATCTTTCTTTTCTTGTTTCCTCATCCATGAGGTGAGAATTGTAAATACCTACCTCATGGGGCTCTTGGGAAGCTCACGTGATGTATTGTATTTGAAAATGCTTGTCAAGTGATAAAATGCTATGCAAATGTGGTTATTTAGTTTTAATTTATTGCGTAGTCAAATGAAAATCTGCAGGAAATTAAGTCAAGCATTTTAATTGTACTCGTGACTTCTAGGCAAATTCCCTCTGATTCATAAGGCACTGAAAAGGTCAGTATAGTTTTTGCTTTTCACTACCTTTTTAATCCATTGTTCTGTCATGATTACTCAGTCAGGCAAACAGTCCTCTTTGAAGTCCTGCCTTTTATACGTCTGTGACATATTTTCATCTTCTTGATGATTTGGAACCCTGGTGCACACATAGTTGTCCTCCTTACCCCAGTACCTACTGTCTGTTATCTTCGGTGATATCAGCACCATTGACCTTCTGTGAGTTCTTTCATGCACTTCCAATTGTTTGTGGCACAGTTTTGCTCGCGTACAGCACTGGGTAGGTGTCTTAAAGGGAAGACATATAATACTGAAGTTACACTCTTCTCTGACCTGCTCCTCCCTAGTGCTACCTCCATTTATGTTACTGGTGTCACTCTTTGAATTAGCCTTTTAGGTTAGAAACATTTAATTCTTCCTGCTATCATTTCCTGTATCTAGTCAGTTACTAAGTTCTTTTGTTTTTGCAAAAACTTCTTTTCCACTTTAGCCTTCATTTCTCTGTAATTAACAGCCTACTTCTGGTCCTTATTACTCAATCTCTGCACTATCGAAATATCCTTCTTCAGGTCAGTGTTAGAACCTTGGCTTGCCAGGTCCAAACCTGGGCCTCTTTTGAGTAATTGGATAAAGAAGCTTGAGGCCTAAGCCAGCGCTGAGGAGCCGGCAGTTCCAGATGAGCCAGTCAGATGAGACAGAACATGTCTCTAGAGGCCTATAAGAACTTGCAGATGATAGGGATCCACCTGAGGGAATAAGATCTGCCTTGTCAGGCCCAGACCTATGTTGGAAAGCCTGTGGAATCTAGGAAGACCTGATCTCTAGAACATGAGTTCCAGTATCTAAATATAGCTACTGTTAAACATTTGGGTACATTTCCTTCTAATCTATTTTTAATTCATAGGCTTTTTAATTTTTTTAACTTTTTAAATAATTATAACTATATATGTAAATTGCATAATGTCTGTTAAATGAAAAAAGCATTTTTCCATGATATTTTTGTAAGTACATTTTTTTTTCTTGGTATACCGTGTTCTACAGAATGAAATGTTGCTGCTGTCTTTGTTCTTGTTAGAACAAGAAGATCCCTTGAAAGAAATACCAGATTCTCTACCAGAGTTTGACTCCAGCTTCTGCTGAAAGCATTTCTCTAGTTAACTTTTGATTGCTGACAAGATCTAATCTCATTTGGTCTGGATGCTTACTCATTAACATGCCTTTCTGCTGCCCTGATCTTTGCCCCTTTGTTTATTTATGCTTTTTGTTTTTTCTCTCTGTTTTTCCTCCCCCCTTTTCCTCCCTGCCTGCCTTACACCCACAATTAAGAGCATATTCTTTTCTAAGCCCTGCGCTCTGGGGATTTAAAGATGAATATAGTCTATTGAGGGAATCATACTAAGCAGGGCTGGGGGTGTCTATGAGTCTTCAACAGGATGTCCCACAAACTCATCTTTGAGCACAGGAGAAGCAGTGCCTTACTCTTACTCTTCTGAAGAACTATGGTAGAGAAGGTTTCGTAGGGCAGGTGACATGTAACTGAGCTGAAAATGTTAAGTTGGAGTTTGCTAGGGCAGATGGGTGGAAGAGACTTTTAGGCAGAGGGTACAGAAATGAAAACTGGTGATGGTGTAGTTCAAACTTGTCTTTAGTTTTGTTATTGTTCTTGTTTTGTTTTTTAAACAGTCTTATTGAGATACTAGTTCCCATACTATACGCCATTTAAAGTGTACAATTGAGTAGGTTTAGTATATTCACAGAGTTGTGCATCTATCACCACAGTCGATTTAAAACATTTTCATGACCTCAGATAGAATCGCTGTATCTTTTAGCTGTTATCCCTTGGTCCTCTAGTCTTCTCAGCGCTAGGCAATCACCAATTCTGGCTCTTTGGATATTTTATTTAAGTGGAATTGTACAATATGCATTACTTTGTGACTGATTTCTTTCATTTAACGTGTTTTCAAGGTCTCTCAATATTGTAACATGTATCAGTACTTCATTTCTTCTTATTGCCTAATACCATTCCATTGTGTGGCTATACCACAATTTATCCATTCATTAGTTGTTGGATTTTTGTTATTTTCCTACTTTTTTGGCTATTAGGAATAATCCTTCTATGAACATTTATGTACAGATTTTTATGTGAATATACATTTTCATTTTTCTAGGATATATACCTGGGAGAGGAATTGCTGGATCACATATTAACTGTTTGCTTAAAAATTTGAGGAAATGCCAGACTATTTTCCAAAGTAGCTATACTATTTTACATTCTCATCAGCAGTATACAGTGTTTCTAGTTTTTCCACATCCTTACCAACACTCATTATTACTTAAAAATTTTTTTTATTTTAGCCATTCTATATAGATGTGAAGTGGTATCTCATTGTAGTTTTGATTTGCATTTCCTGGTAGCTATTGATGTTAAGCTTCTTTTCATGTGGTTATGGGTTATTTGTATATCTTTGAAGATCTGAAATATCTATTCAGATCTCTTTTGCTCATTTTTAATCAGATTATTTGTCTTTTTATCATTGAATTGTAATAGTTCATTATATCGTCTCTAGTTTTTTGAAGCAAAATTAAGACTAGAATATATTATTTTTGACGTTGTAACTAGAAGATGAATTAAGCAATCAAAATTGGAATCACCTAAAAGAAATAAGGTTTAAATCTGAAAAGTAGATTTGGAGTTAAAGGATATCAATATTAGTTTTAAAAGGTGATAAAATTAATGCATTTCACAAGTCAAATTCTAGTTAAATAATCTTAGTTTATTAAGATAGTTTTTCTTATCTGTGTGCAGTGGTGTCAGATAATTAAATATTCACTTTTCTCTTCAGCCAGTCCCCCGCTACTGGGATGAATGAGTAAGGTTTTCTAATAGTTCTTCTTTTCCAAATAGTTCTTTACAGTAATACTGTTTCCTCTCTTTGTAGCTACTTATTCTTTGTCTCAAACTGATAAAGCGTATTTGTAATTTTAGAAAAGTTTGATACTGCCTTATTGAGATATTATTTATGGATATCTGTCAATTAATTGAACAACAATTATTGGTGCCTACTAGGTATAGAGCTGGTGCATTTTGTTTCTTTCCAGGGATCATATTTCAAAATATCTAACATTGATGTGATATATACACTGGGCTTAAAGTTCATTCACATTCAGTTTCATTATTTCATTCATAGATTTTCGATGCTATTCTTCTTTATACTTTGAAGTCTAGCAAACCTGCGCTTAGTGTATAGCTTCATTTTTGATTTATATCTTTCCTCTCTTGGCAGTGTCCTATGGGTCTTTTTCTTTTGGTTACCAGATTGACAGTTGTTTTGACCTGTTAAGTTTGATGGGTCAAATTCAGAGGTAGCTCTTGTATTAGAGATAATATTCATCAGATAATCTAAACTTCCCTTCAGGGAGATACTTTTGTGTTCTGGAATTGGTCCTGGAAATGTACCATTCCCAGCACACAACTTACATTATTGATTTGTGCCTAACAATTGAAGGTTGTGTATAATCTGAACAGATACCAGATGTTTAGCAAATATACTAGTGAGTCATTTCTCTTGGTGGTTAGGATTTGTGCCTTGGCTAAACAGAATGCTTTTCAGTATATCATTTTAAAAATATTTGAAAAGGAAGGACATTTTCCGTGGAATACATGAATTTAAAGATACAGTTGGACTGGCTGCTCTGAAAAGCCATCTTTGTATTGCCCTGGGTCTGGCTCCCTATATACTGCAGCCACCTCCTCAGTGTACCTCCTCTATCCACATGAACTCAGGCTTTTTTATCACCAGATTCCCCAAACTCTGACTTTTTAAAAAAAACCTACATTGGATCACAGATGTGCCCCACCATGTCAGATGCAGCAGTGGACAGCAGCTCCAAGATGTCCACCAAGGACTTGAAGGAGAAGGTGGCGGTGGAGGAGGAGGAGGCAGAGAGTGGAAGAGACACATCTGCTAATGGGAACGCTAATGAGGAAAATTGGGAAAAGGAAACTGACAGTGTGGTGAACGATGAAGAGGAAAGAGGCAATGGTGAGAAAGAGGAGGCTGAGGCAGCTTGGGCAAATGAGCCATTGAAGATGGTGAGGTTGATGATGTTGACCCCAAAAAGCAGATCAATGAGGGTGACTAGACAGCAAAAGGGGAAAAATTAAACAATAAAGAAAAATCCACTGTATCCCATTTACCCCACCTCCAAATTCCCATCTCAGAATCTAAGCATGGTTACCTTCAAGTAGAGGGGCCTGTCTAGCTGCCCATTATGGGTGGTGCCACCCACAGATGACACATACTCCTCTGCCTCCCAACCAAAACTGCATGTGAATTTGTAATAGGAGAGGAAAAAAGAACTTCCAAGGCCCTGCTTTTATTTTTTTTACGGGTACTTTAAGGAGGAAAATTAGTATTTTTAATTTACATTTTATATTTTTGTACATATTGTTAGAGGTAGCCATTTTTAATGATCTCCAATGACCAAACTAACCTTTGGAGCATTCTGTGTCCTATATCTGACTCTGCTTGTGGTGTGATCATGTTCGTTATAATCTTAAAGGAGGAAAAAAAACCCCCTAAAACAAGCAAAACAACAACAAAACAATTTTATTCCCAGTTTGCCTGTAACTTTTTGTTTTATTTAGCTGTATTATCATTAGTTGGGATGGTTAAAAAGACTAAAGATAAAAGTTTTTTTTTCTTTTTTTGGTCTTTGAAATTGCTGTTTATTTGATTGTTTTGTTTGTTTTTGTATGCTTGGTGTATGTGTGAAAGTGTTGTCCAATAATAAACGAGAATTTTATTTTGCTGAGTTGTTCTAAAAAAAAAAAGGAATACATTTGTAGTAAGTTCTCAATAATGATTTATTTTCTGTCTTACCAAAATATAATTTCAAATAGCTGCCAATAGAATACATTTTATTCACGTTTTCAATTATTCAATGCATATAAATTACCTGTGACTGTTAAAATAACTCTTATTTTCCTTTGGTTCCTTGATAACTTTGTAAGTTGCCTTAATGGCAACCATAGGGAGGAAGGAGATTATTGTGATGGTTTTAGTGAGAGGACATGATAACTTCTACAAGGGTGGCAGCAGTGGAGATAAAGAACAGATGTATTCACATTGTTTTGGAAGTAAAGCCTTTGAATTTGCTGTGGGAGATGATGAGGTGAAAGGAATGATTGAAGATGGCCCCCAGGTTTCTGGTTTCAGTGTTTAGGTAAATGTGCCATTTATAGAGATGGGGAAGACTGGGACAGGTAAGGTTTAGTCATTTGCCGTTTAGTGCTAAGATTCAGTTTCCTCACTTTCTCTGTCCTCTTTATTGCATAGAACTGCACTTCACAGTTTTACTTAACCTTTTTGGCTTTGTGGGTAGATATAGCCAAAAGGAGGCACTGATTAAAGACTGAAGAGTGGGAGTGGGGAGAAGGGTATTTTCCTTTTGCTTTTTGCTTTGGTTCATGTCTCAGGAAGAGGCCATTTCATTCCTGTGGTTCATTTCCTTTCAAACAGCATCTCCTTTGTAGTCCCAGCTCCGATGGCAGCAACTACCATTGTTCTAGTTCCTGCCAAATGATCACAGCTTCTGAGCTCATAATTCCACTTCTTCTGGTGGGTCTCTCTCACCCAGTGGTCCCCAAACTTGCTGGTACCAGGTACTGATGCTCCTATGAGAATCTAATCCCTGATGCTCTGAGGGAGCTGAGGTGGTGATGCTAGTGCTGGAGAGCGGCTATAAATACAGATGAAGCTTTGGCCTGCTACTCACCTCCTGCTGTGTGGCCCAGTTCTAATAGGCCACGGACAGGTACTGGTCTATGGCCTGGGGGTTGGGGGCCCCTGCTCTAGCCCTTAGGTTGGTCATGGCTTCCTGCTGTTATCTCAGGGTTGCTTCACCATTTTCCATTTGGTGTCGACCATGTAACCACATTTTTTTTCTGTTAATTTTTCTTTATTGTGATGCCTAGACTAGACAGATTTCTGTATTCCTAATGAATACAGGAGTGAAAATTTGATAGTTAAGTTTTGGAAATGATTTGGGTCAAGTTTAATATTTCTTTACTACATTCCAGTGGAGATGTTATTAGGTGGGTTAGACAGCGAGTGAGCTCCTGTGGATGTCTGAAATGAAAGTCTAAATTTTGGTGTCATCTCTCATGGTAATGGTAGTATTCAGAACCAGGAGAGAAATGGTTGGAATCATCTAGTGAACAGATGAGAAGGTCCTAAGGAGCTCTATTCATGGAAGGCAGAGGGAGATGGGTAACACAGAAAAGTTAAAAAGGTAAGAAAATAGCGGAGTGATGCTGTTGATACCATAAAGAAAGGAGTGTTTAAGTGCTTTGTGCTGCTGTCTGTGGCATTTGATATCAGTTGCCATGATGAAAGTGGTTTCATGGAAATGGTGAGTGGTTAAAGTGTTCACCAAAATGAAGTGGTGGAAGAGCAAATGAGAGGTGACAGTATATAGAACTGGCACAAAGAGACAATTCTTTAGAGATCCTTGACTATGAAAGGAGAGAAATGCGGAGATAGCAGGAAGTTTAAGACAAGCTATAGGTTTTACAATTGCTTTTTTACTTTGAAAATACTTAATTTTTGAGTAGGGTCAGATTTAAGTTATGCAAAAGAAAGTCTTCCTCTTACCTTGTCTCCCATCATTTCTGTTCTTACTCCTTCTTCCTAGTTTCTGTCCATTGTTATTTGTTTCTGATGTACATCCAAAACTTTTTATGCAAATAAAAGCAAATGTGAATATGCACTTTAGATTTCCAGTGGTAGCATAGTATATATATATTTTTAGTATCATATTCTTTTCTATGGAGGATACGTCTGGAGATCTGTGTTAGAATTTAAAGAGTATTCATTCTTTTTTTTGTAAAGAGCTTTAAAAGACTCTGAATTCTTAATACACTAAAATGTCTTTAACCAGTCACCTTTTACTGTTACAAATAATGCTGAACGATCTTGCACCTGTGCAATATGTTTGTAGTAGGCTAAATTCTTAGAACTTCTTGATCAGGGGACATATATTTGCCCTAGTTTACATTCCCACCAGCAATGCGGGAGAGTGCCTGCTTCCTCACAATTATGTCAGCACAGTGTATTGTCAGGCTTATGGGTTTTTGACAATATAGAGAGTGAAAAATGGTGCAGTCTTTTTTCCTTAGTGCAGCTTTAATTTTCATTTATTAAGAATGGGGCTAAGCACCTTTTTGTATGTTCAAGAGGCATAGGTGTTTATTTTTTTGTGAACCCAGCTCACATTTTTCACCAATTTTTTTTTTGGTTAGGTTTTGGTTTTTTCAAATTTGGAGTTTTGCTTATTATGGCTGAGGACCTAAAAGCTAAGTGTGGCAGGAACGTAGCATACAAGATGGACCTGGTTAGCAGTGGCTTAGAGTAGAGGCATGGTGAACAGATCATGAAGTGCCCTATAAAGTCCAGTTGGTGTGTATATTGCCTCTTAGTTTATAAATCTATTTACAATGTAGAAATAGACATCCTGTTAGTGATTCTTTAGATACACTAACTTCTGAAGAAATTATGTGTCAAGATCAACAGAGCAATTTTATTTGGAAAGAGGACAGGGGAATATTAGTAATGTTCTATTATACGTAGTAAGTAAAAGTTCTGTCTTGCACTCTGATTTTGATTATTACCAGACCTACTTAGCTGTGTAATTAATTTTCAGTAGTTATTCGTAGAGTTTTTCCAGCTCTTATTTCTCATTTAAAAGAAAAAAAAATGTTCTTTTCCCTTTATACAATAACAGAGTTCAAGCTGACCCATGGTTTCTTCATTTTATTTCTGCGAAGCACTCAGCAAGACTACAAATTGCCTCTGCTCTCTGAAGTAGAGCATTCTTATGAAATTTTTCCTAAGCTGAGATGGCAGAAAATGAAGAAGCAATTACCATTAATTTGTATGGAAAATTTTTTAGTTTTCCGAGACCCCAAAAATAACTTATCAAATCATACCAAATAACATAAAACTGAAATTAACACTAGCATATAGTAAAAGCGGTGCTACTTTCAATGCTTGGGGTTCATGCTGCTTCTCTAATCTATAATGGCTTGTTTCTGCAAAACATATAATGAATGCTATTTTCGCTTTTTGCCTCTTTTTGTAAAGTAAAATCTTCTTTGAATTTCTTTTGGTTAGTGAAAACAGATTTTAATGTAGGTCTTTGTAAAAGTAAAGTGGTGTAATGTGAACTCTTGAAAAGTGGGGGATACCTGTATTTTAAAGGAACAAACTTACTATGTGTGTTATGTCCAAGAATAAATACTTCCCCCGGGGAGTTGCTATGTTCTACTTCACTCAGAGATATACCAGTCGCCAGCGCTGACTATTGGAGGGTCAATTTTTGCTCCAAGTATTTCCACCTGGGAACTATAGATGCTCTTTGTCAGTCTGTCTCTTCTCTTGTCTCATCTTGTCTCCTACTTGTTCTTCTTGTCTTCTTCACCATCTCATCCTCCCTATCTTCCAACCCTAGCTGGCTAAAGGGAGAATACTTTCTTGTGGACACTTTAATTGCTTTGAAAATCTGGTTACTTAATGCTATGTTTTTCACAGTCCCTATAAAGAACAGTAAATGAAATGTAGATGAATGATATTAATCTGTTGACCATAATTTTTCATTTTCATTTAGCCTTTTATTGGTTTTAAGAAATTATTTTTCACGGTGCACTTTAAAGGTCTTTTAAAGTCTCTTATTAAAGCATACTCTATTTCCTGAAATTTTTTGTATGCATTTAATGATTTGTATTAATATAAATACACACTCTGGGTATGATTAAGTGTAATGGACACTTGTGTTGTAGTAAAAAATTCGCCCCCAAATCTGTTGGGTCCAAAACAATCAAACTTTTTTTCCTCTTTGTTCTTAGTGAATTTTATTTATATCGGCATGCTTAATTGACTTACCTAAATCTATGGATAGTTTCCTTTTACTATTTTATGCTGCTTTTCTAGTTGACTTTCAGATGGAACAGTTGTGTAAGACAAATGATTTGTCCTCCGTAGTGTTCATGTGAATCATGCCCATCTCTTCTATAATGCCATGATTATGCAGAAGCCTGCAGGCTGGAGGGAAGATTGGTGGTTGTGAGTCAGCCTGTGCTTTGGAGTAATGATCGTGTACTCATTTTTAATTCTCCTTTTACTTGCATGTATCTCACTGATTACTGAAGGTCAAGAGGTGACATGTGCAAGATCTTGGAAATTTTGGAAATAGCCAAATAGTTTTTTGAAGTCTAATCATTAGTCTTTTTAGAAATATTTTGAAGCAACCTCAAGACCATGTAATACTCTGTATTTTGTTTGTATATATTGTCTGCATTAATTTTGATCAAGAGGCAAAGAGCCACTAATGAGGCATTCTAATTTCCTTAAATTTACAGTCCCTGGAGTCAGTTTGTCTGGATTTCTAATCCTGGCCCATCCTCCTGCTGTGTGATTTTAGGCACGTTACTTTTCTTTTCTAAATCTTAGATTCCCACTCTATAAAATTGGAGCAAACAATGAACTGACCTCAAATTTGGAGGATTAACTGAAAAAAGAAAAATGACATGATTGGCTCATTGCTGGTCACACACTATATGCTCAATA
The DNA here is from genome assembly GCA_004027375.1 of Macroglossus sobrinus. NCBI lineage: Eukaryota > Metazoa > Chordata > Mammalia > Chiroptera > Pteropodidae > Macroglossus > Macroglossus sobrinus. The sequence continues at coordinate 494,816 of PVKZ01000698.1, forward strand.
ATTTAGCTATTATTGTTATTGCTAATCAGATTTTTATTACTTTAGATTAAAAAGTAACTTATTTTGTATATTTGAAATAGTTTGGAAAGTAAATACGTTTCGATTAAAACAAATAATAGTTTGTTTTTCTAGTCTCACACTCAAAGTGGGTGGTGTGTCAATGACCATCATTTTCTTGGTTCAGTGAGTACAAAAGCTTTTAGAGAAGGCCCTTAGAAAATGTATATCAGGTCACTGTTTTCCTGATGGATCACAGCAGGAAAATAGTTCTCACCTTAAAATGAAAGAACATTATTGACTCTAAGCTCTGTGAAAAAGGACACTTATAAAAATAAAAAGGCTTGATTAGCTTTCTTAAATGAAAAAAGCAGTATATACTCTTAAAAATTCAAACAATACAGATGAATATAAATTAAATATTAATGTGTCCCTTCTCACGATTAAATTTATAAGATTATAAAATTAATGCCCATACAATTTTATAAAAGAAAGAAAGAATATAAAAGGTACATGAACATTTTATTGGAGGACAACTGAACCTTTATTCTATTTCCAAGGACAAGCACCTCAAACAATTGCATATGTATGCTTCCAGAAAATTTTTTTGCTTAGAACATAATTTTTCTTTTTCTTTCAAAATCACAAATGAAATCACAAAAACAAGACCTACTCTTCTGCACCTTGCTTTGTTTCACGTAATGATATAACAAATATTATAAATAAGCACTTACAGCTTATCTTGCTTTTTTAACAGCTAAATAATACTTTGCTGCAGTCTCTATTTAATCAGTTTCCTTATGATGGTTATGTAGGCTTTCTATGTCTTTCACTTTCTCAGTAATCTTCAATGAGAATTAAAAAAAATTGTGTATATTTATGTATTTGGTATTTTGCATTTGTGTTTATGTATGTAAATATGTGTGGTGCGTGGTGCAAATGTCCTACAACCACATGTAGGAGAAATTCTGATGCACATTAAAGTTTTTGATAAATATTTCTACACTGTATTCCAAAGAATTTCATCAGTGTAGACTACTATCAACAGAGGAAGAGGTTGCCAGTTTTCCTTATTCCTTTGCTAGCATTAGGTAGTATTATACTTTTTAATATTTTCTAATTTGCTGTAAGGCTATAGGATCTCATTTCATCTTGCATTTCAAAAATTTATTGAGATCAGTGTATATCAGGATAAATTCCTAATAAATCAAGATCTAAATATAAAACCATATGTGTATTAGAAGAAAACATAGGTGAATTATTTAGTAATCTGGGAGTGAAGGAAACTAATTATGATTCAAAATCCAGAAGCAATAAGAGGTTGATAAATTTGATATTTGAAATAAAAAAGTGTGAAGAAACTATAAAAAAGTGAAGTGATAAACTGAGAAAAAATATTGTAACTTTTGTTATAGATAAATAATATCTTCTCTGTATAAATAGTATATTTATTGTGTTAGTAAGTTAAAACTTGAGTTGAAAATGACTAGCCCAATAGAAAAGTGGGCAAAAAATATGAACAGACGGAAAACTGGAAAAAAAAAAAAACCTACAACTGGTTTTGCTTAACTCATTCATAATAAGAGAAATGCACATTAAAACCTCACACGGCAATCTGTTTCTTACCAGATTAGCAAACATACAGAGGTTTTATAGCGCACTGTGTGGGCAATGCTGTGGATAAACAGGCAATCTCATGCCCTGCTCATGGGACTACACAGTGACACACCCTGAATAGAGGGAATTTGATAGTATGTAATAGAATTACATATGAATTTATTCTTTGACCAAATAATCCCACTCTTTTGGACTTGTCTCCAAAGATAATCTGGGAAGAAATAACAAAATGATATATGCACAAGGCTATTTATTATAGCACTATGCTGCAATAATGGAAGACTATAAATTATCAGATTTTGACATCTAGATTTCATCTGGCTGGCCTAAAGTTTGTAGGCTTCCAAAAGTGTCCTGATATCCCAGATCAGGTATTGGCAATATTTGGTTAAAGTACAGATGATTTTCAGCTCCATATCGGAGGTTAACAGTGCTGTGGACCAAATCTCAAAGTAGTTGGCTTCTTTTTTGAGTCCTCTCCAAGTCTGTGCCTATAAGTGTGGTTCTTTCTTACTGCCTTTCCCTTCCTTGGTCCGTTCTTGTCCATCTACCTAGTTGTTTACCCTAAGGGTTCTTCTGTAATATTGCTGCTGCTTCTCAGGCACTGGAGAACTTGATGCGAATGCTCTAAGTAAGGCAAGGTCATAAGGTGTTAACCTTCTCAGGTATTTAATAACCAAATCATCTACTAGTGGTAGTGTATTTGAACAATTACTTTGTTGTGGGTGATGAGGTTCTGGAAAGGCAGATCTTCTGGTATTTGATTTTTCTAGATGGTACCACTCCAAGGTAGACATGCTAAGCTCACTTATTTCTTTTGGTTCAGATGCATTTCACCACCTTATGTTCTGCCCCCCATGTCAATCTTTGAAGTTAGGATATATCTTACAATTGATAAGAACATGAATGTAATATTTCACTTCTACTGAAGAGCTGTTCTTTTATAGTAAATGGCATCTTAGAACCCAGGAAATGTGTTCATAAGGGGACAAAACACGTATAATCAGCATTTTTTACTGGAAAATAGCTGTACGCTATTTTTCTCCTATTCTCTTTTTGTAGTGAGTTTTTCTGTATTAGTAAAAAAGGACCTTTGCTACGTGATTGTGGGTTGGCACAGAGCAAGCAAGCACTCAAAATTGATAAAGGAAAATGAAAAAGTGTGGAGGGATATTTTATCCTTCTATTAACAATACTAATACTTCTACATATATATTTCCTGAACTCTTTGCATTTAATGTGATTTTTTACTCCTATTTCAAATATTTTCTTCTCTGCGTTTCTATGACACCATGTTCCCTAGTTTTTATACTCTTTTTTGGCTCTTCCTTTTCAATGCCCTTTTCTCATCTCAACTTCTCTACTAGACCTTTGAATGACCTAGTGTTCTTTTACTTTTTTATCTGTCTTATCCCCCCATCTATAGCCTCTCCTTAGGGGAACTCATCTAGTCCTATAAATTCAGATATCTTCTCTAGGGTTTCAGTTTTCCCATTTGTGTCCTTAGCCTGAAAGACACGCCCTGAGCTTAGGTTTCATATATACAAATGGCTGATTGGTATGTCTAGTTGGATATTTAATAGGGATCTCAAATATAGAATGACTGAGACCCCCTATTGATTCTCTAGTTTCCACTTTATTTCTTTCCAAACCTTCCCCATGGCAATAAATGGCACCACAAAGAACTGATGCTCAGGCCAAAATCCTTTCCATGTTCTTAGGAATCTTATTGATAACCACTTGCATGACTCATGTCTAATCTCTCAGTGAGCTCTCTTGATTTTGCCTCCATTCATGTCTCACTCTTGCCATTGCTGTAATCTCAGTCCAGGTTAAACCAGTGTGTCCACTTCGAACTGGTAAAGACAGTAGTTACCCCTCCCCCACTGTCTTTAATTTTTTACCATCTATAGTCTTATCTTTATAGTGCTTCCAGAATGGTCTTTCTGAAGTAGAAGTTAGTTCATCTTTGAAACCCAGTGGTGACTTCCTGTTACACATAAAATAAAATGTAAAATTCTTGCCAACCTAATCTGATTCCTGCCTGCCCCTCTGACCTTTCTCTCCCTATTCTCCCTATATTTAATCACACTTCTCTCTGTTACTGGAACACAGCAAGCTTGGCTCTGTTTCATGGCCTTTATTCTTGTATCTTCTCGGAAGACTGTTTCTTCCTATCTGCAGATTTTTACCTGCAACCCCCCACCCCATTATTCTTTGTCCATTAACCACTTTTATTGTTTTCTTATCATTGACCAGTGCCTGAAATTATCTTGTTTCCCTGCTTTTTGTTATTATCAGACTTCCTCCTTAAGACTATAAACTCCTTGAGGGTAGAAACTCTTGTGACAGCCACATCCCCGTTACCTAGAATAGAGCCTGACACATAGTAAATCCTCATTGTGTTTTGGTTGTTTGAGGATTGATTTATGCTTGTAAATAGAACAGTTTTTTGACAATACTAAGTAAGATGCATTAATCAAAAACCAGGTTCAGAAATAATTGAATTAGAAACTGTTCATTGGACAAGAGACATTCTTTTTTTGAAGGTTAATAAAAAGATAGATAATAAAAAGTTAGATAATTTTTGTGAGAGTTTTGGTATAGTCACAGGTTTCTTGTTCATTACAACTACTGGATCACCAGCCTAGTATTCACTTTATTTTGAAAGTACATTTGAATATTGACAAAATTCTAGAGAAAGTAGAATGATTTGCCTTATTTATTGCTGAAGTTCTACTTGAGAGGTCTTTAGGTTTTTGATTGTTTGTTTGTTTCAAATAAATTTACAATCTTTCTTTTTATCATTAGTTAGCAGATATTCATGACTTTTTCTTGTCTGCGTATAATACATTGCTCATAGTTTTGCTTCATATTTCAAAATTCAACATTTTGTTCAGTGAATATTTAATGAGTAGCAGCTGTGTACCAGACATGGTAATAAGTGCTTTGGATATGGCTATGAATAAAGTAGTCTCAGCCCTAAATACTTGTTAAATAAATTGGTGACTTTCTTGAAATTTATCTTAGACTATTAGTATGACCTTCAGAGCTGTAGGAGGTTGGTAGAAGTGCCATGTGCATGTGTTCTCACACATTACTTCTCTGTCATCTTTCTTATTGTACTTACTGGTGTTCTATGGCTATTTGAATTTCTGTTCTTTGCCATCACTGCATTAGGCCCTGAACTTTCACAGAGCAGCAGATAAAAATGTTGTCTTTAGTATCTCATAAATAATGATAAAAACAGGCTGGAAAATAAATCATTTTAATACAGAATCATAAAGTGCTAGAATAGTCTATGCACAATCTGCCATGGGATTGCAGAGAAGAGGCATTTAACAAACTTCAGGCTGAAACCGAAGGTTGAATAGGAGTTAGGCAGGTGGATAGGCAGTTGAAGGGGTACATGAGTTGTCATTCTGTAAAGAAAATAAAGGTATTTTAGGAGCACAGATTATTGCAAGCTTTAAGAACTCAAGGTGGTTTGGTGTGGCTGGAGGGACAGATGAATATAAAGATAAATGAATATTGAAGTTGAGGAGGTGTCTAGATCTGGATAGGCCTCGAATATCAACATGCAATCATTGGAGGATTGTAAGAGTACTATGATCACAGTGATATTAGAGGAATGTCTTTCAGGTGGCATTGTGGGAGAATAGTTTGGAGAGAACTAGACGGGTAGGGGATACTTATCATCTCTGAATTTGAGCAGGGAAGTGATGTGATTAGATTTATGTTTTATAAAAGACCACTCTGGCTGTTTGTGAGACATATACTATGGATGGGGAACTATGAATGGGAGAAGTGAGATGAATTAGGAAGGATCATAGTATTCAGCTAATGTATAGTAAGGAGCTTTCCTTACCTTTTTAGCATTTCAAGAATTTTGGATCTTGCCTCTTTAAAAAATATTTCATTACTTTTATAATAAAATGTTGGGGAAAACGTTTTTGCCAAGTTTCTAGAAGCTTCGATGTGCTCATTCTCCCTCTCTTGTAATGTTCTCACTTGAAACTATCTTCTCAGATAGAAGTTGTAACAGACATCTGTATGTCCTTTTAGTTGTTATGTCTTTTGACAGCTTCTGTTCTTACTGAAATACCATTGAAGGTGCTGCAGTTTTCAGTTTTGGTTTTCCTTTCATTGTGGTAATCCTATTTTAATGTGTAAATTCTTCTAGGCAGCAAGGTAGTTGGAATAGCATTAAGCACTTTAGGCATTTATAAATTCATTTTTATAAATATGATACGTTTAGGTGATTTGTTGCATTGCTAGTGAGTTTATCATGGCATACAACAATATTTAATCAAATTGTTGAGAGGAAGAAAAGCCTCACTTTGAGGTAAATCTTTAACTTTTCAGGGAAGAGAAATTATATGTTTAATAACTCCTCAAGCTGATAATGCATGTGCTTGAAAAATATTACCATGCAGCCCCCAAAGAAGCAATTTCATCTTCAGAGGTAAGATTAGACAAGTTTCACTTTAGTTTTTAAAAGTTATTAAATTCTCTCAAGTATTAAAAATCTAAGAAGTAAATGCTGATCTTCTTTATATTTTAAATGATAGGTTGTACATTTTAATATTTGTTTCTCATGAATATTTCTATATTATAGCAGTTACCTACTATATTGTAATTACCTGTTTACTTGATTCTATCTGCTACATCTACTCTGTTCTCCCCCAGCAGTTCCAGTGCCATCTGAGTAAGCACTTGGATATTTTTGACTGATTGTGATACTTACTTTTTCATATTAATTTTTTTAATAGAAAATGCATCAGAAGCAGATTTATGGCTCCTGAATAGTTGTACTGTAAAAAACCCTGCTGAAGACCACTTTAGAAACTCAATTAAGTAAGTAGAAGTTGATTTTTTTCTTATTCTTTGTAAGCAACGTAAGAGTTAATTTCAGGAAATTAGGTTTTAAAAGATTGCTAATATAAATATTCAGTATGAATTTTAAAAGTACATGTTGCACTCCCCACCCCCACCTCTTTTAATTCCTCCCCTACTTCCACCCCTTACTTATGAATGTTGCTGTTTCCCCTTAAGAACTGGATCTATGAAGGAGGGACGTCCCCTTTCACACGCTCAGGGGATGCACCCCGGGCCTGGTGCACCCGAAGTATGGTCTGTGGCTTCACCTGGAACGTGAACCTAGGACCTTCTCTATGTAAAGCAGACATGCTAACCACTACACTATGGAGCCACCCTCTGTGTTGGACTTTTGAGATTATATTGCTTTGAATTTATCAGATGATGAAACTTAATGTAGACCTTTCCAGTAGGTGATTTGAGTATTTGTGAAGTTAGCTAATAGGTGGTTTGAGTGTATATTCAGTATAAGTATTAATTGTGTTCTCTTCTAGGGCATCCAGGATGTACATACTTTTTAAAACTACTTAAAAGCAGTTCTTACCTCTTTTCACTTACCTGCCCATTAGCACTTTCTAGATGCTAGTAATACCTGGCTATCAAGAGAAGTACATTTTGTTGAGAGAAACGAGCATCTAAGTCCTTGGTTCTTAACTTTGTTCCCTCAAGTTAAAGTGAAACAAGTGTTTTTTTTTTTTTTCCATATGTGCTCTGCATATTACCCCGCCCACCTTCTTAGAAACCTCATTCTATAAGTTATTTCCTCATTCTCCTATATTTTCAACTTCTCCAAACCATTGGTGCCTTTTCATTGGTATTTAAACATGCTCAGGTCTAATTATCCCCCTGTACCCATTGTACCTCTTTTAGCTGTTGTCCTGTTTTCCTTCTTGTCTTCCCAGCCACACTTAAAATTCTTCATTTCCTAACTTCACTCTCAGACTCATTCCCCTCTCTCTGAAAATGGCTATATTGTGAAATATATGATTCATGAAATCTATACAGCTTAAATAATAATAATAAACTTAACACCTATATAGCTACTACAGAGCACAAGAAATATGACGTCATCAAGACCTTAGAAATCCCGTGTCCCTCTTTCAGTCATATCCGTAAAAAGTAATTTTTATTTCTGACTTTTGTGAATCATTCTCCTTTTTGGTAAATTTATCACCTTTATTAAGTGTGTCTCTCAACAATATGTTGTTTAATTTTGCCCAGTTTTGTATTTGCTTATTGGACTTCTGCTGTTTGCGTTCTGAGATTTGCTTCTTTTCGTCGGCATTGTGGATGTAAAATAACTCTGGACATTTGTTGCTTGAGTTTGCCACAATTTATTCATTTTATTGTTGATAGAGTTTTTCCCAGTGTTTTGTTTGCATGAACACTGCTGCTATGAATTTTTTAACATGTTTTCTAGCGCACATGTGCAAGAGTTATTTTAGGAGTTGAATTATTAGGTCTCAGTTATGTGCATATTCAAACTTTAGTAGGTACTGCCAAATCCTTTCCCCAGATGCATGTACCGGTGTTTACTCTCACCAGTAAAGAATGCGTATAGTTGTTTTAATTCTCGCTGATACTTGATGTGGTCAGACTTCTAAATTTTGCCAGTCTGGTGGTGGAGATGATATCTGATGCGGCTTTAATTTGCATTTCCATGATTATTAATGATGTTGAGCATCAATTTATGTTTATTGTCCATTTGGATTTTTTTTCCCTGAAATGGCTTTTAAAATATTTTTTTCCATTGTCTTTTTATTATTTATTTTTGGAACTACATTATTTGTTTTCTAGTTACTAATTCTTACATGTTACACATGTTGCAAATATCAACTGTGGCTTATCTTTTCACTTTCTTTAGTGGTATCTTATGATGAAGATTAATTCTAGTTTAAAATTTGTTGGTCTTTTCTTTTGGGTCTCTGCTATTATTGTTTAAGAAACCTTTCCTTACCGTGAAGTTATTAAGATATTCTCTATTATTTCGTCTAGCAGTTTAATGATTTTTATTTCTTACATTTAGGTTTATAATCCATAATCCATCTGGAGTTGACTTTTTCTTTTTTTCTTTCTTTTTTTTTCTTTTTTTTTTGGTATGGAACCAGGAGGAGGATCCCACTTTATTTTTTTAAAAAATTAATTTTTTCCATGTAGACACCAAATGTTCCAATATCTTTTATTGTTTTATTTTTTGTTTTTAAAAACCCATTGTTTCTCTTTTTATCTATGTATTATCCACTCTCATATGTTGTATCTATAGATGCTCAGATCTGTTTCTGGGTTATTTAGTTATACTGATCCATTTATTATGGCTCTTACACTACACAGTCATAATTAGTATAGATTTATATTTGGGAATGCCAGTGCCTTTTCTTTTTTAAAACTTTTCTTTGCCTTTCCATATAGATTTAATATTAGGTTTTAAGCTCAAGAAGGAATATCATTGACTTTGATTTGAATATTGTGATTACATTGAGTCTCTTGATGACTTTGAGAGAATTGCTATCTTTACATTTTGAGTTTTCCAATCCATGAATAAAGTGTTTAGTTCTTCCTTGACTTTCTGAGGGTTTATAATTTTTTTATGTAGCTCCTGTGCACCTTTTAGATTTTTTCCCATATAATATAGATATTGAATTGTCATAATATCATTTATTTTTAAAAAATCTATTTTTTCTTTTTGCCTGTGCAGTTTTTTTTGTTGTTGTTTATTTTTTTTTTAATCTTTATACTATTGTAAAAGGTGAATTAAAAAAAAAAACAAACTTCATTTTCTAACTATGTTTATTCCTTTGGTCTCAGAGAATTAATTCTTATAGTAATGTGAAGGATAGTTGAGTATAAAAAAGGATATAGGTCAGAAGTCCATTTAGGACAGAGTTGCAATAGTCCAAGTACTGATGACCTCATCTCAGGTGGTAACATTCAGAGTTGGAAGGAAGGAGTTGGCTTGAGAAGGAAGAATTCTTTATACTTTCAGTATTGTTTAATATGACTCCTAGATCTCTGATTAGAATGAAATAGTGAATTCCAGAAAGGGAATTTAGTTAGAGGGAAGACATGCTGTAGTTTTTGAACATGCTATATCTGAAGTTACAGCTAAATATTGCTATAAAATAATGGATAATATTCGATCTTTATCAGGTGTCTTCTATGTGGCAGGCGCTCTTCAAAGGGCTTTACATTGATTGAATGTTATTTAGCTTAATTTTTGCAGTCTATCAAATTGTATATTTCAATTTTATTACTAGTTTACAGATGAAGTTCTCTTAAGGCCGTTCAGTTCATAAATGGTGGAGGTGGGATTTTAACCTAGGCAATCTGACTGGAGTGTATGTTTAACCATTTTATTACAATGCTTCCCAGATAAAGATGTTCCCAGATAAAGCAGTTCCAGAAGTGAGGCAGATATCAAAGAGATCAACCTTAATGATATAGATTTTATATTATTTTCATAGAAATGATAGTTGAGCATGCTGGCATCCTCAACTCAGAAATTATAGAAGGAGCTTGGTGGGCGGTAGAGGAGAATGGTAGTGACGTGAGATGGAACAGGGGAATTAGGGTCATGTTTAAGGAGCAAAAGGAGGTGGAATTAAACAATGAAAAGAGAATGATGTTTACCGTTTGCTACTCATTTTCAAAGAATGTTTTATATTTTATGAGAAGTCTGTTGTGTTCTCAGATTTTCTATTTTTTCCTGTAGGAAAGGTAAATAAGATATAATGCTACTGATGCCCCCTAAGTAGAAATCTCAGAGAATTTAGTTTTTGTGATTATCAGTTCTAAAATTCAATTAATGGATAGACTTCGAGAAATTACTAAAAGTTTAAAAACTTAGATTTGGGTTTTGTTATGTATATAAACTGTGTTGTGAATTTAGATCAGAATGATGATATGGTGTTTGAATGATAGATTGAGGTAACCACATAAGAAAAGGTGATCATTTTAACAGTACAAAGCTAGTGGAGGCAAGCACAGGTTCCTTTAATGCACTATTCTGCTTGATTGAAAGAAAAATTAAAAACAATATTGTAAATGATTAAGTATTTTTTAAAATGGCTTTGAAGGCTTTTGAACATTATAATTAGTTCTTGTTAACACCTAAGCTAACTTTTTTTTCCAGAATAAATATAATCCTATAAAAAGCACAATGATAACATTGAGAAAATGTCAAAATCAAGTGAGTTTTATACATTTAAAGACTTTCAGTGATAGGTTACTTGCTCTTGTCAACCATTTTTCTTTATTTAGATGTTTTCCCCCTTGTCATCACTATCCTCTAACAAGAAAAAGCAAAAATGAATAGTTCATACACTCACCTTAAGTCATGGTATGGATTTGTCTTCTCCTCTAGCTCTATCCTTTCCTTTCAGCCACCTCTCTTGTATGCTTTTTTCTTTCATGATAGTGAGACAATATTTAAATTCAGAGTTTAATAGGGTGTTTCCCCTCTCAGGTTTTGTTGCACCTAATTCCTTATGCTCAAATTCAAAGATTTACAAGGGTGGGCTGGGACCTGTATTTTCTAACCAGAACCCTCTACAAATGACTGCTTCACTTTCCCACTTATTTTTGGGTGTTTGTCATTTTTTCTGATCATATGCTTTTTTCTCTTCCAATATATTCTTGGATTTAATAATTGTGTCTCTTTAATTTCTTATTATCTCATTTTATCTCTCTTGAGCTACAAGGGAAGGCAGTAGATCATCTTGTTTTAACTGAAGTAAAGAAGGACAACTTTGAAGGATTTACTGTTTTCCATATGATTAATACAATCTCATTGATTAAGATCCACGAATTGTGAATTCCTGATAAGACAGCCATGGATTTTTGAGAAGGGTGGGTATTTCTCCTGGTGATGGGTGAGAGTATTAGTTTTGTAATTTCACAGTATAAACATTATTGGGAGGAGTATTGTTTAACCTTGGTCAGAGAGAATATTGGCTTCAAATTATTTGGAAATCTTCATTTCCAACAAATCATTCTCTCCTTAAATAATTTCTTAATCTAGTTGAATTACATGATATGAAATGCATATCTATATTAATCTGTAGCCTGTACTGCCCAGTACTTATACTTTCTGCTAGTTAATCTAATTATTAAAGTTTTACAGTGTTTGTATTTTGATATTCAGATTGATAAAAGAGTAGGAGTTTTAAATAGCAAAAATGGAGTGAAGAATGATTGTTGTGGCTGCTTTTTGAACTCTGAAATCTTAAATGCTATTGCCTTTACTGATTTTGAAAAAATTGCTAATGAGCCCTATGATTTGTGATGGCAGCCTATTGGATGCATCTCTTTCCTCTTGAGCATTTGCCAGTTTCCCTGTCTTTGTTTTATCCATATACCAATTTGATTTAGGCATATGGCTTTTAACTTGAGGGATTCTTGAGCAAACAAAGATGTTTTTGAAAGAGATCAAAAGTTTCAAAAAAATAAAATTTGCTCTTAATGAGAGTATCAAATAAGGAAACTCCTTGAGTTAATGCTTTATAGAAATGTGGGATCTTTTCCATGCCACCTAAAGAAGGTCATTCAGAGGCTGGTGAAAATAAACACATCTTGTGTGTTCTATATAAATTAAAGAAAGAATAGCCAGCTTGCTTTGATCATGGACTGTCAACCTCTGTTTGACCTTGTGCATTATTAACCCAAATGGGCACTGTGATTTAGCCATACTGATAGTAGATAGGCAGGAGTCACGAGTTCTCTGAACCACCTTTGCCTGTAGAAATAAATACTGTTGAAGTTCTGACTGAAATTACAAAGGACAAGTGGAAATATATGGAGAAATGCACAAAGAAGAAAAGTGTATGTTGAGACAGAGGATGCCTGCTTTGCATTATATTTTACGTCTGTAGGAAAGTTTCTTATATAGCATTCTGTTGATTAAACAAATTATTGGATGGCCATTTCTATTGTGAAAAAAATTTTTTTTTTGCTTTATAGATTTAACTTTGAGTTCTTCCTTGTAAATCGAAGTTGGAGAGGTATTAGAATATTATTTCAACTTGAATTTGTAAAATGAGTTTCCTTCAAAAAAGCTGACTTATTAAGAACAGAGAAGTGCTTTTTCTCCTACCATTTACACTTCCTCCTACACATTTACACTTTCTCCTGCCATTTCTTATCTGCTTACATTGTTTAGATACTATCTATATGCTGATTACTCCCAAATTTGTTTCTGACCCTAGTCTCAGAGATCCAGACTTATGTATCCCACTTCTTCCTGAACTTCTCCTTTGAGATAACCCATTGACATTTCAGTCATCCTGTCAGAACTTCTTCATTATCTACCTCATCTTTTCCCTAGCTAGTGTTTCCATTCCTATTGCCCATCTTGTTTGGTTGCATAGTTGTCTACTAGAGTGGATGTTTTCCTTGATTCTCTATTTTTCTTGCTTTCTTTCTCCAGCCTCAAGATACTTCTAAAACATCTTTTCCTGCTTCTGCTTTTCCTTTCTCCTTTTTCTTTTTGCTCACTGTTATTAATGTTTTATTATGTGGTAATAAAATGAATCTTAGAATCTGCGGTGAACCACTGTGTTCTTATGTTTCATCCAGTTGTCATGAACGAGACTCATATCTTTAGAATTTAATCCTTTCTTTCCCTTCGTATTGCTGATGTCTTACTTATGGTTCTCATTATCTGTTGCTTTTAATATTATAGTAGACTTTTCGCTAGTTCTCAGCTTCTTTTCTGTTTCAGTTCATGCTTTTCTCTCACTTTTATGCCCTGTAACTCTTCCTTCTCAGCTACAGATATAATTTCTTAGTGTAACAATGCCATAAAAAATCTGTACCTAGCCTACCTCTCTGACCTCTTTTCTTGCCATTCCTCCATAGAATTTTCCTTCTCTCCTAAATTATATTTTTCAAATATAATGTGTTTGCATGTTTTCTTCTTTTTCCCTGGAATATGCTCTCCCTTTCCTCCACATGCATGCATATGTGTATGTGTATGCTCTCCCCACCTCACATATTCCATGTAATCCTGCCAGGCAACCTGTTCATCTTTTGGAACTCATATCAAAGGTTATCTCCCTTCTAACTCCCACCCCTTACTGCCAAGGTCCACAGAGGTACTCACCCCCTGTTCTGTGCTCTACTTTATCCTGTACAAACATCTATTGTTGCATATTACATTTTATTACTTGTTTACACATTTTGCTCTCTATTAGATTGTGAGTCTTGAGGTCAGGTATTGACCTCAGGAAAATCCTTTTTTATGGAGTCTTTGATCCTCTGACTTTACCATGTAATGATTTTCCTTTTCTTGGGAAACAGATACTATTAATAGAATAAGATTGTTCGTCAACTGTGTTAAGAATGGTCTCCTGAGGTCCTTGTGAATCTCTTGTCAGAAACAGGCTGTAAAAATAAAGAACATTTTTATTTTTACATATTGTATTTAAAGGACTCTCTTTTTTTAGAAATCATGCTATTTTGCTTTTTATGTTTTGTTATGAAGAAACCTGCCCCTTGTTGTCCTAAATGAGAAAAGAAACTTCTGTTTGTCACTGTGGGTTCACAGTTTCTTTCAAGAGGAAGTAGTAGTAAGAGGGGTAAGAATTCTCTTTTCTTGGAGGAGTCACTTGGTCATGCTAGCAGCAGCTTAGCTGTGAATGGTAGACCCTGTTTTTCCTGGCAGACTAAGTGAGCTGGGCCAGCTTCAGGACCTTAGCCATTAGATTAATTGAAGCGTCTCATGTTGAGTCAGATGGTAGGAATGGTGTAGATAAAAACCTGGTTATGTTCGACCTAGAATCTGACACACAACTGTAATTATTTCGTACATGTTTGTACAATTAGGTTGAACCAATTCTTCCTTTATTTGGGGAAGAAAATTTAGCATCATTTTGCTATCAGTGCTTCAGCAAGTCATTGTTAATGTATTTTATACTGAATATATTATAAACTATATAGCTATATTAATACAGCACTAGTTTTAGATTGAGTATTGTCTAGTTTTAGATGAATGAGCAAAAAAAATCAATATGGCAGTTGTGGGGGAAGAAGTAGAAGTGTTGGAAAAGTTAACTTGGTATAGAATCTCTGTGAGAGGGGTCAAACATAAAATCTATGTGGACAGTGATGATGTCTTACTTGTTTACTAAGGGATCCTTGGTCTCTAGCACAGTACCTGGTAAGCAGTTGGCACTGTGTTTGTTATTCATTAGATTGAAGGCTGATTTGATGAAGACCAAATTTCTCTGGATAAGTTACTATTTATGTGTTAGGTCTTCTTATGATCTCCATATGCGAATTTATATTATACAAGTCTTAAGTCATGGTTCTGTTTCGTCTGCTTTCTGTTGTTGCTAAGACTTTAGTATTGTTTTTTACCCGCCATCTAGTTTGGGGTTAATAATGGTATTAGAATAGCATGCTTTCTGGAAACAAACGAAGAACTCTCTGTTGATTCCTAAAGGATGAGAGTTATATAATTCATAGTAGATTTTGACCAGTTTTCTGTTACAGGCTTTAGTTGCTTGTCCCCTAACCATGGAAAAACATGGAGATGATTGGAAATGCAAGGAGATTATTATGTGACATGTTCCAGTGAAAAGTTTGATGGGAAATAAAGGAGAAAGTATATTTGAGGGTTGAATTCCTGGTTGACTTTTAAAAAATGAAGGAATAAATTTACAGTTGAAAGGCTCTTAATTTGCAAATCAGGAACAGAAAAAGCAGTCAGAAGTAGTTAGCCATTTTAAAATGCAAAACTGAGTTTTGTGGTTATCTAAAATCTTTTAGAAGAATAGTATTTTGCATATTTCATGATTACTGTTACATCAACAGTTGCTTTGTTTTGCTATTTTAAGCAAGAGAGAAGTGAAAGAGGTCAGTGTATTATGTACTGGCAACAGCTGGCTGATAGCATTGAATACTTACGTAATTAAATATATGTGTTGGCTGTTGTCCTAACAGCTCTGTAGGTGGAGGCCCCAGAAAGCATGCAAAAACTTGCTTTAGCAGGATTAAAGAAGAAATCAACGTGATCTAAGACTGTGTTTTCAGCCAAGAGTGATTTCCTATTGTTTTGTTTTGAAAGAACTTCTACTTATTCTTGGTGTGTGTGTTTATACAACAGCAGAGAAAAAAGACCCTTGGGTTTTTTTCTTCTTTTTTCTGTGCTCTAAGTGTGAAAAACATAATCTTTCTTAATTTTAAGTCAGTAGTGGTGTTTAATAACTGATAACAAATGAAGTAAAAAACATATGACCTTTAAATCAGAGGATATACTAAAATATTACTAAATAATAATAATACTAAAATATTAACTGTTTCTATTTCTTACATGTGGACGTTTTTGGTTTTACGTGTTCTCTGGCCTATATTTAAAAAGTTACTTTGAATTAGACTACACTATGGCATGGTTGTCTATGATCATAAAAAATTGGAATAGGAGTGGCACTGAAGGATAAATAAAATATACAGGTAAAATGCAATTGTGTTTTTAGTTAATAGCCTTCTCTGTGGATGCAAATCCTACTAAAACTACCCTGTGTTTACCTGTTACTGTTTTATAGCTTAAGAGCCGGCTGAAGCCTTCAAAGGCTCTGATGCCTGGATAGTACCTTTGTGGAAATTAGAAAAAGATGCCAATCCTTGTAGACACAATTCAGCATGGCCCTGTGTAGCTGCCCTGTATTTTAATCATCTCTCTCTGTACTCTTTCAGAGTTCCTTAAGGGCAGCCACTATGTCTGCTGTCTGTATCCCAGCACTTAATAGTGGTTGACAATAGTTGAACAAATGAATGTATCGACTTACATGTTTGCTTTCTCTGTGTATATTTATCCTCCCTACCCCTTCCACCTCACTCCTCACCTCTGTCAGAACTAGTGTCTTCTTTTGTAGTTTTTCATAGGACTTTTTCCATATCTCTTATTCCTGTTAAATTGCATTACTTAGAAATTAAGTTCAGCTGCCTGTCATAGAAAACCTAGAAGGTGGAGGTTTAAATAAGGTAGAAGATTTCTTTTTCTTTATATAGTGCAAGGTACCTAGTTTGGAAGCTGCTGGCTTTGATCTACCAATTCAAGGATGTGAAGGCTAAGTCTCTGATTTTTCCAATATGGTATAAAATGATTGCTACTCTCCAGCCATTCTATGTACTTTTCGAAAAGAAGGAAGTACTAACGGGGATAATGTCAGTTTCATTTATTCCTCCTTTAAAGGAGGAAGTTGCACTCAAAACCCTGTGTTTACATTTCAGTGGAAACTACTTTAAGTTGGCTTCTGTCTGGTACTGTGAGATAGTCCAAGCTTATCCTTGCCTTAGTCCTTTCATTGGGGAATGGTATAAAGAAACATAATTTGAGAACTAGGTATGCTTTTTGCTACTGAGATGTCATCGCTTCTGGGCACTGTTAATAAGCAGAACTAGGTAATGATACGTACAAAAACGTCTATATTTACCTCTGTATCTGTGTATATATTAAAAACTATGAGGTAATACTACTCCCTGTGATTTTTTTAAAACAAATGTGTTCATTTAATGAAATAAGCAAAGTATTGAAACATATCCATATTTGCCAAGTTTTGTAAGTACTAGTTGATCAGCCGGAATCCAATAAAAAGCACAGAGTACCAAAGCGAAGTACTGGATAGGCTTTATTGGGGGTCTGCGGGCGAGGTTCACTGGTCCTGGAGTTAGGGGCCAGAGAAGTCGCGCATGCAGGGGGTGAGGGCGTTGTTTTTAAAGGCTTTTTTGGTCCCAGATGTGCTAGTGGTGTTCCATTGTTCTGTTCCCGCGGTTAGGGTCTTTCCACGCCCAGAAGGTCCCTGGTGCAATGTGAGGTCTTGATTGCATCAGCCATCGGCCATCTTAGGTATTAAGCCACCTCATTGTTAGCGACTTAATGGCGTCTGCAGGCGACCGAACTCTAGTAAGTCTGTTATTGAACTATTTTTGCTGTATTGTAGTGAAAACAAAATCCAACTCCTGTAACTGTGGGAAATTCATCTTAGAAATCCTTATTTACAACTACAGAATGTATAAAACATCATGATATACTTTGAAAACTAGTATTTTTTTCAGTTACAGTTGACAGTCAATATTATATTAGTTTCAGGTGTAGAGCATAGTGATTAGACATTTATATAACTTACCAAGTGATTTCCTTGGCACCATACATAGTTATTATAATATTATTGGTTATATACTCTGTGCTGTACTTTACATCCCTGTGATTGTTTTGTAACTAACAATTTGTAATTGTTAATAACTTCTTAATCACTTCACCTGTTTTATTCATCCTCACTACCCACCTCCCATTGGGAAAGCATCAGTTTGTTCTCTATATCTATGAATTTGTTTCTGTTTTGCTTATTTTGTTTTTTAGGTTTCCACACAGAAATGAAATCATAAGGTATTTGTCTTTGTTTCACTTATTTCGGTTATCATAATACTCTCTTGGTCCATCCATGTTGCTACAAATGGTAAGATTTCATTCTTATGGCTGAGTAATATTCCATTTTATATATGTACTACATCTTCTTTATCCAGTCGTCTGTTGATGGTCACTTGGGTCTTGTTTTCTTATCCTTTCAGCCATTCTATGTCTTTTGATTGGAGCATTGAATCCGCTCACATTTAAACTATTGCTAGCTATATAGTTATTACCATTTCGTTATTCAGATTTTTGATATTCCTCTTCCTCCACTTTCTCCTCCTCCTCCACCTCCTTTCCTCTTTCCTCCCTCCCTCTTTAAAATTTCTCGTAATATTGGTTTGGTAGTAACGAATTCCTTCAGCTTTTTCTTGTCTGGGAAGTTCTTACCACTTCTTAGATTCTAAATGATAGCCTTTGGTGGGTAGAGTATTCTTGGTTGTAGGTCTTTGCTTTTCATCACTTTGAATATTTTGTGTCAGTCCTATTTGGTCTGCCAAGTTTCCTTTGAGAAATCAGCTGACAGTCTTATGGCATTGCAGGTAAGTAACTGCTTTTAATATTCTTTGTCTTTAACCTTTGGCATTTTAATTATAATGTGTCTTGATGTGGGCCTCTTTGGGTTCATCTTATTTGGAACTTTATGTGCTTCCCAGGGTTCTGTTTGTTTCCTTTACCAGGTTAGGGAAGTTTTCTGTCATTGTTTCTTCAAATAAATTTTGAATTCCTTGCTCTTTCTCTTCTTCTTCTGCTACCTCTATGATGTAAATGTTGTTATGTTTGTTGTTTTCTCAGAGGTCCCTTAAACTAGCCTGATTGATTGATTGCTGTTTCATTTGGGTGTTTTCAACTACTTTATCTTCCATATTATTGATTCCATCCTCTGCTTCATCTAATCTGTTGTTGATTCCCTCTAATATATTCTTTATTTCAGTTATTCTTCATTTCTCATTCTTTT
Source organism: Macroglossus sobrinus (assembly GCA_004027375.1). Lineage (NCBI taxonomy): Eukaryota > Metazoa > Chordata > Mammalia > Chiroptera > Pteropodidae > Macroglossus > Macroglossus sobrinus. The sequence goes on from PVKZ01000698.1 coordinate 513,670, forward strand.
TTATGGTTTCTCTGCCTTTTGTTTAATGTTAACTGTCTTTCTGTTGAAGTTCTCACTGAGTTCATCTATTCTTCCCCTAAGTTCATTGAGCATCCTTATAACCAATGTTTTGAATTCTATATCTGGTAGATTGCTCCATTTTGTTTAGTTTTTCTTCTGGAGTTTTGTACTGTTCTTTCATTGGGAACATGTTTCCGTCTCTCCTCATTTTGGCTACCTCTCTGTGTTTGTGTTTATATATTAGATAAATCTGTTATGTCTCCCAGTCTTGGTAAGGTGGCTTTATGAAATAGGTATCATGTGGGGCTCAGTCTCCCTGTTCATTTGAGCCTGGTGCTCTAGGTGTGTGTCTTGTGTGTGCTATCCTATTGTAGTTGAGCCTTGATTTCTGTTGGCTTGTCAGTGGGTGGAATTGATATTCAGGGTGACTGGCTGTCCTCAGACTGGTCATGACTATAGAGGAAAAACTATTTTATGTGGACCCCACTGAGTGGGATTCACCATAGCAGGACTCTGGTGCATGCCGAGTCTACCCTTTGTGTGTGTTGTTTGTGGAGCTAATTGGGTGGTGCTCTTGTGTGGTCTGGGTATACCCAGTCACCAGCAGCTGGTGACCGGATATGTTGGTTCTGGTGCAGGTCAAGGTCAGCTGCTGCCTGTGCCAAGCCCAGGGCCACATGGTAGGAGCTACAAAGTGATCTGCAGTTGGTAGCTGCCTGTGCTAGGCTTGGAGGTGCCTGAGAGAGGCTATGCTGCAAACTGAAGCTGGCTGCCACTAGTGCCAGGTCGGGAAACACTTAGCAAGAGGTATAGGGCACTCTGAGGCCAGCTGCTGCTTGTTTGAGGTTTGTGGACCTTTCAGAGATTTAAAAGGAGTCCACAGCATGGTTTGAGGTCTCCTGCTTGTGAGTAACAGCTGCTAAAAGAGGTTCATAGCTTTGGGCAAGTTTTTGTGAGGCGAGTTCTTAAGGAGTCACCAGGATTGGGTGAGTTTGATGGAGACTTAGATTTGGCCCCTTTCTGCACCTGCAGGCTGAGTTGGGGACGGGCCCAGCAAAGGAACAAAATGGTGGAGAGAACTATCCCTCCAGCCCTTGCCTTAAAGCCAGACAGTTCACTTTCTCCCTGTATGTCCCTGGTACTTTTTGAGCTGCTGTCCAGCGCTGGAGCTCAGAGTGTGTCTATCAGTGAGTAAGTTCTTATGCAGGCCCTGTAAGAAAGCCTGGGACTTCTAATCGCTGTTGATTTTCACACCCAGATGTTATAGGAACTCTTTTTGCACTGATGGTCTAGGGAGCCGGGTGTGGAGCTGAGACCCCTTACTCTTGAGGGGATGACCTCTGCACCTGAAATATTGCTCTCAGTTCTTAACTGCCACATACGGCTGTGAGACCAGCCTGTTTTTTATCTCTGCACCTCCTACTTGTCTCTCTGTGGCTTCTTTATATCAGTAGTTATAAGATGCTGTTCAGCTAGTTTTCAGGTGGTTCTCAGAGGTGATTGTTCTATAATTTAGTTGTAATTTTGATGTGGCTGTGGGAGGAGGCTAACTCAGTGTTTATCTGCTTTGCCATCATGACTGGAATTCTTTGATTCTATTTGAACTGCAGAGGATTTATTTCTGGCCTTTTCCCTAATATGGAACTCCATTCTATAACAATGAGAAACACAGCTCTCATTTTTCATAATGTATTTATGTAATTTGTTCAATTCAATGAAATATATAGAGTGGTTTCAGAATTACTAACCCATCTTCCTGTGAAAGACATTTTCTGACTAGAGTGTAATATTTGTTTTAAGTTGTTTATCTTTAATCTTACAGTATTTAGTCAAAATGCTACTTTTCAAAGTTACTTAGCTTAGTTCTTTTCCACCTCGTTCAATGTGGTTATGTTATTAATTTATAATTCAATTAGGTTACTTTATTATCACTTTTAGTCCATTATGAATTCTGCCCACTTCCTGTCTGGTGCTAATTTTTTTTTGAATATGTGAGGCATTTGCACAGTCCTCAAATTCAGAAGAAGTATTACTGACTACTCGTTCTTTTTACCATCCCCATTTTTTAATTTTCATTTACCTGTTTCTCGTTAGCTACTACTGCTTTATTCTTTTTTAATATGTACAAGCACAAATCAAGTCATGATTTTACTATTTTTGTCATGCCTTTTTCTCCCCCATTTTAAAAAATTATTTATATTGATATAGACTAATGGTCATTTATTCTGAGTTATAAGCTCACAGAATAAATATATAGAATTCTATATGCCAGAATTCTTATAGATTTTTAAGTTTTCTCTTTGTTTTTCACATAAATGATAACATATTGTAGATATTTTTTAATTCTTTATTCTTTTGTAAAATAGCCTAGAAACTCTACATCAGTTGATAGAGAGCATTCTTATTTTTTTCTTGTGGTAGCCGAGTACTCCATTGAGTGCCTGTCTCATAGTCTGTTCAATTACTTTCTTATGTTTGGGCATTTAGATTGTTTCCAATATTTTGCAGTTCTGAATAGTGCTGTAATGAGTAAACTTTTGCATGTATTATATGTGTATTGTTATAGCTGCATCTCCAGGATAAATTTCTGACTAGAGATAGCTAGGTTAAAAGGTGAGTGCATACATAGATATTACCAAAATACTCTCCAAAAGTATTGTCATAATTTGCTTTCTTACCAGCAGTATATAAAAATTGCATGTTTCCTCTTAGTCTCTTGAACAGAATGTTGTTGTGAGTGTTTTAGAATATCCTTTAATATGTTTGGCTTTTCATTATCATTTTGTTAATCATTTTTGTCAGTCATTTTTGTCTTTTTCTTATTTTCTTCAGTTGTCTCAATTTTTATGAGTTTTTTTAAATGTAATACAGATATTTGTGATGTATATCAAAAATTATGTTTTGAGTTTTGCTTATGGTGTTTTTGGACATATATAATAATTTGTCATTAAATTCATGAAATTTTTTTCTATTTTTTCTGGATTTTGAATCATGGTTACTTTATAGCCTTTCTGTAAACTAAAGTAGGTTACCCTTCTAGTTTTGTGTAAGTACATGCTGTGATGTTTGCATAATGACGGGATCACCTAAAGACACATTTGTTAGAATGTATCCTTGTGCTAAGCAGTGCGCGACTCTGTTTTATAATTACATATTTTATATTTGCTGTGTTTCTCTAAGAGGTATTTTTTCTTTATATTAACAAAATGTTAATTTAAACAAATGTTAAGAACATTGTATTTTTGTTCTAGCAGTTACCTTTGTCTTCATACTTTTGAAATGGCTGTATTCATGTTACCTATTTAATCATTTACATCTTTTATGTTAGAGTTTAAATGGTATCCTTTAGTTTTGACTTTTGCTAACCAGTGAACTTATTTTATTTTCATTTCTTCTTTCTTCACAATTTTTGCATTATTTCTATTTTGTTACAACATATAACATTTGTATATTAGTCTTCAGATTTCAAATTAATGTCCCCACCTTTATTTTGGTTTTAGATCTACAGTTACATGTATGAATATGTTTATCACTTTTTATTTTTTTTAACACTATTTTCATTTGAAGACTCCCATGAATCAATTTATTAATGGGGAAGAAATTTTTTCACTTTAATATTTTTATTTTTCAATTATAGTTGGCATACAATATATTAGTTTCAGGTGTACAGCATAGTGATTAGGCATCTACGTAACTTACAAAATGATCACCCTGATAAATCTAGTATCTATCTGACATCATATATAGTTATTACAATATTACTGATTATATTCTTTATGCTTCACCTCGCATACCCATGACTATTTTGCAACTACCAATTTGTACTTCTTAATCCCTTCTTCTTTTCACCCATCCTCCCTGTATTTCTTCAGTACTGTCTATTAAATATTTATTAAATTTTTAGATTGGATCTTTACATGGGATCATTTTGGGGTGGGCTACTTAGAAAGGCTTTTTGAGTGCATAGGTCTTAATCTAGATTTCAAATGAATTCTATAATTTTTTTTCATAGAAAGAGACTATTCCAGACACAGCAGATAAAAACTCAAATACTTACTTGGAAATTATTTTCCTTGCCATTCCTACCGCTACCATCCTGGTTCCAACCCCCTTCAGGCAAGATTTGGATTATTAGTAGGAATGAAAATTATATGTGGATCATGTTATGTTCTGTTTGGAACTAGCTGACAAAAGGCTCATTATGATGAATATAGGTGTATAGAATAAATTAAATGTGTTATTTTTCTACTAGTAATTTGTGGGTATGAGTAAAGTGAGTGGCATTGTTATCTATGGTGTAACTGACTTTGTAGATTAGACTGCTGTCTGAGGAGGTCCTTCCAGCCGATATCTCCTATGTGTTGGACAGTGTACTAGGCACTGGGGATATGGGTCATGTCTTCAGGTATAAATAAGCTTATTTAGAGAACAGCTTTAAATCTAGTTATACTCTGTATTGAATGGCTTTCCAGAGAGAGTCAGGTATAATCAAATTATGTTTATGGATTTCCTGAAAGATGAATAAATGTTGCTTCTGAAATTTATTGGAAGAACATCTTTTAGAATACAATGATATTAACAATGTTATTTTTTTAAAAACTGTATTTTGTAATAAATATAGACTCCCAAGTTTTGGTGATTTTTAAAGACATTATATTCGAAGTTAGTAATTTTTATGAATATGTGCCAAATTAAGGAAAACTGAGGATGAATTTTCGACAGTAAAATCATGGTTAGCAGTATTTGATTCTTTACGATCATTCCTGTTCTAGGATTAGTCTTTTTTTTTTTTTTAAAGATTGTTAAAACTAGGACAAGTTGTCACTTGTTTGGAATTGTTCTTTCAATAAAGAAGACTTTATTAAGACATTATCATCTGTCACTATATCTATGATTCTCAATTCTGGTTGAAAGAAAATCTTTATTTTCTGCATGTAGCTTTTTTAAAAAAGAAATTTGATACAACAGGGAAGTTTTGCATCAAATCTTAAGCCTTAACAAACATTGAAAATATAATTTAACAATGTTGCTTCTGTCTAGCAAGGCGAGGCTGATATAATAGGACAAAATTAAACCTGTGTTGTTGTTTTTTTTTTGCAATCCTACAAAGAGTTATCTTGTTTTAGCATTACAGTTTTTTGACATCATGATTTGATACCAATGATACTAAAGTATTTAATACCTGAAATGAACAATCACTATTTTGTGAGAAATGAAAAAACAGATTAGGAAGGATACATGGTTTCAGTTTGTTTCTGTTTGTTTTTTGCATCACATTAGTTAAGCCTTTCTCCTGTTGGCCCATTTTACCTCAGTTGTTTCAGTATTGTCATGAATGTATTTATAGTTTTTAAAAAAGATGGCCCCTCTATGTAGATGAATATCTATAAGGAACATAATAGAAAGTTGTACTAATATTTCCTAAGCTTGATCTGGAATTTAAAATGTTTGTAGGCAGCACCAGTCCTGTGAATGCCGACCTTTGGGAAATCCAATTCTTTCCTGCTGCTAATAGTGTGTTACTCCCATCCCCCAACCGCTATGAATGTGCAGGCTTGAACCAATATCTGCCTGAGTCTAAATTATATGTTCTTTCCATTTACTATGCTTTACACATTTATTGAATTCCTACTTTATGCCAGGCATTATGTTATGGGCCAAGGATAAAAGAAAAAAAAATTAAGGCAAGCTCCTGTCTTTTATTTGATAGGAACGACAGTATGCTAATTATTATTTCTCAGTCCCAAATCTAGCCTTCTTTGCTTTGCTTTGTAGAACCTGGAACTGGGCCCTGCAATAGTTCTCCTTTTTTAGCAGCTTTGTCAGTAGAGGGTGCTGGAGGGAAATTGCAAGATGATAAGCAGCAGGAAAACATTTCTCTTCTTGTTTTCAGTCCTTCCTTTCTTCATTCACTGCAGGAGTCAGGTGTGGGTGTGTGGAAGCTCATGTGACAATATAGATCTTGCCTTTTCTGCAGTGACATTGCAGGCCATATGCTTCAAGAAACTTGGGTTCTAACTGTGCCACACCTTTTACCCTTCCCTGAGCTTCCATTTCTTCAATGACTGGATAACATTTATTTTTTATTATCTAGATCTAACAGCACTTCCTTCTTGAAGTCTTTCCTAAACTTCCAGCCCAAGTTACATTTCCTAACTTGAACTACTTTTAAGTATTCTATTTTTACCATAGTTATATTGTCCTATGTACAGTAGTGCCCATGCCAATTCACAGGGGATATGCTCCAAGACCTTCAGTGGGTGCCTGAAACTGAATAGTACCAAACTATCATCTGTCTATCTGTCTGTCTTATTATTCATCTGTCTATCTGTCTGTCTTATTATTCATCCATACATCCATCCTGTGTTTTTTCCTGTACATGCATACCTACTTATGATAAAGTTTAATTTATAAATTAGGCACAGTGAGAGATTAACAATAATAGTTTGTAATAAATGTACTGTAATAAACATTATGGGAATGTAGCCTCTTTATCTCTTTCTCAAAATATCTTACTGTACTCACCTTTTTTGTGATGATGTGAGATGATCCAATGCCAATGTGATGAGATGAAGTGAGGTGATTGAATAGGCATTGTGACGTAATATTAGGCTGCTATTAACCTGCTAAAAAGGGTTACTTGAACACAGGCACTGCAATACTGCCACAGTTGCTCTCTGATAACGTAATTAGTAACTAGCATATAAAGGGTGGATACACTGAACAAAGGCATGATTCACATCCCTAGTGGGATGGAATAAGATGATGGGAGAGATTTTATCATGCTACTTAGAACAATGTGCAATTTAACACTTATGAATTGTTTATTTCTGGAGTTTTTTATTTAATATTTTTGGATTGTGTTTAACTGTAGGTAACTGAAACCATGGGTAAGTGCAGACTAGTGTATTGTAATTTTTAGTTGATGTGTTTCTCTTCCAGAAATCTGTGAGCTCTTTTTAATTTTAATATACTCAGTGCTTACCATAACCTCTCAAATACTTACTGAATTAATTTAAATCTGTTCCACTCTACCCCTTTCTTCTATGTGTAAAATGTTGCTTCTGAGGGAAATAATAACTTTTAATGAGTAGGAAACAAGTACTCTTAGAGGGGTTGAATATCTTGCCTTTAGGTTTATATGGCTAGGAAATAAATGGAGTTGGTTTTAAATCTGGGCCTGTCTCATTCCAAAGACCCTAAAATATTCAGAAGATATTATAAGTTAAACAAGTTTTTGTATATTTCTCTTTTTTTATGTTTCTAATGTTTATTTTCATAGTTAACATAGATCCATAAGAGTCCTGCAGTAATCCAGCATTCAGTTAAGAATTTCTACTTTTATTCATACTTAGAGATTTATCTATTAGCAGAAAATTGCTTGTGAGTAGTGTCTTGTCCTCTTCAAATCACAGGACGAAAAGACCATAGTATCTGTTTTATGACTATTGTATAAATCCACCTGGCGATAAATGGTATTTTCTTTGTCATTGATTCTAAAAGTTTATGTTGTGATATTGATTTTCAAAGTCATAGTTGCTGTATCTCAGAATCATTCAGAACTGAATGATAAGGAATTCTGTTTTTATTGTGTAAGGCTTATGTTTTATAAGACCGATCTTAGTGTTTAAAAAAAATAGCTGATTTCCAGAAATATCGTAGGTTGTTGATCCATAGACTTTTAAAACTATTATTATTCTTTCCAAGTTATAAAAAAGTAGCTTGCAGATTGTAGAACATTTGGCAAATATGATGAAAAGTCAACTGTATTCTCATATGTAGTGGTTACCATGGTTAACATGCTGGCATATGACTTTCCAATCTTTTTTCAGTATTGATTTCTCTCATAGATATAAGAAATTGTTTAGTGCTATATTTGTATCCCACTTTATAAAAAGCACTTAGGTTCATTACATGATACAACATTACTTTTAAATGGCTGCGTAAAAATTCATTTTATGGATATATTATAATATATACATTCTTTGGCTGAGTACTTAGATTTTATTCTATTTGTCATTCACTACAATAAATAATTATACTATCAAATAAGTGAACATCTTTGGGCATAAGTCTTTGTGTTCATTTCTGGGTATGATTAATTTTTTATGTAGATCACATTTCTGAAGGTAGAATTTTGGGTCAAAGACTGAACATTTTAAGAGCTCTAGATTTATTTTGTTACATTTTTCTCTAGAAAAAAAAGTATCCTTACAGACACATTTTTCCCTCATGTACTTTTAAAATGATCAATTTTGTCTAGTTTAATAGGAATGGGGATGATAGTTAATTGTTTTAATATGTATTTTTTTGATTATAAGTGAAATGGAACATTTTTATATTCATTTGCGTTACTGTTTACATTGTATTTATTATAGACTTAATAGTTTTTTGGTATATTCATTTGAATTTCTTGTATATTAGGAATCAGCTGTAAAAAAACTTTTGAAGTCAGGACTGCTTTACCATCCTTGTAAACATGGTAATCAAGAGTAAATTTAACGTTCCAATCTTGAGACAAGGTTTTGCAGATCTTATGTGAATTTATTTCATAATATTCCTGTGTACCCAATATTGTCTGCTTAGTACTTTCATCAGTGTTAAAAAAAGGGAAATTGAGATTATGACATGCTATGATAATTATTTTGCTAATAAATAATGTTGAATATATTTTTAAAATAAAATGAGATGTGTATTTCATGTAAAAAATATTATACTACTGTATATTTTAAGAAGTTGTAAATATCTGAGGGAACAGGCAATAATGACTGAAATTCTTTAGGAATTGTGGGTGGGTAAGATGTTTTATGACTCCCCATCACAGGAGGTTTTGTGGCTCACATTTGTAAGCTGCCATTTGTTGTATGTCTCTTCTCTTTGGCTCTCTCCAGCCCTTCTTCCAGAATATTTGGACTAATTCCTGCAGAAAATATGAGTTCATAGTGTTGCCCTCTGGGCCAGGGCATCTCTGGGCCAGCAGACCCTGAGCAGCCACTTCTGCTGAGAGCAGGTGCATGTGCAGATGGCGTGGTGGGGCCAGCCTGCCTTCTGCTTGGTGGTGCTGGGAGAAGGTGATTGATAATACAGTTTACTCCGTGTAATGGTCTGAGGCAAGGGGATCAAGAGTACCAGGCTGAATGAAAGTCAGAACTGGCAGAACACACACACACACACACACACACACACACACACACACTCACACACTCACACACTCACACACTCACACACACACTCACACACACACTCACACTCACTCTCTCTCTCTCTCTCTCTCTCTCTCTCTCTCTCTCTCTCTCTCTCTTAATCTGTAGTTTTATTAAACTTATTAGTTCTTCTAATCAGTGGCCTTGATGCTTGCTGTTTTGTCTCCTTGTCTCCTCTCTTTGCCCTGTATCTTCTGATGGAGGTAGTGATAATAGATACAGAAAGGGCTGAAAGCAGCTCTCCTGGGTTGGAGAAGGTATTCAGTCATCAGTGCTTACTTAAATTAGAGTAGACTCTGGGCAGTGTAAAGGGAGCTTGTTATATTATGTACCCCAATCTGGCATTTGTCTTTTCTTGTAGTTGTCTCCAGAGTGGGGTATATCTACCACGAGGATAGATGAAACAATGCATTGAGAGTTAAAGTGGGAAGAAAATACTAAAATCTTCATTTTTATCTAATTCTTTTAAAATTTCCATTTCTATATATTTTTTATAATGCATACTTCATTTTTAATAGTAATATAAGTATATAATTTATAAATACATATATAAATTGGAGAAGTATGTTCAGAAGTTTTTAATTTTTAACTTTGTGTACAGCATGCAATTTTACATTTTCTAGGACTTTGTGTTATGGGATTTGTTGTATAGGTATGGCAGCTTTTACTTATTCTTAATACTAGGAAATGAGAACATAAACATAAGATTACTGTCTATTGAGTTTTTTTGTTGTTTGTTTCCCTCTGAGTAAATCAGGCTTAATAGAATATATGAAGGGCATGAAGTTGAGGACAGTTTTCTTTTTTTTTGGGAGGGGGAGCAGGATTTTATTCTGAATTTTAAAAATATCAAAATGACAAGACTTTAGAGGTGACAAGTGTAGAATTATTCTCATTTTATTTAATCTTAGAGTTCACCTGGAGTTTTATAACTGTTTTAGGAAGCTTTTTGTTTGGAGCCCCAAACATCATGAGATCTTGTGAATTCTGCCTACAACTAATAAATAAATGTAATGATAATAATTTGTCTCTACGTTTCTTCATCTGAATTCTTTAAAATGTTTGTCTATAATGTTTAAAACCATTCTGGGCTTTTAATTTATTATTACATAGAATTTCTGTCTGGGTCAGAGAGGGGTTAGTTATTTTTCTTGAACTTTGAAATTTCATTATTCTTGTAGTTCAGAATCATCAAACCCAAAATGAAACCACTATAGAAAATTTGCTGATGATGAATTTCAACTATGAGAATTTATAGTAATTATCATTTTTGCCTTTTTTTTCCCCTTAGGATTTTTTTTTTGAGGTTTCATTTTTAGTTTGTTGTTGTTAGCAGTCTAGAACTGAAGAAAGAATAACCAAGCCTTCTGGATAACTTTGGAAAACCAATATATGGGGGTCATAATTAAGAGAAGATGGGAGCTACTGACAATGTTAAGAATTGAGAGCCAGAACTGGCACCAGAGCAAGGGATCACATTTCATCTGCTGTCAGAGGGGATGGGCCTTCATATTCTAAGACTGCCTTTCACTTTTCTTCCTCCCTTCTCATTTACTTGACAAATATATTTTTAGTGTGCGAATATTTATTGTTTTTTCCAGTCAGTCAGAAATATTAACTATTTCTGGTAATTTACCCAGTTGAGATAAGGTAATTCTTGTTATTCAGTACCAGGTCACTGAAATCCTTGTGAGTCTAAACTTTTAGAATATCAGCTATATGAACTTTTTGTATGTGTTTTATGAAGAGGAGGAATAGTCTCTTTCCTCCTTCTCAGAAACATTTGTCCTTTGAAGAATTATTTTTCCAGATAGATGTATTCTTCTAGGGACAAATGTTCAGTACTTAGTTCTTCTTAATTAATATACTGCTTCTTCCTAGCACTATGCAGAACAGCAGTCTTACTTTTTTGCCCCTGAAAGGTCAAGATCACAGGAATACTTTTGCCTTCTCTTGTCATGTTTCATCTATTTAATGAGGATGATTAAAGTCTAATACTAAAAGCTTTGCATAAGGCCTAGTTATACTCGAATGGGGTTGCTTACCTCAGAAAAATCTGTACTTTAAATAACTTATAAGTTGTCTTGCTTGCTATGAGTCTTAATGAGAACTGGCCAACTCCTTTCATAAGAGTCAAAATTTTTATTCTGGATGCAGAATAATCGCTTTAATTCCATAGAAGGAAAGGAATGGACATCTCTACTTGTGCATCAGATGTCATTCTTTGAGTTTTGCAGAGATGGTTCTAGTCCTACATCTTTTGCATATTCTCCATGTTTATATTAATTTTGTTATGAAGCATCAACTTGGCAGAGGTAACATGGACCATTGCTACGTTGATGCCAAGGCTAAAGAAGTCCCTTCTCCAAACAGGCCATGAAGGTAATGAAATATGTCATAACCCCAAAGTACTGAAATACATAAAAACCACAGTGAAGACTGTTTTTACTACTTTTCACCTCTAGTACAAAAGTAGAAGATATTTTTAAGACCCTGTAGAATGCAGAGCTGCTTCTTTTATAGCCAGTAATTTTGAAAGATATAGATACAGTATGTGCTTTTTTGAACTATCTTTCTGGAAAGAAGTCAAGTTGTTCAGCACCTTCAAGACTGGATGTTCTCATGCTTCTACACAAAATTCGATACTGATAGGAATATGCAGAATTGTTTCTTAAAGGATGTCTAAGGCATTTGGCCTACCAGCCAGTGGCCCTTTACCATTTGATGGATCTCATCTCTATAAATTCCTTCCTTTCCCCCAACCTGGGTGAAGGGCTTGCTATCAAAATTATCCTCTAGCACTGCTCTGGTTATAGGTCCATCTAGATGTTCATAAATACATACTGCTTTCTCTTTTAGAGCTGAGCTCAGATGTCATAATCACAGGAAGTGAATTTCTACACCACTAGGGAGCTTTGGTTTCTTTATATTTGCTAAATCAGTTGCACCAACTAGTTTCTTGATATCTATTTCTGCTACTTCCATCATCCTTTTGTTTTTTACCTTTTCTCTGCTCATGCAGATATACTCTGGATTGCCATTTCTTCCGCAAGATGCTGTGTGCAGCTACCCTACTTTTCACTGATATATACATTTTTTTATCATGATAAAATATTCATAAAATTAACCATCTTAACAATTTTCAAGTGTAGAATTCTGTGGCATTAATTTCATTCTCATTGATGTGCAACCATGACCACCATCCATACCCAGAACTTTTTCATCATCCCAAACTGAAACTGTACCATTAAACAATAACCCCGTCTCCCCACCATTCTTTCCTTCCTCTAATCCTGGTAATCACTATTGTACTTTCTGTCTTTATGAATTTTTCTTCCAGTGACCTCATATAAGTGGATTCACTGATATTTTGAAAATAGATCCGAAAAAGCCACTGCCATGTTTCTTGAGTGCATGGCTTAAATCACCAGCGAAGTTTGCATTTTTTCTTTTTAGCTATGGCCCCAAAGGCATTCCACATTGAATGGGCAGTTAGGAGCAAGGGAGCAAATCATGGGGAGACCCCAGATGATGGCCTCTTTTCCTTTTAAGACAGACTGATATTGAGAAGTTATCAAAAAACAAAATAGAGTTGTCTTTGGCCATACTACCCTGAACAAGACCGATCCCTTTTGATCTCAGAAGCTAAGCAGGGTTGGGCCTGGTTAATACTTGGATGGGAGCCACCTAGGAATACCAGGCAGGCATAAAAAATTTTTAGAAAAGGTATCATAACCAAACAAGGTCCTTGCAATCTGTGAGGTTGACCAAGGGTTGGCTTGCCATGCCTAAAATAAATAAATAAACAAATAAATAAAAATAAAAACAAAATAGAGTTCTTCCCTATATTTTTACAATCTTCAGTGGCAGCAGTGTTACTCAGACTTGAGTTAGGCTTTAAGGCTCTAGAGATTTTAAGGTCAGAATGTGAATTCTTTAGGAAATCAGATAGCTAAAAACATCAGAAATTAGTAAAGGAAATAAAATCTGTCCTTGAGAAAACAAAAATTAGAAGGTAACCTAACAGCAAAGACACTTATCTTTGGTTGTCTCTGTAAAGCTAGTATACAGGCATTTAATGCTTGGATTAGAGAAAAATATTAGAGTTTCTATATTTAGTAGTTTTTTTTAAAAGTACATATTTTAATAAAACTATTTACATTTTGCCCAAGTATCTCAAATTATTTTTAATGTTCAATATGTTAAATGGAAAGATACTGCCATGGCTAATAATCACAACTTACATAGCATTTGACTTAATTCCATTAACATTTTATAAGTAGTCTATGACCCTGTGTGCTGCTTGTTTTTTTCTGTTTTCCTCAATTAGGACTTGATTCAAACAGTATGTGTTAAAGAATATTTTGTATGATGTGAATGCTCAACAGTCATTTTTCAAAATGTTCATGTGTAATAAATTCAGTATTTTTTGTGTGTGTTTATGAGAATTAAAAAAATTTCTGTGTATTGCTTTATCAGAAACTTGACTACTGAGATGATAATCTGACCTTTAGCAGAATTTCCGGTGACTATATAGGTTATTATTTCTATATACCAGTTCATTTAATAAGAAAAAAAATCATTAGATACAAAAGGAAGAAAATTGGCCATTGTTTTCCAGGGTTTTATGAATTGGAAATTACAAAATGTAATACAAAAACTAGTGTAAAGGTCCTATAAAACATGACTGATTTTGTTTAAACAAAACTAAACTCCACTGAGATGTGCAGATAATTCGCATCTTTAAGTAAGATGGTTTGAAATACAAAAATGCGTTGTGCATCATTGTTTGAAAATAGCGGCTTATTGAAGAAAGTTTTGGTTTCTGCTTTGGGTGACATGTTTAAAAAGTCAAGTGAATTGTATTTCCTAATTAAAATTTTTATCTGTTTTTGAAAGGTATGTGATAGATCAAACACAAAGGCCACTTTTTGGGGAAAATATAAATTGTGTAATTTAAGGGAAAACTGATTTTAATGGAAAAAAACTGGTAATTGTTGGTTGACTGTCGATTACTCAGGGCTTTTGTTTTTAATGATTTCTGAGTCACAAATTATTCTGATACTCTCATAAAAGCTAAGGATATTTTTCCCCTTACCAAAAAGAAACACATTTCACAGCATGAGAAAAATTTTCATAAAATTTCATTTCGATTTCTGGAAAGTCATATATGGATGTCAAGTTAGAAATTCTTTTCTAACTTTTCTTCTAAGGGCTGTAGAATGAATTGATTGACATGTCAGCTTTGCCATTCATTTAGTTTTTACTAAATAAGTTTAAAGTAGGGGAGCTACTTCTCTATAAGACTCATACCACGTTTTGCCACACAAAGATATTTATTAATCATTCATAAGTGAAGCAGGCTCAGAAAAATTAATACAGTTTGTTACATATGCTTGATGAAGATTCAGATCTCTCTCCTTTTAGGTGCCTTGACTATACCACTTTGTATGTAAGGTTCATCCAGGCAGACAAAGTGACACTTTAGAAGTAGGATTTGATTACCTTTATTTCAACACCAGGCAACAAAGAATCCTCTCATGACTGGACACAGGACTTTTTAGAGATTAAGTTTTGGGAACTATCTCTATGAGTAAAGGCTGCAGGTCTCACTAATTCTTGTGTCCTGTTCATTCAGAAATGTAGTGTCTCTAAATTTTTTAGTCAATCTACATTTCTTGAGTACTTTTAATAGATGAAAACCCATTTCTAGCAAGAATCCAGTCAGTCAACATGCTACTGTTTTTACCAATAAAATTCATTTCTGAAATTTAATATACTAATTAGCAAACATTAAATTGTTAATTGAGATATTGATCATAGAAGTATTTATAGTAGCTGTCTCTGGAACTGGGGTTTGGATTAGAGTGTTCTGGACTTTGCATTAATGACTAGGGCAACTGGATACCCCTAGATTTGAAGTTTGTGATACAAAAACATTTCTCATTCTTTATACTCAAGTGTTTTAAAGACCTGGCAGACATTGTAACAGTAGGTAATAATTCATACGCTTTATATCAATGAGTTACCTTATTTCATACTCATCTCCTTTTATCTTCCCATCAGTAGTGGATTTTAGTCCCAGTTTTGTGGTGGTCCAGTGTGTATTCACATTGACTATCTCATGGTGGGGTTCCAAGTGCATTGTATTGGATATGGCTGTAATGTAGTGGCTGATAAATGAATATTGGTTGAATGAATGAACATTCAAAATTCTCACTGAACAAATTTTTAGACAGTTTTTTTATTTTAGAATAATTTTAGATTTACAGAAAAGTTGCAAAGATAATGTAGAATTCCTGTATATCCTTTACCCAATGTCCAGTATTGTTAATATCGTAAATTACTGTATTATATTTGTATCAACTAAGAAATTAACATTGGTACATTACTATTAACTAAACACCATACTTTATTCAGGTTTCATTAATTTTCTCCTGATCTTTTCTGTTTCAAGATTTTATCCAGGTTACCACATAGAATTTAATTGTCCTGTCTTCTTAGTCTCCTCTAGTCTGTGAGTCTGTCAGATGATCTTTTTTTTTCTTTTTTTTGGCAGTTTTAAGGAGTACTGTTTTGTAGAATGTCAGTTGTTTTGTAGAATGACCTCAGTTTGGATTTGTCTGATGTTTTTCCCATATTTAGAGTAGGGTTATGGGTTTTGGGGAGGGAGGTCACAGAAGCAAAGTGCCATTCTTATTACATCACATGAGGTGCCTACAAACAGTTTTATTTTTTATATGTTAGTCTCAGAATGGAGAGATGGGGAGAGCAAGAAGGTGGAATTTAAATCACTCAGTTTTGCTGTGCTAAAATTTGTGGTAAAGATAAGTTAAAGGAACTGAATCTAAAGAAAAATTGAAATTTATCTCAGGGAATTCGGCCTTTGGTATTCCTGTCATGCATCACTTTGGGTGTTTGAGGGTTGCTAGTATTTACTTTATTTAAACACTTAACTGATATAAATCGGAGAAATGAAAAGACCAGTGGTATATAGATAAACATCAAGGAAATATTGCAATGTTTTTCAAAGTTTCTTAACCACTTTTTTGAAATCAGAAAAATTCTTAATTGGATATATTTCTTTATTTTTCTTTGCTGCTCTGTTTTTTCTTTTGCAGTAAGGTTTATGTTTTTCAGGCTGAGTTAATGATATTGAGGAACATTTCAAATTCTTTAATTAATGATGAGATGGCTTTGCAGACAGGTGGCACACTTTAATGTATTAGAGACTAGTCTTGTTAGTTATTGATTAGTAATGAATAAATTGTTATTTTTAATCATAAGAAAATTTCTTTTGAGGATAACTAATCAGACTCATGTATTTCTTAACCAATGTAGGATTATCATCTTTTTTAGTTACAGGAATGAACTTGCCTGCCTCTGCCCTGGGTAGATTTAGGATAAAGCAGATAGGTTTTTAGGTTTGTATTTTGATCTTTACTTTTATTAGGCAGATGAGAAGTATACTTGCTTAAAAATAACTTTAAACCATCTTTCCTGTTGAGTAGGTTTTGAACTACCTGCTTGACAGATGGTATTGGAAGTAATTACTGAAATCATGTGTTTACCTGTACATGGACATGTGTTCACCAGATGCACCCTGTTTACCCAGAGCTGCTGATTTCTTAAAGAAATATACACCTTCTGGATAGAGTTGCATAACTCAGGAGAATGAATAAAAAGCTCGGCTAGCCAGAGCTCTCAATCTCTCTCAGTCGCAGCTTAGAAGCTGTACTAAGAAGACCCATTCATATCTTTTAATGAGTGGTCAGGTTAGCCCAGAGAACCATTTTCAGCATTATATATTATCTTTTCTTATTTTTATTTACTTAGTACTTTAATTTTACCTGTCTGCTGGATTATTTAACAAATAGCCCCCCAAAATGTAGATTCAACTGTAGTAATAGAGATCAATCAATGTTTTAATATGATGGTTATGGTTTATGATACTGTAGCATTATATGTATTTGATATTTTTAAAAAGCACATGTTTTCCAAACCACATGTTAAAATGTAGTCATCCCCTCAGTTTCTACATTCTGATTTTGGAGATTGGCTTTTGTGTAAGCATTTGTGTTATTTTAAACAACTCATGGGTTATTCCTATATTTATGAAGATTGAAAACAGCTACTTTAATGTTTTATTAACCATCAAAATTTAATTTGTTTTTCACCTCATTTCTATTTCTTTCTTCTGTTAAAAATGATAAAAACTAAATGATAGTGACCCCTTAAACATGTGTGCCTTAAGTGTTCAGTTTGAAACTGAGTTCATTTAACTGTCTATAAACACTGAGAAACAAGGAAAGTCATTGTTTCA
The DNA here is from genome assembly GCA_004027375.1 of Macroglossus sobrinus. Lineage (NCBI taxonomy): Eukaryota > Metazoa > Chordata > Mammalia > Chiroptera > Pteropodidae > Macroglossus > Macroglossus sobrinus. The sequence goes on from PVKZ01000698.1 coordinate 531,196, forward strand.
AGATTTTGACAGGTGCAAAACTGTAAATAATTACAGGCCTGGGCAGAAACTAGAACAGAAGTTGCATAGCAGCTGGCAGGCCTGACCTGTGACAGGTCTGACCTGAGTTAAGTAGCCTAAATTTCATGGCAAGCTCAGATTTGTTTTATAGTATGAAATTTACCTTCTGCTACAAAAAGATTCTACCGATTGAGACTAGGTATCAGTTGCAAATGGAGAAACATATGCAGAATATTGAGGGAGAAAACTGTATATTGAGACACCTTTTATATGACTTCAGGACCAGATGGAACTTGTATTGATGAGTTTTAAAATTGATTTATGTGTTGACTGAAATAAATCACTCAGCGTCAAATGGTATATAGCAGTTACACCTGAGGAAGGTGATCTGGTATTTTTTTAAACTGTTTTCTATTTCTAAACATTAAAAATTTTGGACTTATGAGACTATCTGACTTTGTAAAAAGGAAAGAAATTTTATTTATATCCTCTGAATACATGAATTGTACTTCTACTTCTTCATAAAGAGTAATGCCAATTTTTAATGACATTTTATCACGTTTATGTTCCGTTAGGCTGTCTCTCACTTTAAAATGACCAGATTTGTTGTTGATTCATAAAGAAGGTTGCCCACTGCTAGCAGCTTCTCCTTCCAAATACCATGTTGTTACCCTGAAAAGCTATCATTTAGAAAGGACTGGGTTCTGCTAGAGCAGAAGTAAAAAGCTGGTGACTTGTGAGCCCGATCTAATCTATAGATGGGTTTTCTTTGGCTTACATGATATCTTAAAATTTTGACAATTTTACATTAAAAAATGTATATTTGCTTTATTGGAGAAAACAATGATATGGCAACACTGGGCCTGCATTCCTGCCACTGTCTGTAACTGAGTAGCAGCTGATCCTTTTCTACTCTTTGATTTGTTTCAGTCCTTATCATTCATTCCTCTTTGGTCATTTACTTCTACTTACCTATGGACATTTGAGTTAATGACCCTTGGACCAGATGTGTATGTTTAAGAGTGGACAAACCTGAAGAGAAAGGACAATTTTTAGGAGAAATTTGTGGAGCCTTGATTCAGTTAGGATTGGTTTGTCTTGTGTTATGTTCCCTCCATGCTCTACTTTGTTTAATGCCTGCATTTTTTTCCTCTTCACTATTATGAGAATTATACCCAGTAGAATTTAAGAGTTGCTAGTTTAGTTTTCTGAATGATTACTTTAATTCACATATTAATATGATTTAGTTGAATCAGCAGGTTTTTCTCCTTATTTTTAGTAGGAATCAGTTTTATTGAAGGATTAAGAGATTGATTATAAGAGGAATATAGACATTTTTAAAGCTCTGGGCTTTGAAAATGAGTTCGGACATAACATGGTGTAATGTCATAGTGGGTGACTTAAGAGAGACTAATAGCAATCAGACCCTTTGCAGAGTGGACAAGAGGAAGTAGAAAGATCTCAGAAATTAAAATTGTCCTAGAAAGGAGAAAAGAAATTATTCTCTTCTTCCTTCTTCTTTTTCATAACCCTGTACTATTTGGTGTTTCAACTCTTAGGACCTATAGTCTGTGGATAAATATGCTTTTTTTTTTTGTTTCTAGTTAGGAAAAGAGAGGAGAACTGGAAAAGAGCTGAATTTCACATGTGTAATAATCTCACCACTAAAATGAACAATTAAAAAAAAAAACCTCAGTTGTAAGTTGAGTTTTGGCACATAGCTGACTCATAAGTTAGGTGGTTCTAAGCTTTGTTAAAGTTATTAGAGAAGGATGGTGTAGACCTGGGGTTGGAAAACTATGACCTGCAGGACCAATCTAGCTTCCTGCCTGTTTTTGCAAATAAAGTTTTATTGGAACACAGTTGTACCCATTACCTTACATACGCTGTTTATGGCTGCTGCTTTCGCATTGAGAGGGCAGAGTTGAGTAGTTGTGACAGAGACCATATGGCCTGCAAAATCTAAAATATTTATCATCTGACACTTTACAGAAAAAACTGTACTGATTCTTGATGTAAATGGTTCTGTCAAAAAGAGAAAAAAAACAGCCCTTTTAGGTGCTCTAAGTTATTTTCATTGAAAGTAACAGGGATTAGGCATGTGATTGACTTAAAAAATTTTTATGGCTTTTCGGTGATTTTACAAGCCTTTTATAGAATTATTATTTCTTGTGAATGAAATGAAAATTTTATTATGTCTAGCACTACAATTGGGCTTTGGTTTTATTAAGTCATTGACTACAGCTGTTTCTGATAAAGATTATATTAATAGTTAACAGGAAAGCATGAAGCAGTATAGTTAGTAGAAACATGCTATAACATTAGAAAAAATAAGTAAAATAAAAATTTTCTTTTATGCTACAACTTTTTTGGAGGGAAGACTATAATGACAGTAAGTCTGAAAACATGATATTTAACTTTAGACATCATATTTTCAAGAATATATGTAAAGCATAAGTGTGCACATATGATCCATTATGGTGTTAATTTAAACACTGAAAACTGCTTAAAATTTTAGTTATTAGAGAAATAGTGACTTTTCATTTAACGATAAAATTAAACATTAGTAAATTTACATTTTTATTGTTTTCAATTTCCAAACATTTGAAAATAGGTCTATATTGTGGGATACATTCAGCATGATTGGTGAGTGACTCAAGAATTAAACACTGTTCTAGGTACTGGGATTTCAGCCCTACATAAAAGAAAATACTTAATGAGCTTACGTGGGCAAGAGGAGATACAAATTAAAAAGAAATCATTGGCTCAATTATTTATTGAGCTGTACCAAGTAAGTGCTCTTTTAAGTCCTGAAGATAAAGCAGTGAATAAAGCAATTTTTTGTCTTTTATGTGGGTTCATTTTATGAAGTTTACATGTAGCTTCTCCAGCATTTGTTGGAGAAGAAAAGTAACAGATAAGTCAGGTAACAAATGCTATATAAAGAAAATGAAAGCAAGGAGAGATGGGGGATGTTGTTTTGGATAACATGGTCAAGAAATATTTCTCTGGTAAGAAGACATTTGAGCAGAGACCTGAATGAAGTAAAGTAATGAATGAGCAGTTGAAGTATCTGGGGAAAGAACATTCCAGGCAGAGGGAATAGCAGTGAAAAAGCACTGGGTTAGGAGTATGCTTGAAGGTTCAAGGAATAGCAAGGAGAGGCTCTGTGGTGGTGTAGAAGGAGCCAGAGGGAGAATAGTAGTAGATGAGTTTATTATCTGTTTGATGAATGACTCAATGTATTATAGAGGTAAAGTCACATGGGACCAAGTTAAATTCTATATGAAGTGACAACAGTATAAACTAGATAATAATCTATGGAAGATGTCTGTAGACCAAAAACAGGACATAATAGAGTTAATTTGTTCATTGTTCTTCTAATTAAATCATACTTCTGTGAGTCTTCTGGCAATTTACTCTTTCAAAATGGAATTCTACCTGGTATAGTCCAGTGCCCTGAGGCCTTTATAAATTGTTGAATTTATGGTGTGCCAATATCCATTACAAGGTGGCCAACCAGTTAATTTGCAACAAACAATATGCGATTTGGAATATATGGGTCAGAAAGTCTGACTAAAATGAGAATAATAATTTACATGCAATTAAAATGTGCGTAGCCTGCAATAATTTTTCATTGTGCTAGGGTTAAGGGGAGGATAAAAGTAGGGTGATAATTAATAGTTGTAAATTTAAAAGTCAGCTTTATTCCATGTGTTATTATTTCCTGGAAGTGTTGTACAAAACAATCAAGTTCCTGAAACTGTAGAAACACTGATCATGGTATTTATAATTGTGAGGTGTGCTAGGTAGTTGACCTCAAGTGTGAACTAATTAACTTAGGACTTATATAGTATGCTTTAGTGAAAGTAAGTATTTAAAAATAATTGACTTCTTTTTTTTGCAATTTACAAATGATATTATTTATGCTGTTTGAGTTTAATATCACTGGGTACATTTTTATAGTGATTCAGTTTTAACACAGGTAGGTATCAATAAATGAAATTTTGTTTCTGGCATAATAAGATTATTAAGCTTATTCACAAAATATATATTTTATGAAAACCATCAATCAACTATTATAAAGCTATTACTTTATTTTAAACAGCACAGGTTTTTGAAACTTAAAAGTTAGTATTGATTATGAAATGCCATAGAAAGACAAGACAAATGTGTACCATTCAGAGAAGTATTTCACCAGGAAGGCCTCCATGTGTATGTAAATAGGCGAGTTTAAAGAGTTCTTTTGCAAATACTTGCCTGAATTCAGACTCATTTTTACTCAGGAGTAATAACATATATGGTAGTTTGATTTTCAGGCAAAGCCAAAATGTATTAAGAATCTATATCTATTTCATGGATCTTTAGGGGACGGTGGTAGAAGTTTTGAGCAGATCGAATTTCCAGTAAAACCAACCTATGGTTTTTCTTTTTCTGGGTGCACTTTTTCCAGCAGCACACTCCTTCTTGAATCTGTTAGGATTACTTTTCTATTTGTTGCCTGTCTCCTTGGTGCATGCATTGGGTAAGGTAGTGTGTATTCATAGAATTGTTTTACGAGTTGGGTTACAGGTGAGGCAATTATTGACACTGCCAAACATTTAATCTTGTCACTAGCTCTTCCCAGGGCAGCAAGTCGTACCATGGGTCATGCCCATGATTATTAGCCACAGGAAAGCTGATGTGATGGGAGACTTGTTTCACTGACCACCCATTTGCCCCCCACTTTATGGGACAGTAGGAGGTGGTGAAGCCCAAGCACAGCAAGTTCGGACAGGTGGGCTCTAACTACTTAAAGACCTATGGTGCTTCCTCTGAAGATTCCTTTGCCTTAATTCTGCTGCTGTATCAAGTGATTCCTGCCCCTGTCACTAGCTGTAGCTGGTTTGGGGATGCAAAGCTGTTCATTACTGGATATTGGCTGGAGGGTTGTGTGGTGGGAGAAAATAGGAGGGAAGGGTAAAAGTCACTTAATCTAACTTCTTTTACTCTACATTAGGCTTTTTTTTTTTTTTTGGTAAGGTAGTGATTAGGTACCCATAGGCGGACCCAACTAGCTTCTGCCAATTTTCTACTTTTAAATTTTTATTTAAAAAGAAATCTCACAATTAAACTTTTAATGACTCCAAACACTTCTCTTCTTACTGTGACTTCATTTTAGATTTGTAACATTTTACCTAATGTACTCAAACCAAAGTGTTCATTTAATTTAGCTCCCTAATTTTACAATAGAGGAAATGGAATACTGTCAAATATATAACTATATTTAAATATATATGTATATCATTTATATATCTGTTATACAAAATAATAAATAATCCAGGAGTACAGCATCTGTCTCACTTGCTGTTCTCTTTATGATGTGATGAGTCACATGAGTAATTGTATTACTTGTATAAAGTACTTGGAAGACAGTTTTACTTGCATAAGTCCTGCGCTGCATGTCATAAAGATGAAAAGTTTGAGCCATCTGTTACCTAAAAAAAAAATTTACCCTAGAATACCACCTGGTGTTTAACTAGGCCTCAGGATTTGTTCCAGATACAGCACTGCTTCATTGAACAAATATTGGGGTGAGGGGTGGGTAAGATTTGGTGATTACTTCTGCGAATTGGGAGGGGCCTTTTTCACTCAGTCTTGAACAGTGTTATTTGGATCATTGTTATTTCCTATTGTGGTTTGCCTGTTATTAAAAACAATTTTGTCTTCATTTTGAAAATTGGATGTGAGGAGTAACATTATACAAAAACAACATTATGCAATGATGGAGATAATGTTCTGTGCTGTATGATTTAATTTGGAGCAGTGGATGGCCACCTGCTAGGCCTTTGTTCTTATGACAGTCTGGCAAGTGGCCTCAGTGTTTTGGTTCTTTCCTTGGTCACGTGGCTGTTGGGATCTGTCTGGGTTAGTTGCAAACCATTAATCAGGTATCAGAGAATGATGGAATATTTGACTACTGGGTATTTGAATTAAGAAAACAAATCCCTTTTAAAGTTATTATTCAGCAATCACAGAATGCTTTTATTGTGTTGATATAACATCTGAGTCTTACATTTTATCTAGGGGTAGCTTATTCTTATCTACAACATAAAAATGAAATCTAGTAGTATTTGGCATTATGCTAACTAGCTACCATATAGCACCTGTCTGCTTACCCACTCCAGTGGGGTAACCATGTAATTCAGTGACTAACCAGGGACACTTTTGAGAGTGTCAGAGAGCCAGTAATAATTATGCTGGGATAAGAGGCATTGGCTTAGACAAGGACATATGGTCACTCTATTTATAAGGCATGGTTATTTTTACCATGCTCTGTGATCAAGAATAATTAAGTATTTCATGTCTAATGATGATTCTTTTATTTAAATTACATTGCATTAATTGAGGCTGGTATGGTGCCTCAAACAAAATAGGCACTCAATCAACATTTGAAAATTGAATAAATGTTTATATTAAAACACTTAAAGCTTCCTGCCAAATATCTTTAAAAATGTACACTTTAAAGCAGTTTTCGGTTAAGAAATCCTCTATATTTTTGTGATATTCAGGCCCTCTCTCAGACTTCCCCATAGTGATAGGTCAATTACCCATTGACCTATGATTTGATTTCTGAAACAAATTTAATATATAGTATATTATAAAGGTAGAGAAAGTACTTAAAATTGCAATTGTCTATTTTTTTGTCTAACTAGAAGAGTAAGCCGTTCAGTTAAATGTTTATGACTTATCCTAGTAACTTACTTACTTTTTCCTTGTCACTTAAGTTATTAAGCACTTCCGTGGGTACTTAGCAGTTCTTTAAATTTCTTCTGGGAAAATAGGAAGCCATGCATTCAAATTAGTTGTCTGATAGTATCTAGTCAGAGACTTTCATATTATGGAAAGATTGAAAATTTAGATGATTTTTTATGCTAATTTAAAATTTTTGTGTTTGTCACTTTAGAATTTTCAAGAATTTTTTCTCTCTTTACAAGCCCTAATTTATTACCTAAAAGACATAGAAGAGGGTACAGGAATTTCTCTCATTTTCTATATGAGTTAATAAAATGGTATTTTTTGCCCATCTGGCCATCTCATGAGAAGAATGAATTTAGCTCGACCCTGGATTGTGGATTATAGTGTAGTGGGTTTTGGAAAGTCATCTGTGGTTTAGAGGGCTGGGAACTTTGGTGTTTTCTTCTGTTCTGAGGTAGATTTTTTTCAAAAAAAGGTGTTAAAAGATCTTGGGTTCTAGGCCTGTTATTTGGCTTAGCATTCCATTTGTCCTAGTCTTGTTTCTAATAAGAAAAAGTTGAAATATACTATTTAAATTCCCATTCCCTCTTTCCCTCCCTCCCTCCCTGTGTCTTTGTGTGCTGATGATTTTATAGTCTTGTTTTTTTCTGCATTTTTCCTTTTTTATTTTCTACAATTTTGGCCCTGTTTCTTTCTCTTGATCTTTCAGGTTTTTTTTCCTTCTTCTCAGGTCTTGCCTCTGACTTTTTTTTTCACTTGAGCAGAAGAGTTCATGAAGTCTTATGTATTTCTACCCCAGTTCATAATATTTAGATACTAGTCATAATAGAACTTACTTGGGTGCTTCATGAGTTTTATAGTGTAGAACTAAATCTATGAGGAAGATGTTTATTTACTTGTTAATTTATTTTTTCTCTGTATTTCTATGTACAGGCATTCTCCTTTGTTTACAGCTGTATCTCCAGAGCCTGGAAGTGTGCTGGGTGCCTAATAATTAAAAAAAAAAAAAAGAAAAGAAAAAAACCGCTTAGCTTCCTGATTGTTTACAAAATTAGATATTGTTTACTGATGGTCTTGGTGTTCTTTTGCTCTATAGAAACCCCCTGAAACTTGGGTGGTAATTGAACCATCTAATGAGAGAAAAATTACTTTGGAGTGTTTCTTATAATATTATGGGCTTATAGACTCTTCCCTTTCTGCTGCTTGTTGTCCCTAGACTTGATTTTACTATTTAATCAGTGAAGTTCATTTTTGCTGCTAGTAATAGAAATCTCAGTTGAAACTCACTTAAACAGTAAGAAAGTAGATTATTCTCACAAGTCCAAGAAGGCTTCAGAGTGGGTTGATTAAACTCAGTGTTGTCACAAGAGACTCAGATTTGTTTATTCTTTTTCCTCTCCCTTTGTATTCTTGGCTTCATCTTTAAATACAGTTCTTTCTGTGGTTATGAGGACAGGAGCAACAGTTGAATCCATATTTTCTTATTTCCATCTAGTGGGAAAGAGACTGCCTTTTCTTTCTCTGAAGACCTGAACATTGGTCCAAACTGTCACTGGACTACTCTGACCTGAATATTGGCAAAGGAGATGGAATTACAGCAATTGGCTTGCACTAATCATCTCAAGTGAAATAGATGTTGGAATCAACTACAACTCACTAAAATCTCACATGAATTTTTATAAATAAATTTCTAAAGATTGTTGATTTCCTGAGCTCCAAGTTGACTTCCCAGAGAAATTAGTTTTATAACCAAGAGGATGCTGGATGAAGTTAACATTATCATAATTGCTTCATTAGGGAAATTACAACATTTAAATATAAAACTATGGTAATTTTTGTTCTGTCTACTGAAGTTTTTGATAAATATGAGATGCTACATTGTTTTTATAAAGCAGAAAGTAGATATGTAAAAATCAGAACTAAGGCTTTCTCTTTAAGTGTGTTTGCAATGATAACAATTGTTATGTTTAAATTATTTAAATAATATGAAATCTTGTTGACTGGAAAAATGGAAAAGAAAACTAGGACATAGTAAAGCCTACTTAAAAAGTAAAAAGTCAATATATAAGATAATTTGCATTTGTCACACTTATTAACAGGTTTTTTATTTACTTATATATATGGCAATGGGTTATTTTTGTTCGGAATTCTCAGTAAGTGTTTAATAAGAAACTTGGAAGCTTTATAGTATTGTGGAGAAAGCAGTGAATTAGGAATTAGAGTCCAAATTTCTAGTTCTTGTTCTGGCCCTATCTATATGATTTTAGCAAATATTGAACCTTTGTGAGCCCTCATTTCTTTATTTGTAAAAGAGTTCTCCTTTAGTTTTCTAAAAATGTTGTCTTCTCTTCATTGGTTTTAACTACTCATTAACTGGGAATTTAATGACATACACCTTTTTCCTTTAGAAGTGTGGCTTTTTAGTGGAATTAAGATCATATGTAATTTAAGTGTAATTGAGCAAGGAGAGGCAGGCAAAAAGTGAATCAAAGTTATGAGATAGAAAGGTGCTCTGTTCTCAGTTCATAGAGTAATTGTAGAAAAGCATATTTTTGTGTTGAAATATATATGTTAATCATCAGAAAGGCAAGTACTTTATATCACATTTTCCTAATACTTCTAGTACTTCAGTAGCTAAAGGTGAGCTTCTACTGATGTCTGGCATTTGGAATTGTGTCAGACTAATAGTTTGTACATATAATGCAGAAGCATAGATTCCCTAGGTCACCTATAATTCAATAAAAGAGTCATAAGAGTGGGTTGGAATTTTGGCTTCGCTAGTTAAGAAGGAAGCCTTACAGTATAGTGGAATGGTAATATGAACACTGGAGTCAACTAGAGGCAGGAATGTGTTTGGTTTTACTATTCACATTAGTATGTTTTGATGAATAGAGCTATTTCAGTTTGGATATCTTTGGCTATAAGTAGCAGAAGACTCAACCAAAAGTAGCTTGAACCATAAAGATTTTACCGTCTCTTGCATAACAAGAAGTCTGGAGATGGACAGTTCTAGTTTGATTAATTTCATGATTAAAGAATGTCTTAACAGAGGGCCTTCCACTTTTTGATGTTGCCATCTGTAGTTTGATGAAACATTGCTGCAGTTGCAATAGTTTTAGATATTACATGCAGCCATGATTACAGCCAGTGAACAGAGATCTTACTCCCCATAATTCTCTTTATAGTAGGGAGGAGAATTATTCCTAGAAGCTCTACTGCAGACCATTGGCGAAAATTGAGTCCCAAACTCAGACATATAAGCTAATGACTAGCAAGGGGAAACAGGACATTATAACTAACTTAGACTATTTTGTACCTACTCTGGGACTTTGAGTTGGAGGAGTCTCTTTTTTAAGCATACTACCACATTGGTTGAACAACAAACAAAATCAGGTCTCTGCTAGCAAGAATAAAAGGTGTGGGATAGGAGGAGGGATCTGAGTTGGCAAGCGATAGTGAGCACGCAATATTGCTTAGAGTCTTGTAGGAGATGCACATAAACCAAGAGAAGTTGATAACAGTGGTAAATATGATATAGTTTCTGATGGAGAACTGTATTAGACGCTACAGGAACACATAAGAGGAAAACCTAAAATCTAAAGTTGCGGTGATCAGAAAAGACTTTTCTGGAAGAAATGACATTTAAGTTTTAACTTGAAGAATGAGTGAGAAAGGCAGGAATTAGTCATGGAACAGCATGCCCTTCTTCCACTTTTATAAGAGGACAAAACCTAACCATCACGGTATGTCAGGACTATTTTAAGAAAAGATTTAGGGAAAAAGTTTTGAATTCAGTAACCAATCAGACTTAAACCCCATTCTCTATAGCTATAACAACTAATGTTCAAAAGTGATTTTTTTAAAAGAAAAAGTTATATAATAACTTTTAAACTGCCATATATTTTCAGTATGAAGTGCTCTCTTTTATCTGTGTAAGGTTCTAAGAATCAGAGGACTTATAATTGTGCTGCACCTATTTCTTTACAAAGCAGCCATGACTTATCTGATGCCTTGTAGTGAGAAGAATGTTTTTTAGAACAAAAACTAGGATGGCTTCCATTACTCAGGAAGCACAGGTTAGAGACTTCCCCACTCTGACTTTGATGCATAGCATATACTGAAAGTAAGCATTCTGCTATATTATTTTACCTTTACTTGTATCCTTTAGATTTGTTTCTTCTTGAGTTTTGATTGAGTTAACCAATTATGGTTAATTGGAAAAGAAGTTAGACTAACCAGTGTTTTTTCTTCTCTGAGTGATTAGGAGGTAAAGTTGTATTTTCTTTTCCCTTCTGGTATTTTTACACATCTATCTTCTCCTTAAATAATACTAGTATCTTAAATTCTTTAAAAATGGTGCTAAGAAGGGTTCATGAAGACAATCATTTCTGGCTTCTAATGCTTACTCTCCATAGGCATAGACATTGTATTAGGAGTTTGGTACTCTATTTTTTTTTTTTTTTGGTACTCTATTCTTTTTTCTTGTTACTGCGAATATAGTGCCCAGTTATATTCATGGAGAAATTTGCAAGGCTGACCAACAGATTTGTCATGTAAGCTAGATAAAGGGAGTTATGAATAGTTTTAGAAATAAATACCTGATGAACCTGGGATTCATATAATGTACAATGATAATTCTTACCTTATTACAAAATACTACACAATGAGTGCATGTAAGAAATTAAAGTCACCTATGTAGTTTGGTTTGTGTAAAATCCTAATGTGAGAAATATGCTTATTTTCTATATTAACAGGCTCAGTCAAGGTAAAAGAAACCATGAGAGTGTTTTGTCTCAAGCTAAGTGAAGGATGTATTTCAAAAAGAGGGAGTGATCAGCTGTGTAAGTGCTGCTAAGAGATTGAGTCAGATGTAGACTGAGAATTGATTCACTGGATTTGTCACAAGAATGCTCGTGGTTGTTTTTGATGAGCAGTTTCAGTGGAGAGGTGGGATATAAGACTGATTTGAGTGGATTTAAAACACCATGAGAGGCAAGGATGTGAGACAGAGTGCAGATTGCATTTTAAAGGAGGCTTGTTATAAAGGGAAGCAGAAATTGAGGTGGAGCTGAATGGGAGAAAGTGTAGAATCAAAGGAGAGCTTTTGTGTTTTTAAGATGGAATGCCACTGCATATTTGTATGCAGTTGGATATGATTCATTATAGAGCTAAAAATTACTTTGTAGAGGGAAAGAGGGTAATTACTAAGGGTAATTACTGGAGAAGAGTATGCAAGAGGGGCGGGGATGCTAGCACACCAACAGAAGCATTGGATTTACATGGGAATAAGGTATAAAGACAAGTACAGTCATGTGCCACTTAACAAAGGGATACATTTTGAGAAATGCATTTTTAATGTGATTTTGTCATCGTGCGAACATCATTGAGTGTGCTTACACAAACCTAGATAGCAGAGGTGACTACACACCTAGGCTGTATGGAAAAGCCTTTTGCTCCTAGGCTACAAACCTGTACAACATGTTACAGTACAAAACAACATGAGATTAAATCAAACACAAGAGAAAATTATGCACTTAAGAGGCGTAAAACACGAGAGAGGTATGAGGCTGCTGCTTGCATAACACAGTATTCTGTTTTACAGCAAACTTTTTAAAAACAAGTAGAATACACTAAAATAATGATTAAAAGTACAGTATAGTAAGTACATAAACCAGTAACAGTCATTTATTATTATCAAGTATATGTGCTATACTTTTTTATACAACTGATAGTGCAGCAGGTCTGTTTACACTAGTATCACCATTATAATCTTATGAGACTGCTGTCATGTATGTGGTTCATCTTTATACAGTGTGTAACTGCATGCTGATACGGAGCAGGTAGTTTGATAGATATGGTGGTCAAAAGAAACAGTGGTTCTCTTCCAATTTCTTCTGTTTTTCAGCGGGATATGAAGCAAGATAATCTGCTCAGAACCTTAATGGGAAGAGGCCATATTAGAGCAATAGAAAATATTTACTTTCTAAATAATACTTAAGATATACATTTTTCCCATAGCTATTGGTTTTTTGTTGTTGTTGTCATGATGGTTAGCAGTCTATGCCCAAATGTATTTTATATAAACAGGAAGAGTTGCATTTCACTGAGCCTTGTATGGCATAAGTGAGAGCCCCTCCCCACTTTAAGTATGGGGACTTGAAATTTAGAAACCTTATGTTTTTGGCTTTCTTATTCTTGTTCTCTTATTTTTAAACTGACCTAATAGAGAGGATTGTTTTATTTGGTTCAGTGTCCTCATCACTTGTTCTGCAGCATCCAGTTAGTTTTAGTACTTGAGAGTAATTGAACACTAATTCCTTATAGAGTGAAATGTTTTAAATTGTGCAACTTTAATGGCCCACCACTCGACTGAGCATAACCTCAGTTGAGAATTTTTAAATTTTTGTTTAAATTTTAAGGTGAGGTCTCATTCTCTTCAGCAGGTACAGATCTCCTACATATGTGTTCTCTCTCTCTCTCTCTCTCTCTCTCTCTCTCTTTCTTTCTCTCTTTCTCTCTCTCTTGGCACTCCTTTTTGCTTTAAGTGGTAGAGACCAATGTTAATTCATCTCATAGTTGTATTCCATTTTGTAGCTCGCTTCTCTGAACTGCATTATCCTTATTTGTAAAGTAAGAATCTTACCTTTAACTCTTTCTGAGGATTGCAGAGGCAGCAAATGATATATGTGAAAATTGCTCTGGAAAAGACTAAAGTAGTATAAAAAGCAAAATCCTTTTGTCGTGATGATAATTTTTGTTGTTTTTTAGAAGACATGGACAATTGTACAGGACTGTTCCTTAGACTACCAACTTTCATCTTACAGTGACATTCATTTCTTCTTTTATTGTTATTATTATTTTTCTCTTAGAGGCTTAATACAGTGACTTAGGTATTCAGGATTTTGATATGTAACGTTGAAATTCGAACAATTCAAACTAGAGGTGAAAGAAGGGAAGCAGAATTTATTGCCCATTTTCTATTATTTTTTTTATTCTCACTTTTTAAAATCAGAAGCTTTCCTTCTTATTACAGTTTTACAAATGGATGTATGAAAGAATGAACCAGAATTGAAAATATGAAAAATGATTTTTTTATATGTCCATTTGCTGATTTTTAAATTTACTAACAATAGTTTCTTCTTGTTTTAGCTTTAGTGAAAAAAATTCATTGTAGATTGCAGCCTTTTGGAGGAGTTTTCAAAGAAGTTTTACATTTTTCTAATTAAAAAACCTATTTGGAAAAGATTTCTAATGATGTCATTTGCTACGGTAATATTTCTTCTTAACCTTGTTGGATTGTGGCAGCAAGTGCTACTTTTAGGGGCAAATATTTTCTATCACAATTATAGATTTTTAGTGCTAGAATAAATCCCAGAATTCATCTTGTTTAACTATTTTTATGTGTATGTGAGAAAATTAAGGCTCAGATAGGAAGGATTGCCTTACTGTCAATTCATGGCACTGCTGGCACCTGAGTTTAGGTCTCTGACAATCAATATAGGGTTTTCCTTCTTGAACCATCCTGCCTTTTAAATACAGTTGTATTTTCAGAAAGAACTAGGGAAGTTGCCCATACACAGTACAGAAGGAGAGCAACAGATGTATTTTGTGCACTCTTCATGCTTTTAATTTTCCAGTCAGTCCTTTCAATGGTATAGATGTTAATTAATTACCATAAAATAGAAAATAAACAAGCTCTTTTGTGGTGCTTTTTTTTTTGAAATCTACAATAATTCTTAATTATTCTTTTTAGTGTCATTCCAGTTACCTCCAACAGGATGGTCATACAGTATAATTTTCTTTCTGTAAACATACATTGGGGTTCTTCCAGCTAACTGTGACATCCTTTTTATATCAGTGGGTTAAAACCACTTTCTTGTGGGTTCTGAGATGTATAAAGAGCTTTCAAAAGACTTTAGAGATGGCTACCACAGTTTTACTTTTATTCCCCTTTTTGTTTACTGGGAAATCTCTGTTTATTTAGTTCTATAGTATTTTTTATTAAGATATTTTACCTCATTCACTGTATATTACAATAAAAAAATTTACAAAGCACAGAAAATTATATGTTAGTGAATTATTTTAAGTCATACACCCTTGTCACTACTACTCAGTTCAAGAAATAAAACATTGCTTACCCTCTATGGAAACCCGTCCTACACTGCCCTGATCTCAGAAACCTCAAAATATGTGCTTGTTTCATGTTTCTTGATGGTACTTGCCATTGATGTGTACTTGCCAGATTCATTACTTCTGTGGGGTTTGGAAAATGGTGGTAGTCTATTTTATTATTGTCATAAATTAGCTGTAAAAATTTTATAAGTAGATATTTCTCTTCATCTATTATTTACTCGTTGGTAGCGTTTATAGAGGCAGGCAGAATAAATTCTAAATTATTTACCCAGTTCCTAAGATAATGACATACTTTTCTGTCAGAAGGTGACTGTTAACCGCTTTTTAAAAAAATCAGATTAGAATTTAAACTTACTTGGGCTTCAGTGATTTGCAGTTCTTATCCAAGTTCAGATTGCCCTGTGCCTGACTATTGTGAACCTCTTCAGGTTGGCTTCTGAGTTCTTTTGAGATGATCCTGGTATTCTTTGATAGCTTTCCTACTCTCAGGTGTTACAAGGTGTTCCAAGTTCATCTTATACATTTTCTTTCCCAGACTTGGAATCAGCAACCTCTAACAAATTCTACTTTCTTTAAACAGGAAGTAGCATTTTGTGTCTACATTGGGGTATTCTGCTTCTGTGTTAGTTATTGATTCTAGGCCTTTTCAACCTTTTCAGTGGACATGCACATACACACACACTCACACAAATTTTAAGCTGAAATACTGTATGAGTTCATACTGATATTTCCAGTTTTAATTCAGGACTAAACGATTTTTAACTTAATCTCAAATAGTATATCTCTGTCTCCTTCTTTATCAGGAATCTTAGTTTTCAAGAACACAGGGGCTGATAGCATTAGAATTATCCCATAGTCCTCATGAACTTTATTCCACTTTACACTTACAGTAGTTTCACAATAATAGTAATGCATGTACATATCCCACTATTCATGATTAGTGAAAAATAAATATTTGTTTTGCAAATGTTATTCCCATTTTCTTCCCAAATATTTTTAATGGGAGTTCTATTTACATTGCCAAATCATAGAGCCATTATGTACTCAGTCTTTCATTTTTAACTTTTATTTAGTATTCATTCTATAAATAACTATATATTGACTGCCACACACTAGACTTTACGTTAAATAACCTTCCAGTTGGTGTGGAAGCTCATGCTTACTACGTTCTTTAGTTAAGTACTCCTTGGAAATAACAGCCCATTAGTTGTGGCATGTTAGCAGTTAGTGCTCTTTATGCTTGAAAGTCAATTTTGGGGATATAAAATCTTTGGGTCACATTTTCTTTCTGTCAGAGAATGTTGCCTTCAAAGTCTGGTGACAGCATAATTTTTTCCCTGTTATTAGTCATGTGCTCTTTTTGTCTAGATGATCAAAGGAATTTTTCCTTTTTTCTCAGAGTTGAATGTTTTTTTAGAATGTGTCTTAGTGTTGGTAGTTCTGGGGCAATAATCATACATAATGATCTTGCAATATGTAGTCAAATATTTAAAAAATTTATGTCAGTTTTCTTGAATTATAGTTTTAATATTTTTTGCTTTAGGGTTTCTTTTTCTTCAGGAACCCCTCTCATTCATATGATGTATTGTCTGTGTACCTTCAATATTTGTCATTTTCTCTCAAATCCTGTGGTTTTGCTAAACTGTTAACTAGTGTTACTAGCTTTGTTTTAAATTCCTTCAGAATTTTATACATAATCATTTCATGTGTGAAGAAACCTTTTTAATTCCTTTTTCTTCCAATTGTATGCTTTTTCTTATTGTACTAGGTAGGGCCTCTATCACAATATTGAATAAAAATGGTGAGAATGGGCATCCTTCCCTTGTTTCTCATTTTATGGAGAAAACATGATGTTACCTGTAGGTTTACCATACATTTACCATACATTTCTTTATCAGTTTGAAGTAATTCTCTAATTTTAGTTTGCTTAGACTTTTTCATGACGTGATGTCGAATTTTGTGAAATGCTTTTTATGCTTCCGTTGAGATGATCATTTGGTTTTCTTTTTCAGTATGTCATGTGTAAATGTTCTATTTTAGGTGCTTTGACTCTAGTTATTTGCATGTGGCTCAGAGGGAGACCATAGGCCCTTTCCATATGACTCTGCTGAGCTTAGTTTCTTCTTCATAGTAGTCAATGGTAATAATAAAGACATCCTCTTTTCTTTTTATATACCGTGATATACTTTGGTTTGTTGAAGTCATGTTGCTAAATGGTGTCATTCTCTTGGTTATTTCAGTTGATAATTTGAATTGATGTTAGTGTAGGTAGTGTTAGTGTATTGAAGTTTGTCTTTTGGCTGGCGTGGCAAACAGTAGAACCTTGACAGTCCCCCTCCACATGCTAATGGATTCTGTTTTGTTCATTTATGTTGGTATTAGAGCATTTTCACACAAGAATAGAGGACAGTGTCTGTTTCACTGAAATTACTTAGCTTTCTGGAAGTAAGAGTGAGCAGTGGTTCAAGATTTGTCTTTGACCAGCTATGTTGGCTGCTGTTGTAAAAAAAGTTTTTTTCCTTTTATGAAGTTAAAAGTTGCATTTGGGATAAATACCATTTTTGATCTGAGGTCAGGTTAATTATAACTAATAGTTCTATTACTTTTCTGAAACTAGATTTTTAAATTTTTAAAAAAGACTGTTGTAGGGGATAAAGGGAGAGAGTTGAGGGGGAAATCATGCTGTTTAAACGCTTAGAAAATAATTTGTAGGACTATGAGTAGTAATTCCTACTTGATTTGTGAGAGAGAAAATCTTTTGAGGATTTACCATAAAATTCAGATGCACCAATCAAATGCAGTTCCTCTGATTGGATTATCTATAATTCTGATGATGGACAAGATAGATTCCTGTTTAATGGTGGCTTTATTAAATTTTAAGAGACATAAACATTACTGTTAATCATAAATTTAGTTAACGATTGATTCCAGTGTTATATCCTGGCATTGGTTTTTCTTTCATTTATTAAATTGTGAGAGATTTTTAAAAAATGTACTCTGAGGTATGTAAAGTTTGTAGATCCACAGAAGAAAAATTCATTTGATGTGAACCCTGAGAAGGAATTTATCTGCTGAGATGGACTTCCCAGGGTCAACCGAGGGCCTGAATTTTATAAATAATAAGAGCCTCATGGCCATTTGCTGACAGGGGTTTCTCTCACACTCTGTATACCAGGAAGAACCTCAGACTGAACCATTGGCTTTCTATGCTGTGTGCCATGCTCATTTAAACTGATTGAGTTAACTATTGTAAGGGAGTTCCTGGTTTTGTCTTTCAGTCAGTGGACTAAGTAAGGCCTTCTCCATCCAGTCAGAACTGGTTCATAACTACCAGTCATGATACATAATGCTGACCAATTAGAACTTTGAATTTTGCACCAGTCAGAAGTGATGAATTTGGATATTTCATATACATAAAGTGGACTTAATTGGGAACCTGGATGGAACTTAACTCTATACAAGGTGGCCTTCCCTTTGTCTAAGTAGCACACAATTTGAGTTGTTACCTAAATATCTGTCTCCTGGGCTTCACCTCCTTTTGCTCAAATAAATGATTTTTTTTTATTGTTTATTATAGTCTAAACTGATTTCAGTTTACAAAATGAATCATATCTCAGCATCGTCCTCAAGGAA
The DNA here is from genome assembly GCA_004027375.1 of Macroglossus sobrinus. NCBI lineage: Eukaryota > Metazoa > Chordata > Mammalia > Chiroptera > Pteropodidae > Macroglossus > Macroglossus sobrinus. The sequence goes on from PVKZ01000698.1 coordinate 549,700, forward strand.
CTTAACTTCTTGTAAGGAAGAGATGTCTGAAATAACAGATAATTTGGGACAGTGATTCATTTTGAATTAGCGAGTTCAACAAGAGTATGTTAAATACGAGCTTTTTATGCTGCCTTGAAATACTGATATTCTCTGCCTCTTGCTCCTCAGATGAAACATCTTGATCCTGTAGGAGTTAGAACTTGCCAAAGCCCATTTAAGGCAGCTTTGAAGGAAGTTAGTCAATTCTGTTGCCTCTCCTGTAGGTGAGGATTCCATAATTATGTAAATTAGCCAAGGAGACCACTCTTGCAGAATTTTACCTTTTCCAGGCTCAAGTGTCTCTTCCTGGCTACTTCTATTGTAAATTTTTTTTTTTTTTTAAGGCAAGACAACCCTTGGTTGACCTCACAGATTGTAAGGACCTCATCAGTTTACAATCCCTTATTTTTTAATTTTTTATGCCTACAGCACCTCGTTTTCCTAGGTGGTCTCCCATCTAAGTACTAACCAGGCCCGACCCTTCTTAGCTTCCAAGATCAGATGGAATCGGGCTTGTTCAGGATAGCATGGCTGTAGACTATTGTAATTTTTTAAATAACAAAGTGCTTGTCTTGTTACCCCTCCAAGAGATCAGTTTTTATATTAACTAATGTCTCCTTGGAAAAGTGACTTTGAAAAAGATGTAAAGAACTTGAAAATTTTGTTGAGAAACCTGTTATAAATATGCATTTTTAAAAATAACTTTTTATTCAGACTATATAGCTAATTCTAAATTCTGGATTTGTCTGAGTACTGTGATCTAATAGTACTCCAGTTCAGATTTTATTCAAGATGGAGCCAAAGTATGGGTTTTCCTTTAGAATTATTATTCCTTTAATTTATTTTTTAGTTGGAACCAGAACTGTAAGTGTTCCTCATTTCTTCCTCAAAATATAACAGATTCATGTTATAATTTAATTTTAGTGTTTCTTGGTGAATGTGATAATTAAAGTACAATGAGATGTGCAAATTGGATGATTGAGTAAATAAATGTAACAGCTGATCAGAGCATCTCTTCATAATGACACTTTATTGTCTCCTGATAAACTGATAAACTCTTCAGTTTCCCCTTTTTTTAATTCCTTTTTCTTGCTTTCTTTGTTCTTTTTTTTTTGTTAAAGGACGTTACTTTCTAAAGTGTTTGCTTTGAGCAGAATATCAGTATATTGATCTTAGGGAAGGCGAACTAATTTACAGATTTATTTTTCATTTTATGGGGATACTCTTCATAATAGGAATGTACATATCATAATTTTAGTTGATTTTTTATGTTAATCTTTTAAGGAAGCATTGTTTTACTTACTTTAACTAGCTTATTAACAAGAAAGAAATTATTGTTTCAAATGCTATATGCTGTGCAAGTCTTAAGTGCAGTTTTAAATATAGTGACATATCTTGTGTGCCGTGGTTTGACTTCCACTCATCTTTCTTTGCCTTAGATCTAGAAGTAACACAAAAATATCACTGCATCTTAAACTTTATGATATAGGGGCCGGGGATAAGCCCTTTGTACGTACCCTGTTAGGTTCAGCAACTTGGGCCTAGAAATCGGACTGATAAAAGATGGATGATAGGAAAAAAAATTAAAAAAAACAGATTTTAGTAAGCATGGGAGTTCATGAAGAAATGTTACTCAAGGAAGACATTAGAATTTGGAGATCATATACCATTTAACAAAGAGAGTAAAGAGTGGAGAAGACTTTAAACAAAGAAAAAAGGGTTTTGGATTTCTTAGGGATGAGTAAATTATGGGAAGGTGACCTGGACAGATATGGTAAATATGTATGGGTTGTTTAATAGGGTTTGTTATGCAGATAAAATTTGTCTCATGAATAGTTCTCTTCCTGGTATTGGAGAGACAGGTAACTTTACAAATAGAAATTTATATCTTGATTTTAGCCAGATAGGAAGAGAGAGAACTTTTTTCCTGAGTCTGTTGTTTCTAAATTGCCTCCGGCTCAAAATAATCCTTATGCCATAGTGGCAAATTTGGGGGTGTTATATTCTGGTGCCTTTTGATGAGAAAAGAAGGTTCTACTAATTCTTTAAATGACTGAACTCTGAGCATTAATTGTATTTTGCAGTATTTCATTAAAATATTAAGGTATATTTTATAATATATATAGTATATTAGTATAGTAGTATATGTGTATGATTTTTATATAATTGTATATATTCGGGTATCTCACTGGTGAGTGTCTTGATTGTCTTGATAAAGAGTGTGGTGGCTACTGGTTTTTTGCTTTTTCAACTTAATGTATATTCCTCGAAGCACAAATTCCTCTTGATAGCTGACAGGCCTCTAAGTATATATTGTATACATAATAGGTAGAAAATATTTTATTAATAAATTTGAGAAAATCATATGTAAGATGAACTTATTGTCATCGTTTATTCCAGAAATTTTTATAGATTCATAGTATAACAGTTAGAAATGGTGGTGGTAGATTGAATTAAAAAGTTAAATAACATATAGAGAAGTAATAGGTGACACAAAAGAAAGAGAAGAATCAGTACTATGGCTCATTGATATTATTTATTATGGGGCACTCAGCCTTATGGATCTTGGTAAGCTCTTGCTTAAGACATTATGTCTAAGGAAAGGACAGTGATGGATGACTGCCAGCATTGTGTCTTCACTTGACCACTGACAAACTAATTTTTTCTGATCCTTAGTTTCCTCTTATTAAAAGAAATGACAGGGCTACAAAGTTTTGAATGTCTCTTACAGTTGTCAAATTCTATATCTACTATGATTATCTAAGGTAGTCAACTATAGATTCAATTAGATTCACATATATATGTTCACATTATATTATATAATACATAATAATATTTGTTTATTATGTATATGTATGTACAGATAAGAAATGTAAGCATGCCATATAGTTTAGAAACATTTTCTTTAGAATGGTTATGTATTTTTAGACCGAACATGTTTTGAGATGTAGACCCAGTGTAAGGGATAAAGCTTTGGGAGGTGAAAGAAGGCACATTTGCATGAATAAGTTAAAGCTATCTAAGGTAGAGTTTAGTAATAAGAACATATGGTCAAAAACAGAAATTCAGTGATTAAACAGGAAATTTTGAAATAATGAATTCCCTGCTTCTGAGGAAATAAAGCAGAAACCATATGACCACTTATAAGGGATACTGTAGAAAATATTGACTACTTGAGTAAAATATGTTTACTTGGAAAACTTTTCTATCCATAAGGAGCTCTACCAATGTTGGGGGGCTCTTTGAGGTCATCTAGAGCACGTTAGGAAAGTATATAGGGAGGGGTATGACATATACATCATCGTAGATAATCCCAGTGCTGGGATGATGATTTACCACAGCTGCTGGTGAATTATTTTCTTGTGCCCTATTTTGATGTTAAGCTTTTAAGAACAGTGTTAGTAGCGTCTTCTTTATTTTCTTAAATTTTTATCCAACCGAGCTGTTATTATATAATTGGGAATATTCTCAAAATTTATTCTTTTTAAGTACCTCTTGATACCTTCTTTATAAAATTGGGACATAGTTTATATCTGTTCTGTAACATGATGTTTTCTCATAACCTTATATATTGTGGACATATCTTCATGTCAGTACTTGTAGATTTCCATAATTCTCTTAAATAATAGCGAACATGTATAAAGTCTTTATTATGTGCCAGCATATTTAAAAGCGCATATTGTTTATTGACACATTTAACTCTCACAACAACTTCATGAGGTAGGAACTTGTATTACAGAGGCAGACACTAGAGGCACAGAGAGGTGAGGTTATCCACCTTCAGTAACATAGTAAATAGCAGAGCCAGTATTTGAAGCCAGTCAGTCTGGCTCCAGAGTCTTTACCCTTAATCACTTCACTACCATGTTTCTCAGATGAGTGTGGTGTTCCTTTAAATGCCTATGCTCTCATTCATGTAATTACTTCACGGTTGGACTTGGAGTGTCCCCCACCCCTTTTGCTCCAACATATGAGTTTCTGTTCTAAGTCTAGTAATACCTCTGCGAACCAAAGTACATCAAAATCCCTGTCCTTATAAAATTCTTGGTTAGGGTGTGTGTGTGTGTGGGGGGGGTGGAGTGGAGATAGGTGGGAGACGGACTATTAACAATCAATAGAATTATATAGTATAGGAAAGGAGAGAGGTAGTATGAAGAAGAAATGAAGCAGCAAAGGGAATGATGGTGTGGCTGTGGGATGTCACAGTGGAAAACAGAGTGTGAAGATGACATGCGAGCAGAGACTGGCAGATGAAAAGAAGTAAGTCATGTGGACACTTGGGCAAAAATGTATCAGTGGTGGAAACAACATGTGCAAAGGCCTAATGTGGGAGCCTGCATGGCGTTTTCCAGGAATATTTACAAGGCCTGTGTAGCTGGGCCCAAGTAGGTGAGGAAAAAGAGTAGTAGCAATTACAGGAGCTACTGGAAAGGAGGAATGAAGGGAGGAAGGCCCAGGTAGTATACAGGCTTGTTGGCCATCTTTAAGAACTTTGACTTTTATTCTTGTGAGATAATGATCCATGAAAAGATTTTGAGGAGAAGGATGCAGTGTTCTTGTTTGTATTTTAAAAAGATCACTCTGACTGCTCTTGAGACTAAATTGTAAGGGAACAAAGGCGGAAGGAAGCAGGGAGAAATGTTACTGGCTTAAATTAGAGTGGTAGCAGTGGAGGTGATGAAAAGTGATTGGAACCTGGACATATGTCCAAGTACAGTCAGAGGGATTTGATGATGGGTTGAGTGCAAGGGAACAACACATATTAAGGATAATTTCAAGATTTTTGAAAAGAACAACTGGAAGGATGGATTTACTTTTAATTGATTGACTGTTAACTTGCAAATATGTCTTGATACCAAATTTCTAAATCAAAGAATGAACCTATGGCCTTTGGTACTTCTGATACAACTTTTAAGCCACTGGCTTTAGAAACCAGATTAGTATGTATGCTGGATTGTCGTGTAAAATTGGGGTTTTAGTTTTAGAGAAATGTAAACATATGTAATAGATACAAGCTGGCTTTCCAGGTGACATAGGTGTTGTCAGTATTTTTCAGAATATGAGCTTTAGTTTTGCAGATTCAGAAACTTGATTCTGTATATTTACTTAGAGTTAAATGGATTCAGGGACCAAACTTGTGATAACCAGCCTTACCAATTCAATTTCTCATGAAGGCACATCTGACCATGGTCAACAGTAGCCAGTCTCCCAGAATTATAAGGATTCCCACAACCCCAATCTTCAGCCTTTGCCCTCTAATCTGGGGAAATGCTAATTTCCTGAATTCCAGGGAGAATTACTCTTAGTGGCCAGCCTGTCAGGATTCAGAAGGAACCATCTAAGCCCAAGGAGTCATTCCCATTCTCTGCACTTGGTTCCTTTTGAAGCCATGAGGCTAGTTAGGTTTACCGTGTGACCGTGTGCTTTCCTGCTGTGTTTCTTTGTTTCTATACAGCATGCAAGCACCAGTTACCCATTTTCTGATTATTACAAGTGTATTCCTACTTCTTCCCATCTCCCTTGTCTTTGGTTGCATCCCCATCCCCCATCACTTGTATCCCCTGTAGCTTCTTTTAAAAACACTTTTATGAAATAACATTTTGGTTGAAGACTTAGGCATTATAATGAGTATTTTTATATAGATTAAGCATCAATTTATAGGAAAGATATAAGGAATACGAGAAATGAACATGGAGAAAGAAGCAACATTTCTTAACCTGCTATCTGTGTTTTTGATATATCAATGAATTTCTTTTCTGTTAGATTGTTATTTTGTTCACAAGACTCAGGAAAACAAGAACTGTCAAATATTAAATTGTGTTTCTACTTTGAAGACATTCAGTATATTCTCTGTAAGTTTCTCTGCTGTTTTAATCAAGAAATGTTTGTTCCAGTGTTTATTACATGATCAAAACTTAAGTTTAATTTATGTTCTGAAGTATAATATTTAAGGCCACAGATGATCTCGGGGTCTCATCCCAGCTCCAGCACAAACTCCAAAAAATCTGTAACTTTGGGCTTTGATCATCGCAATCTCAGCTTCTCATCTGTGAAATAATCTTAAATCACCTTTATGTGTTTCCTATAATGCTGTGAATTTTAAGGTTCTGTAAAAATTATTTTTTTGCATTTGGTGCTTGGCAGAAAAGATGGAAAGGTTTCTTTATTACTCAAGTTAATGCTCTAGATAAGGCTATGTTTCTATTTTAATATAAAAATGTTTTAAGAAAATCTGAAAGATTATATTGAATTTACATTCAATTTTCATTCTAATTAACATTTGAAGGCTATCTAAAATGAAGACATGGGAATTTCTACTATTTAAAACATTTCTTAAGGTATTATTCTTATCAGCATTTTAAAAGATAAAGCTTTTAAAAATATATCTGTATTGGGTACGTTTCTAATGATATATTTTTTTCAGGCTTTTATTAACCTGAACAAAGCTCACTAAACAAAAAGGGTAGGATGAAAGAAAGGAATGTTTAGAGCAAGAATACTCTTTGAGAAATTGCCTTATAACATTTTCTATTTTATTTTGTCACATATAAAATATAGCATTAGCATTCCATAAGTGAGGTATGATTTTTGGCTTGGATTATAGTTCTGGTCTACCCTCTCATTTTAAAGCCAAATTTAATAAAAGATGAAATATTTTAAATAAATCACTTAATCAAGATTCTCTATTTTAAACTTTTCCTCTTAATTTTCTGCTTTTCTGCTTACTCCCTTAAAATCATCCTTGGACTTTTTCATGACCCTATCTAATGTTTATACTGTCACAGGACATTTTATCTTGGTTGTTACAGATCAGCTATATTATTTTCCAATGTGTTACCTAAGTACCTAATGGTTACCTTGATGAAGTGCTAAGTAAATCCTAACCATGATTATTATTGTTACAGTATTGTTATTGGTGGTGATGTTACACTTTTTTTGTTTTCCGCAGTAATATTTTCATCCAATGGAAATGTTTCTACATCTCTCAATAAACTTAAAGTTCTGTACACAATGGGCTTCTCTTCATACCCTTAGGGACAACTGCATCTACTAATATCGCTATCACTTTGGAACACATTTCTAAAATCTACCTTAGACTTCACTCCTAGCCAGCTGACTTGCATTCCCAGAGACTTGGTGGGCATTAGTGGATCCTCAGGTTTAGTGTATTCTATGTAAATTTCTTTTGTTTCAATTCTCAGCCACCTTATTCATATAGCTAGTTGCTCACTGTCTTGCTTTCTTAGGCAATAGATCAGCGAACATTGGCCTTTGGACTAAACTGACCTACTGATTTTTTTTTTTTGTAAATGAAGTTTTATTGGAACACAGGAACACCCCTTTGTTGTGTATGACTGCCTTTGCTCTGAGGGGGCGGAGTTGCAACAGAGACCTGTGGCCAGCAAAGCCTAAAGTATTTGCTATCTGTCCCTCTCTCCCCTCCACTTCTCCCTTCTCTCCCACACCCACTCCTCTTCTCCTGCTTCCTCCTCTTCCTACCCCTTCTCCTTCCTTCCTTCTCTCCTTCCTTTTCCTTCTCCCCTTCTTCTTCTTTCTCTTCTCCTTCTTTTTCTCCTTTTACTCCTTCTTAATTTTTTTGTGCCTCTTCTCCATGCACTCAAGTTTCCATATTCTTTTGCCAAGGGTAACACTCAACATCATGCCTTAGCTGTGCTTAATAATCAAGTAATCGAATCACATTATAGGAAGCAGACATTTTATTGGGTTTAATTATTGGTGACCTCACAGACTCTCTTGGATGTTTGGCAGTGATTCTGTGTAGTTCTTGAGGAAGCCAAATGTTACTTCCTTGGATAGATTGTTAACAAAAACAAAAGGACTTTTTTATTTGATGAGGTATTTCATATTTATTACAAGAAAACTATTTGTATACAAGGACATGCTTGGTACTGATAAAAAAAGTAAAACCAGGGGGTAGAGGTAGGCAGTAGTTCTCTTGTATATGTTAAGCAATCTACAAAAGTCAGATTTCTTTGATTTTGTTAACAAGTTTTTTCAAGATTCCAAGTGGAAAAACTGTACCAAAGTACACTAAGAAGTTATTGAAGTGAAACACAGGTGCTTTAAATAGCATTTATATTCTGCCTATTCATTTATTTAATCATTCTTTGCATACTTCCCATACCATATCATCTATGGTTTGATGAATAGGCACATAATTCAGAAGTTTTACTTTAATATGTTTTCTTTAAGCAGCTGTAAGAAAATCTAGTTTTATGCTAGAAGGGCTTGTTAATATTTAGAGAACGTATATGCGCTAACATCAGTTTCCATGGGTATACTTGTGAGCAAAAGAATTAACACTGTTTTCAATCTTTTAGAAAAGCTCAAGAAGAGAACAAGAAAATAGTGCTAGCTGGATGTGTTCCTCAAGCCCAGCCTCGTCAGGACTACCTTAAAGGACTGAGTGTCATAGGGGTAAGCTTGTTACCTACCTGATGGGAAAAAAAGAAAGTCTTATATTATTAAAATATGTAATAACTCCACATTTTATTTTCTACTTCTATGTTATTTACAGTCTGTGTTATAATAATGGCTGTTCTTAACTTATTTATTGTCACTGACACTTTGTCATGTCTGTGGAACTTTTTCACTTTAGCACAAAAGCATATTCTAGGTTCTCTCATTAAAAAAAAAAGTTGTAGTATGGAGTTTAAGTAGCTTAATGGTAAACTGGTGTTTTTCTCCCTGTTTAATACCATTTCTTGCCATGTGATTGTAATTTTCCCACCCCACTGACTATTCGCCATCCTCCAATACATAGATGCCTGTTTTGGAATGTCCCACTTCCCTTATACTCACCCCACCCCCCAAGTCTTGGCTACATTACCCATTCTATAAAGCCTTGTGTGACCACGGCGTGCAGTTCCCAATCAACCTGTCTCTGCGTTATCTTTGCCTACTGTCATTTACTCTTTTAGCATTTCAAAGAGTTGTGATTTTGGGGTTAACTTAAATGCTTTTTTGAATAGGGCCTGCCTCTCTATTTAAATTATTAGCTTCACAAATACAGATTTTCAGTCTTTTTTTTAAAGCCCTCACTGTGTTTTCTCAGGCCTTTCTCACAATGTCTGATGTACAGTAGCATTCTATAAGTGTTGGGTGACTAACTGAATGAAAGAATCTTCCCTTGTAATTTTGATTTTGGCATGCTTTTTTCTTAGGTAGCTAGCTCTGTGAAATCAGGAGACTACTGATGACTATCTCTTTTATTCCTTGTGGCCATCACTATTCACAAAGTACCCAAAGGTAGTTGGCATTCAGCCAATATTAGTTGATCACATGGTGGTGCTTCATCTCTTCTAACATTTGACTGAAGCTGTACTCAGTGTGCTAAGTAATGATCTTTAAAAAAGGTTTTATTGGTTTTTAAAAAATATTAAAATATTATATGTTCATAGAAAAAATTATATGCATAATTGGAACCTGGATTGAGATTTATTGGATTTTTTTCTTATTTGATGTATTATTCACGGGTTCTTATACTGTATTCTCAGTGTAATGAATTTATTTTCTGCTGTGAATTCCTTGCCCCACTAGCAAATTTAATAATCTTTGAACAAACATTCTTGTGTTAAACAAACAAAACCAGAATGTTTGGGAACTGTAGTTTATTTTCACCATTTGTCTGTTTACATTTTGATTTCTCTTGGTTTCAGGAATGAAATGAATATGGACTTCTAAGTTATCTTTACATGTCAGACTAACTTTCTCCATAAACATCCTGCTGTTTCAGGAAAATAGAAAACTAGTTAGATTTCTGTTTTAGAGATGGAATGTGGTAAAAGCTTGGGATTCATCTCAGATTTTATCTCAAGAAATTAAGTTATCAGAATAGTAGTATTTCTTTAGAATGGCAAAAGGCTCTTCTCTGTGTGCATTATGGTAACATTTTCCTGAAATCCTTGGTATGTAGTGGAGAGCTTAGTACATGTTAGGATGCAAGAGGATTCTCAAGAAAGTGTAAGAGAGGACACCACTGTTAATGTGGAAGATGATTTTTAGGGATAGACATTTTTCCCTATTTAATCTAGCATTTCTTTTGTTCTGTCACCTAGTCTCAATTTATTACCTTTAAAATTCTTTAAATGTATTTTGTTTTGTTCCTTTATAACTGAAGCTAACTCAAGAACACGTTTTAAAGTGAATAGAAAGAAAATTCAGTTCCATTGCCCTAACACAATAATTATAACCTTACTTATTCCTGTCATACTTTTAACTTTTTTATATTTTACTTACTTATAATCTCTAAACTATTTTATCTTCTTATTTTTCCATGAGGTTTTAAATTATGTTAAAATTTTTATTAATATTCTATTGAAGGATATACCATAATTTGCTGAACTATTTTTGATTATTAGAAGTATTTTCACATTTTTAAGAAATATATATCATACATTAATGCCCACAAAAGCTTTTTATTTTAATTTAAAATTAGTGTATTGTAAAGAGTTTCCAAAGATAGAATCTTAGCAAAGTTTTAGAGTTATTTAATTTTATCTAAAACAAGTATTTTCATTATTATTAAACTCTAAGATTATTCTTTGTCAACATAATTTTATAAAGCATTTTTTCTGTAGCAGCTATGTGACATCTATCAACTGTTTTTTTTAATATAAAAAATAGTCCACAGAACTGAAAATTTTGAAAAAATATTGGAAATAGGAAACCAAAATAATCTATAATTGGTGTTAGAGAGACCTATTTCTGAATAGAATTGTTAGACTTGCTATAAAATCAGAAACCTTTTGGAATATAATGAACTACAATGAAATAAGGAAATGAATCATATTGATTTGTACAAAGAAAAAATAATGCTGAAGTGTGAAAAAATATGAAGATGTTTAAATTCCGTGACTTGGGAAACTATTTTTAGGAGGATGTTTCAAATTGTATTGCATGTTTGATTTACAGACTGCATGAAACCTGTTATTCCTTCACAGAATTCCTCTCACAGAATTTCTGTGATGGAGTATGTTAATCGAGGTGGAAGGAAGGACAGCTTTAACTGTGTTCTGTGCTTTTACCTCCTGCTAGGATTTGTTTTTGTCACCCCACAATACCGGGAGGATATGTCAGTTCTTTTGACCCACTGACTGAAATAAGAAGCTGCCTTTAGGTGGGGCTCAGTGGGTGAGCAAGCTACTTAATGCACACCTGAGTTCAAAAGATATACTGTCCAATATTTGCAGATGCTCATAGCATATATGAAGATATTTAATGAGTAAGAAGGATATTATTACTATCTTAACATGTTATTCTCCATCACTATCAGCCTTTGGAATGGTGCATTTAATTTGTTTTCATAGATAGCAATGTGGTGAGGACACATAGTAATTGGTGATTTGACCCCTGGGCCTTTTTCATCATCTACCTTGCTGCTTCCTGAAACAATCTAGTTGTTATTAATATTTGTGTGGTGGTGCATGGAAAGAAAATACAAGTAAAACCTATCAGCCTCTAGATCCAGAACTGGCTTTGATAGCAGTGACCTTCTCCCATCTAATTTTTTTCACATTAGGAGAGAAGAAAGAACAGGTTTAAAACATAGATGTCTTAGATAAAAATATCTTTTTTAATCCAAACTTTTTTCCTCGCAAGATTAAGTAAAGTTTATATTTTATGTCTAAAATATATGTATTTATTTTAGGTAACCAGTATAGAGTCAAGATGTTTTTAATTTTTTCAGTATCTTAAAACATTTTATTTTATGGTAAAACATTTCATTTATCTTTTGGCAAATAGTTACAGTTAATCACCCACCTTTGAATGAGTTTTCATGCAATATCAGTTTTTTTTTTTAATCACTGCTGTTATTTGTCTAAATTGGTTACTCTGCCTACTTGTAGGTGATTCCATGATCTTGTGACTATACCTATTAAATGCTCATTTCCTTCTCTTCAGCTCATTTATTGGCAGAAAAGTTTCTTTTAGATTAGTCAACCAGATAGCAGGATATTCTCTGTTAAAGTCTGGTGTGAAAAAAGAATAGTACACATCAGGAGTCAGAAAGCCTGGCTTCAGATTCCAGAGTTGTCACATTATTCTTCCTTAGATTCAGCAAGTAAGTACTGAGTACCTACTATCTGATAGCTACAGTTCTAGGTGGTAGGAATGCAGTAGTATATACAATCACTAGAGATCCCTATCCTCATAGAGCTTATATTCCAGGTTGGGGAGAGACATATGGTTTGAGCCTAGAATGTTTCCAGCTTCCTGGATAATGTGGTGGGGTGGGCCCTAGACCACAGAGAGATTGAATAGTTGGGAATTTCTCTGTAAGGCTCTGATGGAAAAACACTTTGAGCCCATCCGTTAGGAGTTATGTTAGGGATAGATGGGTGAAATAATATTTATTTGTTTGAGTTCTTAAGGTCTTGTTATTTCTCAGTTATTGTAATAGTCATTAATAATAGGCATGACATTTATTAGGAAGGTTGGTTTTTACTGTGTTACAAGAAAGCATGTTTACAAAAACTGTACTGTACATTTTGTATAGGTTTTCTATGCTAATAAACACGGACTTGCATTTGAACTTGGTCTTGGTGTTTTATTAAGCTTTGTAGTAATTGCATAATTTCTCTAGAAATCCTGAATAAACTACAAGTTAATACACAGGCTGTAACATTCAAAAACATGCAGTTCACAGCAGAATATATAATTTGATGTTGAAAAGTTATAAATGACAAAACTTCCTAATGTGCAAGCTGTGAGCCTTACAGTGCACGTTTTCTTTGGGGAGCCGAATAAAAGTGTTTTAATGCAGGTATCCAGTTATCTCAGGGACTGTTAACAGGTTGATTTTCAGTGGTTTAAAAATCTTTTTAAGCAGGCTGTTCTAACCCCGAAAAGTCAAACATCATGATGACTATTTCAAATGTGAACACTTTAATTTTGAAAATTATATGTATAAAGCAGCATTTGAAAGAGGCTATATTTGAGAATATTTCCATTATGTACCATATTACAAAAGGTAAATTTATGAAGTAAAACACTGTCACAGTGACATCAATATTGAGTGTAAAGCTTGAGAAAATGTATTCTGTTTTTCTCTATTTCATGTCTTTTCTCGTGTGTGTGTGTGTGTGTGTATATATATTCTCATGATTTAAAAGGCAGTATCATAACAGAATGACATGTACATTAAAAGCCTATCCATATTTGTACCTTCCTAGATCTGTTATTTTTTTCATGGCCTTTTCTAATTTATCTATATGTGTACACATTTTTCACCTGTGGACTTATAAAAAATTGGTGCATTGTAGTAGTTAAGAGTGTGAATTGAGGAGCTAGATTGCATAGGTTCATATCCCTGTTGCACCACTTATTAGCTGTATGGCCTTGTACAAGTTACTTATCTTTTCTGTGCCTCAGTTTTTTCACTGGTATAATGGAGATAATAATAGAACCTAACTGAGTTTTTTAAAGGTTAAATGAGGTAATACCTGTTATGTGCTTAGTATGGCATTGGTAGAAAGTGCTCAGAATTGGCTTTTTTTTTTTTTTTTTTTTTAATTCAGTTCACTTACTAGTAGAATCAACACTAAGCACTGGATTGAAGCTATGTGGAGCCCTGGAATCCACTGTGTGCCTGGAACAAAACTATTTGCTAGAGATACAGAACTGAATAAAATTTGTCTTTTCCATAAAGACCATGAAATCTGAAGAGAAGCACAAGAAATCATGATAAATATGCATAGGGATAAAGCCCTGTGGGTACACGGGGCATGAAGCCATCCATCCTTGACTTAGATTTCAAAGGCCGAGTAGTGATTTGAGAGATTTAGAAAGGGCTTTCTTGCAGAAGCATCCAAAAAAAGTGTGTGCTTAAGGGTGCCTGGTAGGGGGCAGTAAGAGTAAGAAGTGTGTCTTGACGAGTGTAACTTGGAGGGAGTAGTTTTAAGGGATGTAATTTTATTTTATTTTTTAAAGTTATGGTGACATTGGTTAACGACATCCAGTAAGTTTCAGGTATACAATTTAGCAGTAAGGGGTGTGTGTGTGTGTGTGTGTGTGTGTGTGTGTTAGTATTGTGTGTTCACCGCCCATAGTTAGATTTCTTTCTGTCACCACATATTTGACTCCTTTTACCCCATCTACCATTCCCCTTCCCCCACCCTCTGGTACCACTAATCTGTTGTCCGGGTCCATGAGCCTCTGTTTGTTCTATTTGTTTGTTGCTTTTAGGTTTATATCAACAGGTGTCGTTTAGAGAAGTGCAGATACAATTTTAGAGTAGTTAGCAGGTAGAGAGAAGTTTGCGTTCAGTGGAATGCTTCAGTCACACTCAAGAGGACAAGGTGACAGACTGGGTGAGGGGTAAGACAGCATAAACCAGTACGGTTTAGAAGCATTTCTATGTGTCCTTTATTCATTATCTGTTACTTTCTTATATGTTATTGATATTAAGTGAGATTTATTGAGGTATAGTTAGCATACAGTGAAATTTACCTTTGATGAATTTTGACAAATGTATACTGTTGTGTAAGCACCACCACAATCAAAATATAGAACATATCCCTTCACCAAAAAGTTCCTTTGTGTCATTTTGTACTCAGTCCCTTCCTCCACCAAACACATGTACCTTCAGTCCTTGGCAATGATTGTTCTAATTTTTGTCTCTATAGTTTTGCTATGTTCATAATGTCATTTAAGCGGAGTTATATATTACTTATGTCTTGCTCTTTTCATTTAGCATAAAGCATTCCGTATTCATCCATGTTGTGATTGTTAATCATTACTTTTTATTGCCTAGAATTATTTCACTGTATGATGGACCACCTTTGTTCATCTGTTCACCAGTTGATGGAAATTTGGGTTTTAGAATATTAAAAATAAAACTTTTATAAACATTAATGCATAATTCTTTCTGTGGATATACGTTTGCATTTTCTTTGGTGAATACCTAGGAATGGCATCACCTGGTCACATGGTAAGCATCTGCTCAACCTTTTAAGAAACTGCTAAATTATTTTTCAAAACAGCTGTACCATTTTGCATTTCCACCAGTGGTTTCAGTTGTTTCACATTCTCACCAAAACTTGGTACTGCAAGTTTTTTTTTTCTTTTTTTTTTCTTTAAAGGAATTTTTATTTTAGCAATTGTGTTAGGTATATAGTGGTATCTTGTTGTGGTCTTAATTTTCTTTTCTCTATTGACTGGTGTTGAGCATATTTTTGAGTGATTATCTGCCAACCACATATATATCTTTAGTAAAATGTTTAAAACTTTTACCACTTCTCTCTTTTTGGAGACCTTGAGTTAGGAAACTATATCTTAAGAAACATACACATACACACACACACACACACACACACACACACACACGCACGCACGGAACTATTTCTTAGTACATGAAAGAAAAGAAATTGATAAATTGGACTTCATTCAAATTAAGTACTTTTGCTCCTCAAAAGATAGAGTTAAGAAAATGAAAGGATAAACCATAGACTGGGAGAAAATATTAGCAAAATACATAGTACCTAAAGGGTTTATATGCAGAATACATATAAATTCAACAGTAGAAAATCAATCTGTTTTAACATGGGGGTAAAGATTTGTCTTTCTTTTTATCATCATTTTTCATGTTCTTTTAAAATTTTCATATAGGAGAAACTGAATATTTGTGGGGAGCGTAAGTGAGTAATTCCAGCAGCAGTTATTTTAAAAAAATTCCTTTTCTTTTATGATGCTAACTTTCTCATGCGTTTGTTTAATTGGTGTATTTGTTTTATATACCCCATGACAAATTACCATAAATATAGTTGTATAAAACAACACATATTTATTTGGAAATCAGAACTTTGGCATGGGTTTTACTGGACTAAAGTCGAAGTGTCGACAGTGCTCTATTCTTTTCTGGATGCTCTAATGGAGAGTTCTTTTTCTTTACTTTTCCAGCTTCTAGAGGCCACTCACATTCCTTGATTTGTGGCCTCCTTCTTCCATCCTAAGGAAGCAATGTCATCTCTCAGCTCTTAAGGAGTCATACAAATAGGTTGGGTTCATCTGGGTAATCTAGGCTAATCTCATCATCTCAGGGTCTTTAATCTTAATCATATGTACAGATTTCTGTTTGCCAAGTCAGGTAACACAGTCATAGATTTTGGGGAGTAGGATGTGAACATCTTTGGGAAGCAATTATTCTGCCTCCTACATAAAGCATTGTTTTTTGGTTGATGTTTTATATCTCTAATGTGTATTTTTGTTTTGGTTCTAATACTACTGTTTTTTAACTTTAATATCACTTTAAAAACCAGTTTTTGCTGTGCTATTATTTAATACAAAATTCTATTGTTCCAAGTTGTATTTCTCTATATAATTGAGTTTAGCATGTTCAATTTTGTTATGATTGCTGAAAGATTTTTTCCACTACAGTGGAAGTATTTTAATTGGATTTAAGAAGAAGTTCCTGGTACTGATACCCATTTTGCTGGCATCCATCTAGCCTGGTTTCATCTTTTAATTAGTAATTTTTATTTCTTGGTGTTAGTAACTCACTGATACCATTCAGGTAGAAAATATGCTTTTAGTCATGTGTGGAATGTGCTGTCATATAATTTTTGATGGAAGGTCTATTTCTACTATTGAGGAATAATAACTTTTCTCAAGAAGAGATGAAAGGAGATGAAAATATACTGAAAGTTTTGTTAAAAGTTTTAAACCACATGTAGCATCAAATGCTTTTTTTGTGTAACTCATTAGCAAACTTGTTCTAAAGCTTGTAAATTCGAGAAATATTTTCAAGGAGTTGAAAGATATTAAGTCAGCTTAGTGACTTCTGTGGATTTCCCCAAATTGAAGAAATTTGGAAATTGAACTCTTTTCCCATAAATACCATTTATAGAGCTAAGGAGTTTTCTTAACAGCTTGGAGGAAAAAAAATTAGGGAAATTTTTAGAGAGAAAAATATTTTTATAAAGAAGTCAGTACTGAAATTTAACCTGTAAGATACTAATTATTGGATCAAACTTTTATAGTAAAAGTGAAAAATTTGAACACATATTTAATGGAAAGGCTTTTTATATGTGTAGTTCTTAATAGAAATAAAAAGGCATTTTTTTTCTTTTAAAGATAGATAAGAGTTTTTAGGTAGTTTTAAAGTTTTGATCTGGTACTTTTAAAACAATGATAATGACACGTTGTCCTCGTTTACCTATGTACAGTCAAAATTAAGAGAGCTAATGAGAAAGTTCCTCTGTGTTTGTGTATATCTGTAATGTTGATACACTTTCTGATCATAAAAGGATTTGAAATGTTTTGGGGTAAAACCAAGGAATAGTAAAACTTCATCCAGATTCATATAAGTATAAAAAGACTCGAAACTGAGTAACAGAAATGTGGATAAAGAATAGTCTTTGCACATTTTCCATAGGATTAGCCCAAGCAATGCTATTATAATTGTTCTTTTAACCTTCCATTGACTTACCTTTGCAAATAGAATGAAATCTAAACTACATAGCATGAGCTGTGAGATCTCACATAATCTTCCTCTAATTATTTGACCTCATCTCCTACCACTCTGCCCCTCTTTCACTATAATTTTTGTGTCTTAGCCATTTTATATACTCTTCCCTAGAGGTTCTCATTGATGCTTATGTTTTATGGTTTGGGTCCCAGGATTAATGCTACCTATTCAGAGGTTTACCTGGCCCACTGTAGCAAAATTGCTCTCTCTACCTGCTGTCACTGTCAGGTTTTATTTTCTTCATAGCATCTGTCATGGTAGGAAATGGACAGTTTTAGTTGTTTACGTGTTTGTTTCCTCCAATTAAATATAAAGCCTGTGAAGAAGGGACTTGATATTTTTCACTGTTTTATTCCCAGTCCAAGTACAGTGTGCATAGTGCTTTGTTGGTGCTTAATAGATATTTGTCAAGTGAATGCATGCATGCCAGTGGTGATTTGTGGGGGAGAGTTTGGGGGGAATAGTTATTGCCTGGGTCTCTTGAAAGAACAGGTTCAGTTAGATAGTATTCTGTGATCACTTAATAATGGCTTTCTTGTGTATAGGAAAAGGGAAATTCATGAAATGTTCCACCTATGTGCCAATCCTACACAAGAGCTACTGAGAATACTTGGCAAGAATTTAGCTGGATGTCCTTGTGCTTCAGTTACCTCAGCCTCAGAAATAATGATAATATCTATAACCTAGAAATATTGTGAGGATTAAATGTGATAGTGTGTGTGATGTGTTAGCACAGGGCTTGGGACATAGTAATTGCTCAAGAAATGCTGGCTATTGCAGTGTTATTACTAGTCATTAACTTTTCTAGCTGTTCAGGAAAAAGATACTTAAAATGCGTACTAAAGCAGAACCTCTGACAGCAGCATATTATCAGCTTGCTCCCTGACTGGCCTTTTCTTAGACTTGGCAAAATTGTATTTGAGGTATCTATTAGTTTCCTAGGATTGCCATAAAAAATTACTGTAGACTGGGTGGCTATCTTAGCTCTAGCCTAAACCTTTACTTTCCAGAATGGTTGCCAGTACCCACTGGGTTTTATTTAAATTAATTATAATTAAACTCCAGTTCCTTAGTCACAGTAGCTACATTTCAAGTATGCAATATCTAAATGTGGCTACCATGTTGGACAGCACAGAATATAAACATTTCCGTCACTGTAGAAAGTTCTATTGGATAGACTGCTCTAAACAATTAGGAAATTTCAGAATAGCACTTTTATTTGCTTTAGGTATCTTCATATAGGTTTGTTTCTTCAATATATGTTTAGTTATAAACTTGAAGTAGTTCATAATACCTGAATAAAATATTTTTATAGATTTCGTTTAAAAGTTCTGCAGCAGAGTGACTCATTAATGTTATTTATAAATTGTTTATTCATCAACTTCTTTCTTCATTGTCGAGAACATATGGAGTCAGTAATAGAACATGCTGCATGTGTTTTTCTGTATATTTATAACTAAGTGCCTGAAGAACACAAGATACTGTTTTATTTATTTTACTTGAATTATATGCCAGAGACTAAGCTCTTGTGTATTCAGGGCTACAATTTATAGTATTAATTAAGAACAGCTTTTCTTTTCTCCCCAGAATGAATTCAATATATTTTTCCTTACTGTATGTGAATCTTGAATTTGTTCTCTCACTCATAATTATTCTTTTTTCTCTCCTAGCCTCCCATCCCATGCTTTTTTATTTGCCTGCTAACTTCTCTCTCTTCCATTTAACTTCCCTTTCTCTGACTCTTCTCTCCCTTTCTGTCCACCCCACCACTTCTTCCAGTCTCTTCCAAAAATGGAAATGGCACCATATTTTCATTAAGTCATTTAGTGAACTTCTTCCCTGCTTTTTTTGTAATCAAATACTTTTTTTCTTCTAGTTTGATAGACCCTTCTTTTTAAAGTTTTGAGCTTCCTCACGTCACCCAGTGATTAAATTATCACCTGCAGGCAATATCTGTTTTTCTACTATAATAGCAGATGCAATCATTTTTTAAATTGGAGGATATCTTTTCAGTTGTATACATTCAAACAAATTTTATGTGACCATCAGGTGAAAGAAAATCTCTGTTTTCAACACCCACATATACATAATTGTCTTTTGACAATTCACACTCATAGAAAAGCTTCAAAAATAATTACCATATACCTGTAACCCAGATTCCCCAAATGTAAATATTTAAACAAATCTGCAAATCTTTCTCTTTATATATATATGTGTCTCTTTATATATATATATGTGTGTATATATATATGTATATATATACACACACACACACACACACACACATACACACACATCTTTTCTGATCTTTTAAGAGAGTAAGATGAAAACATGATGCCCCTTCTAAATATCCCTATATTTCAAAAACAAAGACATTCTCTTACAAAAATAAAGACAAAAAGATATTCTTTTATATCACTATAGAACAATCATAATAATCAGGAAATAATGATACAATAAAATAATAATGATACAATAGTGTACAGACCTTATTCATATATTGCCAATTGTCCCAATAATGTCTTTTATAAGAAAAGACCCCAGATTCAAAGTTGCATTCAGCTGTCAGGTCTCTTTAGTGTCTTTTGATTTGGGACATTGCAGTTTTACTTTGAGTTTTGTAACCTTGATTTGACATTAGAACATTCAACCACCCCAACACTTTTTTTTTTGTAATAACAGCTTGTTTTTTGAGATATAATTTACACACCATACAGTTCTCCCACTTCACACATGTAATTGAATGGTTTTTAGTATATTCACAGAGTTATGCGACCATCACCACAATCAACTTTAAAATATTTTCATCACTCTAAAAAGAAACCTAATACTTCTTATGACTTTTCCCCATTTCTTTCACCACCCATCTATAGGCAATAACTAATCTGTTTTCTGAAGATTTTTTTATTTTGGCCATTTATTATATATGGAACCATAATATTTGACTTTTTTTGTGATCTATATGTTTTAGCATATGTCAATACTTCATTCCCTTTTATGCTTAAATGATATTTCATTGTATGGATATGCCACCTTTTGTTTATTTTTAAGTTGCTGGGACTTTTGTTGTTTCCACCTTTTGGCTGTTATGAACAATGCTGCCGTGAACATTCGTCTACAGTTTTTATGTGGACATATGTTTTCCTTTCTCTTGGATATATATCTAAGATGGGAGTTCTTGGATTGTGTGGTAAACTCTTTGTTTAATTGTTTGAGGATCTGCCAGATCATTTTCCAAAGCAACTGCATCATTTTGCTACATTTTCGTTAGCTGTGTGTGAGGGTTTGAGTTTCTCCATATCCTCACCCACCTTGTCGTTATCTATCTTTTTCATTATAGCCATCCTAGTGGGTAGGAAGTGACATCTCATTCTGATTAGTATAAATAAAATGTATTACTTTAACCAATTTTAAGTGTAGTGTTTACTGGCATTAAATACATTTACACCGTTGTAGAACCATCACCACCATCCATCTCCAGAAAGTTTTTCTAAACTGAAAATCTATGAGCTTTAAATAGTAACTCTCCGTTTCTGTATTGTGGTTTTGATTTGCATTCCCTGGTTGGCTAACAATGTTGAACATCTCTTCATGTGCTTCTTGGCCATTTGTTTATTTCTGTGGGGAAGTATCTATTCAAATCTTTTGCCCATTTTCAAGTGGCTTATTTATCTTCGTATTATTGAGTTGTAGGAGTTCTTTATATATTGTAGATACGAGTCTCTTTTCAGATTTATGATTTGCAAAATTCTTCTTATTTTCTATGTTGTTACTTTCTTGATGGTGTCCTTTGATGCACCGAAAGGTTTTAATTTTTATGATGTCTTAGTTTATCTTTTTTGTTGCTAATGTCTAAGAAAGCATTGTCTAATCCATTGTCATCTCTTGCCTTTCTCCCTTTGTCTTTCCCACTTTCTTTTTCATTTCTTCCCTCTTTTCCCCAATCTCCAGACACTTCATTTCTCAGTTCTGTCTCTACTTTCACTATTTAACCTATTCTCCAAGCTTCATCTTTTCCAAAATACATAATTAATTCCTTTATATCTTTCAAGTCCATCCTATAAATTTTTCAGTGCTTTTTCTCCAGCCCTTTGAACCATGCTGGTATATGTTAGATGTTCAGTAAGTCAATGAATGAATGATGAAATGAGCAAACATTGTATCAATCCATTTATCTGTTTGGCTCTTACACAAGAATTGCTGGCCCTAAGAAAAATTACAGTTGTACATGAAATCATTGTTAAAATTTGTGGTCTCTAATTTCAACTGGTATATCAGTACTGTCCAGCAATTTTTACATGTCCCTAGTCATTCACATTTTTAAAAACAGGTATTTTAAACATTCACTTTGTTCTTACTTAACAGTATGCTTTTTTACTCAGAGCATAGCTTACCATTCTCTGTGACTTTATTGAGAGTAATAGCTAGCATCTATTCTCATACTTTTCTTATAACCCTCTTGTTTCAGAAGAAGACAACTTGGCCCCATTCCTATCCTAGCTTGTGTCTCTGTGTTTTGGATCTTACCATCTTCACCTCTTGAAGGAACTTGCTCTGTCAGTTATTTCTTCTTTACTACTTGGTACTGCGTTTCTCCTCTCGGCATGTAAATTTGTACCCCCACCCCACAATAAATAAGTAAAGTAAAAGGATTAAATACATTAATTTAACCAGAACATACACTCAGTTTATCCTACCGACCAGGGGTCTTCTTTCTCTTTCTATCCAGCTTTTTGGAAGAGTAGTCTATATTAGCTGTCACCACCTTCTTTCTTTTCGACATACAATATTGTTAGTTTCAGGTGTACAAGATAGTGATTACGCATTTATAGAACTTATGAAATAATCACTCCACCAATTTCTTATTTAAGATTCATTACTACTAAACTCCCCACTTCCCCTAAGTTCTTTGACTTTCTCATTGTTGAATCAGGCACACCCATTTTAGTTTTAATGTTACTTGCTTTCTCTGTAGCATTTGACACTGTTGGCTGTTTCCTCCTCTTTAAACTTTTTGTTATCCTGCCTTTGATCACATTTTTTAAGGAAGCCACATGGGCTCTCTTAATAAAATCAGAACCTAATACTTCTAGTCATTCCAAGTAGACACCTGTTAGATAGGAGATTTGGGACTAAAGATTCAACATTCTTTGAGATTTACTTTGCCTTCGACAATTTCTCAATAATTATTGCTACTGCTACCATGATGCTGGACTAAGTGAGTGATCAGAGGCAGAGTTGGATTCAGGTGTATTCTGATAAGACTTTCCTTATTTCCTGTAAGACTCTGAAGCCAAATGAGTATTTTAAAGAGATTTGCAATTGAATTTTTGATAAAGGTTTTAAATGAAGGTTCTTTTTGTCTCAGTTGAGCTAATTGCAGCATTGTTATAAAATAATGAAAGATTAGAGATAGCATAAAGGCCCATTAATAGTGGAATGGGTAAATGTGTAACAGTATATAGATATACATAAGACACTGGGCAGCTAGTAAAATGAATGAAGTAGGCCTAAAATGTATAGAAAACAAATCAAGGTACAGCTCTTATTGTCTTCTACCTCATAATTTGTAAAAACAAAACAAAACAAAAAAACAACCAAAAAACTACAGAACAGAGCTATGTTATCCCCCTCTCATGGTTTCACTTGCTGCAGTTTCAGTTATTCATGGTCAGCCACAGTATGAAAATATTAAATGAAAATTTTCAGAAATAGTTCATAAGTTTTAAATCGTATGCTCTTCTGAGTAACATGATGAAATCTCGTGCCATCCTTCACTGTCCTGTTCTGTCCCCTCTGGGACTTCGAATCATTTCTTTGTCTGGTGTATCCAATCTGTATGTGCTATCTGCCCATTAGTCATTTAGTAGCCATCTCTGTTACCAGATTGATTATCAGAAAAAGAGACCACATTTCCATAACTTTTATTATGGTGTATAGTTATAATTGTTCTATTTTATAAGTTATTTTTATCTCTTACTGCGCCTAATATATAAATTAAACTTTATTATAGGTGTTTGTATATATACAAAAAAAACCATATAGAGCTTGGTACTATCTGTGGATTGGTACTATCTGGGGTTTCAGGTATCCACTGGGGGTCTTGGAATAGATCTCTCATGGGTAAGAGGGAACTGCTTACTGTTTGCACTGAAAAATGCCTTGAAAAATGCCTCTAGTCATCAAACTATTTATGCGTGATTTCATCTGAAGAGTGGAGATGGAGGATGTTACAGGTTACTTTATTTCTTCTTTATATTTTGTTTGAATTTTTTCAGTGAACATGTATTTCTTTTGTAAGAAAACAGTAATGACTTGATGTTTAAAGTAGAAATAATATCAATTTATGACCTATTCTTACTTTCCCTGTTCCGTTAGCTGCTTAGACTACAATCTTTGCTTTTTTCATTTTCCTTCTGAACTCCAACCACTCCAGCTCCGTCTCCTTAGTGGGCTTCTTATAAACTAATCCTATTTATCCCTCAAGAGTCACCTTTGATTCTCTGAGAAGCATTCCTGGATCACTCAGTCATATTTTATTACCTTTCCTCTGTGATCCCTTGACACCCTGGGAAATCTTCCTTAGTCACTGGTGTCTAAGGCAGGAGCTGTTATTATTTGACTTTGTAGTCTGTGGAACAGAGCACAGTACCCAGCACATGGTAGAAATTTATTAAAAGGGGTTTCAGTGTTAATAAAGCATAGAATTTGGGGTACATCTCCTTAATATTAGCATGTGCTTTTTTGTAGGTTATCATTTTATGCCATTTTTTTCTTGAAGTTCTTTGTGAAGAGACATGTTTTAATTAAACTTCAGTTTATATCTCAGAATATTTTGAGTTTATGTTGATGAGCTCTTCTAACGAAACTCTAGGTGGTTTATTTAAATGTAATATTTTATCAATTGTTATTAGAGGACAGGAGAGTTATAATTTCATACTTTATTGTGATATAAAACATTGATATAGAATATTTTTATAATATCTCCAAATGCATTAATTAAAGAAAACCTACATTTGTGTGCTTAGAAAATGTGTAACATTGACTCAAGCAGAAGGATAAACACAAATTAATGTTTCTTCTGTGTGTAAATTGCTTGTCTAACAGTTTGTTTTCTTTTTAGGTTCAACAGATAGATCGTGTAGTGGAAGTTGTGGAGGAAACAATTAAAGGTAATGGTTGAAAGTGAGATAAGCAGAGGTATATATATATTGTTTGAACTGTATTATAAAAATATTAGTTAACATTTCTTGGGCATTTTTTTTTTACACCTGTAGCACCTGGTATTCCTATTATTGGTCATCTTTATGAAAATTTTTGTTTTAGCTATAAAACAATATTTTGTCCATGATTGCTTCATGCATTGACTGATCCTATATAGGAGGCATATATTTAATTAGCTTATAGATGAGTCACTTCATAGTTCTTTTTTTTAATCTTACTTTTATTTTTGTCTAAAAGAGATTTAATTTAAATCTCAGATCAGGAAGACAGAATTTAGTCCATCTTGAAATAAGGAAATGATATCATTTGTGTTTTTTTTTCAGTTTTATTGATATAAAATTGACATTTGCATATTTTCATATCACAATTAGTTGCAGTTTTCTTTTTTAAAAGTACTTTTTAAAGTCGTATTCACTTTTAATACCTCTTCAAAGTGTAATTTTTATAGTTACACCAGAAAATAGAATTTTGCTTTGCTTATTTTATTAGCCACTGTTCTTTGAAACAGATTCTTATTGATGTCATTGAGAAATAAGCCTTCCTTAATTCTGTATTTTACTTTTTAAATATTTATAGTTTGTTTTTTCTTGTAGGTTAGCACAAATGAAAACCATTAATATGATTTTGAAATATTAAGTTAAATGAATTGAGGGCCTCACTTAAAATTTTAACTATTTTGTTATAGATGAGAAATGTTTTTCTTTAAAGAAAAAAATGACAACTTCTGCCAAATTGAGATTTTTAACCACATACTTTTACTACTGGTTTGTATCTACTGCCTTTCATATGCTGTTATAAATGCTCATTAATTTTAAATCTTTGATTTATTAGAGATCGATGACCCCAGAATATGAGACTCAGACTATACCTTAGTCTTTTTTTGAAGATTTAAAATAAAATATCATGATTAAAATGTTGACCAGTGATAATTTTGAAGTTTGTGTTCAAATTATACCTCAACCCCATCTTGGAGAATCCAGAAATACTAGCACTTATTGTGCACTTACAGTGCGATGGGCACTATGCTAAATACTTCACATGGATTAAGTCATTTAATGTTCACCACAGTACAGTGAAATGAATATCAACATTATTCTCATTTTTCAGATGAGGAAGTTGAAACACAAGGTCACACAGAAAGTGGCAGAGTTGGGATTTGAATAATGGCAGTTCTGGGTCTAGTGCCTGCACTCTTAAGTTTGACACTACATTCACACTATACTGTGACTTCTCTGTTCTCTTCCAGTTGAGAATTACTACCTTCGTGGTTGTTTGGTTACACTTCTTAAAGCAGTGCTTCAGGATGCTTGAGGATATTGTTGCCTTATGTATCTTCTGTTTGAGTACTAGGTGTATACTGTCCACTCAATAATTTTTTAAGGAAATTAGTAGTAGTGAAGCTAATGAGGAAATCTAGGTGAACTTGGGTATGGCAATGACTTTTTAGATGAAACAAAGGCATGATTCATGAAAGAAATGATTGAGAAGCTGGACTTCATTAGAGTTAAAAACTTCTATACAAAAGATACTGTAGTACTACTATACATGTATCATAATGTCCAAAATCCAAAACACTGACAACACCAAATACTGGAGAGGATGTGGAGCAACAGGAACACTCATTCATTGTTGGAGGGAGTACAAAATGGTATAGCCATTTTGGAAGACAGTTTGGCAGTTTCTTACAAAACTAAACATAGTCTTTTCGTATTATTCAGCAGTTGCACTCCTCGGTGTTTATCCAAAGGAATTGATAACATGTCCACACAGAAACCCGAACATGGATGTTTATAGAATTTTATTTGTAATTGCAAAAATATGAAAGCAAACAACATGTCCTTCAGCAGCTAGATAAACTATGATAATTCCAGATAGTGGAATATTAGTACTGAAAAGAAATGAACTAGGAAACCATGAAAAGGACCTGGAGGAAACTTAGAAGTAAATTACTAAGTGAAAGAAGCCAATATAAAAAGGTTGTATACTCTATAATTCCAACCATATAACATTCTGGAAAAAGTAAAATTAAGGTGACTATAAAAAGATCAGTCATTACTAGTGGTTACTGAGGGAAAAGAAAGGGTGAATAGGTGGAATACAGAGGCTTTTTTTTTTTTTTAAGGGTGGTGATACTATTTTATATGATACTGTATTGGTGGGTCATGTCATTACATATTTGTCAAAACGCATAGAATATACAGCATAATGAGTACGAATGGTGATGTAAACTGTGGGCTTTGGGCGATAATGATGTATCAGTTTAGGTTCATTGATTATGACAAATGTACAATCCTGGTGGGGGATGTTGATAATGGGAGGGCTGTGTGTATGTGGTGAGGACAGGAGGTATGCGGGAAATCTATACTTCCTGCTCGATTTTGCTGTGAACCTAAAGCTGCTCTAGAAAATAGTCCATTAAAAATGATGAATAATTATGCTCAGAAGGTTGCCAAATGGCTTGTAGAGATATAAATTTTATAGAAAATTATAGAAAGTAAAGGTAAACTATTTTTTTATATTCTTAATACTTCTGACACCAAATGGATATATGTTTTCTACCCTAAGTTGTTCTGATACTAACTACCCAGAGTTAGTGCAGATATCATTGGTTAAGGGCTCAGTCTCACAAGACTGCCCACTATTTCAGATGCCAATTGCAAATCCAGATTGTCATCAGATAGACTAGCGCCCTCCTCAGATTTGATGATTTGCTGGAACAGCTCACAAAACTCAGGAAAGCCCTTTACTTACTATTACCGGTTTATTATAAAGGAACATCCAAGTAGAAGAAAGGCATAGGGCAGAGTATGTGGAAAGGGACACAGAGCTTGCATGCCCTCTATGGATGTGCCACTCTCCCAGCACCTCAGTTCTTTTAACTACTTGGGAGCTCTTCAAACCCTATCATTTAGGGTTTTTCTGGAGGCTCCATTGCATAGGTATGATTGATTAAATCATTGGCCATTGGTGATTGAACTTAATCCAGCCCCTCTCTACTCCCTGGAGGTTTGTGGGGGGAAGGGGGGGTTTGAAAGTTTCAACCCTCTAATCACCTGGTTAGCTCCTCTGGTTACCATTTCCATACTCCAAGATTTTCCTCATTAGCATAAACTCAGATATGGTTGAAAGGGGTGTATTATGAATGATAACTACAACAAAAAATGTTCCACTTGTTCCTATCACTCAGGAAATGGAGTTGTAGAAACTATATCAGAAACTGGGGATGAAGACCAAATATATATTTTTTATTATATCACAACATCACAGAAGCCCTCCATGGTTGGGTTAATTAGGGAGGGCTTCTCACTGAAAAGGTTTGGCTTGAGTGGATTTATTAGAGAGATTGCAGTTGGATTTAATTCTAAGAGTCTGCAGCAAGAAGAGAGTTGAAGTTGATGGGACATTCATTGGCAGGTTTGGTTTGAGGGTAGGAAGGCTGGTGAATTAAGTCTTAGCAATGCAACAAGAGAATTGGAGAGACGGAAGGAATGTCATAGGTGTCCTTAGTTTGCAGATGAGGAAGCTGAGCTAGGAAGGGGTTAAGTGACTCATCTGAGATCTCTTGATTGATCTCAGAGCAAGGCTTGCCAGTAAATTTATGTTCTTTGCTTTCTAATATCAATACTGGGTCTAGACAGTATAAGTTAGTGAAATAATGTGGCCTTTGTAACATTTACCAGTTGCTTGTTGTCTTTCAGCAGGTTACTTTTCA
This sequence comes from Macroglossus sobrinus, assembly GCA_004027375.1. Lineage (NCBI taxonomy): Eukaryota > Metazoa > Chordata > Mammalia > Chiroptera > Pteropodidae > Macroglossus > Macroglossus sobrinus. The sequence continues at coordinate 578,145 of PVKZ01000698.1, forward strand.
AAGGCTCAATTTAAAATGAAGAGGATTAAATGGATAAGACTTTTGAGATACACAGAACATAACTAGGAGATCAATTCATATCACTGTTTCTTACTATCTCCTTAATACCCATACTGCTGGAATAACATAATTGACCTTTTTTACCAGTGACTTTCCTTTCAATTTGACTATATAACTCTACCATTATCTACAGATTATTTTTATGTCCTGCATATGTGCCTTTAGTGGTTGCCTGTTACCTACCAAATTAATTTGGGACTTCTTAGTGTGATCTTAATTATCTTCTACTCCAGTCTGCCATTTCAATTTTTCTTCCATTAATTCCATATATATATACCTTTTGCTCCAACCAATTGTGCTATTTGTTGTTTCTCTTGTGTCATTTGCAGTCTGCTTCACATTCTTTTTAGGGCCTTGATCTATCTTCCACCTGATATATATTCATGGAGGCTGACCTGCGTGAATTACATCAGTAGGCCCTTGCTATCTGGCATCTGGTTTGATTTAGCACATTGGAGGTGAGAGGTGTGACTTGAGCCTGAGATAGGGGTGTTTGTTCCCTTCCTGCTTATCCTGGATTGGTTGTTTCTCTCACCCAAAAAACATAGCTTCTGTCAGGTGGCTCCCTTTATTCATCTTTTTCTCTAAGTTCCTGTAACTGTTCCCTTCCTTTGATTTTTCAGGCCTGGGGGTGAAAACAGCACCCCATTGTTGCTAGCCTTAGAATACTGCATTGTCTCTTATTGATTTTCCTAACCTTGCCAAACTTTAGTAAATAGTCCCTTTATTAAAATCTCTTTAATTATGCAATGTGCCATCTGCCTTGCTGGTGCCCTAACTGATAAATGCTCTGTGGAGAAGCAAGGCTCTGCCCAGAAGGACCAGATGGAATACAGCCTGACAAGAGGCGTTTGCCATAACTGTCTTGTTTCCATGTTTGATTTCCTTTGGGTTCTCTTGACATGTCTTTCTTGAGCAGAGTTTGGACATACAGCCTCTGCCATAGCTTGTTTGCGTTCTTCTTCTTATTCCCTATGCTATTCCAAGTACTGGTTTAAAAGATGTATTAATAAGGTACATTGATGCTGAAAACATTTAAATCTCTCATAATTAACATAAAACTGTACAAAGTACGTTCCATTTGTCTCTGCCTTAGTTGGAACACAATGGAAAACTACAGATTGTTTTGAATGAATCCTCACTATTTCAATAATGGCCTGAAAATTCCATCCATTTACAGCATTTGTTTTAGGAGAGACCAGGTTAGAATGAATTGAGAATTTTCTTCTGTATCATCTTAATAATTCCACAAGATATGTAACTGAATCTAAGGGAAGAAATAGTGTTTAAATGATTTATGTTCATTTCTTTTTTTAAAAAAATACTGATGTTGACCTTAGTCTTTCATGGTCATTAAAACTTTATTTTGTATGAAAGCTCTAAAGGGAATATAAATCTGTATTTCTTATGATTATGTGTACATCAAGTGCTCAGAACAAAAAAATATTTTTAAAATTCCATGTAAAAGATAGTCTAACTGGATAATTTAAGAAATAATTGCAAGTAGATATTGCCTGTTGAAATTAGAAAAATATTTTTACTGTTGTTATATTTCTTCACCACTCAACCTTTAATAAAAGAGGCCTGTATTGTTATTAATATGTTTGCTGGTATTTCTTTCAGTCTGATTCCAAATGCCTCTAGTGTTGGTAATTCAAGACTTTCCCAATATGGTATGATCTGTAAATTTAATTGATTTTCTGTTTCCCCTAACTTCTCAGTAATTGATGCGATCTTGGATTAGATTGGCCTAAATTCCCAGGGTACTTCACCAGACAGCTTTCTTATTTAACACATTGCTATTAATCTTCACTCTGTCAGATTTTGTACTTTGCATTTGATGCTAATTCAGAGCATAAACTCCTTGTAAATTGAGACTGGAAGGCGAACTATATTTGAGTGTGGTTTTATCAGTGTTAATGACTGAGGAACTGCTCTGTAAAATCCAATGGAGATTTACTTGAGGATGTTTTCCAGGTATAATGAATAAGTGAATTAAGCTTGGTTAAGGATCATTTTATATCTGTTACAGTATTATACTACAAAAGCTTTTTTTAGTGTTTGTTTTCAATAAATTTGTTGATTTTCAAAATATGCTTTGAAAGGACACTTTTATGCATCCTCTTATGTAATTTCTGGTACAGATACTATAGGCTGAATATAATGGAAAAGTTGTGCATTTGGTTTTACATAATGGGCATATTTCCTAGTTTCACTAGTGTAATTAGATAGATGATAATTTCTACTTTCTAATAATCAAGGAGCAAGGGGTTTATTGCTGTTATTTATTTTCGATGAGCCTGTTTGTTTTATGTACTGTGTTAATATGTGGTTATAGTTTGGTAATCATTACATTTTGCCATCTTCTTAAATGTGTCAGTTTATGTCCTTTCTGTCCTCTTTCCTTTCTTTCCTTTCCTTTGGTTCCCCAAATTAACAGTGGGATTCTAACTTACTTGTCCTCTATACATCCATAACGTTATTTCTAGAACTTTTTATTTATTGTATCTCTCTTAGATTGCATTTTTCAAATCATAATATTTTTAGAAATAGGAATAGACAAATTTCTTTATGATTCCAAACAGTGAAATTCTACGATAGGACTCTATGTTGATTATTCACATAATTTTATTCTATTCCTTGGTTTGGAGTAGTGGCTGGAAAGGACTGTCTCTTAGAGAATCCGCCATGTCATGTCATATCTGTAGTTCTGTGACTACATAACTTTATTAGCCAAATTTTCAGTTCTGTTTCCAGCCACACACATACTGAGTAGCAGCAATATTCTTTATCTTCTACAAAAGATACTCTTGAAAGAGTCTTCCATAAACCTTGTAAATGGTCATCATATTTACTGTTTTTTTTTTAAATGAAAGTAGTTGTTAACTTTAAGTTTTTCTAATATTTTTCAGCCATTAAAGCTTTAAAACTCAAATAGAATCCACTTGTGTCCCCCAGGTGGATTCTGCTGCTTTATGATAGCTTCAGAATTGTTTTATATGTTTTTGGTTTGTCTTAAATTTAAGTACATTGCTTTAATGTGTTCATCACAAATATTTTCTTTTCTATTTAAAGATGCTTTTTTCTTATGATTGAAACCACCTTTTATTATTAACGAAATTTAATTATATGAAGACTTGGGTATTTCATTAATTTTTGATTTCTTCATTCTGAAGTGGGGATGAGGAGGGTGCACAGTGTTGAATAGTTTCTTAGGTTGATGATCTTACTGTAGTTTTCACATAACATGCTGTTGTAACGGTTCACTGGATTTGAGTGTTTGAAACAGGAAAGGCAATTACTTTATGCTTGATCCTCTCAGGTTTCCCATGACCCAGTCCTACTATTAGTGGTCCACTGATCTGTCTGGTAAAGTAGCCCCATCCTTCCGTGTTTAAGTATTAAGGACTTGCCTACTGTGAAATTGGGCTTACATGTTAACTCTTGCAAATCCTGATAGTGCCATAACAGACCTCATGAAGTTGAGACTACAGGTAGTGTTAAATTCTCTAAATTATGTTATTGTCGTCTGGACTTTCGTGAAAACTGTTAATGTAAAACATTTGTAAAGTTTGAATATCCTGATCCTTAAGTTTGTATATTCATCATTTTCATCTGGTATTTGGTATTCTCAGATGTAACAGTTCTGAGTCCTAGGGTTCTAATTTCTATTTATTCAATAGGAGTTATTTAGTAAAAAATGCTAAGTCTTTTAGTCCTGTTTTGGAGCTCATACAGAAAAACATGAAGATTACTATAATTAAAAAACTTTACTTAAAAATAGAAAAATGTTTTTATATGATGATCTTCCTTTATTATGACTGACTTTTAAGAGAATTGGTGCTGTTTTTATGCTCTGCATGCATATGATATATACTTTAGCATGCATCTGGAAAAGTTTTAATTTTCATTCAAAGAATCTATTTTTGGTTAGTAAAAAAATATAATGAGAATAGTAAAAAATATAATGAGAATAGTTGAGGCTATAAACTTAGAGAAAAATAATATTAGCAGCTTCATTACATTTTTCAAATAGAGGGTAAAGTTGTAGGTTAATTGTAGTATTTTCTGTTTTGGTTTGACTATTCTTAACACAGTAAATTGTGTTATATTGGTAATTCTCCTCCAGTACTTTATAGCTAGATTCCCTAAATATGGAAATATGAAGTGGAAACCAGATTATGTTAGAGGTGCAATATCTGAAACTTCAATAGAAAAATAAAATATACAGAAAAATTTTTGTCATATTTGAAAATTTTATTTAAAAATAGGTATTTTGTTTAACAGCAAATATTTTATTGTCAGTAAAATCATATATCACAGCCAAGTGAGAAAATTGGTACATAGAATAATTTGATGCCTCAAATGTGAGTACACAAAAAGTTTAAATCTGATTTTCTTTTTTTCTTGAAAAATTTGATAATTGGAAAAATTTAGACAGTTGTAGGATGTCATTTATTATGTAATGCTGTCAACCTTTCCTTAGAAAACCTAATATTGTCAGTTATTGGCACAGAGAAAGCATACTGGGTTGATTTTAACATTTTGTATCTAATGTTTGGAGAGGAACATCTTTTCTTTTGAAAGTTCATTCTGTAACACTCTGTAACAAGTATAAGGCCACACACACACATCCATTACTTCTGAAACAGAGAATAAATACTAATTTCATTTACTTATTAGTTTGAGGGAGGAAAAAATCATTTGCAGACTCTCCAATTAGGATATCATCTATGGTTAGATTTTTAAGAAGTTAGTACTACCATTTTATAACAGCATACATTTTATTGAGTAATAAAGAAATAATAATTGAAATGTCCCTATAAAAGGTAGTTTCTAACACATTAAATCTTTATTGTAACTCTGAAAATAAAGTACACTATTGCTTTAAGCTACACTGAAGTCTACTACTGTGATGAGTAAGAATCCTGGACTGCGAATGTGAAGAGCTATGTTGAAATACTGTTCTCCTGCTAACAGAGTCATATTTAACATCCCACACAATCTCATTGGTTCTCAGTTTACTGAATTGTTAAATTGTACAAAATGGAAGGTCCCTTCAACTTAGAAATTCTAGGATTATTTGAGACTGCAATATAAAACTGAGTTTCAGAATTACTGAAATTTTGGATAGTCATCTCTAGCAAATGTTATTAGAATGTGGCTAGTTTTTTTTTTGTTTTTTTTTTTTTTGCATTCTAAACTCTATATGCCACATTTTACTTGTTCTTTTCCCTTGCCTTTCTATTTATAAAATGAAGTTGAAGATGTTTGTGGCAGACATACCATGCAATTTTCTGTCATGCAGTTCTGTGTTTTCCAGTGAAGGAAGATCTTGAGGAAAACGTTGTTCTCTGACTCCTGAACTTAACTTTTCGATTGTAACACCATCCTGCATAGTGAAGGGTAGTGTACTTGCCAGTGTTGCTTAAGAGTTTTGTGCTTCTTTGAAGCCATTTTCATTTCTACCCTGGGGCATTTTTATTTTCAGGACTTTGAGAAGGGCAGTTTTAATCTTGGTGACTGGAATTGCTGGAGGAAAAGAAAGAAAAAAGGATTTAATGTAAGCTGAGAAAGTCACCCTAGTAGTGATTCTTAAGGGTATTTACTGAGAGAGGAATGGTAGCTGAAAGGGACTCTTAGCCAGAGAGGGAAGATGGCAGGGTGGTTTATCAGAACCTGGGAAAGCTGGAGGTTGGAAATTCTGCCATGTGGCCTCGCCCCTAGATTCATTGCCTTTCAACCCCTGTTACAGCTGGGTAAGGATCATATCACTGATGTGTCCTGGATGGGAAAACAGCCATGGTTCTCCACCTTGGTCCTGTAGGCACATATACCACTATTTACCCAGGGTTACGTGCCATTCCTGTCACATTATTCTGCCTTCTTCCTCTTCCCTCACATTCAAGAAATGATATCAGATTGCAAGTGAGTAATTTAATAGGGATGACCTTGAATCTACTTTAACTTATAAATTTAAAAATCATTTGCAAATTTATTATTATCAACGCAATTATTTGTGACCTATTTTCTAGCCCCCCAGAGCTTTAAAAAGAAATGGATTCTGACTTTAACTTACAATGTTTGAAAGTTTCAAAAGTCTCCTGGCCTTCTTGCTTTGGCGAAACGTCATTAGCTCTATAAGTCTTGATAGGATTACAGCTGCATTAATTATAGTAGCAACTGTAATTAACTTCTGTGTAGCTCTTTATAGCTTACCCTTTTCTTATACATTAATTCATTAGTACTCCACAGGTACCCTGGCATCACTGATTATACAGCTAGGCAACAGTGAACTATATAATTTGAAACCTAATCCTCAAATCTCATGTTCTTTACATTTGGTTAAGCTGCTTACCTTGAATGTAGGGAAGTGAACAAAGTATGACCCATTTATTATTATTTCCTTTCCACCTGGCTTTTGTTTAAGATCACTGCTCACCCATTTCTAGTTCTCTTTTATATTCACATTTCTTGTTTCCTCTTTGGTTTCTTTTCCCCCACCCCCTCCTTTCTCTTAGTTTTACTTGCCATTTAATTTTGTGTCAACCTAAAAACTTTTTGTAAGGAGCTAATAAATATTTGTTATATTTCAAAATAATTCCAAATAATTTACCTTGCTGTAAATGTGCTTAATTTAGACTATGAGGGAGTAAAAGTACTCCTTAAATGTGCAAGCAACCAATAAAAAGCTAATCTAACCAATAAAAAGCTGAAGAAGATATTCTGCAGAGAAAATTCTCTTGGATATGTTTTTTAAATGTAATTTTTGAAAGTTTTAATGTGAAACTTTATACAGTTTTTACTGTAAGTGGTTAGGTCAAGAAAATTCATCCACATTTTTTAAGGATATGGCCTGTGTTTTAAATCCCAGTTTTGTATTTAGGCCAGATAAATATTGAAGCTGTAACTAGAAGGATTTAGATAAAGATAACTTTCAGTCTTTAATATTTTGTAATCAACAGTTGTCGTAATTTTTAAAAATTAAGTTTTAAAAATAATGTTTGATTAATCTTTTGATTAGAAATGAGAATGCATCTCAAGCCGCATAATTTTTATTTCATAAACTGTATTTATAATCATTTTTATTTTCAAAGGTGCAGTTTTCAGTTTATGCCGAGGCTTAATAAATCTTTTAAGTGAAATCTGGTTTTAGTGATAGGCTGGTTTTAAGAAGTGGAAAATGAACAAGCAGGAATTCTAGCAAAGAACTATGCATGCTGTGTTAGTAGTACTGTGTCCAAATGTCTTGTGAGGTATGTAGAGTCATGAATATCAATTGGGTCTTGCTTGCTCAGCCTCCTACACTAGTACACCTCTCCTTGCAGCTTTTTCTGATCTTTCTCAGGAAAGTTGACTGCCTCTCATGGTGTCCTATTGTTCCTAGAAACATTGATCAGACCACTGGTGACACTTCATTACAGTTACTTGTTTATAAGTCTGCTTTCCTTGAGCCCTTTAATGCCTTTAGGGCAGAAGATATGTGGTAGTTCAGAATAGAATGTTTTTGGGGTGTAGGGTATTTTGGGAGTCTTTATGTTGTAAGTAAATATTGATAAAATTAATTTCATGCATTATTTTTAAGCTTATTTGTATGTGCAGCTCATCACTGAAGATGAAGTGAAACCCAATAAGGACAGACAGGCATTTTTTAAGATCCATAAATGGAACAAACTCTTCAATTTGCTCTGCTTCCCATCTCTCCTGTCACATTTTATGGTGGCTTCAAGTTGAATAATAACAGGAGGAAACTTGCAATTTTCATTCGTGATTTAAAGTGGGAATTTGGGTTTCAGTTTTTAAAAGTTAAACATGACTTACAAATTTCTTTTGGTTTGTGTTTTACTGTTATTTCTAGCAGCTTGAATGCCATCTATTATGAAGTCTGTTATCTCTGTTTTCATCACCTGGTACAGTAATTTTGGAAATATAGGTTTGAGCATGAATAGTGATTAAGTTTTGTGTTGCTGCCGTGATGCTTTACATACTGAAACTGAAGCATACATAGCTTTATTGCTGTAAACACTAAAGCCTTTGAGCTATTTAAACAAATTCAGAACTTAAGAATGCCTATTGTAGCAAGACAGCCAATGACCTGAAGAGTTCTTTTAAGGATCTCTACTAATGTGGAGTTATTGATGTGGGACTGCTTTGACTTTCGAGTATTATGATGCACACTTGATTTAAATTGTGAAAAATAAATTGGCACCACACAAATCTTTCCCCATTGTCATAAAAATTATATCCACTTACAAAAGACATAATTAAAACATTAAATGCTTATGGTAATTTCTCTCCAGAAGGTATCTCCAGTGGGATAAGAAGACATTTTACTTATATGGATTATATGTATCCTTTGTTTAATATGATGACCTTAAAATAATTGCCATTATTTGTTGTACCAGCAGTGCTGTGCAAATGGAAGTAAAAATCACTAACCAACATTTTCAACTTTCCATCTTCCATAGTTCTGGATCATACATAAATTTCATGTTATTACAATTATAGTATAGAACCTTTTTTGTGTGTGTGCAACAAGAGTTTTGATATTAAATAATCTTTAAACTTCTAGAGATTTGAACTTTGTATTATGACCTTATTTAGATTCCTTTCCAACCCTTCAGCCTATCACGTGAGGAAATGCACACAGGTAACATCAGTACCTTAGTTGGCTCTCTTATACTTTGATTCATGCTTTGAATCGTCTTTTTGGACAGTCGATTCTTAACATTCTTTTATTAATATCTTTTCTAAGTGTCATTGTTCTAGTTAATATTTAAATTCTTCATATGTGCTAAAATTGGTGCTGTAATTGTAGTGATCTTATATTTTCGAGTCAATTCTAACATTTTATGTAGTTTTCCAACCTACACTTGTGACAAAGCTGCTTCTAACATTTAACCCAACTTCTTTATTTTACTTAACTTATTTTAAAATGAGAATATTTCAAGAGAGAGTTACAGTTTAGTGTGAATGTCAGAGTTTGCTTGCTTAAGAGGTGCCTGTATATGAGAAATGACCTTAAATGGAGGAGAGACAAACTACTGGCTGTGTTTTTGTTTTCCTTTATAATTAAATAGTTAAGAATGCTTGTGAAGGATATGTCAAGTAATATAGCACCAAGCATTTCGTAGAAAAAAAACAGATTAATTGAGCATTCCTTTCTAATATTCTTTAATAATATTCAAATTGATGTGACTAAATTTTGTAAGTGAGAATTGTTATCTGCAGTACGTTAATTTTTTTTTTTTTTTGCTTGAATTTTCTGCCAGTCTTCTTTTGGCCTCTGCCCCTAACTCCCAACATCATGTTGGATTGCTTTACTAGGAAGTTTTCCAGCAGGCTGACTGACCCAGAGCTTAGGTTTCAGACAAGTCTTCCCAATGTGTAGTTAATAGGACTCTATTTGTGTGAAGTGAGAGCAGTTAGTAAGAAACCAAGAAAACTTGGCAAGAGGCCTCTCCAGTGGTGGTGGAGGTGGGTGGTCACATATTAAGGAAACAATGAATGGCCATTAAAATCAGGCGGGAGGAATAAAGTATTGAAGGAAAGTCTGGCTGTTTATGGAGCCTTTAGAACAAAAAGATATTAAAGGGGGGAAAAAATAAACAATAGGAGATTGAGCTGCCAGATCACTGCTACTTCTGTAATGTGTAATGATATTCTAAAGCTAATTTGTACAAACCACTTTAGCTTTGGGAACCAAAGGAGAGAAGATTGGTTTGTGTGTAGAAGAAACATAATTAATGAATATATATTTTGTAGATAGTTTTATTTCAGTCAGTTAATATGTGTGCTTATATTTCAGGGATTGGTTCTTTTCTGTTTGTAAATGACCGTTATAGTTGGCTTTCTAACATGTTGACAGACTGGGCTTTCTATATGGGTGGGATGTTTTCCCTCAGCTCTAATAATGTTCAATGCAATTAGCACTGTAGGATTTTGGAAAAGATTTTTTGCTCTTGAAGATCCATAAACAACATTGAACATTGATTCAACCAATACAACAATTATTGTACAAAATGTGCCTGTTTTTTTTTAACATAGGTTTTTCAGTATTGCGAATTCACAAATTTCTATATAATTGTGAATTATATTAAACAACTAGGTTTTGTTTCAGAATTTTATAATATATAATAATTTTAGCTAATGAAATGATTTACTAACTTTCTTTAGTGGATTAGATTAAATATAAAACCCAGCATGGAATCAGGGTTTTGTAGCTGGTTTATAAATAACTGGTGAAAGCCTCAGGCTTAAAATTAAATGTTTTAACAGGGCTGAATTTTTTGTGACACTTGTAAGTAACAACTTAGATGTTTATTAAAGATAGTTAATTAACCCACTGCGAAACATTGGACTATTATTTAGAGGACATGAAATGTGAATTTAAATTGAAAATGGCAAAGAGAAAAGATACCAGAAATACAATATTTGAGTATGTCTCATTCTACATATAAGGCAATTTCTTTTTTCATACTTGTATTTTAATTACATATCTCTATTTTAATCACTTTACATTTTTATCATTCTCTCCTCAGTGGTCTCATGTTATTATCAGTTCATCTGGTCACATTGAGCATCGTTCTTTCCATCTGTTCTATTAATACTTCCTCCTTTAATTTCTTTTTATGTGCAGTTGGAATTATGTAAAAACTGATGTTTTCACTCTCTTTTTCTTTCAAACTTGTTGTCCTGATTTTTTTTCTTCCTCTGTTTCTCTTTAGTCTAGCCAAAAAGGGTGATGAAGTCTTCAGTAGTCACAAGATAAATCAGTATTCATTGAGGAAGCATTCTTTTTCCATAACAGTGCTAGGTATCAGTGGTTAACCAGAAGGGATCAAACAAAGAAGCAATGTGTGAGTGTGGTTCTTGCTTCATGGTTCCTTTATAATACAGCATATTCATTTTTAGCATAAATTTGTTCCAATTTTTTTTTTTACCTTTTATATCATTACTCTCTCGTCTGTTTCCCTCTTCTTCAGTCCTTGTTTTCTGACCATTGCTTCCCAAAGACATGCTTTCTTTAAGACATCTCCTTTAGTTTTCTTTTTTATTCTGTCAAATTTGTTTGTTTTAGATGGTAACAGTATTGATAACTGCACATAATAGGTACTGATTTTCAATATATGCTCTACAGGTTTAAGGAATTAATTTGAAACAATTTTTTTTTTGAAAAAGAATTTTTACCTATTTATGTATTAACTTTGTTGGGGGTAACATTAGTTAATTACATTATAAAATTTTCAGGTATATTAAAGTTTTATCCTGTAATTGTTCCGTGGTTGAATTTCTTTCTTTTCCTCTTTGGCCAGATATAATGAGAGACTTTTATGTTATTTTCTACTTTGTCTTTAAGTGTATTATATTTTCAATGAAAAAAAATATTATTGTTAGGTCTGCTGCTCATTAATGAATCATTGGATTAGAAAATAACTTATTATATCATCAGAGATATGTTCCTTTATTTGCATGTAGATAGTGAAGATGAATAATTTATTAAATATTATTAGTACAGGCTGCATATTATTGAAGTCTCAGCAGGATATAATGAAATTTTTGTCTCATGCTAGTATGAAAAAAGCATACCTTTGCATAGTCATTATTGAACTTTTGGCATATCTCAGAGAACTATTATGTTATTATGCCAGTCTTGCTCACCTCTTCATTAACTGATCTTTGGATTAAAGAGTTCAGCTTATCCTGAAAATCTGTGAAATCTGGTATGCCAAATGGTTGCTTGACTCTAGCTATGTTTTTTCATCAGAGCAAAAATTTTCAGAATGAATGAAGTATGTAATGTTTCTTATTAAAGTGATTAGTGCAAAAAGGCTATGACTGATGGTTTTATTACTTCTGGTCATTAAAAGCTGTCTGTATAGGAGATGTTTAAGCAATATATCTTTCTGAAATGAGGAGGCGATGAAATATGTATATAATTGCTTAGTATCTTACATCTGTACCAATTAAGCATTTGAAATTATTTTAAATAATTGCTTTTTAAAAGGTGGCTTTGATTTGCTTGTGGCATGATTGTGTGAGGAGGTCAAGAAATCTCCTAAGCAGTGATGAAGCTAGACAGTCAAAAACAAACCATTTTAGCACTCTGGAAGTCAACTAAAAGCATTCCTTTCATTGAGAAGTATTTCTTCATCAAAACAACTGAACTTGGATTAGAAAATGTGAGCCTGTGGTGTTTGTGCCCTGTGCATTCTCATTTTCCTTCTTCAGCTCTGTGGGCAAGGTTGTTCAACCAGGGTGGATAGCCTAAGCTTTACCAGTACTCCTAAGATGGCTCAATTGATTTGGAGAACTGTCAGTTGAAGTAGAGATTTTGAGGGCAAATGATAAGGAGGGTCTTGATTCTATACCCCTGAAGTTGTGGGGCTATTTGGCACACACTGTACAGGTGGATGAGCCAGGGACTTAACAAGGACTTCTGGGAGGTGAAACAGATAGGAGGTTTGATAGATCTCCAGACTATACATTGACTGGAGGTGGCTCACATGCCTAGCACAGACTAGATTAGGCCCAGTCCAGCCACACTTAGCTACCTGCTGGAGCATGCATGCATGCATGCACATCCAGAGGAGATAGCGGAGGACCCAGGAAAGCCTAGGAGAAAGTAAAAGTTGGGGCGGTCTTTGAATGCCTTCACTTGCTTATACAGATTCATCAACAGATAGGAGAAATCTTATTGGCTCAAGGTGTTTGAACATATGTGTGATGAGTCTTGCTTAACAGAAAGCTATGCAGATACAGACTTGACCCCTGGGAAGTCGAGCACGGGGGAGGAGGGAAACCAAAACAAAACTAAACAGGCACATCAACCACCATTCATATTGTAGAGAGACAGACTTCACAGATCTATTACAGGGAAGCTGCTAAACAAAAACAACTTTTTGGTTCAGGGGAATCTGAATTGAGAGTTGCCACAATATATTATCTAAAATGTCTATTATTCAACAAATATTATGATATATGCAAAGAAACCAAGTATAAACATATTCAGGAAACAAAATGCAGTCCTTACAAATTGTGTTCGGCCAAAATTGTTGGATATAGCAAAGATTCCCAAATACTAAGTGAAACCATGGTTAAATCACTTAAGGAGAAGATGGTGACAGTGACTTGAATACAGAATCACAAAAAGACCAATAGAAATCTAGAGTTGAAAAGTACAGTAACTGAAATTAAATGATCATTCAAAGAGCTTAATTGCAGATTTGAGATGACAGAAGAGAAAATCAATAAATTTGAAGATAGACCAATAGAAATTAACCAATCTGAAAGAATAAAAATGAACAAGGCTCAAAGATCTGTGGGACAACATCTAGCAAGCCAAGTATATCAAGGGAGTCACAGAAAGAGAAGACACAGAAAAAGTGCTAAGAAAAAAAAAAAACTAGATGAAAGCTTCTCAAACTTGGTGAAAAATATTATGGATCAGAAAGCTACATGAAATGCAAAGAAAAGGTCCACACCTAAATGCATTATACTCAAACTATTTAAAGACAGAGAAAATCTGGGAAACATAAAAGAGTGACACATTATATACAGGGGGACAATAATAAGAATTACTGATTTTTCATTAGAAGCAATAACAGTCAAAGGCAGTAGACTGATACATTCAGTGTTCAAAAAGAAAAACTGTCAACTAATATCAGCACAGGTATCTTTCACGAATGAAGCAAAATAACAACATTCCCAAACAAAAATGATTCGTTGCTATAAAATTTTATTTACAAGAAATACTAATGGTCTTTAGGTAGAAAGGATATGGTACCAAATGATAATTTCAGTTCTCAGGAGGAAATGAAAAGTGCTAGAAATGGTGATTATGTGGGTGAATATAATATATAAGTATTTATTTTTCACATTTTCTCTTTAAAAACAGTTAAAATTTATAAACTATTTTGGAGTTTATATAACTGTATATTAATATGTGTGACAACAGCAGCACAAAGGAAGAGGAGGGAAAAGAAATTCATATTGTAGAGAGACAGACTTCACAGATCTAGTCCAGGCATTTGGACAATTGAACATCCATATGCAAAAAAAATGAACTTAGACCTCTACTATACACACCAAGTAACAAAGTAGACCCTAGACCTAAATATAAGAGCCCAAACAATAAAACTTCTAGAAGAAAATGTAGGAGAAACATTTATGTTCTACGGCTAGGTATACAGCAAAAGTATGAACTATAAAAGAGAAAATTGATTAATTGAACTTCATTAAATTGAAAAACATATACTTTTCAAAAGATACTATCATGAATGTGAAACTATAAGCCAAAGACTGAATATTTTCACTTCATGTTATCTAATAAAGTTCTTACAAGCAGGATATGTAAAGAATTATTACAACTTAATAAGACAGATTCTGTCTTATATGCAAATATTGGCAAAATACTGCAGTAGACATTTTTATTAGGCTTTTCCAGAGAAACGATATGTGTGTGTGTGTGTGTGTGTGTGTGTGTGTGTGTGTGTGTGTGTGTGTAAAGAGATGTATTATGAAGAACTGGCTCACACTGTTATGGAGGCTGCAGATTCCAAAGATCTGCAGTCAGCAAGCTGATGACCCAGGAGGCTGATGTCTGGTTGCAGTTCAGGTTCAAAGGCCTGAGAATTAGGAGAGCTGACGGTGGAAGCTCCAGTTTGCAACTGGGCAGGCATGGGACCCAAGAAGAGCTAATTTTTCAGTCTGAGTCTGAAGGCTAGAAGAGGCCATTGGCCTAGGTAGGAGGAGTTTCTACTAATTAAGTAGGCTTCCCCCCTACCCCCATTCAGGGCTTCGATTCACTGGATAAGGCCCACCGGTGTTAGGGAGAGCAATTTGCTTTATTCAGTCTACTGATTAAATGTCAGTCTCATCCTGAAACATCATGTAGATATACCCCAAATAATATTTGGTTAAATGTCTGGGTACCCTGTGGCCTAGTCGAGTTGACACATAACATTAATTATCACAGCATTTAGCCAACATACAGTTGGCTCAGAATCATGTTAAAAAGATGCTCAACATCATTAATCATTATAGAAATGCACGTTTTTTTCAAACCACAATAATATACCATGACACACCCACTAGAACAGCTATTGTCAATAAAGTCATAGTATGAGGTCTTAGCAACAATGTGGAGAAACTCAAAACCCTCATACATTTCTGGTAGGATATAAAATGGTATCACCACTTTGGAAAATAGTTGTTTATAACTTATAAAGTTAAATGAATTTACCATATGACCTAGCATTTTTATTCATAGGAATCCAAGAGAAATGAAAACAAATGTCCCTATGGAGACTCGTATGCACAAATTCATAGAAGGAATATTATAATACGTATTGGAAACAAATTAAATGTCATAAAATGTGGCATGTTTTGTATGAGGACAGGGATGGACTATATAAATAAGCTTGATGGAATTTTGGGGGTGTTAGGTTATAAAACTGGGGTTTTGTGTTGATTGCACAACTCTAAGTTTATAAAATTATTGAATCTTATGTTCACAATGGGTGGATTGTATAGGATGTACGTTAGTAAAGTTAGAAAAAAATGTGTATGTAATGAGGAAATGAGAAGGTAAACAAAAATTAATAATTGGGGAATATGAAGGAGATGGAGATTTTTATACTATTCCATGTTTTCCACAGCTCTGCAATTATTCAGATTTCAGAATTATAAAATTTAATAGCTCTTAGAAGTAATCTAATGTTTTTGTAATGTTTTTGTAAAAATAAGTTTAAAAACTTTTGTTCGTTTTTACAAATTCAGTCCTAAAATGTCATTTTATTTCAGCTTGTTTATTCTTTACTTCATTGATTTGTTGTCTGCTTTGAACAGATAATCTGCTTTTGCAATTCTGCCCCCCTGTAGTGCAAAATTGGCCAGCAGGTCCAGTGCCCAAGTGAACCTTTCCTGCTTCGGATACATGTCTCATCTATGCTAGGGAGCATACCTTGTGGAATATATTCTGAAGATATATGTTTCTCTGATGATATTTTGAGGATATTTGTTTCTCTCATCTGTGCAGTAAAATGTGCCAATATTATGGACATGAACACAGTGTTTTTCTCTTTGGCAGTATTTTCTTAGGTTCAATGATCACATCTTCCCTAGGTTTTTTTCCTCCCATAAAAGAAAAAGTTAAATGCAAACATTAACACAATTGTTGTGAGCAGTAAATTAAAGTGAAGTTTTGTGACTCATGCTAATGTATATTTGTATGCTTTATTTGAAGGTCACTCTGTGAGACTGCTGGGTCAGAAAAAGGATAATGGAAAACGGTTGGGGGGAGCACGACTGGATTTGCCAAAGATTAGGAAGAATCCACTGATAGAAATCATTTCCATCAATACCGGGTAAACTTCTTTCAAACTTATAAAATGTTCACTATACTTCATGAATATAGGTTTTTTTTTTTTTTTTTTTTTCTGGACGTGTGATATAGAAATGTAGTTGAATATTTTCATGGGGAAGAAAAATCAAAAAGCTCTAAAGTATATGATTATAGTTTCTTCCAAAATGTTTCTGTATTCAAATTAGTATTAATATTATTCTGACTTCTTTTTGGTAATAAACATGGGTTTCATTTTCTAGCTCTGCCCTTGGTTAAAAATTTTTTTAAAGAGTATTTTATTTTTTGGAATGGTTAATGTACCCATCATTTTGTACTGTGTTTTCAATAGGGTTATAGTAAATATTGCCCAAGGGATTAATCATGTTTTGGTTAACTACCTGAAATACATATTTTAAAATGTTACTCTTATGAGCTTTAAACTGGAAATAAGCATTGTAACTGAATATTGAGTACTCTTAATTTCCGAGTCTTAGAGTCTGAAATTCTTTTACCTGATTCCAACTCTTGGTATATTTATTTATACTTAGTTTTATTTACATTTATTGAATTTAGTTCCTTTAAATTATGACTCTACCTGGAAGAGTTACACATTTCCCACTTTAATTATATTATTGTATTCTGAAAGTTTGATGAAGCAAAAGCCTTCTGTTCCTTAAATTGCAGGACTCTGTCCATTTATATATGTTAGTTACCTAACAAATTTAAGCTACCTTGCTCAATTTTGATTTCATCTTCATTCCCTCTTTAAAGAAATTTTTCTCTTACTGTGCTTTGCTTTCTTCATGCTATTTCCTGTTGAGAGCAGGTGAACTTATCTTTCCTTCTCCAACATCTTTCTACACCTGTCTCTAAGCCAGTACTTTTAGTTCCTCCTGCACTATTGCAGCTATGTTATTGCTGGTTATCTTTTCTCTAGTCTTACTACTTTCTTATTAATCCTTCACACTGCTGACAAAGACTAGGGAAGAGAAGTCTTTCGATTTTTCTCTAAAAGCCCCGTGAGATATTTTCAGTTGATTTGTAGTATTCGTCCTGAACCAATGTCTGGCCTTCAGAGGTGAAGGTTCAGAAACTTGGATCTGTCAAGCTCAGATATTAGTGATTAAATTGGTATATAACAGACGTGTAGTTACATTGACTGGAGTATCTAATATAGCCTTTCTCTCTTGAGCCTGAGCCTAAAAATTGTAAGCATTAAGTAGTTTGTTAATCTCTCTGTCTCATTGTTTTCCTTCCTCAGGTAAGCATTTTTTTTTTTTATTCTTGATTTCCTACATAAAATTGCAGCATCCCTACATTTCCCCCTCTTCCATATTTGCCTTATTTTCCTCTGTAACACTTCTCTCTGTAACACACACACACACACACGCGCGTGGTATGAGGTTTCTCTGCTAGTTTTCTCCTTTTCCCATTTCTCTTGTTGGCAATCCTCCTGTGTACGGTGACATGCCCTTTTTTGGGTGGCTGCATTCTCCTCCCTCAATGGCTGGGCTAAGTCCCTTCTTCCATTGTGCATCTATAATATTTCCTATGTATCTTGATTATGGCACTTCTTAGACTGAATAATTTTATTTTCCAATAATTGTAAACTTCTTGGGTTCTGAAAGTATTTCAGTTACCATTATATTAATTTTTAGTTCAGTACAAAGTGAGAACTCAATAAATATTTGTGGAATAGTCGTTTTTTCTTAAAGCCATTTCTATATTTTGTTGCTGTACAGTTTAAAAACTTGCTTTAGGTAGCCATTTTAAGTAGCATTAAGTTAAAAATTTTCATATATTATTTGAATTTCTCTTCTCTTGGATTTAGTGTTTCTTAAAATGAGGCTACAGTATAAACCTTTTGAAGCTCACTGGATGTTTGCTGTCACTCTCTCATCCTCTCACATCTCTCATTTTGCAATATAGAAGTGACCCTTAGTAAGTAAATCAACCAATTTGCTTTGGATATTAAGATAATACAGTTTATGCTGAGATTTGACTTTCTAACCTTCTCTGAAGACTAATCATTTCCTGAATCAGCTGTAGCCTTATCATGTGCTCAGATGAAAGCATCTCCGGATTTGTCCACAGTATCACTCTAAACATCTTTGCTTGGGTTTTACTTTATTTTTTTACCTCCAGTGGAGCTCCTTGCTTTTTTTCATTTATGTTTAAATATTTTAAAATAGTTGTAACTATAATTATTCCTTTTGAGAGGAGATTATCTTGTCCATCAAAATACTTTTCAAAGTTTTATTGCTTCAAAATTAAATATAGACATATAAGTTTCATATAAAGTTTCCAATTTTCATTTAGGAAAAGAATCCCATTTTCAGCAAGTTTTATTATATAATATACATTAGTAATTTACTGAAGTTACCATTAGGCTCTACAAAGTTGTTATGTTTGTTACATTTCTGATTTAAAATGTTAAAGGAATACATTAGTTGCTTTAGCCAATGAAGTTAAAGATTTCAGAATCATGCTAGAGTTTGGATGAGCTGAGAGGAGTTCTTACTTATCTGATCACAGTGTGTATAATAGGGGTGCCTTTTATTTTTTTAAAATAACATTGATCTTTTCTCTTTATACCCTCTATTAATTTTATGATCAATTATCAATCTGTATTTATGTGTGCTATATTAAGTATATAAATTTTAGTCCACTTGGATTATTGTTCAGTTTATAATGCTCTTCTTGAAGGTTTTCTGAGATGAGGTCTGCTACCACTTGTCTAATACAACTCTTATTTCTAGGCTGTTTCTCATGTGATAAAGACTCTCTGTAGAGGAAACACGAATAGGCATATATGCTCTTTAGTAAGATAAGACAGCATTATGGACATGTCTCTGAAAAACAGGTGGGAATAAAGTCAATGTTAATTGCCAATGTCTGTGTGATTGATGTACATCAGACACAATTATATGAAATGCACATCTTTTCCCCCTGGTATTTAGTCCTTGAAACAGCCTTATGAGATTATTTTAGTAGATGAGGAAACTCAAGCACAGAGAGTCAAGAGACTTTACATTGTCAGGTAGCTGGTAAGTAACATAGATCGAGACTTACCTATTAACTCCGGCAGATAATTTTGATTCAAAGGAGCAAGGAACCTTAACCAGTGTGTTCAGCAGAGAGGGATCTTGCAGGAACAGAATAATCTTTGCGTTATAGTGACTTCTGAAATGGGCCCTGAAAATTGATAATTATGTATTAAAATGTGTTTGATTTCTGTTGTTGCTGTAACAAATTTCCATGAACTGGGTGGCTTAAAACAACACAAATTAATATTTTACAGTCCTGGAGGACAGATAACACACATTTTATTAAGCTAAAATCAAGGCTATTGGGAAGTAATCTGTTTGCTATTTTCAGCATCTTTAGGCCACCCACATGTCTTGCATATGGTCTCTTTCCATCTTCAAAGCCAGCAACATTGTATTTGTTTGTGTCTTCCAGTCATCTTTCCCAGGACCCTGACTCTCCCACGTTTCAGTGATTATATTGTGATAAACTGGGGCCACCTGGTTAATCTAGGATGCTCTCCCTATTTTAATGCCATTCGATCAGCAACATTACTATCATCTGCAACTTTAATTCTCTTTTGGTATGCAAAGTTTCAGGGATTAGGATAGGTATGAGAGAAACTTATAGGTAGAAAGAAGCATGAACAAAGGCATAGGAGTGGAATGTGTTGTTGTTTGTGAAGTAGATAATTTTGTCCAGTTTGTCTGGAGTTTCCAATATATGTAAGGGAACGTTGGATAAATTATCTTTTCTGTGAAGATCCTAATTGCCCCATGATGAGAAATTATACTCAATTCAGTGTTAAAGGAATAGGATACTCACTGAAGTCTTGAACAGAGGTGAGAAGTAATTGTAGCTAGATGTTAGAAAGGTTATTCTGGGATCAGTTGTAATGTGGTTTGGCCTTGGAAGATAGATAGATGCAAGGAGACCACTTAGGAAGCCGTTAGCATCCCAGCCAGGAAAGGAGAGTAGTTGTGGAAATTAAAAGCAAGGATGGCAGCAAGTTCTGGGAATGGTTTTAGAACATGGACTTCAGCCTACTCTGGTGGAGTTATTTGTTACCATGGATTTGGAGGTTCCAAAGAATGGTTGGAGTTAGAAATATAAGGTGAAAAAGAAACTTCAGTTGAAGGGGTGGGAGTGAATGAGGTCACTGAAGGTGAGTGGTCAGTGCCTGTGTATATAGGAAATAGATGGAGAAAGAGGAATCATCTGTGAAATAGTACTCAGAGATGAAGTTTTTATGACTATGGGTGTCATACTATCAGTTGCTTCAGATTTGATAAGGAGAAATAATCCTGGAATAGGTGAGTCATTTTGGTAGTGGGAAAATTAGAAACCAGATTAGAAATTAGTAAGTTTTGCTACAGAAAGATTATTCTCTTGAGGAGTTCGAATATAAAGTAAGAGAGGTAGTCTTTAGAGAATAGAAGTATATGTATTTTTAATCCGAGCTTGTTTAGAATGCAGAAGGGTAAGGATAAGAAATATATTGATGGGGAAAACTGTCTGAACAAGGATCATGTATACAGATGGAAAGGTAAGTGTAGAACTTACCAGTTCATTGTTCTTAAAGTTCTTGACCAAGTTAATGTGATTCAGTTCCTTCATACTATCAGGCAAAATAGAGGGCAATGTTTCACTCACTGTTAGGTCTCTTTATGTTTTAGTTAACATACCACAATCCTTTTTTTTTTCAGTTCATTTTTATTTTTATTATATTTTTAATTTATTTTTAAATTAAGTTTATTGGAGTAACACTGGTTAATACAATTATATAATTTTCAGGAGTACGTTATCATTTGACATCTGTATATTCTATCGTGTGTTTACCACCCAAAGTCCAGTTTCCTTCAGCTACCATATATTTGATCCCCTTTACCCACTTCATCCTTCCCCTAAACCCTACATTTGCTCCTCTTTACTCTATCTACCTCCCCACCCCCCACTAGTAATCACTAGCCTATAGTCCATGTCCATGAATCCCTGTTTGTTAACATACCACAATCTTTTCATGACATTGATGCACTAGGGCCAGTTCTTAACTGGAATACCACCCCCACCCCATAAGATTTGTCAATGTTCTTTTCCCTTCCCTTCCTCCTTCTGGTGGTGATATTCAGTTGTTATTCTACTTTGTGTATTTTCTATAAACTGGAAGCTATATCGCATGTTAGAGTCTAATTAAAAATTTGGCCAGAAATAATAATTTCAGAGCTAAAGATACAAAATTTGAAGATTCATCTCGGTGTTTCATTCTTATTTAATTAGTAGTGGAGTGAGCTCTTAGTTCTGAAGTACAGCAGAGTAGGATATGTGTGCATTTTATGTAGAAAAGTAACACCTTCATTTATATGTGGAATCTAAAGAACAAAACAAACAAACAAAAGAGGAACAGGCTTATCAATGCAAGGAACAAGATTATGGTTGCCAGATGGAAGGGAGTTGGGGGGCTGAGTGAAAGAGGTGAAAGGATTAAGAAGTACAAATTGGGAGTTACAAAACAGACATGGGGTTGTGAAGTACAGCATAGGGAATATAGTCTATAATATTGTAATAACTATGTATGGTGCCAGGTGGGCACTAGATTTATTGGGGGGATCACTTCTCAAATTATATTAATGTCTAAGCACTATGCTGTTCATCTGAAGCTAATATAAAATAATGTTGAATGTCAACTGTAATTGAAGAAATTAAAAAAAGAGAAAAGAAAAAGTAGCAACCAAGTGCTATGGTCAAGATAACAGGAAGTCAGTCAGCATGCACGCATAAACAAAAGAAGTGAGCTGAAGTTGAAAAGCTGTTTTTGTGAGGGGACCCCATTTTTGTGGTTGTCTTATTTTTTCAAGCCCTGAGAATGGAGCATAGGGGACAAAAAGTAAAAAAATCAGAAATTGGATTATAAAGAAAATCTGTACTTTATTTTGCCTTCTTTGTCACTAGTAAAGTCATCATTTTTGACACCACCTTGGCAGTTTTTGTTCTGCCAAAGCCAAGAGTTGAGTGCTGCTTAGCAGTTCTGATATGTTATATCATTTTAAAGATACTATTAGATTGACCGGAGTTTGAAAGGGTAATCCTCCCCTGGTCTAAACGCGTTTTTGAAAATACTGTGTGACTGTATAGTACTTTACTGATACTTTTTCTTTTAAAATTTTTCTTGTCTTTCTTGTTATTTGCTATCTGTCAGATATAAAGTGGTGGAATGTGGGAACCTTTAAGGGGATCTGATTTTCTTTGAGACATATACTTGAATTTATTATCATTGTAAGAAGTGTCTGTTACTTTTCCCCCTGTAACATCTTAGCTCTTGGAAAACAAAATAACTTGGACGTTTCACCATCTTCTGTAATGTACAGAATTTATTAGTCCCCATTCCAGTGCTAGATACATAAGGTGCTCTATAAATATTTCAATGAATGAGTGAAAGAACAAGGATGCAAATTTATTTCATATAAGTGAAGTTGTTTTTAGAGAAATATAATTACTGCTAATAACATTTCGTTATCTTTCTGGTTCTGATGATTAAAACATGAAATAGTTATTAACAAGATATAATCATAATACATTTGAAAATATAATTATGTGTTTACCATATTACCAGGTATTATGTTAGATATTATGATATATGCAAAGATAAACATTTTCCAAATCGATAAGTAACTAACGTAAACTGAAATAATCCAAAACACGCAGCTTTAAACACAGTTAATTGCAGCTCCTTTGTGGAGACGATTTGGATCTCATTCTATTCCATATTCTGGGCTTTGCTGTTAGGTCTCAGAATGACATTCTTTTCAGGCCGTGACTCTAGACCTCTGAATTGAAGAGCTGTGACATACTCAGATATCTTCTCACTGCCCCTCTAGGAGATGCAGTAGCAGCAACACAGTAAAAAGGTCTCCATCATGATCTTTCATCAAACAAGACGACTGCAGTTGTCCGTACACACTGGAAAACATAAGCCTCAAATGCTGTCCTTTTGTTACTCTTAAATTATAGCTTTTCAGAAAAATCATTCTATAAAAGATGATTTTTTTTTGAGCGATATTTAGGTAGAAGAGCTTTTAAAAGGCTTGAATTAAGGTTCCAAAGAGATCGTGTGGTATCATCCTTATACTCAGGTTAATCTTTTTAATATTTTGGGAAAATTTGGGATGTTTTATATTATAATATCTTTGAAATGACTTTATATTTAGTATATTCAATAATGATTCATTGAATCCTTATGTCTTACCATGGTGTCAAGAAATAAGACTGTCTTAGGTTCTCAGTTCATGCTGTAGTGTTGTTCACATGACCTCATTATATAAACTATCAACCTGTTATGAATCTGCTCTCTTGAGAATAGCTTATTTAGGCTTGGCTCTGTCCTCATAGCAGCGGTTAGATCATGACACCTTTCTCCAAGAGGCAGTTCCTCAAGATAAAACATTTTCCAAAAAGAATTCAACACATTTTATAGTCATTCACTTATCTTAAGTTTATGGGTCAATATTGTCATGCATAGCTCTTAGATTTCTCTCTCTCTCCTTCCCCCTTTTCCCCACTCTGTCTCTCTCTCTGTCTCTGCCTGCCTGCCCCTCTCTCTCTTTCTCTCT
Source organism: Macroglossus sobrinus (assembly GCA_004027375.1). NCBI lineage: Eukaryota > Metazoa > Chordata > Mammalia > Chiroptera > Pteropodidae > Macroglossus > Macroglossus sobrinus. Next base: position 602,184 of record PVKZ01000698.1, read on the forward strand.
CTCTTTCTCATAGATAATAGTTTGCTTCCCTATAAAACAGCTGTCAGGTTATAATGAAAGCAAGTCCCAGTCCAAAATCTGCAATAAGAATTTATTAAGCAAGGTGGCACAGCCCAGCTGTTCTTGTAAACTTGGTGAAGTCCTAATTGTGTCTCCTTTAGATGATTAAATCAAATCTTGTGTGAAAGGTTCACTTTAGGCAGAGAAGACAATCTTGTCAGCCTTAGGCAACGGGAATCCTCTTCACAATGTCTAGAGTTGAGGGTAGAGTGGGAACTAAGCTAGAATAATATCCTTAATGGTTTGAGCCATTGCTACCTAATCAGTGGTCTGTGGACTAGTGCCCGGTTGTTAATTGTTGATGGATGGTATATGACAGGTATTAAAATTGAGAGCAAACATTTTAGAAACTTATAAGGTAGTTTATCATTGCTATATTCTAATTCGTTTTCATTGTATTTCACAAAAAATATTGGTTTACAAGAGGTTGGAAATAAAAATCCTGTCACTAAATATTGTTTGAGAAACACTGCTCTTGACTAGTGTGTTGCAAGGTTCTTTACCCTATTCTGGAAAATATAGCTAGTCCACTTATCTTGGGTGCCACTGATTTCACTAATGAGATCCCATTTTTGCTCTCTTTTATGTTGTAAGTTAACCACTTGTGGTTAGTAGTTAACTACTACTTTCCCAAATAAAAACTTATTGCTGTTATTTATTATGCTAATTTGCAAAGCCTCTGTTGACCAAAGATAAAAGACAGCTAAAACTTATCAGTAATCTCTGGAAAGTAGCCTTTCTGATTAACTACTAGCAAAGAGAGACTATTCTTAGAGTTGCAGCTTAAAATTACACATTTTATATTATGCTTCTTACATTAAATTCCTTCAAAAGTAAATTATAGCCATAGTAATGTAGCCCATGTGAAACTTGAATCTAGAGGTTATAACTTTTGGCACATACCCAAATGCTTAGAGACTTGTTATTATTCTTATTCTGTAAGCTTATGCAGGCCAGGAACTTTCTCTCTCAGTTTTGAGCCTGGAAAGTGGCACTAGCCTGTTCTGGAAAAGGTAGTAGAGTCCATGTTACAATAGAGAGAGCTCTATGCTTGGGGTTCAGAGTCAAAGACACTTATTTTCTAGTTGCATGACATAATAAATTAGACAATCTTTACAGCCTGTCTCTTTTCTAACATGGACACATGCTGCATATCTTATGTGTAGTCTTACACATTAGGGGAACTTTAATGCGTTTTTCTTAGAATTTTGATGTTGCTGTGTTCTATATTTTACGAAAATTCTCCAAGACCCTTATTGTACTATTTAGGCAAGAAAGTCTCTCGTACTAGAATATAAATTTAGGAGTTTATCCAATTCATCACCAATTCGTCAATCTCCTACTTCACTTATTCAGTTTTAAGTGAATGTTTGAAAAAGAAACTTAAAAATATTAATTTTAGTCTCTCTCATAACTTAGTATAATGTCTTGTTCAGAATTTTCACTACATAAATACTTTAGTATTTCAGTGACAGCAGTGTTAAATGCAGAAAAATTTTACTGGCTGAGCTGGAATATAATTCTAATTACTTCTCTCTTGCTATAGATGATTATTTTGTAGAAAAGAAATATGTTAATTTGTACTGAATGAAATACAACTTATCTCAAACAATTAAATGTGTGAAACTGAAATATTCATGGCAGTTTCGAACTGTTTACATTTTTACTTTTATCCAAAAACTAGTTGTCCTGAAATTTGCATCTTTTTTGATATCTTCAATGAAATTCCTAAATACTTTATTTTCACTTAAATTCTGTCCAAATGAAATTTTAAAGTAATCTTATTATTAGTGCATTATAAAACTGTATTTGGGAATGATCGTTTGTAAGAACAGTGGATGGCACTATTGGCTCATATCTGTGAAGTAATTATTACTTTACAGAATAATTGGTTTAATAAATGCCTTTAAATAAAGTGGCACAGGTAAAAATTTTAGGTGGAATTAAGATGGGTATTTAACCTTTGTGAATTCTTTATGTAGTCTTTGCTTTATATAAATTTTGAAATGAATATATAACTTTCTCAGTAATTGTATATAAAGAAATGACTATTTTTTAAAAATTGTTTCAGATGTTATAGAGTATACCATTGCACTAACTAAAAGTATATCTTAACATTTTTCTGATAAAAATATTTAGTTTAGAGAAGGGAGAATAACTTTGAATTTGCATAAGAAAAGCAAAAAAAATTCAAGATACCCAAATTTAAACACAGCATTAAGGAAACCTTAGATTAAAGTTAATTGAGTAGAATGTTTAACACTTTCTTCTGGTTAGTTCATAGATTTTATGGTGTGATATACATTAGTTATAAATAGTAATAGAGACTCATATTTTAAAAAGTTTATTGTTTTATTTCATGTATACATGACCTTTCTGTTTGCACTTAAAGAAAATTAAATGGCCCTGTGTCTGGACAAATGTTAAGTGCAGAGGGTAGAAAGATGTGTTTGCTTGGTGTCTGCCATTGGGAATCTCACAGGATAGAGAGTGAAGCAAGCACAAAACAAATTATAACATTGTAAGTACAATAGTACAGGAGTGGGCAGAGTTGTCTTTAGGACCATGATGGATTGCTTGGCTGAGTCAGAAAGGGCTCCCCTACCTAGAAAGTGGATATTTAGGCTATGTCTCAAGGTTTACCTCATAGGTGGGTTCAAAGATACTTTAAGCAGGAGGGAACTCTCTCCTCTCCTGTGAACACTGGTATTGAATTGTGAAAGGCCACGCCTTATACAGAGAATGATGAGTGAATATGGGAATGGAAGGAGAAAGGTTAGAAGGAGGGAGCCTGAGATTGCTTGGGTTCAAACTTAGCCTCATCGTTTCATCATTTGCTCTGTGGTATTGTATAAGTTATTCAACCACTGTGTAGGTCTCACTTTTCTCATCTGTAGAATGGAGATAATACTAATGTGTTGAGAATTAGAAGAGGTCATCTATTTAAAGTAATTAGCATAATGCCTGTTCAGAGTACCTGTTCAATATAATTATTAAATTTGTTACTATCACAACTATGTAGAAGACAAACCTCAGACTTAATTAGATTGCACTTTGCTCAAGACCGTGGAGCATTAAGTGGCAGAATCATGACGTTAACCACTTTATCTAAGCATTTCTTTTTCTAATAAACTGCAAGTGGCTTCTAGCCCCGTTTTCTACCCTTGTATTGGAATTGTAGTTAGTTAGTTAGTTGAAAGGAAAGACAGTTAGAGCCGAAGTTTGTGACTAATGTAGAGGACAGCCCACTAAACCTGAGAAAGATGCTAGGGGCCCCAGATTTTACAGAGAATGGAAAACGTGGGCTCTCAAATGGAGGTGGGCTAGGAAGAGTTCTGCTATATACTTTTATTGTACTGTGTTAGATGTCTCTTAAGATGCATTAGGTTTATCCAGTGTAATGGCTTTTGAATAAAGGATGGGACTGCTAAATCATGTAGATTTAGAGATAGATGGTTCTTTTAGCCTCCTGTTTTGTTATTTCTTTTTTTAAAAGCAATACTTGAGTTAGGGTGCATGAAGATGATTAGAGACACAGTGGACGTGAACAGTTGGTCGTATCCAAAGAGCTAATGTCTGTCATTTTCCCTGTTGCTTCAAGAAAACTTACTTTCCAGCTCCATCAGGAAGAGGGGAAAATCCCAAAATTGTGAAGCCCAACTTTAATTAGGTATAATTAGATACATATGTGATTGTGGTAAAGACTTGTCAGTTTTTTCAATATAAATGTAATATATATTTCATATTTATTTTTGAACCACTTTGCTTTTGTTTTACTGCATCTCAGCATGGTAGCACCAGTTGTTTTATTTTTTCTAAGCCTGATAAAGCAGAATGTTTTGTTTGGCTTTTTAAAAAGGCAGTAGTGCATGTGGTTAAGACCTCATTTACTTTATCTGATGAAGTAGTCTCTGAAGAATGTCTGTATTTTTCTGTAAATCCACTAAGGAAACTGGGTTTAAGACAAGGTCTTAAAATCCTAGTATCTGTTTTTAAACAATGTATGTTGCTTTGTGATTTCTTATGTGTTTTTATGGTTATCCTTAATTGTTAATTGTGAGAGAGACTATGAGTTTAGTAAGATCTTTCTGCCTTGTGAAGTAACTTTTATGTCTTGTTTGATTACTGCTCTTGAGGAAAATAGAAATTGTCTGAAATAAGATTTCTAGTCTGTTCTCCTCCTCCCCCACTTCCCTCATATCTGTTGTTGTTTCCTTCCTGCCCACCTTGACAGAAATTTATGAAAACAAGGTATGTAAGGATGGATTTATTTATTTAGGACTGTAGCCCCTTGTGACCAGAACATATATCCAATCAAGATTGGTGCTCTATTTTATTCACTGGTGTTTTCACTCATTGGTTTGTTTATTCTTTGTACTCATTCACTCATTTATTCAATGAACATTTGCAGAATATCTATATCAGATACTCTACTAAGTGCAATAAAAGAAATAAAACTTACCACTGCCCTGTGAATCTTACAGTCCAGTGTAGTTTAGTTAACTAATAAATAATTCTATTTTAGTCTTCATCAAGTATAATAATGGCCAGTTCTTTTTATATGTGTGAGACTTAAAGTCGTATGCTTAGATGACCACAAACTTAAAGAATGAGTAAAATAGGACTGGTATAAAATATGATGGCTGAAAATGGGCATGCATAACATGTGTAACATGTCAGTGGGATCCTCTTTGGTGACTGATTACTATCGAGAATTCAGTCACCATTGTAACATTTTGTTCACACTCTGGATTTCAAGCCACCTATGATCCTTTGGATGTTGATTCCATGCTTACTCTGTTAAACACCTGTGATTTCATTTTCAAATAATGTAATTGTTAAGATCCCTTTTTGCCTACTCCAACTTCTTTCTTATTCTTGTTTCAACTATTAGCCTTTTTTCTTCTTTCCATTTTTTTACCTTAATCCTCAATTACATGCAAAGTAAGAAGCAAATTAATAAAAATAAGGTGTCAATAGTAGCACTGATGTTGACAAGCTGAACACATTTAAAAAGAAAATGTCTGTGTCAAATGCCCCTGAGGAGAGTGGGGTTTGAGGTTCTGCTGATGCTGGAAGCAAATTGTAATGATGTTTGGTGATGTCTAATAGTGGCTGCGTAGTGGTCAGCGTAAAGCAAGTCATGTGTAACTGAGTTTGACTTGCACTTACTTATTTTGCTTTAAATGGTTATATATCAAATGATAAATCTTAAATTTATTATAGCTTTGTTGTTCAGTTATGCTATTTGGAATATGACTCATATACTTTAATACTCCATTAACTTTAAATTCTTGAGGTAGATTTTCAAAGGTGAATGGTGTAGGAAAGAATAATGTAGATGTATGAGGATTTTTTTGTTTTAATTTTTAATTTGATTATATTATTTTTGCATACCCTAATTTCAGAATCCAACTGTGACTAAAACTCGTACATGGAATTTTTCCTGATATACTTCACAAATACTTATTTTAAGCAGCATCAGTATGACTTGTCTAATCTCTTAATTTCCTTTTTTTTTTTTATCTTAGTACTGCTTTGCTTGTATCTTAATGGTTTCTAGATAACTTTAATTGATTGATCCTTTTATATCTATATTTTCTGATTTCTTCTATCTTACAATTTCTTCATCTTTAAATGATTGCTTTATTTCCTTCCCATTCTTCCATCTTCTGTCTCTACTGTCTTTTCATGAGGTGCCATTACCATCAGGATACTTTGATTACTAGAACTCTGATGTTCAGTACCAATGTACTGTTTTCTCCTCTGCATCTGATATAGAATGATTCTCTTTTTCTTTTTTCCCCAAAAGAGTGGAGACAGGAAGACTTTTTTTCCATGAATTGAGATATATTGACAGCAATCAAAATGTAACTTTTATGATTTAGACATTCATTCTTTTTAGAATACATTACTTTATAAATTTACCTCTGTCCTTTTATTTTCTTTCTGTTCTGATGGTCTTAATGGCACTTAATTTAGTCATGTCTAACATGTACTACTACAGATTAAGAAGCATAGATTTTCAAATATATTTCATTAGGATGAATTAACAGAAATATAATTGTTATGTCAAGGTTAAGAATATTTTACAGGTCTTGGAATATAAACTCAGATTGCTTACACTGCCATTTATAATGCTAACAATCAAGAGGATACATATTTTATTCCATTTAAAGTCTTTATTATTATTACCACTTTATGGAAATTGATATTGAAGAAATCAAATAATGTACCCAGAGCTACCATCTTATTAATAAACGTAGCTAGAATTTGTAGCCTTATTTACTGAATGTGACAGCAGACTTCTGGAGCCAAACTGCTTGGGCCTACATCCTGAATCCAGGGCTTACTGTGTAACTCTGGGCAAGTTTTCTTGTACGTAAGTTTCCTCATCTCTAAAATGGGAATAATAATAATACCTGTTTCACAGGCTTGTTGGGAGGATTAAGTATACTTATGTATAGCTTAGAATAACATCTGATAAATAATAGTTAAATATATAAATGATTGCTGTCACTATTATCATTATTCATTTGACTGTTTTCTTTTTTTAAAAAATTTTTATTTTATTATTAGTTTCAAGTATATAGTACATTGGTTAGACATTTATATAGTTTATAAATGATGCCACTGATTGCTCTTTTTCTCCTCTGGTTATACAGCTTGCCATTACATTAATGTTAACTGCATTCCCTCTGCTGTGCTCCTTATCCCCATGACCATATATCAAGCACTAATTTGTACTTCTTTAACCCTTTACTCCTTTATCCTAGCTCCCCAAACCTCTGCCCATCTGGCCATCACCAGATTGTCTTCTATATTTGTGAGTCATTTTTTGATTAGTTCTTTTTGTTCCTTAGATTCTGCATATAAGTGAAATCATATGGTATTTATCTTTCTCTGTCTGACTTATTTTACTCAGCATAATAACCTTTAGGTCCACCCATGCCATTGCAAATGGTAGGATTTCATTTTTTTTAATGGCTGAGTAATATTTTATTGTATATAAACCATAAGTTCTTTATCAATTTGTCTGTTGATAGGCATTTAGGTTGCTTCCATATCTTGGCTGTTGTAAATTGTGCTGTAGTGAACATAGGGGTGTGTAGAACTTTATGAATTATTTTTTTGGTTTTCTTTGGATAAATACCCAGAAGTGCAGTTGCTGGGTCAAAAGGTATATCCATTTTTAATTTTTTGAGAAACCTCTATACTGTTTTTGTAGCAGCTGTACAAAAGCTGTACCAATTTGCAATCTCACTAACAGTGTATGAGGATTCCCTTTTCCATATCCTCACCAACACTTGTTCTTTCTTTAATGTTTTACCCATGTAGAATGTTTATTTTTTATTTCTAAAACAGCATTGGTGTTTTGGGTAATCAAATTACTGAACCATTCAAACATTTGTGTGAGAGAAAGAAAGGAAATGAGAAAGAAGGAGGGAAGGAATGAGTTCAGGTCTTTGACTTTTATGTAATTATGATGTTTTATTAAAAGTCTTGTTTTATGTAGTGGTTAAGAAAGAACTAGTTGAATTTACTATGTCTACTGTAAATAAATAGATTTATTGTTTATAATATTATCTTGACAAATGTTTGGATGGATAAGTAGAGTTAACATAGTTTGTATAGTGAGCCGCACTTTGAGGTAAGTTGTTCATTAATGGTTTAACTGCCTAAGATCTTTTGCTAACTAATGAGAATGGACTGAGGCCTTTTATATAAGAGATGAAAAAAAAAACCTTTTAATTACAGTTAGAGTTGGAAAACTGTTTAATAATTCCTTTTATTATTTGTAGCCCCATGGCCAAATACCAACTAACTGCCCATAAACCTTTTTAATATAAATCTATTTTTGGATAATTAAAAATAATTTTGAGAGGTTTACATATTGAGAAAATGTTTGAACCAGAAAAGGTTTTAGAGATTTGGAGTCTTCTTTTTATAGATGGTGAAACTGAGGCCCACTGAGCCTAACTGTCCAAAGTTTAGTGGCCTGCATATTGTACACACTTGTAGAAGAAATTGGTTCATGATAGACAGAAAGAGACAACTCTGACAGGTGGTACACCTTTACCTTTAGGATTTTAGAGGTTAGTAAAAAGATTAGAAGAAGCTTTTGTGGTCTGCAAGACATCATAAAAATGATATTTTATGTTAGCTTGTATTGAAGTAATGTAGGGCAAAACACCAGAAAATGTTATCTCTTTGGCCAGTAATGTTTGGTGAATAAACAATGGAAAACAGTGAAATTATCTCTCTATTAAGTAAATTGAATTACATGGGATAAAAAAGCTGTTGAGACTTAAGAATTTTTTTCTGATGTGTGAGAATCTTTATGAAAACTCCGGATTCTATATATCCTTCTGTTCTGTTCATTCATTATTTGCCTTTCCTATCTATATTTCTGTTTCTTCTCTTTATTTTCCTTTATTCCTGTAGGTTTTTGTGTTTGTCTCTCTAGCACCTAATAATGACTAGCATATGGATGCTCTCAAAAAAAATTTTTATGACTCAATTTCTAAATGCTACTTGGTATGTTTTCATTCTAAAGTCTCTTAATGTTTCCCAAGTGTTGACCATGTATTCCAGCCTTTCTCAGTTTATGTTCTCTTCGAGAATTAAGCCTAAACTTAAACTGATTGTTTTAAGGTATTCATTGTTAGTTCATATAATGAATTAACTTCTCTCCTAAGTATTTAGATTGGTAAATAGCTGTGTACCATTCGTGAGAGAATTGAGAAAATAATCACTTAGATTTTTTTCTATAGTACTTAATTATCTTGGAACACTGGTTGAGAAAACCTGACTTATTCACTTCATTAGACCTCCTAATACCATTCTTAAAGCTTACTTTTCTAAGGAGCATCATTCATTAATAGACTTCATTTTGATGTCAGTTGTTTTTTTACTCCATATTCCCTTTAAGTTGCATAGACTTAGTTTTTACTAAGATTTGTTTCTAAGTTTGCATTATGCTGAATGAATTGCAATAAATTTGACTTAATTCTTTAAAAAGAAACACGCAGTAAAACAGAATTTTTATATTCCTGTATTTTCTCATGTAAAGCATATACTACTTGAGTGTCAGATTTGTTATCCCTAGGGTGGGCTTGTATGTGAGATATGCTAGGACCTTGACAACACAAGTTCCAAGGGCAAAGGAAGGAGACTGGAACTAGAAGATTGAGTATGGTTAACACGAACTTGGTCACAAGAGTTGATGCTTAAGAGTCAGCCCTGTTTTTAGGTGTGATATCTATAACCAGTAACTATCTGAGTTCTAATTTCTAAAGGAGTTAGTGTTAGATGTGTCAGGGTTTGCTTATGTGAAGATAAAAAAAGAAATAACATCATACTTTTCACAGATAACATGATTATCTACGTAGTAAATACCATAGAATCTACAATAAAATGCCTAGAACTCCTAAGTGACTTTATCAAGGATACAATATAAACTCACAATAATCAATCATATATCTCTATACTAGCATGCACAATTGAGAACTGAAATTGAAAAAAAAAGTATTTCATCCAGTAGCCCTGTGAAAATTAACTTAGATATAAGTACTTAGATATGAATCTAACAAATCATGTATAGGATATGTATGTTGAAAACTACAAACAGAATAAATCAAAGAAGAGCTAAAAAGGAGAAAGAGATTTATGATGAATTGGAAGACTCAGCATAGTAAAAGTATCAGTCCTCCCTAGATTCATCTATAGATTTTAAGTAATTTCAGTACAAATTTAGTTGTATTTTTAAATATTAATGTAGGCAAACTGATTCTAATTTTCATGAGAAAGACAAATGAACTTGAGTTATCTAAAATAGTTTTGAAAAAATTAGATTGGAGGAATCATACCACTCTATTTTAAAACTTATTATCAAGTAGCAGCAATTAAGACAGTGTGGTAGTGGTAAAGGGATAGACATGTAAATTGTTGGAAACAGAATAGCATGTCCAGAAATTGATCCATGCAAATTGGCCAATTGATTTTTAACAAAGGTGCCATTCCTATTTAAAGGGGAAAGCAGTATTTCCATCAAGTTGAGCTGGAACAATTAGATATTCTTATGGAAAAAGGAAAGAACTTTGACTTAGACCTCCTATGCATGAGAATATTAACCCTAAAGTAGTCAAATATCCAAATGCAAAATTTTAAAGTATAAAAGTTATAAAAGAAAAAAGGAGCATTTCTGTGACCTGTGATTAGAGTTCATAGAAATGCTACCAAAAGAATGATCCATTAAATGATAAAAGATGTACTTCATCATAATGTTCTATGAATGATACTGTTAAGAGAATAAAAAAAAACAAGCTATAGACTGGGAGAAAATGTTTATATACCCAAGCATAGGACTTATAGGGAACTGTCAAAACTCTGTATGGAAACAAACAACCCAATTTAAAAATGAGCAGAAGACTTGAACAGACACTACTCCAAAGAGGATATCCAATTGGCAAATAAGTACATATAAAGTTTTTCTGCATTGTTACCATTAGAGGATACTGCAATTCATCTATTAGCCTTGCCTAAATTAAGAAATACTGACCCTACCAGGTGTTGGTGGGGTTGCAGAGCAGATAGAACTTTGATACGTTGTTGGAGGGGATGCCAAATGGTATAGCCTCTTGGTTAAACAGTTTTGCAGTTTCCTTAAAAAGTTAAATATAAACTTACAATGTGATCAATAGTTTCACTTCTGGGTACGAAAAATGAAAACTTAAATTATAGAAAAACCTGTACACTAACGTTCATAGTAGCTCTCTTTTTAATTTGTTTAAAACTGGTAACAATTCATATGTTCTTCAGGGGTGAATAGACGAATAAACTATTATATTCATTCAATGGAATACTACTGAGCAATAAAAAATAAATTATTGATACCCTCAGCATCTTGGATGAATTTCAAAAGTACATGTTGAGTGAAGGAAGCCAGTCATAAAAGGTTATATACCATATGATTTGTTTATGTGATACTCAAGAAAACAGAAAACCATAGTGATGGAGAAGAGATCGATGATTTTCAGTGATTAGAGGTGGGGAGAGAGTGTGCCTATAAAGGAAGAGCAGGAGAGATTGTCTTGAGGTGATGGAACTCTTCTGTATCCTTATTGCTGTGGTACATTTATATATCTATACATGTGCTAAAATTCAAAAAACTGCACACTCTTGAAAAAAAATCTGTTTTACAATATGACAATGATTTTAAAAGTTCATTGGCCCTGCACAGAAAAAAAATATATTAAGAAATGTTAGGCAGAGAACAAAGGTAGGAAATAGAAATTTATGAAAAAGGTTTACACCTCATCTAAGTTGGAAGCAAAGTCATCTAGAAAGAGAGGGAGTCTGGTTTGGCCCTGTAATTTTGAGAACTGAGCTTTAGAACGGTTGCTGAAGGTTAATGAAGCATTACTTATTTTATCCTCAGTGTGAATGGAATATTGTCAACTCAAGGTAATATGAGATTAATAATAAGACAGTTAAGTGGCAGGATTATGCCATGGTTTGATTCATTAAATAAAACTTTTTAATTACCTGGTGTCATATCCCATTAAATAAGACTGTTTTTCTTGATTCTTGCCAGTTGCCATTTGTTGATCAGAAGACAACTTTCAGAGGTATTCTATTGTTGCTGGAGGTGGAAATGGGCAAGGATGGAATTCGGTTAGAACAGAAATGTCACAATCTCAGAAGAAAGGTTTAGCTTATAATTAAGCTAGTGCCCATATACTCTTCTTACCTTTATGCACATGTGCACATCAGCCTTGCAATTTTTCTTGCTACTTTTGGCATAAAGAAATAATTATTGCTTTGGATCTTGTACCTATAAAAACTGCAAAAATCTGAGAGTATATGGCCACTTTGACTCATACTGATTTGTTTAAATTTAACTTTTCCCTTCAAATTCTGTGACTTGTAATCAGGTCCTCATATTTCCTGCTGTGCAGGAAAGTGTTGATATGGAAGCCTGCAGTTGCCATCTTTAGAAGGGACTGGTTGGCCTTGGGGGATGGAGAGTGGAGTTCTCCCTTTTCTGGTATCTGCAAACCTGGCTTTATAATTTTACCTAAGTTCGTAATATTATTTTGCCTGCCTGGTGTACTTAACACTTGTTTCTTCCTTCTGGGAATCTGAAGTTTTAATAATTGTGACTAGTCATTGTGCCTCTGTGACCAGCCCAAAATAAAAGCTCTGCAGTCTTGAGTCTCAAGTGGCCTGTTCTAGGCCAAAATAGTGTACATGTGTGCAACTATATTTCACTGCTGGAGAAAGGAGTCCATTCTGTATGGTCCCTCCTAAGAGGACCTCCAGTCCTCACCCAATATGTCTTTTTCTCTTGCTGATTGTGGTAATTAACTATAGCCATGAGTGCAACAGTCTCCCAACTACTGTAAGTCCTAGGAAATGTCCAGATACGTGGGTGGTCTTTTTTCCCCTGGAACAGGCATTCTGATTGCATTGCTGCTCAGCACATTACAAATTGCAGTTATAACTAGCTCACCAGTGTTCTGAGTGGATGTGTATTGCTATTTTCACTTTACTTTATTTTTTATTATCAAGGCATATCTGTTATTGTAAAAGAAAAGACAAAAGTATATTTTAAATGTCTAACAATGGAGTGTAAATTATTTTGTTATTAAATTAGGTAGCACAGCATAATGCTTGGTATGCACTGTTGGGATGCTAAAATAATACAATATGCTTTGACGTTCCAGACGAAGCATTTATCACAGTATTCTTAATTCACAGGAAGGCAGGAGTCAGAGAAATTAGACAATTTAAAAAGGAATATTTGTTCACAGCAGAATTTTTTTACCAAAGTTAAAAAAAAATGGAATGAGGCTGCAACCGAATTAAGATTCTTATTGGCAAGCAAGAAAAGCCACTTAGCAATAGAGGTTTAATTACATCATATTTGATTGCAGCAGCTGCAGAAATGTGTCCAGCGAAAATAAACTTGTTTATTAGGCATTAGGTAAGAACAGTTGCTTAAAGAGTCGAGGACATGGAGAGCAACATCAATAGTTAAAAAACAAGACAAATGACTTCAGGTGATTTTCTTTGGTTCTTGATTAGTTTACAGATGTTTTCATTATTGCTCAATTGTTTATGAGAGTCACTGATGAATTTGAAGTGACAGAAGAACTAGCCTCTCTGAATAGCCTGTGTGGAATAATTATAGGTGAGAATATTTACAAAAAAATTAAGAAAACATCAAATCAGTATAAGCTGAAGTGGGATCTGCTAATATGTGTTATAACTTATTATGATAAAAATATTTGTGAAACAGAAATTCTTAGACAAATTTACAAAGGTGTTTAAAGTATTTAGTTATTGTATTATTCATCAGAAGGTGCTTTGAGGAAAATATTTGAATCTTGTATATTAATGAACCAGTGGTGTCTTTGGTGAACTTTATTTTTTTTCCTCACAGACTTAACAATTTTCAGTTTTATGAATTTTTGTCAGAAACTAAAGCCAAATGTCTTGACTTGCCTTATGACACAGCAGTTGATGACTTAGCAGTGACAGAGTTGTGCGACCTTTTTTTTTTTTTTTTTTTTTTGCGGTTATGTCTTCAATTGAAATCTTTCTGAAAGAGAAGGATCCCTTTCAACAATGATTACTGAATACTAAGTGGCTTGGAAATGAGGTTTTGCTAAATATTTGACAATATTTCTAAAATGAAAAGTGCAATGGAACTTATATGTAAAACTCACATTGTAGTGTAAAGTCATTTTGCTAGTGATTAATGTTTGCATCACCAGTAATGGCAGGTTACTTTCTATACTTCATATGCTGTCAAAACTTAAACTAAGAAGCAAGCTCTCCATTCCCACCCAGATTTAAAGCAGATAAATTTCTGAGTTCAAAACTATAGTTCTAGCAGCATTTTTTAGACCTAAGTACTAGAGCAAAGGAAATTTCCATACTTCAGAATTTATTTTAGTGTGCAGTGAGGAACTCCCACCTAACCTCCATTGGAAGTGGTTAATTAGTACACATTATAATGACATGCTAAAAGGCAAATCTCAAGAACTCTCTTCTGATAAATATGCTCAGTTAAAATCACATCCTTGTGTGTTACTATCAGTATTTGCCATTACATGTCTGTGTCAAAGACATTTTCAAAGATGAAATAAGTAAAATTTCTTCACATATAAATATTAACAGCTAAGCATTTGTAACCAGTTTTGATGATGGGGACATAACTTTCAACTCAAGTAAAGTGTTATTCCCCACAAAGAATTTCAAAATCTGTATTCTTATTATTATTCTATTTTGAATTTTGTCAATAAAAAAGACATGAAAATTTGTTTTCTTTTGTTACATGAATACTTACATAATAACCTTGATAATTGCCATTTGGCTGGAAAGCCCGGTCTGGAAAAATATTTACTATCTGGCCCTTTACAGAAAAAAAAAAATCGCCACGCCTTTGAAATCGAATATGGAAAGAGGATGATGGAAACAGAGAGATGATGCCCAGTTTCAGGGTGAGACATTGTGGCTCTCTTCGTATAGAACAAAGATGGTAGTTGAATTTTAGACTTGTGCTTGAGGTGTCTGAGGGAGATTTTTAGCAGCCAGTTGAAAATTTGGGTCTGGATTTCAGGAGCTTGATGTGCCATCATTAGTAGTAAAAGATGGAAATAGCAACCATGGATATGGTTTTAAATGTATTCTCTAATCCTTTAGAAAATAAATGCACTTTTCTGCTATGTTTTCTGTTATGAAACAAGGCTAATTTTTTAATGGAGTTTCTGAAATATAGACTCCAGTCACTAACTACTGTTCTCTGACTTTATTCTTAGGAGGGGTATTTCACATTCTCTTCTAGACTAACTACATGATATAATTATCTTTACTACATATAACTTTAATTCTCAGATACAATACTTGAAGTAGAACTTAGAAGATCTTTTTTGAAGGCAAAAAGCATATATGCATTTTGGCTCCATCAGTGTTCTTGTAGAAACCACAGTGTTTTTAGAGGAAAAGCAAAAACTTGTTTACAGTGGAAAGCATAACAAAATCTGTGATCTTTTTGCCTGAAGACTCTTTCCAAAACAACTTACTGTAACAGACATCTAAGGTCAGTATTTTCTAATTAAGACTATTCAGCTCAAGCTTACACACACGTACGCACACGTACACACACACACATACACTCACACACACATACTCCTTCCTTAATTCAGTGTCTATTGCAAGTTACTAGTGAGGATTTAGGGACCATGACTTTCTTCTCCTAAAATAATATGATAAAGATGTTTTTTTCTTTATATCACTAATGAATTTAAACTTTTTTTTTGCCTTTTTCTGAAACAAAATTTAGAAATTCAGCACTCTGAATAGGCATATCTCTTTTTTAGCCAACTGTGAGCAGAGAATTTATGTATTGCTATTTTAGTATATTAGGAATAATTTTTGTATTGTTGGTACATAGGGATGAAGTATCTGCCTGTGCAGGGAACATACTTCTCTTTCTGTTCTTGCTTGTTCTCACAAAAATGCTTTATACCAGTGAATGCTCAGTAAATATTTTTTTAGTTGAACTCAATAAAGTCAGCAAAATAGAGGGTTAACAATGGGAGAATAAATTTAGAAAGGATAAAAGGGGACACAAATGAGTTGCTATAGTTCTTGAAGAATATATAAAGTGAGAAAAAAATTGGGAATTCGTTTGGCTCATCCATATTTTATATTATATTTTTAGCTAATTTTAAAAAAATATGTATCTCCCTGAAGAAAGATATTTTTCTTCAGAAAGATATTTTTGTTCTTGAGGTCTTATGAACAGAAATCACTCAGGAATATTCACTATGTTTAGTATTCTACTTTTATATGAAAAATATAAGATAGGGAAGCAGCAAGTTAGTTTAAATATGGATCTAACCTTAGAAATGGACATTCCTACAGACTAATGGTCATCGTTTATTTTGTATTGTTTTTCTAACTTTTATTCTTCCACATTTCCTTTATATTTTTAATTAAGGAAAACTTCAAACATACAGAAATGTTAAGGTACTACAATGAACCCTCAAGTATTTACCAGGCTGTAATAAATATCAACTAAGAGGCAATTCATATTATTTCATCTGTCTTCCACTACCCCTGTTCCTTTCTTGACATGGCACAACCAGAAGCAAATTTTGAAGCAAATTCTAGACATTATATTATTTAATTGGTAAATACATCAGTTATGTATCTCTAAAGAAGAGATCTTGGTCATTCTTTTTCCTTTTCTTTATAGAAAGAGAGGGGAGAGCGGAGAGGAGCAGGGAGATGGGGGAAAGAAGGGAGAACGAATCTAGCACTGTCACACCTAAAATTAAATTAATATATTTTATTACTGTGAACAGATACCCAATCAGTCTCAGAACTTCCACAGTTGCTCTTGTTTATTCTCCCTCTCCTCCTCCCATGCCTTCTTTGTAATTGGGTCTTTTGAATCTGGACCCTAAAGGACATTCACACATCGCTCTTGGTTGATGTCTGCACCAACCACAGCACTGGTTATGTGTGCAAATTGGTCATCACACTCATCAGAATCACAAGACTCAAGTAACTTTATTCTAATACTACTTTTATTTTGATTCATAGAAGGACCAAGGGCAAGAGACACAACAGGTGTAGAATCTTCATCTCATCACCTACCCTAATATACAGCTTTTTTTAGCCTTCAACTGTATTGAGCATTTCAACTGCCTTGGTCAAGAGCCAAGGTGTGTGGGTGCCACCTTGACCCAGTGAAAACCTAGCCTCGACTTTTCAATAATTTTTTTATACCATTTGTTATGTAGGCCTAAGGCCTTAATGCCATTTTACAAATTTACTCAATCCAGTAGTTATGATTATTCTAAGGAAACAACGTGAGAAGTGGGACACTGAAGTCATTCCCAGAGAAGTCTATATCGACCTGGGCCAATATTAACTCTTTACTTACATGGCCTTTTAAGTATTTATTCATCTGTTGTTTGTCTTTTCTCTTTCTCTTTTTACAATTTATTTTAGAAAATCATTTTATTTGTCCTAATGTTTCTCACGTTCTGAATTTTGCTGATTGTATCTTCATGGTATTATTTTATATATTCCCTTAGCCTCAGTTTTTGCTCTAAACTGGAAGTTGGATCTAGAGACTTAATCAGAGTTTAGAATTTTTTTAAGAATACCTCATAGCAGGTGGCATGTACTGCTTATTGCATCATATCAGGAGGTACATGTCTGCTTATTTTGTTCTTGTTAGTCTGCACTGTGTTAGTCCATTTTATCTGCTGTAACACATTCCACAGACTGGTTTATAAACAACAGAAATTTATTCCTCATAGCTTATGAGGCTAGGAAGTCCAAGATTATAGCACCAGCATATGACCTTTGGCTAAGGTTTTTCTCTAGGTTTATAGCCATCACCTTCTTGCTGCATCTTCACATGGTTGAGGGGCCAAGGGCTCTTTCTTGAGTCTCAAAAATATAAGAGCACTAAATCCCGTTCATGGGAGCTCCATGCTTATGACGTATTCACCTCCCAAAAGTACCACCTAATACCATCACATTTGGGTGTTAGGATTTCAACATAGAAATTTTGGAGGAACACAAACATTCAGTCCATAAGACATGGATTATATGGTGTTAATTTTATCCAATCATTATAAAGTTTTATCAGCTTTTTTCTTAATAGTTAAAGAAAAAAAAAGGCTAGACAGTTAGCTAGATCAAGGTTAGGCAAACATATTCTGTAATGGGCCCGATAATATTTTTAACATTATGGGTCACATAAGCTCTCTATTGAATTATTTTCTTTATGTCTTTTTATCCTTTTACAAATATAAAAGCTACTATTATCTCCCTTTCATATATAAACAGCATGGGCCAGATTTGAACAGCTACCTGTAGTTTGCTGACCTCTAACCTAGATCCATTTTATTAATGATTGAAAAATGGTTAGATATTAATTCTCCTAATACTGCTTCTTCATCTTTTAGTTGTAACTCCTCAGAAAATAATTTTTTCCCCTGATTATTTCATTACCATGATGTATAGTTTCTATAAGAAAAGGCAGGATGAATGCCCAAGTCTTTCTCGGTTACTATTATTGAAAAAAATGAGTTGGTTCCAAGTATTCTTCAAAAGCAGCCATTAAGTTTTGCTTGTTTTTAATTTTTTTTTTTTTTTTTTTACCAAGAATCATTACACATTTATGGTATTTCTTAAAAAAAAAAAAACTTTTTATGTTTCAAACCATTGCATATTGGCTAGTGGGGGCTCCTTCAAATTGGGTCCTAGATCAAAGTTTTTGACTTGGTCTCTGTAGTCTTTTTAGTTACCAAGTAAAGCGTTTCACCCATGGGACCACCACCACTCTCCATCCTCATTTGCAGACAGTTAATCTGCTTCCTGACATTATAAATTTGTTTGTATTTTGTATAAAATCATGTAGTATGTTTCCTTTTTTCCCCCTAGATTAATACAGTCTCGATTGTTAGATCATTTATATTGTTGTATATATGATAATTTATTTATTTTTATTACTGGATAGTATCCCATGGTAGGGATATACCAAAATTTATTCACCTGTTTCTTGTTTCTGATTTCAAATAAAACTGCTTTACCATTATTGTGGGAGTCTTTCCATAAACAATTACTTTCATTTCATTTTGAATAAATATCTAGGAGTAGAATGGGCGAAACTGATTTTATCATTTTATATGTCTACTAGCAATTTGTGACAGGCCCAGTTGGAGTCTTTGTCAGATTTCAGAACTATTGTTTTGTTTAATAAGAAAAGTGTTAGATAATTTCCTTGTTTTTCTGTTTTTTAGGAATAATTTATGTAGCACTTGTATCATCTGATTTGTAAAGGTTTGATGGAGGAGAGAATGCTTTAGTTTCCCCACTTTTGCTCTAGTAATTGGATTTTTTTTTTTGTCTTTCTGTTCATTCTGGGATTGGTTTTGAAAAAGTGTGTCTTCCTAGAAAATGATCCATTTCATCTGTATTTTAAAAACTATTTACATAAGTTTGTATAATATTTTATTTTAAAAATTTTCTATTTTGATGGTTATTTCTTCTTTTTCTAATATTGCATGTTTTTTCTTTATGCCTGCCTTCCTGCTTAGTTTAGTGTTTTTTTACACTTTTTATAGAGTCTTCTTTATTGACCCTTTATTCTGACTCTAAAAGTAAAGATGTTTACTGAAAAGGGGCTAAGAAAATTTGGAAGAAGCACAAATAATAGAAATTAGCTAGTGTACCACCGATAGATAGCTGTTGTTTAATAGTTTAGTAACATTTCACATGTTGGTATGTATTTAATGCATGTTAGTTTAACATAGTTGAGATAATTTTTCTAAGTCTGTACTTGTATTAGTTTTCTAGGGCCGTCATAACAAAGTACCACAAACTGGTGGCTTAAAATAACAAATGTTTTCTCTCACAGTTCTAGAGGCCAGAAATCCAAAATTAAGGTTTAGGCAGGGTCATGTTCCCTCTGAACATAACTAATCCCTGCATTCATATTCAGATGGCCTTTTTTCCTCTTTGTCTAAATTTCCCTGTTCATATAAGGACACTAGTCTTTGGATTAGGGCCCATCCTAATCCAGTTTGACCTGTTTACAACTTCACAGGTTTCGAGTGAACATGAATTTGGGGGGTATACTATCCAAACAAGCATAGTATTCTATTGTTATTTTCCCTTCTACTTATTTCAAGGCCTTCTTTTGTATTTTTATTTCTATTAATGAATTTTAGTGTCTGCTGCTGGGAAAAAATCAGTACAGAGCGTATCAGCATGTGACATGCTAGCAGCTGGCTATACTTACAGTTTACCCATAAATACAAATTTTCATCTTTACCTAACAAAGCATCATCATAGAAAAGAGAAGCATAGCTCCTTAAATTTCCTTAGAGGTTATATTCTGGTTCATTTTAGAAGATGAAAAAATTTTTTTTGACATCATTTTTAAAAATCACTTAATTGTATTATATATAAGTGAATAGAATGAAAGTGGTATTTTTCAAACCCAAATCAAGAACCATAAAAAAGCAAATAAAATTAATCAAATTATATAATCAGAAAACTTAAAAAAATATATTGGTGGCTTGAGTGGTTTGTTATTATTGTTTTTGGTTGGTTGGTTAACGAGCCATTCCTGGACCTTTTTCATGATATCCGTCTTAGTTCTCACATATCCTATAAGTTTCATTCTTTATTATGATAAATTAATAAATATTTCCTGTTTAACATGTTGCATTTTAAATGGTCTAGATGGAGGATTATAGAGGTCAGGATATGGACAGGGAGCCAACGTTCTTTGAGGATATTATGTGTAATGTACTATATGACATTACTTTTGCTTAATTCCTAAAACTATCTGAAAAATGAGTATTATAGCCATTTTAAATGTTAGAAAAATTAAAAGAAAATTGTATCACTGGTTACTTACATATTTGGGGCTAGAATTTAGGCCTTAATTTCCAAGATTTTGCTGATAGCACTAGTTCTTTTTATTGATGTAGATATATAGAGGCTTCACTGTAGAGGCAGGAGATAGGTATAAACATCTTCCATAAATTCTGTATAAGGCATAAATTATAAATTCTCAGCCATACATTATCTCTTCTTCATAATTATAGGTTTAAAAAAGTTACCTGTTTATCAGGCTGGAGAAAGTAAATGCCATGCTCATTCCCAAAGTTTTTTAATTTTATGTCACTGATTTGTTTTATAATATTGTATTAAATAATATGTGGACTTTTAGGTATTTAAAAACCTATCTAAAAAGAATTGACTAGTTATTGTTCTTTGAAGGGCAATAGTGCCAAAAGGTAGCCCTGCAACTCCAGCAAGCCCACAGACACCATTTCTCTAATCAGCTTGCTGTGACCCAAGAAAGCACAGATTTACTACTATTATACTAAGGATTTTTATGGTTTACCTCAACAAAGAACCTTATAGAATTTTCGTGAAAAAAATCACCTGATTTAATAGAATGCTTTATGAAAATGATGGCAGATTGGAGGAATATGAGTATAGCCTGAGGCGCCTGGCTCTCAGAAGCTTCCCGTTGCTGAAGAAAATATCTTCTTACTCTTTTCTGATTCCTGAACCTCTACTTCCCATCCCTATAAATCCTGTTTGTCAAGTACTCATTTATATTATGGTTCATACGGTGGTGGAAGCTTTTCCTAAAGGTACTGTCCTCAGACTAGTGAGTCATTTTTGTGATAACTTATTCCAGACCTTTCACAATTCCTTTGTTTTGTCTGTGGGACCAAATGTTACACTGATACAATCAAGGTTTAGATTATGGTCTTTGGTAAGATGTCTTATACTGGAGTTAGCAATTTCTTCACCCGAGGAAATGTTTCTGATTGAATCCTATAAACTACTTTGATAGTAATGTTGTGTGTCTCACATTTGTACCTCAGTCATTACTCACATTCTATGGAGCAATAAACTCAAATTATTATAACATTATTAGATTGTCTGTATTATAAAAAGCAATACAGTATCAACCAGTTATCTTTTCTGTCTGAGTGTTTTGTCTTTAAGATGAGTGATAAGGTTTGTCTAAACCAGACTGATATTACATTTCTATCTCTTGTAATTGGAACCAATTACTTTTAAAAAGCTGAAGGATCTGTATTATGACCACTGAAAATAAAGAATGATTATGTAATTGCCCATTGAGGACGTCAACTTTATAAGGCGTCATTCAGAATGGAATATTATTACATAAACATTTTAGAATTCATAGTAAAATTCTTATAAATATGTTATGCTATACCAGTATGGTATATATTTTTTAAAGTGTCGCTGTTGCTGTGAAGTCACAGTGAGATGATGTGGTGGTCCCTTAGGGCTCAGGAGAGAGAGGCTCTTTGTTTACCCTCTTGTGTTGCATTTCGATTATTGCATCTGTTTAGAATTTACATTTTCTCAAATGTTTTTAAAATTTCTTCATTCTCTTTATGTTATTAACTGATACAGGATTATGTGTTTCTTCAGTTCATGGATGATGCGAGTGCTTGGTAGATTTATGCTTTATATTAAAACAGTCATTTGATTGAACTAGAGTTATTTGTGTTACTTGATTTGGTGATTTAGAACAATTTCTGATAGTACCACTTTCAAATGATGTTTTCCATTTTTGCTTCTTTGGTGTAGCTAGTATATGTTGTAGAACTTTGATTTATATGTTTGCTGTTTTATTTTCCCATGTTTTGTATGTTTAAATGTTTATCTAGTGTATATATTTTTTTCCTTTAGTAATGGACAGTTTGACTGAGATGACAGTCTTCTGTGCTATCCTAAAAAAGTTTCAAGTGGGTTAAAAGCAGACATCTCTTTTCATTTGATAGATAAAAGAATTAAAATGTATTTTTTAAGATTATGATAGGTGCACTTTGTAGGTTTCTTCCAACTCATAGCCTTTAAGAATATCATGATTTTAAATTTTTTAAAGAAGTGGCAGTGTAATAATTGTTGGCAAATGTGTGCTTGTTTTTATATCTTTAGGGTGCCTGTATTCCTGACTAAAACCTGAACTTCACTTCAAATCTTTAGTGACAGAAAACACCAGCTAACTAGATAACCAGTTAGTTATTCAGGCATGAAGTGATTCAAACATCATAACACACTTTTATCTTATGCAATTTTGACAGCTTCAATATTCTTTCAAACCATTGAGACTCTTTTTTGTACTTGAAGACAAATGCAAAATACAAAGATTTTTTAATGTATATGAATATACATATTCTACTTTAAAGTGGATTTCTATTATAGAAATAGGAAGAGCATAGTAAATACAATGTCAAAAATTTTTAGTTATCCTTTTTGTTCAATATTTAAGAAAATATCTAAGGGCCACCCCCTCAGGTACATGCCTCACCTGACCCTATCCAGTGATGCCTCACACACATAATGCTACCCCATCTAGGAGAAGCTTTCTCTGTCTGGGGTATGCCACTGCAGAGGGCCAGAATCTAGTTGAAGCCTGCCATGGGAACCATTGGATTCCCTCCAAGAGTTTGTACGTGCTTCCTTCTGATGCTCCCCAGAATTCCTCCAAATAAGCTGAAGGCCTAAAAATGTGTTGACAGCACTGTCACCTGTCATAGCTCTTCATAAACAAGGATCACAGAGGTGCTGGCAGAAGAGGGTGTAGGCTTCTGACTCTAATCACACCTCCTTTTGCTGCCTGTTGTTATCGTCAATTCATTCAATCTGGTTGGTGTCAAGTTTTCATGCCTGAAAGCCATTCTCCTTGATGAGGGGGGATGATGATGGTGGTGGTGGTGGTGGTGGTAATGATGGTGGTAGTGGAGGTGACACCCATGTGCACTGTTGGTGGGAATATAAATTGGTGTAGACGCTATGGAAAACAGTTCTTCAAAAAATTAAATACAGCTACCATATGATCTAACAATTTCACTTCTTGGTATTTCTCTGAAGAAAATAAAAACACTAACTCAAAAATATATGAAATGAAATATTATTCAGCCATAAAAAAGAATGAAACTTTGCCGTTTGCAACAATGTGGATGAACTTTGAGGACACTATGTTAAGTGAAGTCAGAAAGAGAAAGACATAGTCTGTAATCTCTTTTATATGTGGAATCTAAAACAACAAACCCACCAAGTTCATAGATACAGATTACAGATTGGTGATTACTAGAGAAGGGGGGCGAGGGAGTGGGAGAAATGGATGAAAGGGGTATAAATTTATTAAAGAGTTAAAAAGTAAAAAAAAAAAAGATTAATAACATTTAATGAGTATTTTTACTATTCCAGGCCTTTTCTGAGTAAGTTACAGATATTAACTTGTTTATGCTTCCTACCAATGCTGTGAGGTAGGGACTCATGTTATTCTGAATTTGTAGATGAGGCAAAGAACAGTTAAGGTTACAAAGCTGGTAAAATACTGGGCTGGATGGTGTTACTAACCACAAGGATAACTTGCTCTTAAAATAATTTAGCACTGTCCATATCTGTAGATTTGTTACTGACTTCTCTATTTCCTGTTTGTGAGGATTATTGGCT
Source organism: Macroglossus sobrinus (assembly GCA_004027375.1). Taxonomy (NCBI): domain Eukaryota; kingdom Metazoa; phylum Chordata; class Mammalia; order Chiroptera; family Pteropodidae; genus Macroglossus; species Macroglossus sobrinus. Next base: position 626,304 of record PVKZ01000698.1, read on the forward strand.
CTGGGTGATCTCATTTGTTTCTGAAAGTTACTCTGATAAATTGGAGGTAATAAACTTAGCTTAGTACCTGACATATGATACAACTTGACTAAGTATTGACAGAATTACATCATTATAACTCCATTTTTCAGGAAAGAGTTATATTTTACTCTTCTATGTGAAAATAAATTAATGAAAGAAAATATGGATCCAGGTCAACAGTCTGTGACCCATAGGCCAAACCCAGCCTGTTGCCTGTTTTTGTAAATACATTTTAATTGCAACACAGCTGCACTTTTTCACTTTCAGACTGTCTTTGGCTAACTTTGCAGTCTAACAGCAGAATTGAGTAGTTGGACTATATGATTCCTAAAGCCTAAAACATTTATTATCTGGCTCTTTAGGAAAAGTTTGCCAGCTTCTGATGTAGAGCATTATTCTGAGTTTATTATGATATATATTTTATAATACAGATCATGATACCACTTCACAAATTGTTACAATGAAGTAATGTTGATGAAAGAAAATAATAAACAATAAGAATGTGTTTGGTCATGAATCAATATTAACAGAATTGATTTACTTATAAAATATCAAAAGGCAGAATTGAGAAGGAAATTCTACAAGTGATTAATGGAGTTGAACTATCGCCCAGTATTTTAGGCCCTCATTCAGTCTTTCTCCCCATCTATAACATGTACAACATAAGTCTGACCATAGGATGCTTCTCAGATAAAGTTCCAGAGTGCCATAACCAAGATAAAAAATAAAGAGCATCATTTTTTCTGATGTCATGTGTTTAAAATTCAGTATGGAGCTTTAATAAAATAAATACAAGCTTTTCAACATGGCGTTCAGTCTTCTCTTCAGCCTGACTCTATAATAACAACCCTTGCTGTCCTATATACTCACACTCTTATTCTCCCTCCCCCATTCCCACCCCCGATTTCTCTAGGTAATTTGTTGTTATCTCCCTTTGGAGAGACAGTGTCATTCGTCTCCCTTTGCCCCTGGTGTATACACTTGTGAAACTCTACCTTCTTACTAACGGCATATCTTAAATGCTAGAAGGTAGAGGCTTCCCTGGTTCCCTATTCCAATTGTGGCTGTTTCCTTTCTTGACTTGGCCATTCCTGCATTCTTTGTCATTTTGTTTTTTATTTGTTGTTACTTGTGCACTTGTCTTATTCCTTCCTATTGGACACGTTTGATGACAGAGTGTCTTATAAAGGATAGGTCCTTAATAATTATAGAATTGAGTTGATTTTATCTAACAAATGTTTATGTGATACATTTTAGTATTTTCTATTGTATTTTAATAATTAAAAAAATAGAATGCTGATTACAATCCACAATTTGGAAAACTATGCTTTAAGGTATTTTTGTGGTTGGCCAAAATGGATGGTAATTATGGTAAGTTTTGAGATTGCCTCTGAGTCTACTCTCAAGGGCATTTGAATGGGAGATAGATTTACCAAAGGGGTTATATCTATTGCTGCTGCTTCTGCTGCTGCTTCTCCTACTCTTACGAATGGTTTAGGTTTTGTGGTCTGTAGTGTTGTTAAAAGTCTGTGAAACCTCTTAGAAGGGCCATGATCTTCTTTTGAGTGAACATGTAAGTAGATGGTTTGAAAATTTTGAAGGCCCTGTAATTAGTCATCTATTGCTGTACAGTAGGCCTTCCATATCCACAGGTTTTACAACCATGGTTTCAACCAATCACAGGTTGAAAATATTCAGAAGAAAAAAACGTTATGTTGTTGCTGACATGTACTATATAGTTAGACCTATCATTATTGTGTCTTTACTGAACATGTACAGACTTTTTTTCAATTTCCAATTTACATAGTATTTTCATTGTATTAGGTATTTTAAGTAATCTAGAGATTTAAAGTATGCGGGAGGATGTGGATAGGTTATATGCAAATACAACACCAGTTTATATAAGAAACATGAGCACTATGGATTTGGGCATGTACTGGGGGTCCTGGAACCAGTTTCCTACAGATACCATGGGACAGCTGTATAACATAGCACTGCAAACATAGCCACTTAAAACAATACATGTTCATTATCTAACTGTGTTAGAAAGTCAGGAGTCTGGGCACAATGTAGAGTCTTCTGAAAACCTATGATCAATGTGTTTGTGAGGGCTGAGTTCTCATCTGAAAGTCTGGGGAAGGATTTTTTTCTAAGCTCACGTAGTTGTTCAGAACATTGTGTTCCTTGCAGGATGTTGGGTTGAGGGCCTTAGTTTCTTGCTGGCTGTTAGAGGCCACTCTCAGTTCATTGCCGTGTGGCCCTTTCACAGGGAACTTACAACGTGGTGGCTTGCCTCTTCAAAGCCAGCAAAGGAGAGTTTTTTTGCACGATAAGTGTTATATAACTTAATTATACAGGTGACATCACCTTTGCCATATTTTATTGGTTAGAAGTTAAGTTACAGATCCCATCACACATAAGGGGAAGAGATTGATTACACAAGGGCATGAGTATTAGGAGCTGGTGATTATGGGGCCACCTTACAGTCTGTTAGCAAGATGTCCATACAAGTGCATTTGTGACATTCATCAAGAAGTGGTATGGTTTGCGTATTTCTGTTTAAAAAACTTTTGACTGTGAAAACGCTCTGTAATTTTATAATTAGTAAAAAGAAGCAAGAAATAGCTCTTCTGGGAGATAGGTTGTAATTAATTAGTAATTCTAGCTGAATTTATTGTTATATTTCTGTTACTTCTTACCAGTTCTCCTAATGAGTAAGATGGAGAGAAGAGGAATTGAATCTTGACCTGCTGATAGAATCTGAAATTGCTAATTGTTTCTTCCATCTTTAATCACCTTTGCCTTAGTTTGCAGGTAGCCCCTCTTCTGGTTCTCCTTCCTTCAGCTCTGTTTCTCACCATTCTCTTCTCCTGGATCATTTTTTAAAAAAGTACTATTATTTTAATGTAATCACTTTTATTCTCCATATATCTTTTATATGATCACCAAGTGCATTTCAAATGTATTATTTAAATGACAGAATAATAATTTTAAACTTAATTTAGTAAGCCAGAGGTTTTCAAACTGGGTTCTGATGAGACTGTAGGGTTCTTAAGGGTTAAAAGTGAGAAGCTAAGTAAATAGAACTAGAGCTGTAAGTCAGTGCTGCTCAAATGTGATCTGGTGCTGCTTTGTTACTGGTCTAGAACACATACAGAAATAGAATATAAGTGCTTAGGAACTTTTGTTGGAGTTATTTGTTTTGTTTTTGGTACTTTAGTTATAAGTAATATTACATGTGTCACACCCAATGCTTTTATGACAGTTCTCATGAACTTTTAAAGAATGGCTTAATTCTTCTTGGCAATATTTGTGACATAAAAGCATATTCCTTAGTGACAGACTGAATTTACTATAAATATTTTCAAACCTGTTGCTAACAGTACAAGTCTACTTAATGAATTTTTCAATGGTCGCAGTTTACTGATACTAACTCAAGTTGATTATTAGTTGTGACTTATGAAAAGTATTGCTAAATTCTATATATTGACAGGCCACAGAGACAAGCTGCCAGGCCCTCTTAAGTCTATTTTTATGGCATTTCTTTGGTGGATTTTTATCTCCTCCCCATTCTATTTATTAGATCATTTTTAGGAGATTACTGCATTATATTACATTTGTGCAGGATTAACTACTTTACCTTTACTCACAGATAGGACCTGAGTTTAGCTCTGAAAGATGTGTTTTTGCTACATGTAATTATTCGATGTCTTCTTCTAACAGAATCCACATTTGAATAGATGTCATAACTGTCATTCTATCTTCAGCCTTTGTCCTTTCAGATAGAAACTGAGGTTTTGAGTAAAAATTTCTCTAGAGGGAAGCCATTTCCTCCTGCCAGTGGACTCACCCAGTCAGCTTGAGGAGAGAGAGAGAGTGGTTGGCCTCATTGAGTTCATGTTGATACAGGGAGGAGGGAAGCCTGCTGAATGAATACAGTTAGTGTGACAAAAAGCTGTTTTCTCTCCTATATATAGTAGTTTCTTTCTGTAAGGTGTTTTATTATCTTATAAATTTTCCTTTTTGTTTTTCTTTCTTGGTTCTTTTGTGAAGCTTGCTATTTTCAGGTGTTTTGATTTTTTTGGGGGGGAATTATAAATGGAATTGTGTATTTTAGAGGAGGTCAGGTTTAGAAGTCATCACTCATCATGTGCCTATCTCTCTTTTTATTTTTAAACAGCACATGAGTGTCTGACTCTCACGTGGTATTTCTTGCTTGGCAGGCTGGTGCCAGACTCAGTGTCTTTTGTTTTTAAGAGATAAACGTCTGGTGGTTTTTGTTTTGCTGTGAGACTCATGTGAGTCATACTGATCATGAACTATGTCCTCCCTCCAAACCTCTAATTATTTTGGACAACTTACTTATACCTCAGCATCTAGAAGCTAATGTGTTAAAATTTTTAATTGTGTGTTTATAAAGGTTTGATTAGTCATCTATATTTTTCATTTTTTTATAGGTTAATTTAATTATTTCTTAGTTGAATAAACTACTGGTCCTGTTGACACTAATTTTGTTTTTATACTTGTATATGGATTGCAGAGTTAGAAAAAGGAAAAATTGTAGCCCTTAATACACGTGACTTACTTTCTCCTTGGTCACGCATAGTACCAAAAATTGAGATTTCATTAATGTGTTTAATCCTGTGAATTACGTTTTGGAATGCCATGGCTCATTGTTCTTTTAAGAAAGTTTTTAAAGCAGTACCATTAGCAGAAAGGCAATTAAAATATTTTTTGTTACTGAAAAAATTGTTCAGTATTATCAAAATCATCTTTATTTCCCCGATATATTATGATAGGTAGTTATATGTAATGGCTAAAAGAATGGATGTGGGAGCCAGACTGTAACTTAACTTAGCTCCACCACTTAACCAATTGTATGATGTTTGTGAAGTCACTTTATTTCTCCATGCCTCAGTTTTTCTCTGTAAAATAGGGAATATGGTATTACCTACCTCATAAGGTCATTTTCAAGATTAACTTAATATATGTAAAGTCTTTACAACAGGGTTTGGTATTACCCAGTAGGTACATATAAGTCTTAGCTATCTCTGGTCATCTTTGTAATTGTCTAGTCTTACAAATGGTGTGTTAATAACAACAAAATTTTATTAATGATATAGTAAGAGTATGTAATAGGATTTCAGTTTTTTGATGTTAAAAATTCTCTGTATAAACAACTTTTTATTTATAACTTTTAGGAAATGAACTGTTGAAGCTGGACATTTTTCATTATCAAATGCTATTGCAAAGTAGTATTTTAATCATTAAAAATAAAAAAGTTGTCCATGGAGTTATAGAAGCCTAAGTAACGTGAGTCTGCCTTTTCCTCATTCTGTTTTCTTTTAACATTTGCTAAATTCCTAGTTGAAGATATAAAGACAGCTGATTTTCAGCAAAGTAGCTGCCATGTCTTTTGTCTTATATCTAGATCTTCAATTTTTAAGTTAGAAGTTTTCTTGACTATTGATATACTTCCACATTATTATTATTTTAAATAGACTTTTTTTTTTTTAATTGGGAACATTTCCTTGAACATTCAGTTAGAATATCAAAAGAAGTTTTTGTTTGTGGTTGGAAAAAATGTCTTTAACCTGCCAATAGAACTTAAAATTGCACAAGAAAATGGGTGTTGATGCTGAGAAATGGTGTGTAGGCAGCAGATGTCTTATTCTGTCTGAAAACAGTGATGAAATACAAACAACAAATGTGGAATTGCTGTTGCTCTATTTTAGTGTGGGAAAGACAACTTCATAGTGCAAGAAAATTTCTGCTTTTAAATAAACTTTTATTATATTTAGGCATGGAATTTTGGCAATCATTATAGGGATCACAGAAAGCTAATTTCTATAAAAAGTACTATGTTTCCTGTTTCATTATATTTGTGTTGAGATTTAGCAAGAGTTTATAACTGGGATTCAATGTTGATCTCTAGATGATCTGTGAACTCTTGGCATTCTTTATAGAATTTTACTTGGATTTTGAAGCTTTTATGATGCATTATTATCGTTAATCTTTTACTCCTTTTTATTTGTTTTTTTTTTGTAGTAAAATACACATAACAAAATTTAATATTTTAATAATTTTAAGTATACAGTGTAGTGGCATTAAGTACATTCATATTTTTGTGTAACCATCAATCACCACCATCCATCTCTAGAACTTTTTTATTATCCAAACCTGAAACTCTGTATCCATTGAGCAATAATTCCCTAGTTTTGCTTTCTCCCCACCCCAAGCCTCTGGCAACCACCATTCTACCTCTGTGTTTATGAACTTGATTATTTTAGGTATCTCATAGAAGTGAAATGATACAATAGTTGTTCCTCTGGTTCATCCATGTTGTAATTTGTGTCAGAATTTGATTATTTTTTTTAAGGCTGCATAACATTCCATTGTAGGTATATACATTTTGTTTATGTTTATATATTCTTCCATCCAGGGACTTTTGGGTTGTTTTTACCTTGAGGCTGTTTTGGATACAGTATAGAAAACTGCTCTAAACATTGGTATACAAAAATATCTGTTTTAGCTTCTTTTATGCATAAACCCAGAAGTGGATTGTTGGATCATATAGTAACTATATGTTTAACTTTTTGAGGAATCATCATACTGTTTTCCGTGGTGGCTAAACCATTTTATATTGCCACTGTCTGTAGAATTTTGTGTTGTGTACATTTTTCTGGTGAATCAATCATTAGATTTCATTACAGCCTCAAAGTGAGTCAGTGTTCAAGTATTTATTTCTTAACAGATTTATTTTAATTCTGCAAACTTAATACAATGAATATTATATTACAGATATTATGGATATTAGGCCTGTCCACTTGTTTCATCATTCTACTAAAACTTCCTTGGGTAGATGAAATGCAAGGTATTATTCTTCAACTCTAGTCATATGGGTTAAAATGAAAATAAGTAACCCTAGGATATTTAGAATTTTGTGTTCAACAGTCTTGAAAAACAGTATCATTTTTTAAGTTTACCAAAAGACTGAGATGACAAAACACAAAAGTAGCATCAAATATTTTATCTGAGGTTCTTCTATACTGAAAGTATGGAAGCAGACTGGCATTAATCATTTTGATTTCAGATGCATGGAAGAAACTGTATGTCAGCAAACACTATTGTATACTTTTAGACAGTTGGATAAATTATTTTTGGTGTGAATATGATAATGATTGATTTATATAAATAGACTTTAACAGTAGGTTTGTTGCTATTTACTTTAAAATGAATTGTCAACCAAAGACATTACAGTTGAAATTTTTTTACTTCATTTTAGAATGATGACTAGCAAAAATAAATTAATTTTAGTAGAGGTATGATTCCGTTTTCCCTTCCTCCAAATAAATAAAAGTAACCCAGTGACAAAGAAAAGTCCAATAGTACCTTTTGTCCTATACCTCTCTTCTACTTTATAATGATTATATGAATTTGAGCATGATCATAGCACTCCAGGAAAGTTGAGATACTATTCAAGATTCTATTTATTATATTTTATTTACTAAGGCAATAAATATATGCCATAAAATATTTTTTTAATAAATAAATTTTGGCATCATATATATTTAAAAGTTTTTATAAGAGTTTATTTGAGCCAAACTGACAACTTTTGCTGGGAGCAAGATTTCAAATGCTCCCTGAAATCATGTATTTTGGGACCAAATTTTAAAATTGAAAGCAAACTAAAGAATATTACATGTAACATCTAACATAATTAGACCAGTAGAAGAAGCTGTCTCCCCCAGGATCGGTGATGATGCCCCCCAAACTCACCTCTCTTTCTTTCTCCCACTCCGTTTCTGCTTTCCATGTTCCTCTTCTGCTTTCCTTTTCTCTCATTCGGGGTCTGTTGTTGATGGCACAGGGGCAGATCTCAGTGTTGCCTTTGAGTAGGAGAAAAGGTTGAACACAACCAGTACAGAAGTATTAAACGGCATTTTAGACAACCTGGATTTTGCTTCTTCGGATCTCTGTTTATTATTTGTAAAATGAGGGTATTGAACAAGTAGAGGGACATACTTTTTGAAGTTCTTTCTAACTCTGATATTTTGGGGAAGGTGTATGATTCAGAACAGTTTTTATATAGCCTCTATAATATGTCTAACTTATAGTTCTTATCTAATTTGAAGGCAGACTTGTAAACCTCATACCTCCAAATACAAGACATTCCCCAAAATTGACACCTAGAAAGATTACAGATGCGAAGAAAATTGTTCAAGTTATGGAAAGTGTAAAATTGTTATGGTGAACACCATTTTGTTGGTTCTTTGAAGCTTTTAATATATTGGTTATTTGCATCCATATATTTCAACTCCAAATAAGGGATAACCTGATGATAATGAAATATGACTCGTATAGCATGAAGTTAGGAGATGGACCTTAATCCAGTGGCTTTGTCCGTATTTTTCTGTGATTTCCTTGGCTATACCTTCCTCCGGCTTTTAACATGTATTTTACTATCTCTAAAAGAAAGGGGCTGTACTTTCAGAGTGAAACAATGTTTACTCAAAACTCTCAGTACATTTTATTGATATGAATTTTATCCTTGTATATTTATGAACTAATTTCAGTTTCCATGATGACGCCATGATGGCTCAGGTGTTAATTCCTGAACTAAACATTTATAAGAAAAGGAAAAGAGATTTTTGGTGCTAGAGTAAGTTTCTCTTGATCTTTGTGAATAACATGAGGGAAGAGTGGATTTTTGATCAAAACTAGTGTTCTTTTGGGAGAGAAATGAGAATAAGTCCAGGCAGGAATCTAAGAACTTACCCTATTGTTCCCATTCCTGAACAGCTATATACGTCCTTCCTCTTATACATGTTCTTAACCAAAAGTTTCCCTTAAGTGAAACATCTTCGCCATCCCCCCGACCCTTGCAAAGAGGGACATTTCAAAGTCTCATCTAGTTCTAAGACCAAGATCTCTGGGTGATGTTCAGTCCTCTTTCTCAGGCCTGATGGATTTCCTCATGGTCTTGCAGTTTATGGCTAAAAATAACTTAGGTGTGTCTATTCATAATGCTGGAGCAAGAGCAGGATGATTGAAATAAAAATTCCCATTTTTAAAGGTGAATAATGGAAGGCTATCTTCCATTGGTCACTCTTTCATAGTCTAGGAATGGTGAGTACTCCCTGTACTTGCAGGAAGTTAAGTTCTTAGTGTATTTGAAAGCACGTCATTTTTACCTCTGAGAGTGTCTCCTTTTTCCTTGTCTTTCATGGCACATCTGAGGTGGCCTTTGTGAAGGGCCAACCATTTGGGAACTGTGACTTCTAGTAGTTCTCTCACAGAGAGTGTAAGGGTTGGACAGAGGGAACGTAGGTTTTCTCAGAGCCTTGGTCCTCACTGTGGCCTGAGGATCAGCAGTATTAGCATGACCTGGCTAGCAAATTCTTAGGTGTCACCCCAGACCTATTGAATCAAAATAGGGGTCCCAGCAATCTGTCCTTCAACAACATCTTCTAGATCATTGAACATACTCTGTACTTTAAGAACTGTTGACTTAGACATTTAGTAGGTTTTTGTGATTTGGCAAATCAGCTTCTTTAAAAACTAAGTGGACTGCTAGTTGATTAATGGTCATTTCCATTTGCAGTAAGTAAAGTCAGAGACTTTGCCTGGTGATAGAGCATCAAGTCTCCACCCATACCTTAGACTTTAAGTTAAAGGTCACTGCCCTATCTTGGCCTCTGCTTGTTCTTTGTCTTTGGCTGCATATTAATTGTATTTTCACAGTAACATGTATTATCTTCTTTGTTAGACTAGGGTATGCCTCTTAGCTGGAGGTGCTTGAGAAAGGACAGCTGTAGGGGTGGGAATTAGGTGTGATCAGGGCTCTAGTCTCATCTCGAATGGAATTTCTGACTTCCTGGCATCTTTTCATAAACCTTGGCTTGGCTTACACAATTTGGCTTTTTTTGTTTGTTTAGTTTGTTTTTGTTTTAAGCCTGCTGGAGTCCACATTACTAGACTTAGCTTTTTTAGGGGTTATAGAGGCAGAGAGGGCTTCTTATATCAGAAAATCTATTGCCTAAGCTTATCTTTATCTAGGTTAGAAGAAGTAGGCAACACCTTTCATCATTGTTAATTTTTGTACCATTTAAGTTTCTTCTACTTGAAGCAGCTGTAATAAATGCTTGAAGTGATTGTGAGATTTAAGGCACTAGATGATTGGTTAAGAGTGCCAGCACTAACTGAGCTCTCCCTGTCAGGGCTAGAAACTCAAGTCACTGATGGGACAGGAAGCAAATAAAAAGCAAGTCCCTCTTCTACTATCTGGACTTTCTGTCTCCCCCTATCGCCCCCTAGTGTCATGGCCTCACGGGGAGCGGTTGGCAAAGCATGGAATCTGTGAAATAGTCCTCAGTGTACTGTATTGATACAGTACACGATAGGTATGAAAGAAGTCACACTAAAATGCATATACATTCTGTGATTCCATTTATATAAAGTTATAGAAAACTAATTTAACACGAATTCTAATTTACAGTTAAATAACAGATACTGGGTACTCAAGGGGGAGGTAACAGAGTGACTAGTGGGAAAGATGACAAAGAAACACAGGTAACCTTTGTGGTTGATGGATATGTTCATTATCTTGATTGGAGTGATGATTTCACAGATGTATTCATGTGTCAACACTTGTCAAATTGCACACTTTAAATCTGTGCAGTTTATTGTATGTCAGTTTTACTTCAATAAAGCTGTTAAATTATTAAAATACGTATTCATTGAAATAATACATATTAAGCAATCAAACAGGGTCCGCACTTTCCTTTTCCCCTCCTCCAAAAACCTCTTGAGACTTCTTATAAGTAGGAAGAGCTTGGTATAAACACTAGTCCTAACTCTTAAGTAGCCTGTGTCCCTTTTTAACTTCAGTTTTCTTATCCGAAAAAATGGACCTTCTATTAACTGCACCATGGATGTTATGTATATCAGAATGAGGTGTGTGAGAGACTGTCTTGCTTCCTTTGAATGAACTCCTTTTCCTCCTCCCCTTACTTTTCCCGAGTGTTGGAAAGATACCCCATGGGTTTCTGCTCTGGTCTCCTTTTCCTCCTAGAAAAATGGAAAGAGGAAGTGAGAGGATATCTCATGGATAGGCCACACCTACCTTTTTTGGTAGTGAATTGGATAAGTAATTGTGTCATTAAGTTGGAGGTGATCTCAGGAAATAGCAGTGGGGAAGACTTGAAGTAAATCAGATTGGCTTACAAAGGCTGATTTGCTGAATTTCAGTTATTCTACAATTGTAATAAATTTTCATAGTATTAAATATTTTCTCATAAGGCAGCATCACTAAGGTAACCATATCTAGGAACTCAGCTTATACTGTAGATATTCTTTGGCAAGCCGAATGGCATTCCAGTTGAAAAGAAATAGATAATGTTGTTCCTTGAGTAAATGTTCCTCTTGAGGATGCATCTGATGGATAGTGACTCTGCAGGGTCTACAGCTGTTTCAAGTTAACATTTATTTGTTGTTAACAAGTGGCTTTTCTATAAGTAAGGTACAAAAAAAAGTTGTTTATGTTCTCAGTAATGGAAAGATTGAAAAATATAGTTTCTTTGAGAATTTACTGTGTGTTACACATATTTCAATTGCTTTTAATGCTATTTTCCTCTTATAATGGTGAAAGTTAGGTGCCTTAGGATATGATATTTGGTCATGGATATTAGGACATAGGTGAAATCATGTTTCTAGCAAATTTTGATTTTGTGTAGTGCGTAGTATGACACAGGGCTTCTTAGTTTCAAATCCCAGCCCCACCACTCATTACTAGGCCTTGAATAAGTAACTTTAGTCTCATTCTATTTCAGTTTCTTATCTGTAAAAAAGGGAATAAAAACACAGAATTTATGAGGTTGCTCTAAGGATTATATATATAGTGCTTAAACTAGTGCCTTGTACACAAGAATCATTGTGTAACCATTAGCTTACCATTTTTAATTATGCTAGCAGTGGTGTTTTATTTTGAAGAATCTGGACTTGGAAAGATTATCTCTTCATCCCTTGTATACAGATTGAACATTTTAAAAATAAAATATTTGTTAATTTAGAAATAGAGTTATTGGAGAAAACATTGTGAGGCTTTTTAACACATATTAGCAGATTTGTCTTCAGTAAAGTTATACCAATTGTTACTCTCATCAGCAATCTATGGAAGTCCCAAACGTGAATGATTTTATCTTGATAAATCTTAAAATGAAACAATTTTTTTTAATCGAGGGGAAAAAAAAGTCAAGTAAGACAAGAGATATTAGAAATATAAGAAAGAATTTCCAGCAGGATCTGTTGAAAAACAAAATAAACATTTAAGTAGAGGAAAGGAATATACTCTAGGAAATGCTGGAAAGTAGTATTTCCTATTATTTGTTTTGTATTGTTTGAAAACTGTGGTCATTCAGATACCTGACCTGATCTCTACTATTTTAATAAACTTTCTTACTGAATTACGTTGGTTGATTCTTTTAAACAAAAGAAACCTTTCATACCTTGGTGTATGCCTGTATTTCTAGCCCTACTGAGGAGCCAGAGGTTTCTTACCCATTTGCTTTTGCCTCCAGCAAAGTGTGGTTCCTTCAGAGGTACACCCCCTGGATATCACAGCCTCTTGGGAAGGAAGTTCCCCATGACTAGTATATTGCTATTCTCTAAAACAATTCTTTAGTGTTCCTATTTGAGTTCTTAAACTGACATACTTCCTCCATCTGTGATACATTTTTACCTTTTCCATCCTAATGTTTCTGAAAAAAGCATGGTTCTTTATAATAGATTGAATTCTATATTTAATGGGGGAGGGGTAGTAGCTTTTATGATTCCCCCCTCCCCTCATCCCACTAAAGAAAAAGAGCTGTTATTGAATCAATAGGGATTCTTACAGTCAAAGAAATCAGGTGTTATGTGTATGAAGAAGAATATAAACTAAACCGTTGTGCACCTGAAGACTACATGGGAAAATCTTTTCTTTAATGGAGGTTTGAATAGTCAGCTTGATAGCCAGTGACTGTACGTTAAGGGCCTGTTAGCTCATTCTTTTTCTCTTTGATAAATGATATTTTGTCATTGCCCTGCCTTAGGTAGTAATCTTCAAAAGGTAAAAACAGTGTTAAATTTTACTTAGATGATTATAAAGTTAATTTGAATAATAGCTCAGATTTGGAGAATTTGTTGAAATTAAAATGGTGAGTGCACAAATGCTTATGTACTACTTTTCAATTTAGAACACCTCCTCTCTCTTCATTATATAATTACAACATTATTCAACCCAAACAATTTATTTTCCCACACAGGTTACAAATTATCTGAATTTTGCTTTCTAGTTTCTACATGGTTGAAATGTAAGATTTTTTTTTTCTTTTCCCAGGATGTTTTGACCAGTGTTAGAACAATACCTTTTATCCCAGGCACCAAAACATGGTACCTGTTATATATTATAGAATTAGCTTCAGCCAGTGTTTCCTGTGAGATTTTACCCCAGCAGACGTCATCCTCTAAAACCACTGAGGAAGCAAAAACAATAGTTTTCCTTGCTGAGACTTTTTTACTTTTTACTATATTCAGATTATTTTTGGTTGGTATATTTAGTGTGTGGTTAGTCAAAGCTTTAGGAGGTTAACCCTTAGGTAAGTCTTTCCTTAGTTTAATAGCAGATGGTGTTAACTGTTAAGCCACAGGAAGTAAATAAGTGTTATTTCTAATGTTATCATTATATAAATTTGGCTTCAACACAGGCATATAATAATAGTATCATTTTTCAATACATATGCCTTGGTTATAATCTTATATATCCTGGTTCAGTAAGTTTGGTAAGGGGGTCAGATATCTGTACCTAAAAAAGCAAAGCAAAAACAAATAAACAAAAAAAACTCACCAAGTGGTAAACTCCAAAATGTAGAGAACCTTTAGGAATAGAAGTAAGGAAACAACTTCTATGTGTGTGTATGTGTGGTGTGTGCACGCGTGTGTGTACTTATATAGATACAAGTATACATCTTGGTTATATTATTTTTGAAAGGATATTTGTTATTGCTTTTTAAACTTTATATTGGGAAAACATCTTACATGGCAGAATTATATTTTAAAAGGCTAAATCCTATATTTGTATACAAATTATTTATATACACACTGTGTAAATAAAGTCTCCTACTGGTAGGAGATATATAGTTGCCTTCAGAGTCCCTGTTTCTTTTTCAGCCTGGATATTCATAAGATAATTTAAATCTGTAGCACAAAGTCATTTTGTATGGGGTCTCCAGCTCTAATAGCCAATCAGGTATTTTTGCTTCACTAGCAACTATTATGTGATGAAGGTGTTTCCACTGCTGTCTTTGAAAGATATAGATAATAGCTTAGCCTTAATTGTTTGTAACACTGCTATTGTTTTATACAACTAAAGGTAGCAATATAGGCAGAATAAAAGAAAATTTTTGGAAAAATATGTGCTTTCACCATGCTGTTTTGGTAAATACATTCAGAAACAGTTGTTGCTATTATGAGTGTGAGACTTTGTCTCTCACGGAGTCAACCACTAACTACACTTTGAAAATTCAACTGGAATGATTATTGTTACTTATTAATTATATTTCTTCTGTGTTGCAGGTGATATGTTACCTGATGTTGGCTAATATTCAGTTAAATCCATTTTCTTACTATTTTTAGCTATATATCTTCGATTATAAAGATTACAGAAATGTAAGAAAACTTGGATAAATGTTATAGAATCATCTGTAGACCTTGAAGGACTTCTTGCTGGTCTCTGGTGAAATGAGAAATATAAGGAAACTGTAATGAGTTTTGCTTGAAACTACATGTGTGGTCCTACATCATGGCACTTATAGTTTGGTGTTAAAATAGGCAATTTTAATAAATAATGACAGTATTGGGTAGTTTAACTTTTAAAAATGTTTTTACTTGGCATAGTAAAAAGTGGCACCCTATTTTGTGGCCAGTTTTAAGTATGTGCTTTTAAATTTATTGCTCTGTGACATCGCAGAGTCTTGGACTGCTGATGGAAAATGTATAGGTAGTTACATAGAAAAGAGCTGGTCTTGATGGACACATTGGCCCTTTGATGTCTCTTGATGGGTAGTCTGTTTGGTGTGATAGACACACTGTGTGTTTATATTCTGTGTAGGGTCCCTGGCTTTATAGTTTTAGTTTTCAAGCTCTAGTTTCCTGTTCTCATCTCCTAACTTTGAAGATAAGAGTGCCAATTTTCTTGCCTGGCAAATCCGTACTATTGCCCTGTGCATTTTCCATTCCTGAATTCCTTTTCCCTGCCTTGTTGTATCTTACTGGATTTTTTTTCCAAGCAGATACAATTATAATTACCACCCATATTTCTGCTTAGTTCCGCTGCTGTAACAAAGAATTGACTTGACATCTGGTCTTGTCCATTATGAAATAACCAATAGCTTTTAGTATTTATCGATATTTTAATGGTATAAAAGGCACTGTGTTAGATGCTACAGCAAATAGTAAAATGAGTAAGATATGTGCCTATCCCTTAAATTGTATTCTACTAAGACTATTAAGCACACAAATAATCATGCATTCTTTTTATCCATTTAAAAAATTTTGGTAAAACATAACATAAAAATTGCCATCTTAACCATTTGTAAGTGTACAGTTCAGTGGTTTTAAGTTCATTAACATTGTTGTGTGGCCATCACCAGCACCATTCCCGTAAGTCTTCATCTTTTATTAAACTGAAACTCTACCCATTAGACCATAATTCCCCATTCTCCCCTCTCCCCCAGCCCATGGCAGCCACCATTCTACTTTCTGAATTGTACTACTCCGAGTACCTGATAGAAATGGGATCATACAGTCTTTTCCTTTTTGTGACTGGCTTATTTCACTTAGCCTAATGTCTTCAGTTTATCCATTTGTAGCATATTGCAGAATTTCCTTCCTTTTAAAGGCTGAATAATATTCCATTGATTTTTACTAACCATTCATTTATCGATAGACACTTGTCTTTTGTTTATAATGCTACTATTGCTATGAATATGAGTGTACAAAAATCTCTTTGAGACCCTGCTTTCAATTCTTTTGGGTATATTCCTAAAAGTGGAATTGCTGGATCATGTCATAATTCTACTTTTAATTTTTTGAGGAAGCACCATATTATTTTCCACAGCTGCAATACCATTTTACATTGCCACTAGCAGTGCACCAGGGTTCCATTTACTTCACATATTCTCCCAAACTTGCTGTTTTTATTTTAATAGTAGCCATCCTTATAAATATGTGGTGGTATCTAATTATAGTTTTGATTTCTATTTCCTTAATTATTAATGCTGTTGAGTATCTTTTCATGTGCTTATTGGCTATTCGTATATCTTTGAAGAAATGTTTATTCAAGTCTTTTGCCTATTTTTGAATCTGTATTTATTTTTGTTTTTGTTTTTTTTTTGTAGTGAGTTTTTGAAGTTCTCTGTGTATGCTGGATATTATCTCTTATCAGGTGTATGATTTACAAATATTATCTCTGATTCTGTGGGTTACCTTTTTACTCTGATACTGTCTTTTGATTTAAAATTTAAAAAAAAAATTTCCCGAAAGTCCAATTTATCTATTGTTTTTTCTTTTGTTTCCTGTGACTCTGGTGTCATATCCAAGAAATCATTGCCAAATCCATGAAAATGTTGTCTTATTTTTTTCCTAAAGGTTCTGTTGTTTTAGGTCTTACATATAGTTTCTCAATCCATTTCGAGTTAATTTTTTGTGTGTGGTGTTAGATAAGGGACCAACTTCATTCTTTTGCATATGAATATATGGTTTTTCCAGCACCATTTATTGAAAAGGCTCTCTTTATCTCATTGAATATTCTGGGCACCTTTGTCAAAAATCATTTGACTGTGTATGTAAAGATTTATTTTTAGGCTCTCCATTTTATTTAATTGATTTATATATCTATATCTGTAGGCCTTTACCACACAGTTTTGATTAATGTAGCTTTGTTGAAAGTTTTGAAATAAAGAAATGTGAGTCTTCAGGTTTGTTTTGTTCTTTGTTAAGATTGTTTGACTATTTAGGGGTCCCTTCAGATTCTGTATTAATTTTATGATGGGCTTTTCTAGTTCTGCAAAAAACATCATTGCAATTTTGATAAGGATTGCATTGAATCTATGTATCATTTTGGGAAATATTGACTTTTTAAAAACATTTTTTATGATGACATTGATTAACAAATTCAGTAAGTTTCAGCTGTACATTTTAACAGTAATGCATATATATATTTACATTGTTTGTTCACCTCCCATAGTTGGATTTCTTTCTGTCACCAGGAAATACTGACATTTTAACAATATTAAATATTCCAATCTGTAAACATTGGACGTGCTTCCATTTATGTGTATCTTCATTTTCTTTCAGCAGTATTATAGTTTTCATTGTTTAAGTCTTTCAGCTCTTTGGTTATGTTAATTTATAAGTATTATATATTTTTTGATGCTATTGTAAATGGAATTGTTTTTGTAAATGTTTCTTCGTTTTCATTGTTTGTAAATAAAAATGCAAGTGATTTTTTTTGTGTATTAATGTTGTATCCTGATATTTTGCTGAATTCATTTATTAGTTCTAACAAGTTTTTCTGGAAATTTTAGGATTTTCTATATATAAGATATTCATCTATAGAGATAATTTTACTTATTTTTAATCTGGATGCATTTTATTTCTTTCACTTGCCTAATTGCTCAGAACTTTCAGTACTGTGTTGAATAGAAGTGATAAAAATGGGCATCCTTGCCTCTTCCCTGATCTTAGAGGAAAAACCTTCAGTCATTTACCAGTAAGCATGATGTTCACTGTGGGTATTTTACATGTGGCTTTTGTTCTGTTAAGAAAGTTTCTTTCTATTCTTAGTTTGTTGATTTTTTTTTTTAATAATGAAAGCCTGTTGAATTTTGTCAAATGCTTTTTCTGTGGCAATTGATATGATCATATGTTCCCCCTGCCCCTTATTCTATTGTTGTGGTGTATTACATTGATCAGTTTTCATATTTGGAACCAATCTTGCATTCCAGGAATAAAACTCACTTGGTTATGGCATATAATTCTTTTAATATGGAGCTGAATACTGTTTGGTAGTATTTTGTTGAGGATTTTCACATACACGTTCATAAAGAGATATTGGTCTGTAGTTTTCTATTCTTGCAGTGACTTTATGTGGCTTTAGTATCGAAGTAATTCTGTCTTTCATAGAATGAAAAAGTGTTTCTTCCTCTTCAATTCTTTGGAAAATTTTGAGAATGGTTGGTATTTGTTCTCTGTATGCTTAGTAGAATTCACCAGTGCAACAATCAGGCTTTTTTTTTCCATAAAAAAAGATACCAGTATGGGTCAATTTTTAAAAGTATAACTCTGATTCTTAAATTATTCCAGAACATGTACTATTTAAAGATGTTCTTTAAAAGAAAAAAACTGAATATATTAAAACTTTCACTTTGGATTTGTTTTATGTAGTTCGAGTATTAAGTTTAAGTTATTATGCATTTGAATCCTTTGAAATATTTTAATTCATGAAAATTCATAGTTACTTTCTATAATTTATTTCTATATTAATTTCTATAGTTTATTTACTATAATTTAAAAATATTTTACCACAAATGCTTTTTAAGATTTCAATGTTAAATTTTTAAATTGAATGCCTAATATTTCTCTGCCTGTGAGGTTTTTAGTTCTTTCTTGGCCTGTGGCCATGTAAGATTAGCACAAAGATTAGTGTGGTGTGCTAGCTTTATGCTTCCATCACAACAGTCAAGGTTTGTTCAGGATTTTGTATCTTCCTTGTAATTCAGCAGCCATCCTCTTTTTGGTTTTGGCTTTCAGCAGTCTACCTTCAAAGATCTTTTGTTTTCTGATGATTGAAGAAACTGGCTCAGTGTTACTCTTAGACAATTATTTAATTGTTTACAGAAAACTGAAACTTCTCTACTAAAAGTTTCTACGATGAATCTCTTAATTTTATTGAAAGCTTGTCATGTCAAAATTGTTGGTCGTCTTCATTTTTAATGATCGAGAAAATTGTTTTTTAAACCAAATAGCATTAAAAAAACTCATTCTTTTGATTTTGTACTGCATATTTTCCCTGTAGATTATAAGAAAGCTCTGCTTTTTAAACAAGACATAGCAGATTTAATGCTTGATTAGTGTTGTTATGCCATGCTCAAAGAAAGACACTATAGAAATTTTCACTTTATTGAAATAATAAAAAATATTTGATAACTGTAGATAAGGATGAACACATTTTACACAATAAAGAGTTTAGAACTTCAAAAATGTATCACAACAACCCTAATTAACCCCAATGAAGCAGATCAATGAAGAATATTTTGAATTTTTAATGTAATATCTATACTAGCTTATTTTCATTATTGTAGATGTTCCAAGTATCACTTTGTTTTATTTAAGCTTTTTAGTACATTTTAATTCCATGGGAGATACATTTCCACTTTTATTAAGTGAACCAGTAGGAAAATATGATTTAGTTTCCACGGTTAATTTAAGCCTACCTATCAGTAATACATCTGTTCTATAAAGTTGGGTACATAATAATCTATAATTTTATGTAACCAATAATGCATAATTATTTTCTTACAGAATTGCTTAGAACAATCATATTAATCAACCATCAGCCAACATTTACTGATCACTTACTATGTGCAGATACTCTTCTTAGTGCTTTACATGAATTAATTTATTTATATGATAAATATTTAAAATACATGTTTTGCTTCCCTTTTTCTTTTTTCCTTCTCCTTTTCAGACTGGTGTCTCTTAAAAACAGTTCTAAGACTTCCAAAGAGTAAAAGAGAAAAACACATATTTCCACCAAATAGCTTCATACACAGTATAATGAGTGTTGGACATATCTTTGAATATATATGCTATGTTATTTGATATGTCATGTTGGATGATTGCCTGTCTTATCTGCATTTGTATTTAGCGAGGGTGTTCGATAGACATTTCTTCTGGGGAGGCCTCTTGGTATGAAGACAGCATGGAATTTTAAATTTGGTGGGTCTAGATTTAAATTTCAGCTGTTGCAGGCCTTGAGCAAGCTGCTTATCTGACATCCTCTCCCATTTTACTGAGATATAATTGACATATAACACTGTATAAGTTTAACGTATACAACATAATGATTTGATATATGTATATATTGTGAAATGTTTACCACAATAAGTTTAGTTAACATCTGTTACCTTACATAGTAACAGTTTCTATGCTATTCTCTTAGCACCTTTCAATTATACACTACATTATGATAATCATAATTACCACACTATACATTACATCTCGGAACTTATTTATCTTATACTTGGAAGTTTGTACCTTTAGATCATCTTAACCCCTCCCAACCTCCATTTTCACCCTCTGGCAACCATCATCAATCTGTTCTCTATTTCTATGAGTTCTTTTTTTTTTAGATTCTACATATAAGTGAGATCATACAGTATTTGTCTTTATCTGACTTATTTCACTTAAGTATAATACCCCAGGTGTCTGTCCATGTTGTCACAAATGTAAGGATTTTCTTTTTCATGGCTGAATAATATTCCATTGTGTATATATACCACATTTTTTTTATCCGTTCATCTATCTGTTTGTTCTGTATCTTGGCTATTATAAATAGTGTTGCAGTGAACATGGGGGTGCATATATCCTTTCAAATTGGTATTTTTTGTTTTCTTTAGATAAATACCCAGAAGTCAAATTGCTGGATCATGTGGCAGTTCTGATTTTAATTTTATGAGGAAACTCTGTGCTCTTTTTCATAGTGGCTGTACAATTTATATTTCCGCCAACAATTTACATGGATTCCCTTTTCTTCATATCTTGACCAGCACTTGTTAATTCTCATCTTTTTGGTAGTAGCCTTTTTAAGGTGTGAAGTGATATTCATTGTGGTTTTGATTTGCATTTCCTTGATGGTTAGTGACACTGAACATCTTTTTATGTACACTTGTCCATTTGAATATCTTCTGTAGAAAAATTTCAGATTCTTTGGCCATATTTTAGGTGGGATTATTTGTTTGTTTGTTTGTTTTGCTGTTGAGTTGTATCAGTTCCTTATATATTTTGGCTATTAACCTTTTATCAAATATGATTTTTTTGGAATCATATGTTATGAATCACTTATTAAATACATGTTTTGCAAGTATTTTCTCCCATTTCATAGGTTGCCTTTTCATTTTTGTGGAGCATTTCTTTTGGTGTAAAAGCAGAAGCTTTTCAGTTTGACTTAATCCCACTTTCTTATTTTTACTTTTGTTGCTTGTGCTCTAGGTGTCCTATTTAAAAAAATTATTTTGAGACCGAGACCACTGTCAAGGAACTTTCTCCTGTTTGTTTGTTTTCCCTCTAGGAATGTTATGGTTTCCAGTCTTACATTTAAATCTTTAAACCATTTGTTAATTCTTTTGAGTGGTGTAAGTTAGTGATCTAGTTTTTCTTTAATTTTCTTTTCCTTTCCTTCCTTTTCCTTTCCTTTCCTTCCCTTCCCTTCCCTTCTCTTCCCTTCCCTTCCTTTCCCTTTCTCCTTTCCTTTCCTTTCTTTTCCTTTCCTTTCCTTTCCTTTTTCCTTTCCTTTCCTTTCCTTTCCCCTTTCCTTTCCTTTCTCCTTTCCTTTCCTTTCCTTTCCTTTCCTTTCCTTTCCTTTCCTTTCCTTTCCTTTCCTTTCCTTTCCTTTCCTTTCCTTTCCTTTCCTTTCCTTTCCTTTCCTTTCTCCTTTCTTTTCCTTTCCTTTTTCCTTTCCTTTCCTTTCCTTTCCTTTCCTTTCCTTTCCTTTCCTTTCCTTTCCTTTTCCTTTCCTTTTCCTTTTCCTTTTCCTTTTCCTTTTCCTTTT